>JASXTE010000004.1:14042500-15242500 GCA_030280995.1 Hemileia vastatrix | reverse complement strand
AAACGATGTTTCTACACATGGCGAAATGACAATGAGCAACCAGTTGGGATAAAAAAATCATGACTGGAATAAAATCTTACTTGGATAGAAACCTCTGCGCTCAGAGTTGCCACATAGACACAATGCAACTTTTCCAGCGGATGGTTTGAGCCTGCTTTGGAAATAGCCTCGCACGCATCAGCTATGGCCTGGCAGTTACTTTGATCGATTCTTTGATCAATAATCTTCAAGTACGGCAAAAGAAGTGTAAGGCGGGAAAAAACATATCTGAAAACAAGTCCAAGTCCATAGACAGATTAGCAAAATGAAACCACAACAGAACGGCGTAACATCTGAATGACTCACTTCATATTAATTGTATCAACCAACAAGCCTGGATTTTCACCTGCTATCTTCAGGTTATCAATGGCTTTGCCAAAATCAAGAACTGCATAGCTAATCAATCCTTTTAAATAGAAAACCTCCGGAATTGATTCGCCAAAAGCTAAAATTATTGATCTAAAGCCACAAGAAAATCAGTTTGACCATGATAATACCAAAAGCAATATAGACACTTACTCTAACGTATGCTCAGCTTCATCAACTAAACCCCCCATTATTTCTGCTTCCGCCTTCCACAACGCCCAGCGTAAAGGCAGACAGGAATTATCTCCACACCATTCTAACCCCCAAAACTTTGATTTGACGAGAAACGACTTGATGATTCTAACGACTTCTAACCATTCCTCCCCTTCCCTTGCCTTCAGAAGCGTCTCAAGGGTTTCTGACACTACACGAACGCGAAAGTCCAATTGAATTATTTTCGAAAACATGGCATCAGTGGCTTTGATTTCCAATTCGCCGCCACCTTGATGTAGCACGCTAACTAACAGTTTCGCATCGGTGATATCCAGAACAAGCAGAAAACATTGCAATAAGTTTAGGACACGTTTTTGCGCATCAAGTTTGTACTCGTGTGCCATGTTCTCAACGGTGGTCATATAAAACGCTTTCTTCAGATCTGCTATAGCTTTGTCATACAATCCAAGCGCCATGTACGCCACTGCTCTATTGTCTAAAGACGTGCAGACACCAACCAGAAGAGGATCATATTTCCTTCCCACAATCGTGTACAAATCGTAGGCTTTACTGTAGGCATCAATCGCCTCCTACAGGGAAAGATAAATGGAAACCACGTCAACTTTGGAATTGACGAGCGTTAAAAAAACACTTACTCCATACTTCCTACATTCAAAATAATTATTCCCTATTGTTTGCGCCTCCAAACCTTTTGCAGCTGTGCTTAGTAACATATCATCTGAGGTGGGCGGCGGGACTTCTTCAGTCAAGATGTCATCCAAGGGCTCTTTAAGTCTTTTTCTTCCATGTGAATTTCCGCCATCGGTTGAGCAAGCACGCTTTTGACAAGCCAGATGAGGTGACTCTCTTAATCGTTTGTGCTCATGCGGATTTTCGGCATGCCAGGACCTCGTTCGCTTTTCACCGCACACATTCAGGCACTCCCTGAATCGTTTTTGTCCATTCGGATTTTCTGCATCCCAAGACCTAGCTCTCTTTTGACTAAGAAGGTCGAACGACTCTTTATATCGTTTTCGCGCATGCGGATTTTCGTCGAAAGCAGAGTGGGCCCGCTTTTGTCCACACAGCTTTTGAGCTCGGGCCTGATTTGAAGTCCTGATAGAGGATGAATCAGTCTGCCCGAATGGCTTGAAAAAAGTTTCTTCCCCTGCAGAAGTCGAAATCTTGACCCGTTTCGCTCCTGGAGAGAGCGAATAAATTATGAGAAAAGAAGATGAAACTTTTACATTAATGAAAAAATCCTCACCTTTTTTACTACCCTCACTCAACAATTGGTGAGTTCGTTTAATCCCAGCCACCCCATTAGGAGATAGCAAGGCAACAGGGATATTGGCAATGAAGGAGTCCAATGGTAATGGATCAATCAGCATTGAGATCGTCATAGGCAAATTCACAATTTTACGAGAAGGAATGAATTTGCTTGGGGAGACTGGAGCAGCTGGAACATGTGAAAAGCAGGCCTCATACAAACGTTCAGCTGTGCCGGATAAAGGGTGTGAAGAGCAAACTTTAGGACGTTTAAGTTGAGGCTCAGAAGATGAACGAGGATAATATGAAAAGGGAGAACGTAAAGATGATTCAAAGAGACAACGCTTGGGATAATGGGGAAGTGTGGAGTGAGACATGGTAAACAAGTATGATATTTGGCGTGATCCAAAAATGGAGTCAAGACGATTGATAGATAGTAGAGGATGTGATAAAATAAGATAGATAGATGAATTGAGGAGAATATGAGCAGATAATTTGGAACACAAAAGATATAAGATAGAATCAATGAAGGAGCAGACAGCTAGATCCAAGACTAGATGGTGTTGAAGAAACAAGTGGCGAAAACCTCAGCGCATTATATAGACAATCCACAGGCACTACCACACCCCAAATCTCAGTTCTCTCTACAAGCCCTGTGCCCTCGTTTACAATAGTATATTTTTTATTCAGGCAAACGTAAGAGGCATGTAAATCTGTGTGAATTTGTCAATGCAGGCAAGCGCCTTAATCTTGCCACCATATGATTGGCATTGAAATAATTATGATATTTTTCAACTACCATGAAATTGCGTCCAAAGTAAAATCTTCCATCGTTTTCTTTCAGTCCTATTACCCCTTTCAAATTCAGCATTCCCGCCTTTAATCCTGTGAATTTACTGTTAATCATCCTCCCGTTAATGTACAGCTAATCCTGGAAAGCTTGCAGTTGTCTTGCCTCTAATGCCTCGCCAATGACATAGATCAGCTGACCTAAACTCTTGATTTTGGCGGGGGACGGGATGCAATACAACCGCAAGCTTTCCAAGATTAGCTGTATCTTGAGTGGAATTCACTTTTCTTATGAACCTCAAGAATAGATGCCCAGCCAATGGTCTAGACAAAACCCAACATATAGAGCTGCAAACAAAAGGGATTTGGAAAGTTGAAATCTCTATGACTACCAAAAAAGAAAAATTATTAATTGTAACAACCAAAGTAGATACTGTATTTGGACGTTTAGAATAAACAAGTTTCAAGACAATATAAAATAATTCAGTGTCCAAATATTTTAGGAGGCCATCACCAACGTGTGTGGGTTCAATTTATTTCGCTAGAAACTGTAGAATAGAGTACAAATGTAAATCCTGCTAGGAAAACTTGACTAGGTATTGTTCGAAAATTCGTTGATCTACTAAATTTTGGTTCACTGCAGCTTCATTGTCAATTTAACGCACGATTGTACATAGTCTAAATCAAGCACGGCTGTCGTGATATTTAGTTCAAACCCCGATGGGAAAAAAGTGTTTGTGACTGTGATCACAAAGAACCATTCTTGACAAAGCGCGCAAGGGAATGAGCGGGTGAATCCCCCCTCTTCAGCACCAAGAATTTAAGAAGAGAATCAATTGGAAAAATGCATGTCAATTTCTAGATCTTCGGCAGATTAAATTCAGCGTGCGGAAGAGGGTGAAATAACTCGGCCGAACTTTGCACGCTGTGAGTTGAACTCTCAATGGACACATTTCTGCAATCGCTTGGAAGTCTTGAATCTGCGACGAACATGAGATGGTGGTTTATTCTAATAATCTTATGTATTACTTATGTTCCCATCACACATATATACACACGTCAGGTCTAGTAGTTGAGTACTTAGTTAAGTCTATGATGTTAAACATCTACACCCCCCTGCTCAACTACATTCCGCCATCCTAAAAAACTACTGTAAACATTGATTAGTTGTCTAGATTTTTCTACTAAATTAGGACCTAGGTTTTTTGTCAATATATCAGCCTTTTGTTCTTTTGTTCCAATCCATTTTATTACAGCCCTCTTCTTATGTAGTTGGGAATTAACATAGAAAAAATTCCTTTCCATGTGCCGAATTCTCTTGTTCGATGGTTGATCAGCTGCTACTTTAATAGTAGATTCATTATCACAATGTAGTGTTGTTATAATTTCATTACCTGTCATGTCCTCTAGCATATTCTTTATCCACATTGCTGTTTTTGTTATTGCTGCTAAAGCCGCTAGTTCAGATTCGCAAGTAGACAAGGCCACTAATTGTTGTTGTTTAGATGTCCAATTTACAGGTACTCCCATGTAGCATATAAGTCCTCCATTCGTACATCTGGCTAGATCATCATTCCAGTTTGTATCGCCATATGCATCTAGTTCTTTTCTTTTGTCTGGAAAAATATGGAACATACAGTCTTTAGTTGTGAGTACATATTGAATTAAATGCGTTAATGCCTCCCAATGTTGCTCATTTGGATGATTAGCATATCTTGCTAGGTAGTTTACTGCAAAAGAAATGTCAGGCCTAGTTGCAACAGCTAAATAGTTCAAAGAGCCTATCAAACTTAAAAATTCAGTATTCTTTAATTTTTCTCCAGTACCTTTTGATAGCTTACAATCTTTAGGTAATACTGTTGATTTTCTAATTGGTTCTCCTTCGAAACGGTCAGCAATCTTGTTAATCAGTAATTGTTGTGAAAGAATGAAACCACTTTGTTTACGTACTACTTTAACCCCAACAATGTTATTTAATTCTTCTTCCCATTTTATTGTAACTAATTCCGATAGTTGTTTTTGAAAACTTTTCAATATTTCCTTGCTTGAACCTGTTATAACTCCATCATCTACATGAATCTATAAGATGCCATCATTTGCTTGATCTTGAAGTATGTATAAAGAGCTGTTGTAGTAGCTTGGAATATAATTCATTGAATGTAATTTTGACTCTAAATGTTTCCACCAACACCTTGCCGCTTGCTTTGTGCCATACAAAGCTTTTTTTAATTTGAAAACTTTGCCTTCCTCTCTTCCAAAACCTGGTGGTGCTTTCACCCACAAATCTTCATCTATTGGTGAATTTAGATATGCTGCAACTACATCAAAACTGTGAACTGGCCAGTTGTGAGCTGCAGCCATTGTTAGTAAGATTCGTAAGGAAGTAAAAGTAGCTGTTGGTGCAAAAGTTTCTGCATAATCTATACCCTCTTTTTGGGAAAACCCCTTGGTGACATACCTGGCTTTTTTCTTTATCAGTTTTCCATTGTTGTCTAATTTTTCAGCAAAAACCCATTTAGCATCAGTAACTCTTTTCCCATCTGGAAGTAAACTTTTCACCCAAACATCCATTCTTGATAGATTTTTCATTTCATCTTCGCAAGCTTCTAGCCACTCCTTTATGTTACTTGACTTCATTGCCTGTAAAAAAGTGTTTGGTAAGTTATTTGCTATAGCTTTACAGCTTATTTCTATGTTATCTACTAGTTGATCTTGTTCAATTATTTCTTCTTCAGTGCTGAAATCATTAAAAGTCAGTGTGTTAGTAATAAAATCTAAACCCATTTTGTTTTCTTTATTAGTGTTTTCTAATTTGTAATTGTTTGGTTTAGGCGCAGTTTCTGAAAAAGTTGCCCAAGCTGAAGAAATTAGTTTGCCTGTGTCTATTTCTATAAATAACCAACCTTTTGAGTGTTCCAAATAGCCGATTACTCGACATTTCTTGCTTCTATTATCCAGCTTTTTTCTTGTTTCCTTTGGTACATGTACATATGCTATTGAACCAAAAATACACAAGTGATCGAGTCTTGGCTTTGATTTCAAGAGTTTTTCATAAGGAGTCATGTCACTGCTGCATGTATTTGGTAAGCGATTGTGTGTATACACCACCCATTTGAAAGCTGGTCCCCAAAAAGATTTGTGTAAGCCGCTGTCTAATAGAATTGTTCTGCCCATATCAAAAATAGTCTGGTTAAAACGTTCAATGTCCCCATTTTGCTCGTGATAATAAGGTAAGGAATATTCATGTTCTATACCATGGAGATATAACCATTCTTGTAGACGTTTATTAACAAACTCACCACCATTATCGCTCTTTAGAGTTTTTACAGTCAGATTTGTTATTTTTTGTAACCATGTAATGTAATTCTTAATTATATCATTAGCCTGATCTTTTGTTTCAATTATTTCTACGTTACCATAGCTAGAACCAATATCTTACATAGTTAAGAGATACTTACCTTTATTTGTTGTTGTTACTTCAAAAGGACCCATTAGGTCAACCGCCAAAGTTTCACCAATAGGATGGAATCTATTTGAGGGATTTATGGGATCAGAACATTTTGATTTAGCTAATTTACAGTCTTCACAATCTACCATGCCTGTTGGTAAATCTTCTGGGATACCTTCACCAAACTTTCCTTTGAAAAGTTTTCTGATATTCCTCAAACTTCGATGTCCAAATATCCTATGCCAATATTTCAAACACTCTTCTTTATCTATGTCAAGTTTCACTTTTTCAGCTTTATAAGGTGGATAATATTTTAATTTCATTTCGGAAGAACAGCTATCTACAAGTTGACTTTTATCAATTACTATTTCAAGTACATGTCTTGGGAATGGTCGTGGTAGTGTCCAGCTCCTGTTGTTGAATTTTGCAGTAAAAATTAGAATGTTATCGTTAGAAAATATATCCATGTCTCTTGAAGAAAAAGATATCCTACACCCAGCCAATATAAGTGAAGCTTGTGAAATAAGGGTGCCACTTGCTTTTTCACAGTAATAAACATTTTTTAATTTGACACTATTCCCATTCGGCGCGGGGAATATCAAAGAACCTTTTCCTGTGATGAAATTTTTGTTCCCATTAGTTGCTACTTTGAGGGGTATATGTAATTTTAGAGGAACATACGAGGAAAAGTTAGACATATTGCCTGTGACATGATGAGTAGCGCCGCTATCTAGGATTTTGAGAGGTCCATCATCTGAAATTGAAAGCTTTTCAATATGAATCTTTGATGGTTCCTTGGAATCGTCAATTTCCAATAGTTGTGTTTTTATATTTTTGTTATCTTTGTTGTAATTAGGTCTATAGTAGTCTGCTTTACGTTCTTCAGTTTGTTGTTGTTTCTGAGGTGGTGGTGGTTGTTGCCATGGAAATGGAGGTGGGTAGGAAAAATTTGGAAATATGGGATAAGAATTGTTTGGTGTGAGTGCAGGTTAAAAAGGCATTGGATAATGTGCTGTATACGAAGGTGTATGTTGAGAATGAGATGAGGACGATTTTTTTTGTGAAGATCGACAGTTGGCTGCAAAATGTCCAGGTCTGTTACATCGATAGAAAACTGATTGTTGTGTTCGTTTTATTGCATCAACTTCAATTAAATCCGGTTCTTCACTTTTTTGTAATGTAGATTTGTTGATAGTTATAACTTTTTCTTTTTCCGTTTTGATCTTCAATGATTCTTGTCTTTGTGAGTCAATAATTTCTCTTGAAATTTCTTTTGACGATGGTATTTCATTGACTCGATACAGCGTACTAATTTGATTCATAATGTCGTCTTCTAATCTGGGATCGCCCTTTGCTTGATTTTGAAGCATTAAACCTATGATGTTGTCTACTGTCAATTCAAGTCCTGAAGCCCCCATAGTCCTAAATTTTTCGTATATAGCTTGTGTAAATTCCACGCCCGAGGGAAAATCAGCCAATTGTAGAGATAAGGTGTCTTGCCATAAATTCATGTGATGAATTCGAGTGCTCTGATTAAAATGAGTAACCAAAAAGGCCAATAAGTCAAAAGCTGTTGGGTAATTTCCATTAGAAATTAGTTCTTGAACGGAATCGTCGACACATTAAGTTAATATTTCGCGAACTAGATAATCCTTGTGCAAATTTATTCTCCATTTTCGGTTGTCAGCATAGTATTCGTCTCTAATTACTTTTCCGAGTAATTTTCGTATCTTCATTATCCACAATTGAAAGTTGTCCCCAGTCAAATTTAATTTTGGAGTAGCATCGATCCATGATTTAGCCTTCGTTAGTTTAGAAAATGCATAATCCTTGTCCCATCCAGTTTCTGTGTACGTTGATATCCTACGTGGTTCACGAGTCTCGTTATTGTCGGCCGTAGGGTCATCTGGTGGAGTTGGCATGGCTTCTGTCGATCTTATATTATGTCTGGATGACGATGATGGACGAGACATAAGAAGATATAGAGATGAGATGAATAATAATAATAATAAAAATATGAAAAGAAAAAAATATAGAATAAGATAAAAGGAAAGAAAGAAAAAAATTAAAAATTAAAACAGAAGACAAAAAAGGAAAAAAAGAAAAAATTTATTTATTTTTAATTTTATTATTATTATTATTTTTTTTTTTATTACACAATCAATATTTTCGGCAATTGTGTGCGTCCACAGAAATTGGGTTTATCACTCTTGATTTCAGGCTACTAAAATCAACCTAATCTATTGATGATGTTGGGCAAAGCCTCTTTTTGTAATTTATTTATTTATTGTTATATTTTATTTGTTTTATTTATTTATTGTTATGTTTTATCTTTTATGTATTATATTTTATTTCTTTTTATTTTATTTATTTCAGTTATTTATTGTTATGGTTAATTGTTATGTATTTGATTTGTTTATTTTTATATATGTTTAATGGGGGAAAAAAATGATATAAGAAGAAGGAAAAAAAAGGTAAAAGAAAAAAAAAAAGAAAAAAAAAGAAAGAGAGCAAGAAGAAAAAAAAAGAGCTGAGAGCGAGAAAAAAAATAGAGAAAATAAAATTAAAGAAAATAAAAGACAAATCCCCTAAGGTAAGGGCACCCGGCTTTGAAAGAAAGCAATTTAAAAAAGGAAAAAATAATAATGATGATTTTTTTAATGTAAGCGGGAAATGCCCATAACCTGAGATGGTGGTTTATTCTAATAATCTTATGTATTACTTATGTTCCCATCACACATATATACACACATCAGGTCTAGTAGTTGAGTACTTAGTTAACTCTATGATGTTAAACATCTACAGAAGATAATAGGGTGTAGAAAATTTATCTATATGCACAGCTATTTGGGAAAAGCTTGTTGTGTTTTTGCCTTCCATTCCCCACCAAATACATGAGTTTAAGCGGCTTTTGGCGGGGGATGAGGGGCAAAAAAAGAGCAAGGTTTTCCCAAACAGCTGTATCTGTCCCGGGAAATGAGATGGTTGATTCCCTGGCTCCTCATGCTGAGTCTTGATTTTCATTTGCTCCTCCCCCTCCATTTGTTTCTGCTTTAAAATCATTCTTAAAGTCATATCACTCTTCTATCCTACTTCAGACCCCTCCTCCTGACGTCCTCAAAAAGCTTTGAGGAAAATCCGAACCCTCTCAAATTTTCAAATCTCTCTCCTCTCTTTCGCAACCAAGGGCCACTGCTTTTTCTCAGTGTCGTTCAGGTCACTCTCCCCTGAAAAACTACCTTTTTTGTTTCAAGGCAGTCGACTCACCACTTTGAACCCTCTGCTCCTCAGGGGCAAAGGACACGCCAGAAGACGTCCTACTTTTTTTCCCTGCTCACACTACTATTCGTAGCTCTCTGATCAAAGAGGTTGCTAAACACAAGTTGTCTTTCACCACGTCTACTCTTTTGTCCAACTTGCCTGTCATGGATGCAATGGCAAAATTTTTAGTTGATACTCATAGATTCCCTAAAAATATGCCTTTATCCCATTAGCCTCACGGCCAATTGTTACCTTTAAATTGCCATTAGTTTCTGTTTGTTAGTTATGTCTCCTCTCAATTTGTACTTACTGTCCTATTCTGTTTTTGTCTCCTTCATGCCACCCTTTGGGTGAGATTGTAAGAAATTAAAAAAAAAAAAAAACAGCTGTATCTAGAAAACTGTTAATCTAAATTTGAGAACTCAGGGTGCAGAAATTTTCTGGAGCAAATGTAAGGGTAATACTTAGTAGAGCTAAGTTTCAAAGGGTTGTGGAAATTTTGACAAGAAAAAAAGGATTTATCTATTGTTGATGGAGTAACCTCAATCAATTCCCAGCCCTTTTAACTTGGCAAATCTTTTTTTTCTTGAGAAAATTTGATCTTTTCGTAAAATTTCTGCAAATTTATTCAACTTGGCTGTATTGTATTGTTTTGTTGGGTTCAATTTAAAATTGGTAAAATAAAGACTAGGTTTCAACCTACAAAGCTTCATTTTTATTTTTATTATATATTTATTTTCTGTGTAATTATCAGGAATTTTCAAACTTGTTTAGTATTACTATATGAATCATTATATTTCACAACACCTTTGAAAGGATGTCATGAAAAAATCAAAGTTTCACTTGCAAAAAATGATTTTCCTATTCCAAAGGGAGTACCCAAATGATCCCCAACCCTGTTAAATAGGCAAATCATTTTTGGTGAGAAAAAAAATTGATTTTTTGTCAAAAATTGTACAAGCTTTTCTTTCTTTGCTGTACCAGAATCACACAAACAGTTGTTGCATGAAACCAAAAAAAAACTACTAGAAATCTAGTGCACTGTTTGTTCCTCCCATGCAGTATTAACTAAATGGTGGGAGTGACACCATTGAAGATACAGAACATTGTAAAAAGATTTTATCAGAAAACATATGAAAAAAGATTATATTCACTAATGAGTAGACTCCCCCTGTAGCATCAACTAGAGCTTTCATCCCTTGTTTTCAAATTGTGCTGGATACCTCCTTCAGGGATATCTTACTTAGTGTGTAGTGATGTGTGAATTCCAGCAGAAGGGAGCCTGTTTTATGCCATAAAGAGGTCACAATAGTTGACCGACTTTACCTTCATTCCAGAAGTTAGTGTTCCTTCAGGTTGTTCCATGTACACAATTTCATTGAGTTTCCCCTGAAGAAAAGCTACCACCAAATCCATTTGATAAACATCCCAGTCAAAGTGATCTGAAAGTGAAAGAATAGTCCTGAGAGAAGTAATTTGACCAGTGGGTGCAAAGGTTTCATGAAAATATATTCCAGGATTTGAGCATACCCTTTTGCTACACAATGGGCTTTAAAATTTGAAACACCACCATCAGCATTAGGTTTAACCATGAAAACCCACCTGAAACCATTTACATTGGCTTTTTTCAGGCCTGGGAACAATTTTTCAGGTGTTACAACACTGAAGTGTTTGATGTTCATTTTTACAGCCTCTTCCCATTCTGCCAAGTATTTGGAATAGATTTCATGCTTATAGAACTGGGGTTCAGGAATTAAGTGAGCCAATACGAGTGCTTCCAATGAGAAGGCAAAAGTATTTGCTTCAAATAGACCAAGAGGATCAGTAGAATAAGAGTAGTAATCCTGTTAATAATGATCACAGTAAATTTGGCACAAATGTTCAGGAGTGGAGGTTTCAGCTGATGAAACGTCTAAATCAGGAGGAGAATCTGAGGATGTAACATAATCAGGATCTGCTGGATTTTCAAGCTCAATTGATGAATATGATCAATCAGATTGAATAGAATATTCTTCATCTGGAACAAATTTGACATTTATTGATTTCAATCTTGTTAAGTGATTAGGTGAAGGACAAGGTGTTGAATTTGAAGGGGTGCCAGACATATGAGGTTTGAAGTCAAGGAGGAATCCATTTCAGAGTTAGATTCATCAGAATTGTTTTCTGAAGATGATATGGGAGTAGAAGATTCTGATTTTGAAGAAGAAGAATAAATGGGAGAACCAGGTTTTAACAAGGATTGGGTGTTGCAAGTGGCCTCAGGGACTTTTTTCATGAGTTGTGACCATTTTACACACTTAGAGCTGAATGAGACAAAAGGGATAAATGATCCATTAAATGCCACATATTTGGAAATAACTACTTTCTTGAGCTCCAGATCCCAAACACAGTAATTTGATGTTCCTTCTTCATATCTAAGCATGGCCCACTTTCTAGAATTAGCTGAAAACTTACCAGGATGCTGAAGCTTATCAAGAAAAGCATAAAAAGTACAACCAATGGTTCTAAGGTGGGAAACTCTGGGTTTTGATTTATTTAAGGCTTCAAAAGGAGTTGATTTGTTGAAAATTACTTTGTTTGGTAATCTGTTTTCATGATAAACTTCTGTTTTGACTGCTTCAAATCAAGTTGAAGTGGAGAATTTGAGTTAAAAATCATTGTCTTGGATTTTTCAGTGGTGATATGTTTTCCTCTCTCAGAAATTAGATTTTGTTGAGGAGTGTAGGGAGCCATCAATTGGAGAGAAACACCATGTTGTTTGAGAAATTTGATATGAATAGTGTTAATATACTCAACTTCACCATCACAACCTAACTTTTTAATCTTAAAACCAGTTTTTAGCTCAACTAGTGCCTTAAATTTTAAGAAATACTTAACTACTTGGGCTTTTGAAGAGATGAGATAAACATGAAGGTATGAAGCTTCCTGATCTGTGAACTTAAGATAATACTGGGAACTGTCAAAGGAAGGGGGCTGAATTTTTCCAGATAGATCTGTGTGAATGACTTCAAGGGGAGTTTTGTCAACAGGCAAATGGAAAGAAAAGGAAGCATGAGTTTTTTTACCCAAAACACACAGTTCACCAAAATTTATTTCAGAATCAGACAAACTAGAGCTAGATACATCAGATGCCATTCAATTTAAAAGTTTTTGAATGTATGGAGCATGGGGATGTCCTAGTCTGTTGTGTCAAAGATTTAGAGATTGTGTTGAATTTTTTGAAGAGTGGGCTGAAGAATGAGAGAGAGAAATGCCTTGTGGAATCACAGAAACCTCAAAAAATGAATTGGAAATGGTTCCTCCCATGTAGTTCTTCCCATTTTGTGAAATAATTAAATTGAAAGAAGGATTGATAGGAACAGGAATAAGGAGATAGATAGCCTTCAAGAGACATCCAACAGAAATAAGATTCCTTCCAAGATCAGGGACCTAAAGAGCTTCAGAGAAATAAAGTTTTCCTTCCAGTCCTCTTGACACATAAACTGTTCTTTTACCAGTGGCAACAATGGATTTTCCTATTCTAGCAAGTTGAATTCAAACATCCAAAGGCTGAAAGTTGATTAAACTGTCTCTGTTATTAAAAATGTGACAGACAGCACCAGAACAAATGATTGGAGGAATATTAATGGAGTGATAATCCATGGAGGCAGAGACATTGGATATACAATCAGAGTTTGATTGCTCATAGGAAAAAGCAACAGCTCAAAAAAGAAACTCTTCATCAGGAGGAAAAGAAAAGGCAGAATTAGCCGCAGGTTTGGGAGATTCTTCTTTTGGAATGACTGGATCAGGTTTAGCAGTTTTGTCTTTAGAAGAAGAAGAGGCAGAATTGGCTTGGTTCTTCTTGGGGCAGAGTTCAGGATGTTGAGCAAAACAGTAACTGTAAACATGTCCAACATTTCGACCCAGAACAGAACAGGATAGTTTTCTGTGTGCCTTGGATTTTGATGTTTCTGAGAGTTTTTGAGAAGCAGAGTGAGAATTGGAAGTTGAAATGATGTTGTGAAACTCATAAATTAATTTTTCATCAGCATGATAATCCTGGATAGAAGACAAAACATAATCCAGGCAAAAATTGTTGATCTCTTGCATGTCTCTGATAAGAAGACCATTTCAGTGTTTGGAGGAAGGAGGGAGTGGAAAAGAAGAGATAAATAAGGATCTCTTGGGGAATGATAAGCCCAGAACAGATAATATGGAAGTTGATGCTTTTGAATGCATCCACATGAGCTTTGGAGTCTCCTTCTTCAGAGAGAGAAATCTTAACCATGGATAAGAAATGAGATAGTCTAGATCCAACATGATTACTAGCATGCCTACATTCAAATTCTGTACACATTGTGTGAGAGGTGTGGAATGTAGTGAACAGCTTCTTGTTTGCTTCATAAAGTCTGGTTTTAATCTTGTACTTACACCTGGTGTCAATTTTGATCCATTGTGCAATTTTAGCTTTGGTTTTTGAATCTGCATTAGATTCATCTTTGAGGGAAGAGGAGCAGGAATTTGACTAGAAACCAAGCAAAAGAGATCCAGAACTTCAAAGTGAAAGCACGTGGTGATCTCCTAGAAGTCATAGGAATCATCAGTAAGAGGAGAAATCATAGCTCTACTGGAATCCTGATTTGAGGCCATGATTACATCAAGTCAACAGCCAAGATTTGGAGAGAAGAAGGATGTGATGAAAAGAGAGTGATTGAAATTCTGTGAGAGAGGCTGTTTTATTGTTCAAAAAGCAGTTTTTTTGCAATTATACCTGAAGGAGGTGCTTTATGCAACTGGGCCCATAACCTGTAGAAGTTTTAGCTCAGAGAAAGGATAAACACAGGTCAATCAGCGACTGTGCACCTTAAAACAATAATTAAATACAAAAAAGTGTGTTCTAAAGCTGAAAAAAGACTGTATACCCCCCACACAGTACAATGACTGTCAGAAAGAGCCAAAGGAGAAGCAGGGGACAGGAAGAAGCAATGGAGGGAGAAAAGAGAATAGAAAGAAAAAGATTTGGATGTATTTCAAAAATAAATCATACCTAAGCACAGGTCAATCATCAAATGTCAGTATATGCTAGTACTTAAGTATGATTTAATAGTAAATTTTAATGGTCCTAATACTTAATAATAAATGATTTATATATTTAACCTCAGGGAAAGACTAATAAAAGTTTTATGCTCAACTGTTAGCTCACAATATTTGAATTGTTGTGGACTAGTGGTGGGGAATAGGCTAGTAAAATATAGTTATAGCTTATATAAAGATAATATCAATTTATAAAGACTTTTAAATATATTTTTATATGTTGATAATTTTTTAAAAATGTTTATTTTTTTTTTAGTAATTAAGTGATGTCCAATAACCATCCAAATCCTCCTTTACTTATACCAATATCCACTGGAGTGCACAGACCTTCAATCCAGATTTTCAGGAATTAAATACTGATGCCTCCTAAATCATCATATGTATTCTGCAACTGAACTAGTATTGATATAATTCATCTAATAGAGCACATGTAGCATGAGAGCAATGTAGATGTTGGACAATAATTTATTAAGTAGTAGTGATTAAATATATATACTATTGTAATCTGCTCCTATTCCCCATCAGTTATTTCCACTAACATTATCTCTATCACTTTATTTTATTTGCTCCACATGCATTATCATCAATTTTAATTCTTTGTTACAATTGTCATAGTTATTGTAGTAATCACTTACTTTAACTTGTTCTGTTTCTCATATTATTTCCTTTACGTTAGATTGACTCAATCACATTTTCCAACTGACTATCTTGTACTTTACAAGATTTATTATCTTAAATTAAAGGTTAGATAAATATTAGTAAAATGCCATTTAATCATTGATTTTTTCCAGTCACATTATCTAAATCACATTATTTTATTTGCTCCAAATGCATTGTCATTAATTGTAACACTTTGTTACAATTGTCATAGGTTGACTCAGTCACATTCACCAACTGAATATCTTGTAACTAACAAGATTTATTATCTTAAATAAAAGGTTGGCTCAATCACATTTGCCCATTGAATCTATTGTATCTAACAAGATTTATTATATTAAATAAAATTTAACAGATTAAAATTTTGATTGACTTGACCAAGAGCTATGGATTCCACAAACTATTCTGGTCAATTGTTGCAGGATATCCCAATCCTAAATTCATCCTCTACCTCACTTGGTGTAGAAAAATGATCTACTACTTATCCCAATGTGAACTTGACAATCTGGTCAAAGGGAAAGTCCGTGTTCAAAAAAAAGACAAGGATAAAAGCACTTACCTGTCTAAATGTCAATGAGCTGTGAATCTCATTGTGCAGAAATTGGAGGATACTAATCTTAATGCTCTTGTTGATGAAACTGAGAGATAAAACCCCATGAGCCTCTGGAAAAGACTTTCTGCAAGATATTCAGCTACTTGACCTACTAACATGGTGTCTGTGTACACTAAATTTTGGGCCACAAAATTTTCAGAAGGAAATATATGTGCATTTCTCACTGAACTTCAATTGTCAATAAATAAGTCAACTTTGATTGGCCAAAAATCTTATGATCAGCATTATCCTTATTTTATTCTGGAAAAACTGCCTGATTCACTTGAAGTTCATTGTGCCATGATCATCAACACAGCTAATGATAATGGGAAACTACTCACTGTTGAAATGGTAATCAACCAGTTGGGTCTTATTTCTGATTGACTGGACTCAAATTCAAAATTGAAATGATTAGCAGCAAGAAAGATAAGGGAGTACTGCAGCAATGGGAAGCATAATTCTAAGTTTCCTCACTCGGAAGAACATTGTTCTGCCCTCCATCCCAAGATCCGACAAAATTTCAAAGGGAAGGTAAAATCAGAGTCTGAAAAAGTTGAAGTTTCTAATTTCTCACACAAAATAATGCACCTTTATTCAGCAGTTGCATCCAATCTCCCTAATGCTCCTATTTTTATCTATGATTCAGGTGCTTTGTCACATATGTTCTTCAGTAATAGGCCTTTAATCACTTATCATCAAGCCAAAGTGCCTATTAAAGTTGGAAATGGTGAGAAAATATATGCTGTAAGATCTGGATCTGTTAAACTCACTAATGATGACAATGAAGGATTTCTACTCACAGGATGTTTGAAGGTGCCCAAAATCAGCTGCAACTTGATTGCACTTTCTCCGTTTGTAAAAAAGGGGTGCCAAATGATGGCAGAGCCAGATGGAAAAATCATAATTAATAATTAAGATACAAAAGTGTTGAAAAAATGTCTCATCTCTGGCTCAAACCTTTATCAAATGAATGCTGAATATGGTGAGCAGACTCACTTTAACCAAGCTTTTGTAGCTACAAAAAAAATCTGACTTATTATCCTGGAATGAATGACTTGGGCATGTCAGTTTTGACTATCTAAAAAAGTTTCTTAAGACTCTTAACATTTTGTTTGATGATAAAGCAGCATTCTGTGAATACTGTTTTAAAGCCAAGATGCACAGACTTCCTTTCCCAGGTCATTTTCCGTTTTCAAGGAGACCTTTAGAATATGTCCATTATGATCTTAGTGGTAGACTTGTCAAAACAAATGCAGGGAATGAATACAATTTTAAATTAACTGATGCATACTCATCATATAGATTTGTCTACTTACTTAAAAACAAGTCAGAAACTTATAAGAGATTCATTCAGTTTAAAAGATAAGCTGAAAATTTAACCAATTTCAAACTTTTAAATCTTGTCTTCAATAGTGGGGGAGAGTTTGTCAATTAAAAATTTTACAATTTAGCTGTAAAAGAGGGTTTCAAAATCATTATCACCTCTCCCTATACACCACAACACAATCCTATTGCTGAGAGAGGAAATCAAACTTCTTTCAAGATGGCTAAAGCTATGCTTTTCAAGGTAAATATGCCAGAAAAAATATGGGGGAAGCTATCAACACGGAGATATACATTGAAAATTTCATTCCTACAAAATCAAATCCTGAAATGATGTCTCCACATGAGCAATTACTCAATCGAAAGAGAAAATCTGAGAAATTGAAGACATTTGATTGTCTCACTTATTTATTGGTGGATAAACAGTTGCGTTCTTGAAAATTTGATAATAATGCTGTTAAGGTATGTCTATTGGGTTTTCACAAGGAGCACAATTCTTACCACCTTCTAAAATAAGATAAATAGAGGCCATTTTACTCCCATCATGTAGTATTCAATGAAGTTGTGTTGATTTTAAAGAATCCATTCATTCAACTTTATCATGGCCTAATCTATCTGTTAACAATACCAGTCATATCAACTTAGAAAATATCATCATTCAAAGCAGTGACACCAATCACCCAGGAGCCACCCAACCTGAATCAGATAATTTTGAGGAACCTGAACTTCACCCGCAACCAGAGATCAAATCTGAACAAACTCAGGAAAATCCTAACACAAGACCTGAGAGTAGATTTTGGGAATATCAAAATACAAGTAACATCTCTCCTAGGAATATCTATTCTGAGATTGATACAACAAATATCATTGAAGGCAGAAGAAGTAGAAGCCAACACTATCCAAACAACAATCAAGCCAATGTGACAGCAGAATACAGGTTCCATGCTATGATCCCAATTATGGAGACACACCTCATGTCAGTCAGTTATGAGAAAGCACTTAGATGTAACAACAGTAACAACTGGAAAGATGCTATTCACAGGGGAAAAAAAGAGGATTAGTAGGCAAGTTGCTTTTCAGGTTTCCTGGAGTAATCTGTTGAGTAATCTCTTGATGCTATATTTTATATCTTTCTATAGGTGTATAATTTGTTAGAAATATCTGATAATTTATGGGAAATCTCTACAACCAAACTTTTTTTCTTGAATAGAGATTTTGGAATGGAAAAATATTTGTAACTCTAAAAAACAGATATCATCAAATTTCAGACAAGTTCAAATAATATTCTGCACTTTCTTCATGAAAAACACAAATTATTTCTATCAAAATACCACTAACAGGAAAAAGTGCCATTTTATGATTTATTAGAAAAAAAGTCAAATATTATGACCTGTCATAATGTATTTTTCACTATTTTTATTTTTTAATTGAAAAAATAGATTATGTGTATTAAGGTAGAGCTTCTTGTGTACTGAGTCTACTATATCTGAGCCATAAAAATGACCATGTCCACATCTTTTCTAAAGTTTATTTGGTATTAAGTAATATTTAAAGTGTTTTCAAAGTGAAAATAGCAAGAATAATGCAAGAGCTATTTAATAATTTTGATCAAGATTAATTTTCTTATTTCAATCAAGACATCAATTAGAGGAGACCAAGGTTTGAGGAGATTCCTGATCAGGGGAAGTCTTCAACTAACAAAGGTGTTGATGTCAAGGGGAAGGGAAAGGAGGTCAATAAGTTCTCTTTTTCTACTTATAGTGGTTTGGAGTGGTTTTCTTGTGAGGCACAGTCAAAGAGGGAATGTTTGGCTGGTATCTATGATGTTGATGCTGAAAGAGTGGGTAGGCCCAAGAGCACTTCACAGGCTCAGCCTAAGCCCAAGGCTCCCAAGATGGATCCAAAGATGGATTCCAGGAGGAAAGTTAGTAAGGAGGAGCTGCATAAGATTCAGAAGAGAATTGATGATATGGGCCCACCAAGTTTTGGTGCTTATGATCTGGATTGGGATCCAATTCCAGATGGATTTTCAAGAAGACCACCAACAGATGAAGATTATGAATCAGAAGAGTTTTATGAAGATGTACCTGTGGTTAGGGCCAGCACAAGAGGTGCTGATCATTTTTTTTACCTCCAGAAAGATGTTAAAATTCACAATTTGGACCTCCTTAAAGAGGTTAAACTGGCTGGATCTGATCTTGATTCTGGTGATCAGGATGTTTTTGTTGATGAAGAAGGGGCTGTTGTTTGGGATGGCTCAAATTTAGAGAATGGTGTGTTTTTGGGTACACTATTTCTCACAAAGCTCAGTGGAAGGAGAAGGATGTGCCAAAATCTAAAGATTGGTGTTCTGGATGGGATGGTAAATTGGCTCATGTGCATTCTGGTGATTTTGATGACAGGGTTGCGCCCTTGGATGTTATTTTGTTGGATTTTGAAGATGAGACCTGGGGTCAGTTTGGGTTTATTTTCTTATGGTGAAATATCTGTTGACACTGGAGAAGCCAGATAGTTGTAATGATGATACTTGGCTGTAAATCAAATTAAAGAGCCCTTAATTTTATGTGTCAGGAAGAAGGTTGATTAGGAGGAGACATCCAAATCCTCAAGTTGTGGTGACTCAGAAGAAGGGTAAAGAGTTGGTTTTGAAGTCTTTGCATGATGAACTTGATAATAGAGGCTCTGGGGAGGCTTATAGAAGAGTAGCAGACAGATTTTGGTGGCCTGGTATGAATTTGGCTGTTCAAATTTGGGTCCAATCTTGTGAAGAGTGTCAGAGAAGAAGTCACTTGAAACCAAAAGAGGTTGGCCATGCTACTGGAGAATCAACTGTGTTTGGAAGAGTCAGTCTGGATGCTGTCCATATTAAAGAGGGCAGGTATACATATTTGATTGTTGCTAGGGATGATTTATCTGGTTGGGCTGAGGCAGTGCCTCTGGTTAATTTGAATTCCAAGAATGTGGCAGAATTTTTGAAGAAGGAGTGGATTTATAGGTATGGGCTGATGAGATTGGTCACTGCTGATAGAGGACCAGATTTTGGAGCAGAATTAAAGGAATCTCTTACTAGTTTTGGTTCCAAGATCAGAGTGGCTACTCCTTATTATCCTGAAGCTGAAGGCATGGTTAAAAGAGGTGATCAAGTTTTAAAGGATTCTTTGGTCGAGATGTGTGGGGATAGTTCTCAAATATGGAGGCATTATTTAACTTTGGTTTTGTTTGCTCACAGAATTACAGTCAAGAGGAATACTTAATATTCACCTTATGAACTTATTTTTTGTCAGAAGGCAGTTTTACCAGTAGATTAGGAGGCAATTTATTATTTGGGAATTGATTGGGATGAAGTTTGTTCAACTGAAGACTTATTATGTGCCAGAATGAAGCAGCTTGGAGGAAAGGAGGAATTTCATGAAAAATCCTATGAAAGGATGATGAAGTTCATGAATAAGTCATTTAGGTTTTGGGATAAGAGATTGGCACACAGGCTGTGGAATCCTTTAAAGCCTGGGTGTTTGGTATTGGTGTATAATAGGAGTTTGGAGAGTCAGTTGGGAAAGATGTACTCTGAAAGGTGGAATGGTCCTTATAGAGTCAGATCTCAACTCTCAGGCAGATAATATCAGTTAGAAGAATTAGATGGGGCAGTCTTGAAGAAAAGATTTGCTTCTGACCAGGTGAAGAGATTTTATTGCAGAGGCACAAGTAGGGAAGAAGATTAATTCTGAAATGAGGATAAATTATGAATAATTCTTTTTTATTGGGTTTTTTTGTTGGTGATTCTGTGCATCTGTTGTGTTGGAACACTTTTTTTTTAGATGGTGCCCATGGGTGGGGCTTCTAGATTTTTTCTTGGCAAGTGTGGGAGTAACTGATGGGCTGGCTTCTCTGTACAACAGTTACCCCAGATTGTCTGTTTCCAACCTCTTCTCTTAATTTAGTTTAACCCTAGTGTTGATCTTATTTTAACAGGTTTTTTAGTCCTCTATGACTTTAAACTGGATTCATCTTTGGTCTTCCAGTGCTGGAATCTTCATTATTATTGGTTTATTGTGTTGGATGTTTTTTTTGTTAAAGGGTACCCATGGGGGGGCTTCTAGATTTAATTTTGGAAAGTGTGGGGGTAACTGATGAGCTGGCTGCTATGTAGAACAGTTACCCTAGAATGACTTATCCAAGTCTTTTTTCTGTCCTATTTGAATTCTAGTTCTTTTTTTTGGAATT
Organism: Hemileia vastatrix; assembly: GCA_030280995.1. Classification (NCBI taxonomy): domain Eukaryota; kingdom Fungi; phylum Basidiomycota; class Pucciniomycetes; order Pucciniales; family Zaghouaniaceae; genus Hemileia; species Hemileia vastatrix. The sequence goes on along the minus strand of JASXTE010000004.1, from coordinate 15,221,306 downwards.
CAGGTTTTTAGTCCTCTATGACTTTAAACTGGATTTATGTGGGTTCAAGTCTTTTCATTGTTTGGATGTTTTGTGTGGCAAGTTTTTTTTTGTTAGAAGCTACTCAGGGGGACTTCTAGATTTTATTTTGGAAAATGTGGGGGTAACTGATGAGCTGAAAGCTCTGTATAACAGTTACCCCAGAATGTCTGTTTCAAGTCCTTGGTTTTAATTAGTTGAATCCTAGTTATCTGCTTTTAATCATGTTTTTAGTCTTCTATGAATTTAAACTGCATTGAACACTTCTTGGTTCTTGGATCTTTTTTGATGGTGGATCACTGGTGGTCTCCCATCATTTTTACTTATTGGCGGGAGCCCACCCAGTCATCTTTTCTTTGGACCTGGATTTGCTTCTGTGATTTGTTGTGATGGAATGGAACTGTGGTGGTCTTAATTTTTTTTCTTTTTTTCTCTTTTTTTTCTCTTATTTTGTTGGTGAGGGTTATTTATAAAATAAAAAAGTAGTTGGGTGTTCCACATCAGCGTCACCTGGATGTGTGCAAGCATTGGTGGGGAAAGGCTCATCAATTGCCTGGGCAATGCTATTTTTGATTTTTTATTACTTCTCAAGTTTCCTTAATTCATTCATTCTATTGGTTTCATTTTCAAGTTTACTTTATATGTTTAAATTTCTTTTAAAAAATTTAAAATTTCTTTAAGTTTTATCCACATCAAGGTGCACTTGGATGTGGGTAAGGTATCAGGGGATCAGCTCATCAATTGGATAGAGGATACCATTTGTAATTATTATTTATTTTATCTTATTATTTTTCTATTTTATTTTCTCAGCTCTTGTATTTTTTGGGGAATTATGACTTTTATTATTTTTCATGTTTTTTATAGTATGTTAGTAGTTATAGGAAAAGAAAATTATAAAAATAAATAAAAATAAAAATAGAAATAAAAATAAAAATAAAAATAAAAATAAAAATAAAAATAAAAATAAAAATAAAAATAAAAATAAAAATAAAAATAAAAATAAAAATAAAAATAAAAATAAAAATAAAAATAAAAATAAAAATAAAAATAAAAATAAAAATAAAAATAAAAATAAAAATAAAAATAAAAATAAAAATAAAAATAAAAATAAAAATAAAAATAAAAATAAAAATAAAAATAAAAATAAAAATAAAAATAAAAATAAAAATAAAAATAAAAATAAAAATAAAAATAAAATAAAAATAAAAATAAAAATAAAAATAAAAATAAAAATAAAAATAAAAATAAAAATAAAAATAAAAATAAAAATAAAAATAAAAATAAAAATAAAAATAAAAATAAAAATAAAAATAAAAATAAAAATAAAAATAAAAATAAAAATAAAAATAAAAATAAAAATAAAAATAAAAATAAAAATAAAAATAAAATAAGATAAAACAAAAGTAATAATAAAAATGTATTTTTCAGCTGCTAATTATTAATTGTTTTCTATATTTTTATCAATTTATATTATTTTCTGCTCTCTATGATTTAATCGCTGGAGGGTAGTTTGGGACATGTTGGAATTTCTGTTTCTTGTTGTGATTGGAGGATGCACTGTGTTCTTTGTGTTGTAATCTGCTTGAGAGATTGTAGGGTTGTAATGGTCTGGGATTGGTTTGGAAGGTAGTTTTTGGGAGGAAGAAGAGGAAGCTGGGATGGAATGTTGAAAGGTGTGCTTAATTATCCTTGCCATCTTCCAGTGGCTGTCCAGGAGTTTCTTTCTCAGGGTCCTTTTAAACTCATTCAATGGTCCATGAAGAGCAATGGCCTTTAGCATGTTGGAACACATTATGCTTTGGTTCTGTTTCATATCAGCATAATCCAGAGTTAACATAGTTTCAAGAGGTTGGCCAAATCCAATAGTAGTCTCAGGAGGAGGGGTTCCATCTAAAGAAGAAGAATTTTGTTCAGAAGTTGCTTTTTGTTAATGAAATTGGATGAAAGATTATGGTACTTACAAATAGGAAGCACTTAAAAAATTATATGCTGTAGGAATTTGGACTTCTGAAGGTTTGATAAGATATGTGGTAAAAGGATCAGCAAGAGATAAATATAGGTTATCTTGGTCTTCTTATAGTGGGTGCTGAGAAGGTGAAGTAGGATGGAACTCTTCCTGGGGGCAAGCTAGAGAAAGAGGATTTTTGTTTTTATTGTTATCCTGCTCTGTTGGATTGGTTTCTGGTAATAGGAAACCAATGTTGTTGGAGGATGGGGCAAGTGAAGGTGATCTGGGGGCTAACTTTTTTCTTCTGGAGGAATTGCTTGAAGAGAAGAAATTTTCAGACAATGTGGCATTCAAAATCTGGGTAGGCCACTTAGGTGAAAATTTGATTGGAACTTGGTTGGAAGAAAATCATGGTGTTACCAGGTGTTAATTTGGTTGAAGGGAGTTAACTGGATTTCTTTTGGGTTTATTTTTGGTGTTTTGGAATGGTTATATGTGGTATTTCATTTGTTATTTGATGGTTTTATGGATTTGTATTTTTGGTGAATGAAGTGTGCTCTTGAAATGGCCACTTTTTTCCAGTGCGCTCCGGTTTTCTCGGGTGATTATCTGGTGAAAAAGTTAAGTGTACTCTAAAAATTCTGTCATGGTGGCAAATTTAGCTCACTCTGGCCAAATTAGCTCATTGTGGCAAAATTTTCTCACAATGGGAAAGTCTGATCACCAGTGCAAAGTTTGGTCACTGCAGAAAAGTCTGGGCACTGTGGCAAAGTTTGGTCACTGTAGAAAAGTCTGATCACCAGTGCAAAGTTTGGTCACTGCATAAAAGTTTGGCTATTGTGGCAAAATTTGGTTAGAATTTATTATGCTTGTTAGATCAATAGTTTATTGTAGATCCTATGCATGTAGGGTATTGTTGGAAAGGTCTGGAGTAGGAGAATCAGATAGAAAGGGAGAATCTTAGTATTATACATGTTTTATGTCTTTTTAGTTTCTATATTAAGAGTCTTTTTTGATTATTAACAATATTTAACATATAACAACAAATTTAAATAAATTATAATGCCCTTATAACATTTATATTTTATAACACTTTTGAAATACAACACAACAATTATATTTTCATCACATATTGGGTATCATTGGAAAGGTCTCCATCTCAGTGACTTGTTTTTATTGTAAACTTCTTAAAATAAAATCATTATAAAAATATTTAAGTCTATCTTTTCAGATCTTTCACTGGTACACCTTAATTGTTGTCATCAGTATTTCTTTTCCAACAGCTGATATTTATAAATCTCAATAAGTGTTCATAAAATCAGAGTTTAATCTATATTTTAAATCAATTCAAGTAGACTAGTAAGCTTATTTATTTGAGCAACCCTTATTTAACTTAGAAGGACAGGGTTTTCTAAGGTTTATTCAACTCCTTCAGATTCTGTTTACAGCAAGGTGACTGTAAGAGTCTACCTACATATTTGGAGCCCAATGTTGGGATCGAAATCTCTAGTTTTTTCTAGGACTAACTTGGATCTAGGACTTTCTTAGCCTGCAAGAGGCTTGCTTATTTTAATGGTTTAAACGCTTTTCTTACTTTATTGGGATGTCTTCTGCTGCTTCTTCTGGATCTTCTCTTCCTCTTACTCCTTCAGTTAGGATTGTTTCTTGGGATGGCTTAAAATTTAAATGAGGAGGAGGTTAAATGGTTTATTAGCAGGTATGAAGATGCTGCTGCTGTTGATGGTGCTTCTCATATGGACAAGGTGAAGTAGGTTAGATTTTTTATTGCTGATAGGGAGGTGGAAAAAGAGGCCATTGCTATGCAGGCTTTCAAAGATAAGGATTGGGTAAAGTTGTAAAAGTCTATGGTTGATAGATGGGGTGTTAGATTTACCATGTTGGACCTTAATAAAATTGTTGGTGACTGGAAGGCAAAAGGGGGTGTTTCTTCCATGGCTGACTTCAAGAAGCTATGTGTTCAGTTTGATGAAGTGGTGGAATATCTTATTTTGGTGGACAAATTGGTTCATGAAAATTAAGCTAAGGATCTGTTCTGGTCAGCTTGAAGTAGAGATATTCAAATGGACGTCTTGAAGGATCTCTCAAGAAAGGATCTGATGAAGGAACTGCCCAATGGTGAAAAAAAACTGCCGTTTTTGGAGATTATTAAGGAGAATATTTAAGCTCATCTTAAATTAATGGCTTTGGACAAATATCAAGAGTCCTGCACTCAATATGTCAGCAAGGTTGGTGAAGTTTTGGCCGAAAAAAACAATATCATGGTCAAAGCTCAAGAGGCCAAGAAGGCTCAGGTGGGACTACCAGTGGCAAAAGTTTAAGGCAACGTGGACAACAAGATGGTCGATCACTTGGCCAATTTAACAAAGCAATTGAAGATATTTCTCCAAGAGACACAGAAGGCCAATAAGGCCCCAATCGCTTCTTCATTGACGTCTACTTATCAATCAAGAGGATATGAATATCAAAATTTTAATGGCAATGGCAATGGGAACCGCTTCTCTGGAAATAGGGGGAATGGGAATGGTAATGGTGGTAATGGTTATAGAGGTGGCTATGATGAGCCAAAGATGTGCTCCTATTGTAATAGGAGGGGGCACAGAGCAGGAGTATGTTTTACTCTTGATAAAGACTTGGATTCTGGGAGAGTATTATTTGATGGTAAAGTTTATAAATTTTCTGATGAATTGTTCATCAAGCCCAGCAATGGACAAGTGCCTTCTGATTTGGTTAGAAGGAATATGGCGGCTGAAAGGAGAGCCCAATTTGAAGAGTTAAAGGATGATGATAATAATGCCAAGGGTGGAAAAATTGGTGAAGGTAAAACTGGTGGAAATGCTGACAAGTGTAAAGAAAAAGAGGTCAGTAATGCCACATTTTCAACTTCTTTTGGTGGTTTGGAGCTGGAAACGGTTGCTCAAGTGGAGGTTAACTGTATGGCTGGAAAATATGATGTTTATGCTGCTAGAAGAGCAGCTGCTACTAAAGCTAAGAGTAGCATTCAGAGCCAATTAAGGGATAAACCTGGCAAGGCAGTTAACAAGTTGAGACCTTACTCTAAGGATGAAATTTATAATATGCAGAAGGGGATGACTGATATGGGGCTTCCTAGTTATGGCAAATTTGATTTAAATGGTGAGCCTATTCCAGAAGATGATTAGGATTCTGAGGAGGACGTACCTTTGGCGTCACTACTCAGACCTAGTTTTAGTGGTCCCATCTCAATGGAGGGTGTGAGGAGGACCAGAAATGGATCAGGTTTAGTGAAAGAAGCCGGTGACTGAGCTAGGGTTATTAGTAGTGGAGATGTTATTATGGGGGGTGAAGATGGAAATGTGGGTCCTCAAGAGGTGCCCAGGGCCAAGTTTATTAAATCGAAAGTCCAGTATGAACGGCCAGTAGTATCTGGTCAGGCAAATGCAATGGACAAAGTTTTAAATAGGGTGAATCAAATTCAGATTCCCTTATCTTTAGGCGAGCTTTTCAAGATTATTTCGTCACTTTCAGAGAAGCAAAAGAAGCATCTGACGAGGCAATGGGTTCCCACTGGAGACGTGGAATATATATGTGAAAATGCTGAGAAGTTTGGGGAGGATGTTGACACACATTTTTCTGCTCCCCTGGGTTACCTGGTGGTAATTCTAAATGGTAAAGAAGTGAAGGCCTTGGTTGATTCAGGGTCTCAAACTAACTTAATTTCTTTAGAGCAAGCAACAATTATAGGCTTGCAGATTAAAACTGGTACTGGGGGAAACCTCAGAGGTATTGGAGGACATGCAACAGAGCTGATGGGTACAGCTGAGCATCTTAAGTTAGGTATTGGTGGATCTATTGGCAAGGTTCACTTTTATGTGGCCAGAGGGGTAGTTAAAACTGTTCTTTGTGGTCCTTTTTTGATGTATTTTGAGGCCAGGATTGGTTATCAAGCTGGCACGGGTATTAGTTTGGAGATAACGGGTGAAGATATGAGACGGCTACATATACGGTTAGCACCTCCTGGAGACAAAGGTTGGGAGACACAGCCAGGGATCACTACTCTGTGGCAGTGTTGTACTTGCACCAAGAAGCGGAGTATAAAACGGAAAGCTTCTGGTGAATTATGTTTGGAGGGAAATCATGGAAACCCTCATTTTTTGGGGTAGTAGGGGCTGATCACTCTAATGTTGCAATCTCTCCCCAGGATAAGATCCTGGATTGCAATAGGTCAGCTCACTTGGAGATAATTCAAATGCAATCTCAATTATTTTCTGTTAATAATACGTTAAATTGTTATTATGTTTTCAAATTTTTGGTTTGTCTCACTTCTCTGTCAAGATTTTTGATCACATTCAAGAATGGATCAAGAGGGAAGATGGGAAATATTATGTTGAATAAAAATTGGAATGTTTTCTTTTCTGACCTCCAGCAAGAGGGTAAACTGAAATTATTTCATCAAAATTCTATAAAAAATCTTAGTATAATTAAAACACAAAAAAATAACTTTTGTTATAACTTGATTTCGGTCCTCCAGCAAGAGGATAAACTGCCAACTTTTTTACGGGTGATTTTATGATGGATAAGGGAATTAAATGTGTTGGAAATTTTTTTGATAAATTAGACAAAGGAAAAGGAAAAAGGGTTAAATTTAAAAATGAAATAAGATATTTTCCTACTTATATTGATTCTGATTCTGACAAAGAAGGGAATTCCTTTGATGAATTTTTAATGGCGATACAAAAATAGATATTTTACTTCAAGCTTATGTAGATGTGGAAGAAGCAAAATATAAGAAGGTAGCAAATAAAATCCGACCAATTAATGAATTGCTACCCGCTGAATTGAATCCACCTTTGAGAAGACCAAGGCTATCAAGAGATCCTTATGAATGTCCCTTGGTGAAGAGTCCACCTTAATTTACTGAAACGTCAAGAATCACTTTTGATAGATTAGGTGTTGTTAATTTTGGACCTGATGGTTGGTTGTCTGTAGAAGAGAAGAAGTTGTTGTTGGATGTGATGGTCAAGCAAGAGAAGGCCATTGCTTTTGTAGAAGAGGAGAGGGGTGTGTTGAAGCATTCCTATGGGGAGCCTTACAAGATTCCTGTAGTATGTCATGAAATGTGGCAGCAAAAACCAATCCCAATTCTGGCTGAATTAAAAGAAGCTTATATCGAAGTTGCCAGAGAACAGATTCGCACTGGAGTGTATGAGCAATCATCATCAATTTATTCTAGTCCAGTATTTTGTATCAAGAAACCAAATGGAAAACTTAGAGTAGTTCATGATCTCAGGGAATTAAATAGGGTTATAATAAAGGATGCTGGTATACCACCTAGTGCTGAGGAGTTTGTGGAAGTGTTTGCTGGGAGAGTGTGTTATGGTTTAGGAGATATTATGGGGGGATATGATTATAGAGAGTTGCATCCAGACTCTAGGCCGCTCACTACTTTTGATACACTGCTAGGATGATTACAATTGACAAGATTACCTCAAGGAGAAACAAATTCAGTTGCCGTTTATCAAGCTCAGATGGCTTGGATTCTTCAAGATGAAATTCCTCAATCTTCTGGAATTTTTATTTAAGATGGAGGAATTAAAGGACCTTCAACAGATTATGATAATGAAGTGTTGGAGGAGAACCCAGGGATACAAAAATTCATCTGGGAGTATGCAATCACTTTAGAGAGGATCTTTTTTAGAATTGAAGAAGCAGGTTTAACTATTTCAGGTTCAAAATTTTCATTTTGTGTGCCAGATTGAGAGATTTTAGCTAATGTGTTATGTAGAGGGGGTAGGATTATGTCCAAGAAGAAAGTGAATAAAATTCAGTCCTGGCCAAGACCCAAGAATAAAACCAAAGTTAGGGGGTTTTTAGGTGTATGTGTTTATGTTCGAATGTTTATCAAGGACTTTTCTTCATTGGCAGCTCTGTTGAGAAGGTTGACAAGAAAGGATGAAGAGTGTGAAAGGGCGTTTGAGAGATTGAAGAAGGTTGTGGGGAAGGATTTAGTCCTGCACAAGTTAGATTATGGAAAAGATGCTGGTAGGATTTATTTAGCAGTTGACTCAAGTCAGGTTGCTTCTGGGGAAGTTTTTTCTCAGATGGATAAAGCTGGTTACATTAGGCCAGTTAGGTATGAATCTGTGGTACTCACCGGAGTCAAATCAAGATATTCTCAGCCAAAATTGGAACTGTGTGGAGTGGCAAAAATTTTAAAGAAACTTAAAATTTTTTTGTGGGGCCAACACTTTGAATTGCAAGTGGATGTGAAATCTTTAATTCAAATGATTAATTCCCCAAGTTTACCAAATGCACCTATGACTAGATGGGTAGCATTCATCCAACATTTTTCTTTTGACTTAGTTCATAAGCCTGGAAAAACTTTTACTATGCCAGATGGTTTGTCAAGAAGACCTCCCACTGAAGATGATTCAGACTCAGAAGAGTTTGATGAAGATATACCTATGATTAAAGCCAGCACTAAAGGAGCTGAAGACTTTCCATACCTCCCCCATGAGGTTAAACTGGCAGGACTATTGTGTTTAGATGATTGTGATGAATACCTCCATAAAGAGGATAAACTGGAAAATTACTTTTATGTTGATAAAATTGGTGTGAATAAATTCGGTAAAAAAGAGGTAGAAGAAGATGTTGTGTATATAGATGAAGATGGAGTGGTAGTTTGGGATAGTAGTAGGTTAAGGAAGGGTGCATATGTTGGAGAGTTGGAGAATTCGGTTAAAAAGAGGATGGAAAAATCTATGTGTATAAAGGGAAAAGAAGAGGAAGAGGTATTTTCAAATTTGGTTTCAAAGATTTCAAAAGGTTTAGAAGAAGAATATCGACATTGTTCAATCAAGAATCAAATTTTTGGTCAACATCTATTGGCTCATTTATGTGTAGGTGATATTGGTGAGAGAGAAGTTCCCATTGATATTATATTAATTGATTTTCAAGATGAAATCTGGGGTCAGACTGGTTTTTATTTGTTGTTGGTCAAATATTTATTGACTTTAGAAAAGCCAGAAGATTGTGAAGATGATGAATGGGTGGCTATAAAAAGGAAGTCATCTACATTTTACTTATCTGGTCAGCAATCAATGAAAAGGAGGTATCCAAATCCTCAAGTAGTTTTAACTCAAAAGAAAGGGCAAGAATTAGTTTTAAAGTCACTGCATGAAGATCTTGGGCATAGAGGCATTGGAGAAATTTTCAGAAGAATTGCTGATCAATTTTGCTGGCCAGGCATGAAGATGGCTGTTAAAAAGTGGGTTAATTCATGCAAAGAATTTCAAAGAAGAAGTTATTTAAGGCGGAAAGAACCTGGACATGCTACCGGAAAAAATACTCTCTTTGGAAGGGTTAGCTTGGATGCCGTTCATATTAGGGGGTATCAATGTTCAGGGATCCGCAATTAGGGATCAGGAATTTTTTCTGCCCAGATCCAACATTATTAATTGAGGAAGATTCTTATCTACTAGCCCCAGGGCTAGTGGATAAGGAATGCACAATAATACATTATCCTGCCTCTTATACCCCAATTTCCATTCCTAATTCCTGATCCCAAACTCATCACATCCATAATGGATTTTTAAGAAAGCCACATGACTTATAATTGCTGATGCCATCCTTAAGTCTCTCCTCACTCTATGCTAATTAATTTTGGTTGCAAACACTTAAGTTTTTTTTCTATCTACACACCCCAACTGCACATTTGGTGGTGAATTCCCACTTCCCACTCATCACCTACACCTTCCACTGACCTCATTTTTTATCATTTTTTTACCCATCCTTTTAGTGTATTTATGCTACTTTATTCACCACCTCCTCCATAACCTCCTTGCCACCACCACCACCTCCTCTTTGCCACCAAATCCACCACCACCCCCTCCCCACCACCTCCACCACCCCCTCCCCACCACCTCCACCACCACCTCCACCACCACCTCCTCCTCTTTACCACCACCTCCATCTCCTTGCCACCATCTTCACCTCCTTCTCTTCACCACCACCTTCACCTCCTCCTCTTTGCCACCACTACCACCACCACCACCTCCATCTCCTCCACCTCCACCCCCTCACCACTGCCACTGCCACCTCCTCCCCACCACCACCACCACCACCTCCTCCCCACCACCACCACCACCACCACCACCCCCTCGCCACCACCTTCACCTCCTCCTCCACCCCCTCGCCACCACCACCTTCACCTCCTCCTTTTCTTTTTTTTAAACTTTTTGGATCCTTGGAGTTGTGCCCTTTGTTTATTTTGTTTTCCTTCCTTTTTTTTGTATCTCTTCTGATTGGTCTGTCAATTGCTCTGTGTTTTTGCCGCCTCATTTGCCTCCACAATTCACCCATTACTCAAATTATACACTTAACAAAATAATCTTCCTTTTCTTCTCTTTCCTTCATTATAATCGCCATCATGTCCCATCCCAGCCCATCCCTCCCCACTGTTGAGATCTCTCCTCCCCCTCTTTCCCCTCAGTATCCTTCCTCTCAAAGCCAATCTACCCAACCATCTTCCCCCTCTTCTCCCGCAACTATTCCCCTTAATTCTTCCTATACAGCCTCTATTGTTTCCTCCATTGATCCTTCTCAGACTTTACCATCATCCAACTCAAAACATTCCTCCGCCACTCATCCACACAATCCTCCCTACACCTACTCTTCCCCTGGCCAGCGCTCATACCAAAATGGTGGCATGGCTTCCACTTTCAACTCCCCTCACCCACTTAGTAACACTCTATATAGTCAATTGGATGTCGCTTCTACTGATCCCCCTCTCACTGAAACCAATTTCAATGGTCCTGTTGGATCATCTGATGCTGAGTTTTTCTCTACTTCAGGTGAAAAGTATGATCCTGTATGCACCTCAGCCTATGATATTCCCACCCAGGCCTCTTCCCCGTACTCTTCCCCTCTCAATGGTGCAAAAAATGGATTTCTTACAAGACTTTATCACATCTGGAATGGTGCCGCAATTGCTGATAATCACATTGATTCTTGTCACATCAAGAAGAAAAGATTGTATCATCTGGATGGCATCAAATTTATTGCTGCGCTCATTGTCATGAATGGTACTTTATTTGATGCTGTTATACCAGATGGTAACTACCCTGGAATCCAAAGAGGTAGTCCAGCTTACATTTTGCGGTAAGTCTCTTTCAAACAACTCTCTTTTATTTGTCAAACTGATTAAATGAACAATTCCAAACTAGCTCCACCAATTTGGGGTTTCTGATGCTTCTCATCCTGTCGGGTTGCTCTTTGGTGGCCCCCTTATGGGATCCACCCAGTTCTCAAGGTGGCAGCCAATCAAAACCCAAAATCTCTTGGCCACAGTTGACAAGAGCCATGCTTGTTTGCCTTTCCCTTCAACAGCAACACTCATATCTGGCACAACACCAGCAACATCCTCAAGAACAGAAATATCATCCGCAACAACTGCTCATCCTCCTCATACTCCTTCTCCTGCTCCTTCTTCTCCCTGTAACACACTGTCTGCTCTTGGACCATCAAGACATGCCAATATTGGTTTCGAAGTTTTGGTTCCACTTTTGGGTTTTGCTATGGTTGCACCTGGTGTCTATTGTTCCGGACACCCCAACCACCACAATTTTTCTTTTCTAGATGGTCTTAATCTCACTTCTATAATGTGTGTGCATGCATGAAAATATTTTCTTCATTTCATCTAGTAAGTTTGTTATAGCCAATCATCATTCTGACTCTGAATTTTGTTCTTCTCTGGGGTACCTATTTGAAAAAACATTTAGAACTCAAAGATATCTCTGTACGGATGCATATTGACCTCATACACTCAACTGGGCCCAAAATTGAGGACTAAAAATATTTCACTATTGGTAAGTCAGCCTCAATATAGTTTGAAACATAGCAAACTTATTGTCTTATCACCGTTACAGAATTGATAGTAACAAAGATCCAGCTTTTCCCTAAAAATTATGGGGATTAGAGTTGTCATCAAAAATTTTATATTTTTTCATAAATTATTAATAAATATTTTATATTTATCAATTTTCTCAAGTAATGTGATGAGCCAATGACCTTTGGTTGTATAACAGGTAATCCTGATAACATTTTTTGTTTCATGGGGTTCCTCTATCCTATACCTGTGGAAAGTCCCAAACTTAGTTTCTAGACTTGATCTGAATTTTGGCTTGAGGAATTGTCATTACTTTAAACTAGGGAAATTGATATATATTAGATATTTATTTAATAATTTATGTAATAATATTAAATTTAGATGACTTCCACCCCTTACTTCAATAAAATGCAGGGGGGGGGGGTAATGCCAAATTTTCAAATCTGACATGTGAAATTGATGACTTAGAAAAATTTTGGTGATATCCACCCCTTGCTTCAATAAAATGCAGGGGAGAGTATTACCAATTTTTTAAAACAGATATAGAATTTTTTTGACCTGTAAATATTTTGGTGAAAATTTTTTGGTGATACCTGTCCCTTACTTCAATAAAATCCATGGGGGGTTTTGCCAAAATTTCTTACAAGACTTGTGAAATTCTTGACATGTAAGAATTTTTGGGATACCGGTAAAATGCAGGGGGTAGTAAAGCCAAAGTTTCATATAAGACTTTCAAGATTCATGACATGAAAGAATTTTGGTGATACCCACCCCTTACTTCAAAAAAATCCAGGGGTGGGGGATTGTCAAATTTTCAAAGGAGACATGAAGATTTTTTTTAAAAAAAGAATATTTAACATTAAAATACAAAAATTCATGTAATGATTGATAGAGTAATGAAATACAGGAAATTATTGTAAATTTTATGTACAAATAAATATGAACAGTTGAGGTGTGAGAGAAATAAAACAAACTAGTCATCCAACAATTTCTTTAAACGTTCAATTTTCTCAACAGAGTCTTGATACCCTTAGTTATATCAATGTCGATAACCCCAAAACCAGTGGAAGATGAAAGAGCCTTTGCCTTCTTGTATTTGGCTTGGTAATGCTTGAAGCGTTCAGACATCTGTTTAGGCAAAAGATCAATCCTTCCCTTGGTCTTATTCTGTAATTCATTTGCCATTAAAAGATAGCCATTAACTTTTGATGCTGGGGGCTGTCCTACTTTAGTTGAATACTCAGTACCAAAACAAGAATCATAGTTAGATTTGATTTTCAGCCAGTTGATAAGAATGAGATCATCATATTTTTTTAATTGAACGGTCTTAGATTTCTCTGCTGAGCGGGGGAAAGAGGGAGTAGTGGGATTTGAAGAACAACTGGGTAATGGCTGCCTTTGAGAGGATCTAGGACGACGAGGCATGTTAAAATATAAATGAAGATGAAAAGGAGCAGAATCAAATAGATGAAATGGGGAGAAATTCTGAGCGTATAGAATGAACAGGATGGGATGAGAATGGGAGTGCTCAGCATGGTAGAAGGCATATCCAGAGAGTAGTGCAAGATGTGGTTATGGCAGAAAGTTGTGCAACATATGGTTATGACAGAAAGTTGTCCAAGATGTGGTTATGAAAAATTGAGTAAAAAAATTTTGGATAAGAGGTGAACATTGACACGTAAAGTGTCTAATAACCCAATTATTAGCAAAAATAATTGCGGAAGATAATTGGGGTATGCAGATTATTTTCCGCAATTAATTTAATTGCGGATAGGTCAACATTGATACCCCCTATTAAGGAGGGATGGTATAAATATTTAATTGTAGCCAGAGATGATTTATCTGGCTGGGTAGAGGCAGCGCCTCTTATTAATTTGACTGCCAAAAATTTGGCAGAATTTATTTTGAAAAATTGGGTGTATTGATATGGAGTTATGAAATTGGTAATGGTAGATGGAGGTCCTGAGTTTGGGACAGAGTTTAGAGAAGCTATATCAAAAGTTGGGTCAAAGGTTAGGGTAGCAACCCCTTATTATCCTGAAGCTGAAGGTATTGTTGAAAGAGGGAATCAATTTATTAAGGATGCTTTAGTCAAAATGTGTGGGTAGAGTGCTGAAAAGTGGAGGCATTATTTACCTTTAGTTTTATTTTCTGATCAAATTACTGCCAAAAGGACAACCGTATTTTCACGCTATGAATTTTTTTTTGGAAAGAAAGAAGTTTTACCAGTTGATGTGGAAGCTGAATCATATCTTGGAGTTGACTGGGACATTGTCAAGACTACTGAAGAGTTATTATGTGCAAGAATTATGCATCTAGAAAAGAAAGAAGAGTACTTAGAAAAGGCATATTTGCGGATGATGAAGATCCAAAATCAGTCAGTAAGATATTGGGATGAGCAGTTGGCACATTGACTTGGAAAACCTTTGAAAACTGGAGATATGTTTTTGGTGTATAATAGGAGTTTGGAGAGCAAATGGGGCAAGATGTTTTCAGATAGGTGGAATGGACTGTATAAAGTCAAGGAATAAGTATCTGGCGGTTCATATGTGCTAGAAGAGTTGGATAGAGTAGCTTTGAAGAAGAGGGTAGCAGCCAATCAAGTCAAGCATTTCTATCCTAGAGGCACCCAGAGTGCTGAAGTTTGACTCTGAAATGGGGATAAATTACATAATCAATTAAATAAAAGTTTTTCAAAGTTTAACTCCGGAATGAGGATAAACTACTTTCTTATTAAAAATATTACTGTCATTTTACTATGGTATGGGAAACAAAGAGTTTAACAAAATTTACAACATTTATGAAGAAATTTGTTTGAAAATCTTAAAACTCTTAAAAGTGAAAAAAATTATGGAGAAGATATATGTTGGAATGATAAATTTTTTTTATTGGAAGAAGTGTTCACAGGGGAACCTTCTGAATTAAATATTGGCAAGTTTGGGGGTAATTGATGCGCTGGCTGCTCTATACACAATTACCCCACAATGTTTGTTACCAATTTTTTCCTGTTTCTAGTTGAATCCTGGCTTTGTTTTTGATCTATAGGAAGTCCTCCAAGACTATAAACTGGAACGTACAAAGAGACAATTCTATCACTGCTGGATTCAGGATTCTTTTTTATTTTATTTTTTGTTATTTCTTTTATGTTAGATTTTTCATATAATGAAATATGTTTTTCTTTCATTATAATTTTTATAATACTACAAAATATTGTTAAGGGTGATGCTCACTGGTGGTCTCTAATCATTTTTACAAATCTGAGGGAGCCCACCCAGTGATCATTATCATAAAATTTTATTTTTCTAAACTTCCATTTATTAATTTTGTATTTTCAATTTCTCAAAATTGTGTAACCACATCAAGTTGCACTTGGATGTGGGTATGATGTCGAGGGTACGGCTTATCAATTAGCCAGGGGGCATCTTTTAAATTTTATTTTACATTACATAAATTTTATATTTCAAATTTGTTTATCTTTTTTTTTAAAAAAATTTATATCATAACAATCTTTTATAAAATTTTATTATTTTTATCATTAAAAAATTAAAAAAAATTAAAAAATAAATAAACAAAATAAAAATAAAATAAATATATATACATACTTTTTTTTTAAAAATTTTGTTAAATTTAATTTACAATTTTCTTTTGGTTTATTTCTTTTATAGTATATTTTATATAGGAAAAAGGGTCAAGAGGAGCTTGAGAAAAATTGGATCCTACTTCAAAATGTTTAGTCATCCAAGACTATAAACTGGCTTCTTTTCAAGACTTTCTTTAAGGTCTTATTCCTATTCAAGATCTGTTAGTCCACTAAGACTTTAAGCTGGATATTTTTTATGATTTTATTTCAAGAATTTTGTTCCTCATTGGATCTTTAGTCCTCTAAGACTTTAAACTGGCTGTTAATGATTTTATTTCAAGATATGCTGTTAGTCCTCCAAGACTTTACACTGGCTAATTTTCAAGGACGTTCAAAATTTTATGGATATTTTTGGAGAAAGTTTTAGGATAGTAGTTGGAAATGGAAATTGTTTAAATGTTTGATCCACCAAGACTTTAAACTGGAATGTCAATCTATTTGGTGAAATTTGTGGCACTTTAATATGGTCTAAAAGTTTAAAATTAAATATTGGAAGCCTGGCTAAAAGTATTTTGTAAAGGTTGCTGAATAGAAAATGGATGAAAATTGTGATGAAGGAATCATAAGTCAGGGTGGTAGTTGGATTTATTATTGTTTTATTTTAAAGCCTCAGTTTTAGGCTGTTTGGTGGAAGCTTGGAGGACCTCATGGAGAGATTGGAATCAAAGAATTCAGCTCAGTGGGGGGACCTATGAGAATGGAATCAAGCGTATTTGGCTCATTAGGGAGATCCACTCTTTCATGCTGTGACATAGTGGGAAGACTGGTATATGGGAGTCTGAAGGGATTCAAACCTTGCTCTCAGCAGTGGAATCATCACATAAATTTATTTTTATTATTATTAAGATTTATATCAAGAGCCGGAGAAGAAGACAAACAGTTTAAATTTGTAGAAGACCAACTAAAACAACGTTTATCAAAATAAAATAAGTATAATGCATAATTGGTTGGAATGGGGACATTCCTTCTTGGAGGGGGGATGTGGCATTCAAAATCTGTGTAGGCCACTTAAGTGAAAATTTGATTGGAACTTGGTTGGAAGAAAATCATGGTGTTACCAGGTGTTAATTTGGTTGAAGGGAGTTAACTGGATTTTTTTTGGGTTGATTTTTGGTGTTTTGGAATGGTTGTATGTACTATTTCTTTTGTGATTTGATGGTTTTATGGATTTGTATTTTTGGTGAATGAAGTGTGCTCTTGGAATGGCCACTTTTTTCCGGTGCACTCCGGTTTGCTCTGGTTTACTCCGGTGATTTTCTGGTGCAAAAGCAAAGTGTACTGGAAAAATTCTGTCATGGTGGCAAATTTAGCTCACTCTTGCAAAATTACCTCATTGTGGCGAAATTTTCTTGCAATGGGAAAGTCTGATCACCAGTGCAAAGTTTGGTCACTGCAGAAAAGTCTGATCACCAGTGCAAAGTTTGGTTACTGCAGAAAAGTCTGGGCACTGTGGCAAAGTTTGGTCACTGTAGAAAAGTCTGATGACCAGTGCAAAATTTGGTCACTGCATAAAAGTTTGGCTATTGTGGCAAAATTTGGTTAGAATTTATTATGCTTGTTAGATAAATAGTTTATTGTAGATCCTATGCATGTAGGGTATTGTTGGAAAGGTCTGGAGTAGGAGAATCAGATAAAAAGGGAGATTCTTAGTCTTCTACATGTTATATGTCTTTTTAGTCTCTATTTTAAGATTCTTTTTTTATTATTAACAATATTTAACATATAACAACAAATTTAAATAAATTATAATACCCTTATAACATTTATATTTTATAACACTTTTGAAATACAACACAACAATTATATTTTCATCACATATTGGGTATAATTGGAAAGTTCTCCATCTCAGGGACTTGTTTTTATTGTTAACTCATTAAAATAAAAGCTTTATAAAAATATATAAGTCTATCTTTTCAGATCTTTCACTGGTACACCTTAATTTTTGTCATCAGTATTTCTTTTCCAACAGCTGCTATTTCTAAATCTCAATAAGCGTTCATAAAATCAGAGTTTTATCCATATTTTAAATCAATTCAAGTAGACTAGTAAGCTTAGTTATTTGAGCAACCCTTATTTTACTTAGAAGGACAGGGTTCTCTATGGTTTATTCAACTCCTTCAGATTCTGCTTACAGCAAGGTGACTGTAAGAGTCTACCTACAACGAGTAGTTGGCAGGCATAGGGGAGGTGTAGTTTCTTCCTCTGAATGGAGAAAGTGATTTTGGTTGTTGAGAAGTTTTGGGAGCTCTGGAAGGTCTTCTTGAAGTTTGGGAATATTTGGTGTTGTCAGACCTTGAAATATTTGCTTGCATTGCTCTGGGAGCACGAGGAGGTTCTTGTGAAGAAGTTTGGTTGTTTTTTGGAGAATTTTGGTTGTTTTCTGGTGGTTTTTGAATGTTTTGAGCCAGAATTTTGCTTCCAAGAAAGGAGGGTGGGCTGCCTGGACATGTTATAGTAGCCTAGGAGCTGAATTTGAAGCATTTGAAGTGGAATTTGAAGAGATAAAAGCACTCTTGGGAAGATAGAGGTGGCCATTTAGAGAGAGTTCTGGGGGTAGATCTCCTGGATCTTCTGGAAGGAACTGAAGATAAAGAAGAATAAGGACCTAGTTCTGGAGATGTATTTCTGATAAGGTGAAGGGGGAGGTAAAGGATACTTGGAATCTCTATCACATCTTTTCTTCTTTGAGTTGCAAGAGTCACAAGCCCTGTTGTACATTTTGGCCTCTGTATTTGGAAGAGTAAATTTTCAGGGTCTGCACATGTGAATGCATTGTTTGTAAGCATAGTCTTTGTGAGCAGTGAAGCAAGGAATGTTTGAAGGGTCAACAGCAGGTGATTCAAGGTTTGAAATTATCTGTGGTGGAAGAACTAAGAAAAAAAAATTTTATCAGTGGTGGGTAGAAGATGAAGTGAATTTTGAAGTTCAGCAAGTGGAGTGTGGGTGAATATGCAATAGTCCATCAAGACTCTAAACTGAAATATGCATCAGTACATCATGAATTTAAACTGAAAACTGTTTTAAAGTCCCCCAAGACTATAAACTAAGGATGGGTGTTGTTTTTGAAGATTGGAAGAGGGTATCCACAGGGGAAGCCTCAGAATTTATCAAAGGAAAGTTTGGGGGTAATTGATGGGCTGGAAGCTCTATTCACAATTACCCCAGAATGTTAGTTTTTTCTCTGTGTCTTAAGGTGGTTGATCTCTGGTTCTAGTTCTATGATTTAGGTTTGGAGTCCCCCAAGACTATAAACTGAGGGTTTTTGAGTCCCCTAAGACTATAAAATGAGGATGGTCCCCCAAGACTTAAAACTGAGGTTTGTTTGGTGGCTACATCCTATAGAGGGTGTGGAAATATTTTCTTTTCTAAATCAAACTCAAGCACTAGTGGAATTACAGAAGGTTAACAAGAGAGGTGGAAAAGTGTTCTAAATTAGCCTTGAATTGTTGGATGAGGTTCCTTCTCTTATCAATGTCTTGTTGTTCCTTGGATAGAGTTGATTGGAAGTAAGAAAGGAGAAGTTGTTTCTGTTTTTGGGAGTGATTTTGGAATTTTTCTTTGAAAATGGGTATTGTATTTTGGGGTGGTGTTTCAATGGTCCCTACATTATCATCATCATCAATGACTGGTGGAAGAGAGGCTGAAAAGAATGGTTAGTCTAGTTTGGTGTGGAGTGATGGAATCTTACCTTCTGGTGAATCAGGGTGATGAGAAGAAGAAGAGGCTGTTGGATATACAGTTTTTCTTCTGGATGAATGAAATTTGTTGATTATTCTTGGAATAATGATGGAGGGTCTGGATCTTCTGGTGGAAGAGGATGGGCAAGGCTGAGTGTAGGAAGAAGCTAAAGGGGAGGATGATGGGACAGGTCTATGGCATAGTCTCTTTCTGGAGTGGCAGGAATTACAAGAAGTTCTGAATATGTGAAGATGTCCATTCACTGCAAAGATGGGGCTGTTCTCAATGCAGTACTGGCAAGGGCCCAGGTCTGAGACAGGTCTGAAGAGGCGCTTGAACATGGTTGTTAGTAGATAAAGAATGTGTACATTCTTGATTGGAGTGAAGATGTGGTGTTCCAATGCTGGGTAGGCATTTGGAGTGCGTATTTGGAGGTATTTGGTATATAGGGTATAGTTGGGGTTGTTGTGTTTTTATTGGTGTTTTGTTAGTTTTTAGCTGTTTAGTTTTATTTTTGTATGCTTAAGCTAGGCTCATTTATTATGTCTCAGATTCATTTCCTTTTTTTTCTCATCATTTTGGTATGTGTTATGTGTGAGTAGCTTGTTTCTACATGTAGTTACTGTTGTTTTGTTGTTTAGAGGGTGTTTTTGGGATTTTAAAGGCCTAAAAGCCGCCACCTGCCTGCGCATGTGGAAGCCTCTAGAGGAGGTTTTATGCATGTAGAGAGGTTAGAGAGTTGGATTTGGCTGGGAAAAAGCCAGGATGGTCTGTGTGTGAGATATTTAAGCAAGTTTAAGGACATTCTAGTTTATCATCAACAAGCTTTATATCTGGAATCTCTGTGCTTTACTCTTTTGTGTGTCTTTGTGGCATTGTTTGGCTGGGTAATGAAAAGTGTGTTGGAAAGGGGTTTTAAAAAACAAGACTCAATTTGCTTTATCAGGTAAATCTCACTTTATTTTTCTAAAGGGAAAGGTGATTTTCTCTCTGGGTTTTCTCCAACTCCCTAGGTCAAGGCCTATAGCTAGCACTTTAGGATTTTCTAAAATGTGACCTGTTTGAGTTAAGGTGGAAAATTCAAATGGACCATCTCATAAAACAGATATGGTCCATTTTTCCAGGCCTTTGGTGGCTATCTGCTGGTCACATTCAGCAAAGTGTTGCAGAAATACTTTGATTCAGGTGGCCAAGTGGCAAGCACCAATACTGGCTCAAATATAAACATGAACCAATAATTTTTTTGAATAATTTAGCATAAAACTGTGAGGGAGGTTAGTGTGGTCCCATGAAATAATGAAATTTTGTGGAATTTTTTTTCATAGGATCAGACCAATAGAGTTTAAAAAAGGTTCAATGCATCCTAATTTAAGCATTATGGTCCATCAAACCATGAATCAGGGAGCTGGGACAGGTGATAACTTTGGAATAAGCATATAGGAAATTCTTTTTTCAATGGGAAAAGTGAGTAATTGGGGAGTTCTATAAGACTAAATCAAAAAAAAATTATATTTTTCAACTACATTTTACTACATATTTGATGGGAAATAAAATATATAATAGGGGGTATCAAAGTTAGAAATCTTCCATTTCAAAATAACTCTTTTTTCCACAAAATCAACCATGATTATCTTTTAAGGTATTCCATCTTGTGCCCCCAAAACATCTTTTTACTGAGAATTAATGTCATGTTTGTGGCTTTCTTTTTGTGCTGTAAATACCTTTTAAATAATTAAAAATTTCTAACTTTGATACCCCCTAATAATTCAAGACTGGAAACAGGGAGAGAGAGAAAAGAAGTAAGCAGATATTAAACATAATATTTATCTAAGGTTATGGATTTTAAGTTTATGGAATTTAGAAAGGTTTTTTTGAGGGGTTTAACAGACTTTTACTAGAGAGAAATACCTTAGCACAGCCTTTCCTGGAACTTCTTTGGTCCCTTTTCCACCCCCAGTTGGCCCCAGGGGGGGTGACAGAGGGGCTAAAGGGGGGCTTCAAAGGTTTGAAATAAGTGATTCAGAGGGGTAAGTCAGAGTTCATGAAGAAAAAATTAATAATATACTGTGCTTCAAATATAAAATAATAATAAAAATTTATTGCTTTTTATAAAATTAAATTTTTTATGTCAAATCTTTTAAATAATTTTTTGGTGTTGAAGATAGAAATTTTCAAGATTCCCAAAATCAAGGTACATATAAATTCCTTAAAATTTTATTGGGAAATTAAAAACTGTTTTAGAATTTTAATAAACAATTTGATAAAGTAAAATTTAATCAAAGGTACTACAAGATATTGTGATATTATTCTATTCATTGAACACATCTTGCATTCAAATCTAAAACCATTTCTAGGAAACAGGTTCTTAGAATGTTGCAAGTTGATTATTCGAGTGAAATATGAAAAAATATATTCATTATTAATTTATGTAAGCAGCTGTAAGCTGAAGTAAATTTATGAAAATCAGTATTATTAAGTGATTGAACCCTCAAACTATATTTGATGAACTTTTTTTACAAAATTTGAATTTAATTTATTAAATTCACCTCCAAAAAATTAAAAATAAAGCTCTTTGAAAGTTTTTACTATTTAAAAATTAATATTTATTATGTAGTACATGTAGTTTTTATATGTAATTAAAGGATTTACATTAATAATTTAGCCCTTTTTACTTCTGCATGAAATTGAAACACTTTCAAACAAAAAATTCCCTTTGTTCCCAAATAATAAAGTCCTATTTATAGGGCTCTGCTTCCTCTAAAATTTGTCCCATCTTATATTTCTTTACCATAATTGATGTTTCTACTATCAATCCCATTTTTAATGCCATCTTGAGGTCCTACACCACAACTAGTCACAATAAAGCTTCAGTTCAGAAACAGCATGTTTCTATTTATTTATCTAAAACTGAAAATATTATCAAAATATTTTCACAGGATCTAAATTTTTGTGTGGGAAGTATTATCTCTACACATGCAAAGGTGCTCTACTCTCTTCTTGGAAAACCATCCTCCTCAACAACTATAGCTCCAGTTGGTGGTTGGACACCTGGTCAAGAAACACCTCTTCTACTCGTTGAGGCTCTTCTCTTTCCTCACCTAGATATCAGCCTTCCTCCTATGATAAATATATTACTTTTCTTTTTACCAGCACATATTTCTTCCCTCTACACCTTTCTTCTTCCTGTAAAAGAGGATATTTCTGAACCAACTAACTATAGACCCTCTCTTCACTTGGGCTGTGAAGTTCAATATCTTTTTTCAACTCAGCTTGATGGTTCACTCATTCTTATACAGGAACTCCTCTCCATCAAATTCAGTCACCCAGATTCTATGGCTCAACCCCAACATTTGAAAACCTGCCTTTTACCTCTTCAAAGACAGTCTCTTGCATGTATGCTACTTCAGGAAAGGCATACTGAAACATATCTATGGAGGTGCTGTGGAGATTCAAATTGAGAAAATGAATTAAGTGGGAGAGTGACCAACACACTTCCAAAATCAATTCTATTAGCAGATGACATGGGCCTTGGGAAGACAGTATTAACAATTGCTCTGATCATTAGTACTTTAAATGAAGCTTCTGAATTTTCAAGTCTTTAAAACCCTTCATCAAGGACAAAAAAAGTGAAGGCAACACTTGTAGTTGTACCCTCAACTTTATTGAAACAATGGGAACACAAAATTTTGCAACATACTGATCCTGATTTGATGATTAAAGTTATTATTCATCATCAAAAGGGCAGAAGTGAAAA
The DNA here is from genome assembly GCA_030280995.1 of Hemileia vastatrix. Lineage (NCBI taxonomy): Eukaryota > Fungi > Basidiomycota > Pucciniomycetes > Pucciniales > Zaghouaniaceae > Hemileia > Hemileia vastatrix. The sequence continues at coordinate 15,198,385 of JASXTE010000004.1, read as the reverse complement.
TTTCATAATCTTTTATGAGGCTGACATTGTCTTAACATCATATAATATTATGATGAATGATTTAGAGAGTTTGGAAAAGGAAGGTTTTTTCCATGTTCAATGGTTTTGTGTAATTCTGGATAAAGCACAGTCAGTTTTTAATCACTATTGAGTTAATATATTTGATTCATTTTCCTATAGTCAGATACATGATCAATCTTCAAAGTGCTCCATATCTGTCTCTGCACTCAAGACATCTTTCCATCTTAGTCTAACTGGAACTCCCATCCAGAACAAATTCCAAGATTTATTTCCCATCTTTAAATTTTTACGTCTTGAGCCACAATCAACCTCTGAAGGATGGAATAAATACATTGGATCTCCAGAAAAGAAAGTCCAATTTACCAATGTCAAGAAAAGTATTCAAAATGTCTTGGGGGACATAATGATTTGAAGGACAAAGAATTTTATATGTCTGGATCAGGGGGATGTTAATTTCATAAATAGAGTCAAATATCAAAACTTCATTATCAATTTGATGGCACAATTTTCAGAAATTTACTTCATGCGGCATAACAACTTATTCAAGCAGCTCAACATGGATTAAAACAGCTTACCTGCTTAATATCCTTCTGGATTGGTGGCTCTATCAGCATTGCGACATTTCTGAAATCACCCTCAGTTCCTGCAAAATTCAGAAATACCTTTGGTGGAAGAATTGGACTGAAATGAGAGTCCAAAAGATGCTCACCTGTTCAATTTCCTTCTCAAATTAAACTCTATTGAACAAGAAATGAAATGTGTCATTTTATCTGAGTGTACTGGCACACTCAAAATGTAAGTTTTTCTTTTAATGAAAAAATATTAAAACTAACCTTCAAAATAATAAAATTTTGTTTGCCATTTTTTAGTACAATATCCAAAATCTCAGATTTGATGGTTCACTTGACATGAGTTCATGGGAAACCGTCCTCCAGTCATTCTCCACCATTGATTCTGGTGTTCTTTTGGTGTCTTTGAAGGCTGGAGGAGAAGGTCTTAATCTGACAATGGCATCACATGTTTTCTCAATTGTAAGATTTCAATTTCTAAAATTATGATTAACCTAACTTTTATTTTTAGGAAAATTACTGGAACCCTTTGATGGAGAAACATGCCATTTACAGAGTTTTCAGGATAGGTCAAACTAAAGAGGTCCATGTTTACAGATATATTGTTGCCATTAAAATAGAGGAAAACATTACATGAGTGGGTAATTTCCAAATAATCTGTATCAATATTAGTACTCGATAATTTAAAAATTTAAATTCAATCAAAAAAACTGTACTTGGCTGAGTAAGCTATTTTCATTTTCAACTGGGATTCTTTGAGACTGAATTTGAAATACTTTTAGCTTGGCAGTTCCTGAGAGCAGCATCTAGATAGGCAAAAATATCTTCATAAAGATCTTGTAGTTACATGTAATTTTAATAAAATTTTTGATTTTCAAAGTTTGATATAAAATGTTTTTGGTTACATGAGTACACAAAGGAAAGAGAGAAATTTATTATGCCCTTTAAAAGTTATTAACAAGGGGAAAATGTTAAAATTTTATATATAAGGTGTACTTATCCCCTCTTTTCCCCCATTCCCCCTGTTTTGTACATATTTTTAATTACCACAAACAATGTATTCATGTAAGTTTCTTATTCCGTAGGCCATAATTTTCATCACTAATGCAAAATTTTAGATTCTACTATAATACCAGCAAAAGTTTTCAAAAGCTCTATGGAATTCAATAAAATTCTTGCTGAAATAGGTCTTCCTAATTCCAAGCCTACCTCAACAGCTTCTATAATTGATTTTATAAAGCTTATCTTTGGGAAATGCATAAAAGAAGATACTTATCCATCTTATCAAACTGTTTCTTAAATCTCTTCACTTGTCAATCCTTTACATTCTACTTCCCTTCCAAAAATATCTGAAGCAACTGAAACCATGGAGGAACTTCAGTTATTTCCCTCTGGGCAGCAAAAACAATTCCACTGGTTTTTCATCATATTTTCATAATGATTCTAAAGCAGTTGGAACTCCTCAACTATGCTTTTCAATGAGTGATGACACAGAATGGAATCAATTGGTTATCTCTCACCTGAAAAAGCACTATTGCTATGCCTTCAAAAACTAGGCATTTCAATATTATGTCTTTGATCATAATGAGTACCAAGAGGATTTTGTGCCACTCATAATACAACAATGGCTCCTCACCCAATAGGGACAGTCCAGATCACCTCCAATTTTCTGTCCTAGAAAAAAATTATGAAACTAGAAGAAAAGTGAGTCAATTTTATTTTCACCAGTAGAATTTTCATTGAAACTCTACTTCCAGCTACAAAAATCTTGAATCCATACTTCAATATCTGTACTGGATCAAGAATATCTCTTCTTATTTGATAACCCAAATTATCACTCTGAAACTTAGCAGGATGAGCAAGGAAATCTTTGGAAGAGAAAATTGAAATGGCAATCAGATGAACTTTCCAAGTTTGATTCCCAGATTGATCAGATTACTATGAATAAGTTAAGAAGAACCAGAAAATCTAAATATTTGTATAAAAATGTTTTTTCACTTAAAAAAGAATCCTCTATTATGTCAGAAACATCATCTTGTCAAAGTAATCTCCCACTGTGTTTCTATAATACTGATTCATTAACTACATCAAATTTTTTATTTCTATGCAGTAATCAATCTTTCATTTAATACGTCTAAAAAGGGAGAACCTTTATGGTAATTAGTAGACAAAAAATATTAGTAATATAAATACTAATAAAAGCACTGGAGCTTACCCTCAATTAATATTTTTATTTATTTAAATAAATTGTAATAAAAATTTGAAAAAATATGTTAAAAAAATAATAAGTTTAAATAGAGCTTTTTAATGGTGAGTAACTAGCTTACCAAGCTTTAAGAAAAAACCAATTTAATTGGGTTTTATATTGGTTACCATATACCAAGTGAAATTGGGTTTATATTGGATACTGTTACTGTCAGGCTAGGGTCAAGTACAAGGACGTGAACTAGCTTGAATAGTCAGTTGTCTAGAAGATTTTAATGGTCCTATATGAATACTGTAGTTCTAATCCACTAAGTTGTAAAATATAATCAAATATAAAGGTCTCAGTAATATAATTCTCACTATTCTTATATATGGCTTACAATCTTTATAGTTGGTAGAAAAATAGATTATATAAATTCAGATACTATTCAACAGTCTTATAAAAGTACTAATTGATATGTATTGTAATTGGTTTGGTTATATTGGTTAAATTGTAATGATAAAGAATGAAGAAATACAACCCAAAAACCTCCTCCTTTTATACACACTGAGTTCCCCAATGATTCCCTTGATGTACCACCCAATACACAGTTAATCACGCCTCTAAACAACTAATAGACATTCCCATCAACATTCCCAGTGACCCATGACATAATTAGAAGAGTAATAACCGCCAAAATCCTGAAATAATAAGGGAAATCCGTCAAAATTAAAGAAAAAGACAAAAAGAGAGTATATGCGTATAAAACAATAATATTAAGGATTAAAGGAGACTTTTTAAGGTTAATAATAGCTTAATAATAAGGGGGATTGACTGTAGAAATAATGGGGCTAATCCTGACATTATACTACGTGAAATTCCCATTCAAAAATAACCAAAATTGACTGAGAAACCACCCAAAAACTTAAAAAAGAGCGTGAGATGTGGGGTAACTACATGCAGTTCTTGGCAGGCGCTTGCACGGGTAAATACTTGACTAAAATTAGGCGAATTTAAGCGTGGTGATGAAATAAAGTGCCAAGAGTGAGGTTATTAATGAAATTAGTGCATATAAACAGGGTCAATGCATTATTAATTAAGCTAGGACACTAAATAAGCGCCTGTCGCCTATTTTAGTGTGTTTCCCCACAGTGGGCGTAGAATGTGGGGTAATTATAGTGTGAAAAAGCTAACTTTGCTAAAAATGAAGCTATTCACACGGGAAAAAAGCAGGCAGTATGTGGCCAGTACACAGAAGCCATTTCTGGCATAAAAAACACCAAATTTGAAAAGTGTTATTTTTATGCATTTAAATAGCCAAATCAATAGTTCTAAATGAGCCCAATTGATCTGTCAAAGCGCAATTTTGATATTCTCAATTTTATAGCGCATATAGTCAACTTTTAAGTGAAATAAAGCGCATTTCTTGTTTTTTGCATAAAACAATGAATATAACAGCTTTAAGTGTACTTAAAAGTTATGCAGCCTTATACTTAAGGTTCTTAAGATTACCCTAACATATTCCAACTTAATATTAAGTACATAAGACCTATAAAAGGTGGATATATGCGTGTATATAAGGTGTTATAATGGCATTTTTTGTGTATTATCATAATTTTACTTATGTATACTATTTGTGTACTCTCATTTATTATTCCCCTGTATAGTTCATGTGTTTAACATAACTTATAGTTACTTTTTACTCAGTCCTGGAGATATACAGGCTGACACTCGCCCACCCAAAAAAAACAATAAAAAAAATGATAAGTTATACATTTTATTTTATTTAATTTGTAATTTTCAGGTATTCAGAATAAATCTGTAGCATTAAAGATTCAACTTTAAAGAAATAAAAAATAATAAAATATTATGAGTACTGGTTTTTTTAACCCCTCAGCTGGTTGAACAGAAATTTATTTCTGTTTAAATTTTTTAAGAAGGGTGGATAAATTAGAAATTTCTTTTTCAGGTATCCATTTATCAAATTCATTTGATTTCCCTTTAAATCTTAGTAAATACTCAGTTCCTTTTTCTTTAGTAAGGATTCTTTTCTTGAGTATTTTTTCAATCTCTGCTTTTTCCACAATTTCTTCAGGTTGCTTTTTAGGCCTTCCCCTTCTTTTTGGAAATAAGTCAGGATCATTTGCATGGTAAGGTTTCAATAATGAGATAGGGAAAACTGGATGTTTCCTATCATATGGAGCATATAATATGACTTCCACTGCATTATTCCCAACCATTTTATTTACTACAAAAGGTCCTACAAAGGGATCCTTTAATTTAACATTACCTTGTAAGTTAAAATGTAGTGTTGATATGAGGACTTCATCTCCCTTTTTAAATTCAAATTCTTTATGAGATTTGTCCCACCTTTTCTTTTCATATTCAAATGCTTTTTGGATGCATTCTTCTGCATGCTTTCTACACATTTGTTGCATATGAATAAAGGATTTAGTGACAGGGTGTATATCCAACCTTGGTAGTTTATTCAAAAGATTTACTGGGGTATTTGGTACATATCCCAGCCAGAGTTCAAATGGTTTCTTCTCTGTTACAGAATGAGTTGTGCTGTTATAAGCAAATTCAAGGCCAGGAATTAATGTTACCCAGTCATGTGTGAATTTCTCATTGTCTTTGTATTCTAATCCAAAGGCACGATATCTTCTGATCATGTCTTCTAGAGTTTGTATCATCCTCTCAGCCAGCCCATCAGTTTGTGGATGGTGTGCTGTAGACAATTTTAATTGACAACCTGATACTTCCATCAAAGATGTCCAGAACTCTGAAGTAAATTTAGGATCTCTGTCAGAGATTATGGCTTTGGGGAACCCAGAAGTATTCATCATTTGAGTCCACCATAGTAACGCCAAGTCTTTAGCAGATACCTCTTTATGGGTAGGGATAAACTTACACATTTTTGTTAATCTATCCACTATTACCCAGCAAGAATTGAAACTTTCTTTTCCTGCTAATGGCAAGCCAGTTACAAAATCCATGTTTATAATTTCCCATGGAGCTTTTGGCTGCTCTATTTGTTGTAACAACCCAGCTCTCTTCCCAGTTAATCTTTTAGATTTCTGACAAGAGTCACATGTTTCAATGTATTTTTGTACATCCTCTTTCATGTTTATCCACCAGGCTGTATTTTTAACTCTGGTTAATGTTTTGTTAAAGTCAAAATGACCAGCTAAGATGTCATCATGACAAGTACTCAACATTAACTCTTTCATAGAAGGTGGTATTACTATTACATTGCTTAACTTTTTCCTGTAATATATATATCCATCTTCAATTGATAGTTTACCTTTTTCCAATGCATTTTTATACTTTGGAGGCAAGGTTTTAATTAATGCACTCATGGAGGCATTTGTTGGATCATTAAGAATGGTAGATAGCTTAGACAAATCTTTATCAGATGAATAATTTTCCAATATAGTTTGCATAAACTCTTCTTCTAAATCCACTATATAAATCCCAAATATATGTATAACCTCATTTTCAGGTACATAAGCTGGGTTGTCAGCATCATTTGGCAAAGGACTTCTGGATAATAAATCCACATTTGAATGCAATGTTCCTGCTCTATGAGTGATTTTCATTCTTCCTCTGTACTCTTGTACAGCTAGTTGCCATCTAAACATGTGCCTATTAGGTGTTTTCATGTTTAGTAATGATTTTACTGCACTGCAATCTGTTATAAGTTCAAACTTCTGGTCTTCCAGATAGTAATGAAGTTTCTCCAAAGCCCACACCACGGCTAAACATTCTAGCTGTGTGGCACCATACCTTAATTCTGTCTTTCTTAAGGTTCTGGATATATAACAGATAACTACTTCAGATAATTTTCCATTTATTATCTTTTTTTGCTGTAAAGCAGCACCCAAACCTATGAAACTTGCATCAGTGTACAAGATAAAAGGTAGGGTGAAATCTGGCAGTCCCAATATTGGAGCTGACATTAAACATTCCTTTAATTTGTTAAAGGCGTGCTGTCTTTCATTATTCCAAATGAAAGCTTCATTCTTCCTGATTAATGTTGTTAAAGGGGCTGCAATGGATTGGTAATTTTTAATATATTGTCTATAATATCCACACATACCCAAAAAACTTTGAACCTCTTTTACATTTTTAGGTATCCCAATGTTTTTAATTGCTGCCACTTTATTCTGGTCAACACAAATTTGTAATCCAGATACAACATGTCCAAGTACTTTCAAGGATTGAAATCCAAACTTACATTTCTTTAATGCAATAGTCATATTAATTTCATCCATTTTTTGAAAGACTCTTTTCAGGTGATTTAAATGTTCATCATATGTTTTTGAAAACACTATGATGTCATCAATATAAACCAATAGCCATCCTTCAACCATTTCTTGATGAAAAACACTATCCATCAATTTTTGGAAGACTGAAGGGGCATTCTTTGGGCCAAATGGCATTCTCACATACTTATATATACCCATATGTGTGGTTATTAATAAGTAATTTTGAGAATTTCTTTCCACAGGAATCTGGTGGTAACCCTTGTTCCCATCCAGACAGGAAATATATTTTGCTCCTTGTAAGGTAGCATGGATAGAAGCTATCCTTGGTAGAGGGTAAATATCATCTACTGTATATGTATTCAGAGCTCTATAATCACCGCATAATCTTGCCTTATCTTTTTCATAAGAGATTAATACTGGTGAAATGACACAATACTTAGGTGTTGTGTCCACTTTTTCAACAATACCCATTTCCAACAACAATTTTATATTGTCTTCAATATCTTTCCTTTTTGCAGGAGATGCTGGGTAAGGTTTCTTTTTTAAACTGCCAGGAATATTATCCAGATCACAGCTTAAAGAGATTTTCATCTCATGGTCTTTGACCAATCCTAGTTCATTTGAGCCATGAGCAAATGCCATAGGATATGATTTAATCAATCTCAAAATATCTTCTTGTTCAATTTTTGAGAGTTGAGGACTGAAAGAGGCCTTTTGGATTTCATTTTCCAATTCACTTACTTCATTGGTGGTTCTTCCACCTTGCAGTTGTTCTTCTCTAGGAGAAATGGTATATACTGAATTTTCAGAACATATTTTGAATTTTCTTTTACCATTCACCCCTATGGTAAAACAACTGTTTGCAGGATCTAGTTTAATGCCAAATTTTGTCAATAAATCATTGCCAATAATAAACCAATCACTACAATTATTATTATCCATTACTACAAATTCACAAACTGCTCTAACATATCCATTATTATATTTAAAGAATACAGCAGTTTTGTATTTGCCAATTGGATTTAATACTGAACCAAAACCCCTCCAGTTCTTTGTCTGAACAGGTTCTAGTTTTTCCTGGTACTTACTATCAAGTTTCATTAATGCATTAAGTGAAACTACACTACCTGCAGCCCCAGTGTCAAGAATGGCATTCATTTCTTTTCCACATATGATAATAGGTGCTCTGATAGGTGTTATTTTGTAAGTATCATGAGATACATCTTTAATTATTTCAGCTTCCTCTATGGAAGTTAAAGATGTGTCTGTAGGAGGTATAGCATCATTCAGGAACATTATATCCTGTTCTAATACAAATATCTCATTTTCATCATCACTGTAAGATATGTTACTCTTGCAATCCTCACTGGATTCCACATTCTCATCTTCATGATTACTAGGTTCAGAATTTTGTGAGGTTTCAATAACATTTATTCTTTTCTTACACGTGTGACCTTTAACCCAAGGTTCATTACATTTGTAACAAGTGTTATTTTCTTGTCTCTTAGGGACAAGGGGAGCTGAAGGTTTTTTCTTTTCCACTGGTAACTTACTTGTAGTAGGTTTTACCACGTCAACACTTTGTCTGTAATTACTATACTTGGTTTCATATTTGTGGTTTAATAATATCTCATTGCATATATTAATGAATCCAGAGGTGTCTCTGACAGTTTCAGTTCTAGCAACAATAATGTCTCTAACTGATATAGGCAACTTGTATATTATTTTTTCTTTCCACTCTTCATAATCCATTTTTGGATCCATAGCTTTCATGATTTTTATTAAATTCATTAAGAAGACCATGGGTTTATCTCCAGCATTTGGATTATATCTGGCCCTTTCATACAGTCTTTGTTGAGTGATTCTAAATTTTGGGCCACCAAATTGCCTTTCAATTAGTGCCTTCCATTCATTCCAGGAGTAATTAATTCCCTCACTCAATACAGATTCAAACCATAATAAGGCCACATCTGTAAATAAAGATATTAACTTTGAAGTAATTTCTTCATCAGGTAATTTGTATGAAAATTTTAAGTTATCAATTCTTTGTATGAATTGTTGCCAATCAGATTTTGAATCCCCGTCAAAAGAAGGGTACTGATCTAACTTAGGCCAGTTCTTTTGGCTAGTTTTTGCTTCCCTAACCTGAGGAATATTGAGTAATTCACTTACTTTAGAAAGATGATCATTTATTTCATCTTTTACTGATTTTATATTCTCAGAGCCCATAACACTATGTTCATGTTCAATCATTGGTTTATCATCAGAGTGTTTCATAAAAACTGGTACTCTTTCTACATAAGAGGTATTATCTTTTATTGTTTCAGTATTTTTCAAAATGTTAGCTACTTCAATTTCTACTCTTTGTAACCTATCTTTTATCACAGGTACATGATTTAAGGTATCATTTACATTTGAAAAAGACAATTTTACACGTCCCTCTATGGTAGCCATAATATTCTGAGAGTGTTCTAATTTAATTTCTAAATTTCTAATCTCAGATTTTAATCTTTTATTCTCATTGATTAATTCATTATTTGAATTTTCAATAATTTTTAATTTATTGGCTGTGGTACTCAATGATTGTGTTAGTTGTAATAATACATTTTCTGTATTAATGTTTGACTCTTTTGAGAACTCTTCCAATTTTTCAATTCTCAATAATAATTTACTTATTATTTTTGATTCCATTGGATTCTCTTTTAAAAAATATTCTATTTTTTCCGTGTCCAATTCAGAAGACTCATTATCAGGGTCAAGATTTAATTCATTTGATTCCATTTTTATATTAATAGTATTTTTCTGGTGATCAATAAAACTATTTACATTGTCCTCATGTAAAGACAAGTTTAACATATTCTGTTCAAATGAATAATCCTTTAAATCCTTATCAATAATATCCAATATTTCCTTATCAATCTCATTACCTATAAGTAATTTATTTTCAGGTTGATATAATTGATCATAAGAAGTTGGATGACTTACCAAGGTCTTATCCCACTTCCCCTGCCTCTCCTTGCCTTTCCCCTGTAAGGGTGACTGCTGGAGCCCTGCTGTTGAGGATTGTTGTAGTTTTGGGCGTACCAATCCCATTTCCACTTGCTTACAGTAATTTTTTGGTCCTCCTCTTGGGCTGGAGGTGTTGCTATGGAATTGTTGGGTGCCACTATTGGTGGTTGAGTCTTTATGTCCACTAGAGCTTGGTTGACCTCTATGAAACCTTGAGCTGCTCTCTTTTCCAGATTGTTGATCTGGTCCACTATATTGTTGACTCTTATTGTCAAGGTATTCAGTAGGGTGGATAGGGAGTGAACTTGTTCTTGTAAAGTATTTTTTGTTTTCTTTATTGAAACCTGCTTTAAAAGCTTTTCCCTTTCCTCCAGAGACATTGACGGAGTGTTGTTTATTATGGGAGAGTCCTGGCCCTCCATTTGAATGTCCTGTAACAGGTCTTTCAGCTCTAGGTCTTAAGTTATAAGGTTTTACCTTATTACTTACAATGTCATTGTTGTCACACATTTTTACGTGGAATTTAAAGAATTGAAAGTTTAGATATGAAAACTTCAAAAAGGAGTTTTATCAGTATTTATCAATACCACTGAAGACAATTTTATTGCTTACTTATTGGTATGAAGTGAATATTTAAGTGCCAAAAGTCAAATATGCTTTTATGTGGTCACTTGATTTAACTGGTCTACAATATGTAGCCGTGTTTTTATATTCAAAAGAAAACAACTGTCAGTATGATTCTTTCTAAATATTTAATGAATTTTACAAACCAATAAAAGAAAAGATTAAGAGTCCTGTTAAAAGAAAACAATTAATCAGTTTAATTGGTTTATTATCTGCAAAGATCACAAATTTAATTGGTCTATTGACAGACTCCCACTAAGAACAATTATATGTTAAATTAGTGGTAAAAAATTTTATCTGCAAAGATCACAAATTTAATTGGTCTATTGACAGACCCACTAATAACAATTATATGTTAAATTAGTGGTAAAATTGTTGATTCAATATCACAATTTTATAATATAACAGGGCTTCTTTTTATGAAATCACTATATAAGTGACCCCAACCTGTTGTAATTATCCAAATATTTCTATAGGGATATTATTTACGTGCACCTTCTTTTGAAAATTTCACTTACAGGATTATAACAGAATTCTTGAGGAAAGGTCCCCAATTGTCAGGCTAGGGTCAAGTACAAGGACGTGAACTAGCTTGAATAGTCAGTTGTCTAGAAGATTTTAATGGTCCTATATGAATACTGTAGTTCTAATCCACTAAGTTGTAAAATATAATCAAATATAAAGGTCTCAGTAATATAATTCTCACTATTCTTATATATGGCTTACAATCTTTATAGTTGGTAGAAAAATAGATTATATAAATTCAGATACTATTCAACAGTCTTATAAAAGTACTAATTGATATGTATTGTAATTGGTTTGGTTATATTGGTTAAATTGTAATGATAAAGAATGAAGAAATACAACCCAAAAACCTCCTCCTTTTATACACACTGAGTTCCCCAATGATTCCCTTGATGTACCACCCAATACACAGTTAATCACGCCTCTAAACAACTAATAGACATTCCCATCAACATTCCCAGTGACCCATGACATAATTAGAAGAGTAATAACCGCCAAAATCCTGAAATAATAAGGGAAATCCGTCAAAATTAAAGAAAAAGACAAAAAGAGAGTATATGCGTATAAAACAATAATATTAAGGATTAAAGGAGACTTTTTAAGGTTAATAATAGCTTAATAATAAGGGGGATTGACTGTAGAAATAATGGGGCTAATCCTGACATTATACTACGTGAAATTCCCATTCAAAAATAACCAAAATTGACTGAGAAACCACCCAAAAACTTAAAAAAGAGCGTGAGATGTGGGGTAACTACATGCAGTTCTTGGCAGGCGCTTGCAAGGGTAAATACTTGACTAAAATTAGGCGAATTTAAGCGTGGTGATGAAATAAAGTGCCAAGAGTGAGGTTATTAATGAAATTAGTGCATATAAACAGGGTCAATGCATTATTAATTAAGCTAGGACACTAAATAAGCGCCTGTCGCCTATTTTAGTGTGTTTCCCCACAGTGGGCGTAGAATGTGGGGTAATTATAGTGTGAAAAAGCTAACTTTGCTAAAAATGAAGCTATTCACACGGGAAAAAAGCAGGCAGTATGTGGCCAGTACACAGAAGCCATTTCTGGCATAAAAAACACCAAATTTGAAAAGTGTTATTTTTATGCATTTAAATAGCCAAATCAATAGTTCTAAATGAGCCCAATTGATCTGTCAAAGCGCAATTTTGATATTCTCAATTTTATAGCGCATATAGTCAACTTTTAAGTGAAATAAAGCGCATTTCTTGTTTTTTGCATAAAACAATGAATATAACAGCTTTAAGTGTACTTAAAAGTTATGCAGCCTTATACTTAAGGTTCTTAAGATTACCCTAACATATTCCAACTTAATATTAAGTACATAAGACCTATAAAAGGTGGATATATGCGTGTATATAAGGTGTTATAATGGCATTTTTTGTGTATTATCATAATTTTACTTATGTATACTATTTGTGTACTCTCATTTATTATTCCCCTGTATAGTTCATGTGTTTAACATAACTTATAGTTACTTTTTACTCAGTCCTGGAGATATAAAGGCTGACAGTTACTACTTTAAATACCTAATTTTTATTTTAAAGAAATTATTAAAAGTATTAGGGGGTATCAAAGTTAGAAATCTTCCATTTTAAAATACCTCTTTTTTCCACCAAATCAACCATGATTAGTGTTTCATATATGGCATATTGTTCTCCGAAAACACATTATTACTGAGAAATAATTTCAACTCTGTAACTTTATTTTTGTGTTGTTTAATACCTTTTAAATAATTACAAATTTCTAAATTTGATACCCCCTATTATAAGGATTCTTTTCCGCAATCACTTAGTTATTATGAGCCACTAATGTTCTGAAGACCCAAATATTTGGTTTACATGAGCTATAATAGAGTAATATCACACCCTAAGGTTATACCAAAATAATAAGTAATAAATTAGGAAGGACCCCCAATTTTCAGTATATGTTAGTAATTAAGTATGATTTAATATCAAATATCAATGTTTCTACTACTTAATGTTAATTGATTTATAGATTTATCCTTAGGGAAAAACTAATAAAACTTTTATGCTCAATTTTTTACTCACAATATTTGAATTGTTTTGGACAAGTGGTGGAAAATAGGCTAATAAAATATAGTTATAGCTGGTATAAAGATAAAATCAAATTTATAAGGGCTTTATAATATATTTTTACATGATAATAATTCTTTTTAATTGTTTAATTGATGTTTAGTAAGTAAGTGATTTCCAATAACTGGTTAGATCCCCCTTTACTTATACCAAAATTCACTGGAGTGCACAGACCTTCAGTGCAAATGATTCCACTGCTATCCCCAGAAATTACAGCACTCTGAGGACTCATCACCTCCACATGGCTTTCAATTCAAGAATTTTCATCACCCAGACCTCCAGTAAGGACCCTCCATCACAATTAATGATATCATAGACCTATACCATAAATAGAGAAAACAGATAAAAGCAGATACCATAAGTAAATAGGTGAAATAACTCATCCACAGAGAATAAAATGAAACCCAAAGCATATAAAGGAACCAAATCAAATTTCCAAGACTGAAATAATATCTTCAAGCATCCACATTAGTTCAGTAATCATATCCCAACCCATAAATCAGTGAAAATCCATTAAAGGAAACAGATTAAATTGTCTAAACTGGATTTATGCACCTGAAAAAGGTGTATATGCTTTTGAAGGCATGTTTAGTCCATTGAATACATCCATAAGACCTAAAATTTGTAGAAAAATAAATCTTATAGGCTATTTAGAAGGTTATACCTGCATATAGACTTATATATACATAGTATAACTGCATGTTTCACTGAATATGATGTTTATGTATACATATAAGCTTATTTATGTCTATAATTACTTAATATCACTTAAGATAAGTATATTGTGACTAAAATAGCACCTTAATAAGTATTATGGGGCTCTGTATAAGCTATTTAAATTCATATGAGTCATATAATAGTATATATATAAGCATAATAACCATATATATAAGTATTATAACCATAATATTAACTTATAAGCTTAATAAAATTAAGTTTATCTTATGTTAAAAATAAGAAATACTCAGTCTTTGGGACACCTAGGCTGAAAGCAACTGTAAACCTTACAACCACAAATAACTACAACAAAGCATGTGCTAAAACTATAAGGGGCACAAGTGTGAGCTTCTGTGATTAGAGCAAAAATTATTAGTGGAAAAGGAAAGAGCCTGAACAAAAGACTATATTCTCCCCAAGCAGTGAAGTGAATGTCAGACTTAGCCAAAGGAGAAGCAGTGGACAGGAAAAAGCAATGGAGGGAGAAAAGAGAATAGAAAGAAAAAGATTTGGATGAGGAAAATTGAAACATAAATCAGAGGCTTGATTATATGACAAATTCCACCATCCAAAAAAAAACAACTCCATGTCAGTAAAAACTACTAAATTAAAATACAGGAATAGAGAGAAAAAAACAGTTGAAGACACAATTCACATGCAAGAAAAAGCTCACACAACAGGTACAAAAACATGTCCTCAAGTTCCAGGTCAAGGAATGTGACTCCAGGTGAGAAAGAATAGTTTTCCTTGGTGCTGGAGCTTTTATCTTGATGATTAATTAGGTAAAAAAGACAGGATAAGGCAATATGAGCATGGAGAATGAGTTTCAATGGATGGCATATACCCAAGGTCAGGGGTGTCCCTGATTAAGTGAGATTGGAAAAGATAATTGAGGACTATTTCAAAGTACAAAGGAATACTTGGAGGAAGTGATTCAAAGATATGTCAAAGATAAATTAATACTACTTTGAGATGAATTTGAGGTGAATAATAATGTAATTTTATAGTGATACTAATTATTCTGGTTAATCTCATGAAGGGTTGGAGCTTAACAATCAAAGAAAGATGTAGGAATTTAAGATAAAATGAAATTTATTTTTAAGAAATGTAGGAAAAAATAATGGCTTTATATAAATTCAACTACTATCACAACAATATTATAATTTAATTCTGAAGAATTTCAAGCCAAGTCCACCTCATTATATAGATAACTCCACCTTTCATTGGCCTCTTTAATAAACCACCCTTACTTTATCACTGACCCCCTAATATAACCCACAAATCCTTTAACCATACTCTTATTCCTACTCACAGACCTTTGAATACCCTCAGATACACAATAACCCACATTTAGAATATAGCATTGAACATAGCACTAATACACTGCAAATTTGCTTAATATTAAAAAGTATAAGAATATTATTGACTAATTTAGATTTAAGGTTTAGATAGTGCTGTTTCTTACCTGATTGAATTGAGACACACAAAGGGAACAGGCAGTTGCTATTTAGATGTTTCTTCTGCATTTCACATATAGATTTGTGTACTGATTTAGGCATTAAAAGATTGAATTTTAGTTTTAGTGTCATGTGGCACATGACAGATTCCCAGGTATAGAACATGAGCTTGATTGAGTGTGAGAACTCTTCATTTAGCTTATCTCCTTTATTTTCTTGAAATTTTTATAAAGTTGTTTAGATAAAAAATTAATAATTTAATATATATTTTAATTCCTGAAGATCAAGTTTCAACTCCCACTCCTCCTCATCCCTGCACTGATGGAGGTATATCTACGCAACAGTTTAAGTTAGCTATGGACTTGTTTTGCATCAAGATTAAGGCTTCTCAAGGTCCTTGAAAGAAGTGTTAGTTTTTTTGGTGGAATAAAGTGGCTTTTGAGGCATTGGGGAAGAATGCAGTTAGGTAAGGATGTTTCACTTCAACTAGATTTTGGTTTATTGTTAAGAAACAGACCATTTTCAAGGACATCTGGGAGTTTCCCATAAAAATTGAATTGGTGGTGGATGGTTCGGAGGACATACTTAATCAGGAGGGAAGGAAGAAGATTTCAGGTTGGGTGGCTGCCCTTAATACTGGGAAGAGACCAATGGCCACAAAAGATGAGGTTGACAAACTTTTCAAAGATGGGTCAGATCAGAAAATTGAGATAGCTCCTACCATGAAACAATGTCAACTGATTGTAAAAGATAAAAATGATGAGGCAGTGGAAGTAGTTGAAGCCACCAAGCCTTCTTAATTCATCAAAGTAAATCCTGAGTTTGAAATAAGTGTTTTTGATTTTAAGTTGTTTTGATTTACTAGCTAACCAATTCTTTGCTTTAGAAGGCAGAAATAATTGAAAAATTTCCTGTAAAACCTTGACCAGAAGTCAAGCAACCAACTGAAGCTGGTCCTTCAAGGTTTGAAAATCCCAAACTGGTTTTAAATGATTTTACTGGGAAGGTCGAGTTGGATCAGGTGTGGTCAAAGAAGCCTGGTCAGGCTTGTTGAAATACTTTTGTCAAAAATCTTTGTGGAAAAATGGATGGGATTGTCAATGCAGCTTCTTGTGTTATACGCAAAGCTGCTGGATATTGGAGAAGTGGTTCCAGCTGGAAAAGAAGATGTATTTGAAAAAGGTAGAAAGGATATTTGAAAAGTGGTGGAAAAAATGATATATTTGATTCAAAGAAAATAGAAGACAGGAAAAAGAAAAGAAAAATGAGAATAAAGATTGTATATATTTTTGTCTTAAATATTTTTTTGTTTATTTTATTTACAATTTATTTATTTAAAGATTATTAGAAAATTTAGATCAAGAGAGAAAAAAAATTTAGTGTTGCATTATTTATTTTATTTTATTTTGAAGTTTTATTTTATTTTTAGTGTTTCAGATAGGAAAGAAGAGAGAAATAAAAAAATGTTGTTTTTGGAGAAAATTTTAAATGAAAGAAATTTGTTTTAAAAATATAATCTTATAGAAAGAAAAGAAATTATTTTAAAAAGCAAAATATTTCAGGTTTGAAGATAATTGAGAAATAAGATGGTTATAAGTAGTTTTGTGAAGATGTTGATGGTTTAAGAATTTTATTGATAGAAGAAAAAATAAAATAAAATAAAATAAAAATTTTTGATTTGAGGTTGATTTGAAGTTGTAGAAAAAATAAAGAAAAAATTGAAAAGAAATAAAAAATGTAATTTAGAATAATAAAATTTAGAGAAAAATAAATTTTGATTTGTGTATTGTTTAATTTATTTTTAACTTATTTATTTTATATATACTTTATTTTACTTGATTTTAGTTTTGATTTTATTTTAATTTTAATTTTAATATATTTTAATTTTAATTTGTGTTAATTTTAATTATTTAAGGATTTAGAAAGAAGGAGAAATGAAAGAATTAATATATAAGAAAATTTAAAATTTTACTTAGAAGAAAAAATATTTTTTGTAATTTTAAGGAAAGAAAAAGAGTTTAAGGTTTAGGTTTTTGAGGATATTTTATATGAAAAGATTTTAAAAGTTCAGAAGAATTTGAGACATTAGCAGCTGGTTCTCAGTATGTTCTACTTGAGTTATTGAGGTAGCCTTTCCATTCTGTGAGGTATTGAAACTTCCCCTTGCACCTTCTTGAATAAAGAATCCAACTTACTTCCCACTCTAGATGATCTTTTACTTTGACCCATTCCAGAGGGGGTTTATTCTTGCCTGGTATATTTCTTGAGCAAGTTCCAGAAGAGATAGGTGAAAAACAGGATCAATTGATTGCCATTTTAAAGGTAACTTGAGTTGAAATGCATTTTTGGACACTTCAGCATTGATTTCAAATGGACCCAAGCACATTTCAGATAGTTTCTTTGATGTTCAAATCAGTAAAATTTTTTTAGAGTCAAGACATACTTTATTTCCTGGTTTTAAAAGTGGAGATGATTGTCAATGTTTTCGGGTCTTTTCCTTATACCTTTGATTTGCCACCTAGAGGTTAGATTGGAGTTCACCTTGAAGCAACAAAATTTTTTGAAGATAATTCTTGCAAGATGATTAATTCCTACATGAATTGGATTGAATTGAGTATTTTTCTCATAGATTTTTTTCTCAAAGAATATATTGAGTTTTTATAAGGGAATTTGGCCAACGGTGACCATGTGGTTCAATTGTCTTGTTGGTAATTGACATATATTCAAAGATTTTTTTTCCTCAATTTGGCTGATTCTTTTGGTTTTTCCATCTGGTTCAGGGTGATAGGATGTAGAAAGTTTCCTCATAATATTTAATTGTCAACAGAATTGAGTCCAGAAAGTAGAAAAAAACTGGGAGCCTCTCTCTGAAATAATATCAGTAGGTAAGCCATGTTTAGAAAATACATATTCTAGAAATAATTCAACAAAATCTTCTGCATTTGAACTAGTATTAGATTTAATATGAATAAACATTATAGAGAGTCTATCAACTATGACCATTATAGAGCTAACAATATCTGATGGAGATAATTGAGAAATGAAATCCATCAAAACTGATTCCCATGGTTTAGAGGGAATTGGAAGTGGTTGAAGCAACCCATAAATCCTATGTTGAGGTACCTTGTTCTTATTACACTCATAACAGGCTTTAATATAGGTCTTGATTTCCCAGGTCATTCCTGGATAGAAGAAATCCCTTGATATTAACTGGTAAGTTTTATCAACATCAAAATGAGCAGCTAATGGAGAATCATGTCTGCTATTAAAAATACTTAACTTTATATCCTTATTGTTGGGTATTACTACTCTACCTATGAAGGCAAACAGACCTGGCTCTATACTGAATCTCTTGGCCCATTTCTTCAAGAGTATTTTGTATTTAATCCCCAAACAATAATCATCCTTGACTGAGATCTTTGAATATTGGATAATGGATTTTGAATTGATTTTGTTGTCATTTAATTAAGTTGATGATTGTTAAAATTGATTCATTGAAAATTGACTTTACATTTTCTGAATTTTTGTCAGAAAATGCCTCCCCCTTCTGGGGATAAACATCATCCTGGCTTGATGGAATATCTGGAACTATGCAAGTTTTTCATGGACAGTAGGTAATAGTAAAACGAAATTCTGATAAGAACTCAGCCCACCTAGCCTAAAGTCTAGTTAGTACTTTAGAGGGCATGCAGTATTTCAAAGCATTATAATCATTTATGATTTGAAAAGAGCTATTAATACTGAGAAGAAAAGAACACCATCTTTTAAGACAATGAATAAAAGCTGGTGAATCTTTATCATAAATTTCATAATTTAATTCTGCTGTGATAGGTTTTTGTGATTCAAAGGCAAAATGATTGAGCAAATTTGTTTCAGGATCTAACTGGGATATTAACCCTGCTATAGCATAATCACTAGCATCTGTCTCAACTATTTTTGAGGCTGAAGCATAAAAATTTCAAAGAATTGGAGCTGTGGTGAATGAAGTTTTCAATGCTTTGAATTCTTTTCTTGCTATTTCTGTGAAGACAAAAGGAGCATCTTTTTTAAGAAGAGAAGAAAGATTTTTAATATTTTTAGAGTAATATTTTATAAATATTTGATAGAAATTTGCAAAACCTAATAAACCCTATAAGGATTTTAGAATTGTTGGCTCTGGCCATTCCAAAACTTTTTGAACCTTTTTATCGTCCATGACCAAACTATCAGTGGAAAATTTAAAACCCAAAAAGTCAATAGATTTTAGTTTCAATTTACATTTAGTGTGTTGAGCATAGAGACCTTGTTCTTTGAGTCAAATTAGAATCATTTTAACATGTTGAATATGTTCTTCAAGGGTATTTGAGAAGATTAAAATGTCATCTGAATAGACAACATCAAACCGTTTACAATATCTTGGAAGATATTATTGAATTTTTTTTGAAAATTCAATGGTGTGTTAAACAATCTAAAGGGCATTACTAATTATTCAAAACTTTAAAAACTGGTACGAATTGAAGTTAAAGGTTCATGGCCTTTTGAAATATGTATAAGAATGTAAGAACCTCTGAGATCAATTTTAAAAAAGAAGTTAGAACCATTAAACAGAGAAAGAAGTAATGAAATAGGAGGAACTATATAGTTGTTCTTCTTAGTCACTGAATTGAGTTTTCTATAATCAACACATAAACTAAGACTTCCATACTTTTTCTCAATAAAAAAACTGGAGATCTGGCTGGAGATTTACTAAATGAAACCTTTTGCTACATTCTCTGAAATGTAGTCTCAAAGAACTTGAGATTAATCCTTTGAAAAAGAATAGACAGGACCTTCCAATGGTAGTGGACCTATTAACTCTATTTGATGATTGTAGGGTTGATGAGGTGGTAACTTGTTTGCCTTACATATTGAAAAAACATCTATGAATTCATAGTAAGCTTTGGGTAGAGTTGATTCAATGGCTTAAATATTTATTTGGTCGTCATCTTCATCTTTGAAGAAGTCTTTCTAGGGTAGACCTGTGTTTAGAAAGAAAAAATTAATAACTTTGAGGCTATTCATATCTTCTTCAAGTAAAGTAGTTGAGCTAGAATGGTTAGCCAAGTTCTCATTTAAAGAAAGATCAGATGCTTGCAACACATCTGGAAGAGAAGATTCCTTTAGCAGGACATGGTCAGATGGGTTGTTTAATTCCCTATTGGCCTGCATTGATGAATCGGAAATATACTTAGAACTAGGGGTGATCAATCCCTGTGACCACTCAATTTTGGTATTCCAATGCTGTAAAAAGTCATGGCCAAGAATGATATTTTCCATACTTGGGTAATCCAAGACTTTTAATTCCCACTCAAGGGAGTGAAAATTTTGAAAGTTAAAAACACATAAAACTTTCTTACTAACCCAATATTTGGGTTCCTCTGATTCAACCAGACAAATTGGAATTTGGTCAATATCTACAAATGTCCTTTTAAGTTTTTTGGAAAAAGATAAACTGACAAAATAAATTAAAGCTCCAGAGTTAATAATACAACTGAAGGGAATATCATCCTTAAAAAGAATTAGTCTCAAATGATTTAGGGAAACTCCAGTCCTTAAGACATGGAGGTTTTGTGCACTTTGAGAGATATAATAGTTTTCTTTGTACACAAGTAAAGTATTCACTAGTTTTTTGACTTGGAACCATTACCTTCTATATCCTTCAATTTAGAACATTCATCCAACTTGTGTTTACCCTCACAATAGGTGGTATCAATGTTCAGGGATCTGCAATTAGGGATCAGGAATTTTTTCTGCTGGGATCAGACATTATTAATTGTGGAAGATTGTTATCCACCAGCCTTGGGGCTAGTGGATAAGTATTGAAAAATAATGCATTATCCCACCTCTTATACCCCAGTTTCTGTCCCTAATTCCTGATCCCAAACTCATACCATCCACGATTTATTTTTAAGTAAGTCACATGACATATAATTGTGGATGCCATCCTTATGTGTCTCTTCACTCTATGCTACTTGATTTTGGTGGCAAACACATAACATTTTTTCTCATCCTTATGTGTCTCTTCACTCTATGATACTTAATTTTTGTGGTGATCACATAACATTTTTTTATCTACACACCCCACCTGCTCATTTGGTGGAGAATTTCCACTTCACACTCATCACCTAAACCTTGTACCAACAACATTTTCTACCAAAAATAATGAAGGACCTCTCTACTATGAAGAAACTTCACACAGCTATGAATGCTATCACTTTAACTTTAGCTGCTGACTCTAATTCTGACTCAGGTTTGGAAAAACACTTTAGCTTACATGTCTTTTCAATGATCTT
Source organism: Hemileia vastatrix (assembly GCA_030280995.1). Classification (NCBI taxonomy): domain Eukaryota; kingdom Fungi; phylum Basidiomycota; class Pucciniomycetes; order Pucciniales; family Zaghouaniaceae; genus Hemileia; species Hemileia vastatrix. The sequence continues at coordinate 15,176,584 of JASXTE010000004.1, read as the reverse complement.
TATGAAGAAGAGAATACCAGACCTGCACCAGATCTCCCCTCCCTTGAATCACAAAACATTCTCTCCACCAGGATATGCTCTGTCATTATGCCAACCAACCTCCAACATTTTTAAACACAATCCTTTTAATTTTTTTTTCATAATCTCCAAATGTTCAACTTCTGTGCTTTATTCACTTGGTTTGGTGTTTTTATTTATTGGATATTCATTTTTATTTTGAATTTATGGTGAATGTCTCTTTTTTGGATTTCTCATTTGTTTTTATTCACCAGCTCAACATGAAATTGCATATTTTCTGCAATTGCATAATTTTTTACTTTTTCTTTTCTTCATTCATTCCTCATATCCTTTTCCTCCTCTCCTACAACATCCCTCAAAAAATTTGGTTTCATTTATTTTTTCATCTCATCTCTCCAGGTAAGTCATTTTATCCATTTTGTTTTGAAATTTTGATTGCTAATTATATTTGTTTTTTGTTTTTTTTTCTGTTTTTTTTTCTTTTTTGTATCTAAATTATTTTTGTGAGTGGTTATTTTTGATTTTAATGGTAAAATTAACCTTTTTTTTCTCTCCCTCTTTACTTTCTTTTTTAGCTCCATCACCCTACTCTTCATCCCTCCTTGGCATGGTCATTACCCCCCCCTTTCCCCTATTTCACTTTTTTTTGGTTCCATGTCATTAAAACACATACATTTATCATTCTTTATTCATTTCACTTACTCCATATTCAATTTCCCCATAATTCCAACATCAATCTTTCTCACTCTATTTTTCCTACCTGTCAATCAAGGTGAGTTTCATCTCCCTTTTTTCATGCCTATATAATATCTCATTCCTTCTATGAAAACTTCATACCTAAATATATGTATGACTCTTATCTGGATAACAGTGAACTTATTAAACTCCTTTTGTTCTCATCTCCATTACCACTTTTCAAGTTTTTATAAATTTTTGAAAATCAGACAAGGAATTAGGGTTATGTTAATTAGAATATAGTTCCCTTTTTACTCAAGCTTCTCCTGAAGGCTACCTTTCATTTCCCACAAACAGATTTGAATTTGTTTCTGTGGTTGCTGAGATATTGACCATTAAAGTTGAGCCTTTTTTTCCCAATTTAATATTTTATATTTCATTTTTTTATGTAACAAATTATAGTTAGGTATTTTTAAATCACATGAACTTTAACTGAAGACTCTCCTGAATTTTGGTTTTCATTTCTGGTAAACAGATTTAAATTTGGTTCAGTGGTTCCTGAGATATTGACCTTTAGAGTTGAGCCTTTTTTTCCAAATATCACTTAATTTATTTTGTGTTTTTATATTGCAAAATAAGAGAATAAGGCTCCTGAAACTCTTATCTCATGATTATATAGGATTTTATCTTCCAAAGCTTAGGATCACTCAATTATTTATTGGCCAATTGCTTGAAAAAATTATATATATGTGCATTTCAATCTAATCATAAACTGGCCAAGAAAGCTGGACTTCCCAATTGGAAAGATATGGAATGGGTTGAACTTATTAAGGATTAAATCTTTTATTCTTATGTTATCATCAATTATGCAGGATTTCATAGCCAGAGCAATTTTCACAAAACCAATTCTAATATGTTTACTTTTTGGCTTTTCTGTTATATTGATCCTATTACTGGAAGACCAATCACTTCACCTGCTAAAATCAAAGGCCATGGACTATACTTTCCAGATAGTAATTGTATCATACACTTTGGTTTAGGAAACGGGATTATGGAAGAGATTTGGAATTCTTCAAGAGATAATCATCAAACTACTAAGGCACCTCCTGGATTGGAATTTTCAGAAAATTTTACTCATTTTGTATTTTCTTTTCAGATAAATCAAAGTTTGATAAGCCAGGTAAGTAAGGTAAGGGGTGAAGGGTCAATGGTTACTAAAACATTAGGGAGGGGTTCTAAATATGGTAATTAAACTATTTCCAAATTTTTATTTTTTTTTCTTAAATTTTTAATTTGTCAGTTATTAAAGATAATTAATCAATTTAAGTATTGTACCATTGAGCCCTTGTGCTGTATAAAGGTGTTCATTCAATTTTATTCTATGAATGAGTTCATAATACCATTCTTGTCATATGTTTTCTTTGACTTTGCTCATGAAATCATTGGCAAATAGTATTTGGGATTCATTTACTTGGTTGATTATCTTTTTTAATTGATTTATTTAATTATTTATGAAATAAAATGAAAATTTGGTAATCCTTACCCCCTCCTAGAGTAAATTGCTAGGGGGTGTATTGCCAAATTTTCAAATAAGATGTGTAAACTTTTTGACTTGAAAAAATTTGGAATGAAATATGAACAAAAAAATAAAAAAAACTAGTCATAAAACATTTTCATTAAGTGGTCAACTTCCTCAAAAGACTTATTATATTTAATGCATTCTATCAAGAAAACTTTATTAAAAAAATTGGAATGAAATATGTATGAAATAAAAAAACTAGTCATCAAACATTTTCATTAAGCATTAAATTTCATTCCAAAACCAGTGGAATATGAAAGAGTCTTAGCCTTCTTGTACTTGACTTTATAGTGCTTGAAGTGTTCAGACATATGTTTAGGCAAAAGATCAATCCTTCCCTTTGTCTTATTTCATAATTCATTTTCCATTAGAAGACATCCATTGAATTTTGATGCAGGGGGCCATCCTAATTTAGTTGCATTCTCATTACCAAAACAAGAATCATAATTAGTTTTAATTTTTAACCAGTTGATAAGTATGAGATGATCATATTTTTTTAGCTGAATAGTCTTTTATTTCTCAGCTGAGTGGGGGAAAGAGGGAGTAATGGGATTTGAAGATCAACTGGGGTAAGGATGCTTTTGAGAAGATCTATGACAACAAGGCATGTTAAGATATTTGAAGATGAAAAGGAGAAGAAACAAACAGATGAGATGGGGAGGGGTTCTGAATGGATAGAATGAATAGACAGGATGGGAGTGCGTAGCAAGGTAGGGAGGCTGGCACATCCAGAAAGTTGTCCTAGATGTGGTTGTGAAAAATTGAGGATAAGAATTTCAGAAAGAGGTGAGCATTGACACATAAAAAGTCTAATAACCCAATTATTAGCAAAAATAATTGTGGAAGATAATTGGGGTATAATAATTTTTATCTGCAATTTATTTAATTGCATATTGGTCAACATTGATACCCCCTAATACATACACAACCCATTATCTGATCTTATTTTCCTCTCAGATTCCTTTAATTCCCCTTTTGGGTCCAATACCTTACTGATATTTCCTGGGGTCAAGCTTTTGGATTGATCCTTCTCCCTACCCTTTTGACTGGGTTTGGCTTGAGATGATGATTGAGTTGGTTGAGGATGATTTGAAGAAGTTCCCAATTTGAAATTTTAACCAGGAGATTTATGAGCATGATGTCTTTGTTGAAGATGACCCTGATGAATGCTGTCAAGTTCAAGGATCCTATCTATTAAGTCCATTAAAGTCATCATTTTTTGACCATGAAGATTTAATTGGTCCAGAATCCTTGAAGGGAGTCCTTTTCTGAAATGATACTTTAAAGCTGAATCATTTCAACCTACTCAAGTTTTTAGAGCCCTGAAATTTGAGATGTATTAAGAAGCTTTTCCATTATTTTTCATGCAAAGGAAATCTTATTCAATTTCTGTGTTATTGGTTTCATTGGGGTCACCAAACAATGTAAAAAGTTGATCTTTGAATTTCTCCCAATTATTAATGAGCAAACAGGTTTCTTTCAAAGAAAGCATGAGCAAATATGGTTTGAACCATTTTGATTCCTTTCCAGATAAGAATAAGAAGGCATAAATTACCTTGGATCAATCAGTATTAAAGGTTCAAGAGTCATTATGGAACAATAATTTGTATTTTTGCAAAAAAGGTCACAACCTGTCAGCCAGGCTACTAGACTTACCCAGTGAAATAATTAATTATTTACTGGATGAAGCCGCACCTTATCATTTTAATTATTTAATTATAAATTAGTTACATTAAAATTACTTATAATAAATTAACTAATTACAGAATGATAAAATTAAATGAATAATTAAAATTAAATATAAAATTGTCCCTTATATTTTTTCTCTAACACTGTGCTCATTTGACAGGTTGGAAGAAATAAAGATTTATATTAAAAAATAGATTTTAAATTAAAATAAGATTTTAATATTCAAATAATATTAAATATATACAAAAACTCAAATTTCTTATTTAGAATTGACTTCTACAGTAAATATCAAATAAATTGATGTATTTCTGACATACTCTGTAAATACATCTTTTTGATGCCTTCTTTTTAGAAAAACTTTATTATTTGAAAATACTCCTTCTGGAATATTCTTTTTTTCTCTCTCTCATACTAATGTTTTCAGAATTTGATTGCCGTGCTTTGTCCCTCCTTTGCCTATATAAGGCCTCTCTTTTGGTTGTTTTTTATTCATTCCTTTACCAACTTACTTTATTATTACTATTTACAACACAGTAATTATTTTTATATCTTATCTCATTAGTAGTTACAAGAGCGTAATTCTAATCAATAACTTATAACAATATTTAAACCCTACCTCTTATATTTGAGTAACAAATCACTTAGATTAAGAAATATGTACCAATTTTTTGAGAGTTTATTTAAAATCCTTAAAATCCTCATAGAAACTTCATACCAAATCTTCTAGACCAAAAGCGTACCTTGAAAATTGAGGGCTTTCCGAATTATCAATGGTGCAACGATATTTGAGGCATAATCGAGGGGACCATCAGTGTGCGAAGTACCTGTAAAGGACGAGAAAGTGAGAAAACGACAAACGTCATATGTCACGTGACAAAAATTTTTGCTGCGAACGGGAATCGAACCGCGCTCCAAAAATTAAGTTCATATACTGACTAAATGTTGTATATATCGTGGTAATTATTGTTATTACTATTTGTGGGTTACTCTTCACTCTTCATTTGCTACATATTTCCTTTTACTCAGCACTCTGTAAGTGGCATTAATTTGCTCATTTTTCAGGGGGAGGTGTCTGGTAATTGGACTTTATTTTTATTATTATATTTTTTTTTATTTTTCCTGGTAGACCATAATAGAGCAATAAGTGTTCTTAGTCCCAGAGGTAATAAATTAATTATATTTTAATATTATTTATTATAATTTTTTAGTTGACATTTGTCCTGATTAATTTAATTGTTCCAGTTGACAAATTGTCCTGACAATAATATTTTTAATTAATATATAATTAATATTTAATTACTTCAGTTGACTTTGAGTCCTGGTAATTCAATAAATATTTTAATTAATAAAACTCACATTTAATTATTTCAGTTGACATTAAGTCCTGGTAATTAAGTGATCAAGCTTAATAAAATTTTAAAATAAAAATTTATATTTAATTACTTCAGTTAACATTAAGTCCTGGTAGTTAAGTTATCAGTTTAATAAAATTTTGTTAAATTAATAAAGTTTCATATTTGATTACTTCAGTTGACAATAAGTCCTGGTAATAAATTAGTTGATTTAAATCCTGAAAATAAATAATTAAAAATTATTAATAAAAATTCTAATTTATTTCTACAGTTGATTATATTATAATCCTGGTTTTAAATTTTTTTTTCTATTAATAAATTAATTTTATTTAAGTTGATTTTTATCCTGAAAAAGATTTTTTTTTATTTATTTTATTTTTTTAAAAAATCAAAAATAAAGACTAATTAATCTTATTGTCTCTTTTCTTCATTTCAGTAGAATCTTAAAATGACTGACCAAAGTGGTTCTGCTGCACGTGAAGAAGAACTAGACTTAATTTATTATGATGAGCCTACTTCTGTAAGCTCTCCTTTAACAAGAAGAATTTCTCAAACTAATAAATCCTTGCCCAAAACAGGATGTAGAGATGGAAGAAGTAGAAATCCTAGTGGACACAACTCAGGATCAGAAGCCTATGATAAACCCACCAGAAGAGCTTCCGAAAGGTTTCAGGATAAAAAAGATGCCATTGTCTCAGCAGGTAAAGAATCTGTCCACTCACATATAGGAGTTAAGGACAGAAAGCTTGAGACTAAAGGTAAGGGTAGATGCTTTGGAAGAAAAGGTGAGAAGAACAGATACTTTTCTCCAAGAGAAGAAGAAACCTCTTCCTCCCAGGGATCAACAACAATTGGCTCCCCAGTCCCAAGAGAAGGTGGAAGTGTCCAAGTGGCAGTGGGACTGGCTCAACACTCAGTGGGACTACTTGGCTCAAAACCAGCATCAGTTATCTCAGGTAGGTCCATCAAGGCCCACCCAGGTCAACCCCACTCCTCCCCACCCTTATCAAGGAGGCAAAAGAAGAAGGAAGCCCAATATGGTGATACCCAGCAAACCCTGGTACGTCCCTCTATTGATTCTCAAGTGCCTTTTCTTGTGGCTGACTCTGTTCCTTTAGGTAAATCAGGAAGGGAGGATGAAACTTTGAGACCTATAGAGGCTGGGAGTAGTAGACAAATCACTCATGTATCAAATCCTTTACTTTTAATTGCTACCTCAATGATTAATCCTGATATGGCTGTGATTGATGAAACTCTTGACCCTGAGTTCTATGAGAGTCTGGAAAGTTACTCAGTTTCCTTATTGAGAAACACTCCAGATGTAGCAAGAATTAATGATGAGCACTTGAGAGATATTATTGCCAAGCAAAATCATATAATGAACAATATGCAATTGACTCAGAGATATAGTAGTTTGTTAACTGATCAGGGTTATCAAGCATTAAGAAGTGAATCACAGAGAGTCTCTGATGAATTGTCTCATTACAAAGCAACCCATGAAATGAAAGTTGATTTATGGCAAAATATAAAAAATGATTTGTCTAAACTAAAAGATACTGTATCTGCCTGTTGCCAGGAGGTAGAGATAGATAAGATAAATCTGAAAAGATTGAATGACCATTTGTCATCTTTTCAAAATAAAAATCAATTATCTTTTGCAACTATCAATGAGAGTTTATCTAGTCTTCCAAGAATGAAAACAAGACTAAAAACCATTGAAGAAAAATTGAACTCATTGTTAAATGACCAAAAATATTCTGACATTTCTGTGAAGGAACATATAGTGCAGGATGCTTAAATAGTACCTGTGGCTAGTTCATCTAAAGTAAAAATAGCTCCAGGAATACCTGTTGATAACACTGAGTTTTCATCAAAAACTGATGATGCACCAGGATCTGCAACAGAAGGATTAAACAATGAGATTTCAGCACAATTAGAGAAATTACAGCTGCTTCTTACTCAGAAACAAGCTAGTACTAAGGAGACTCCTTCAAATCAAAAGAATTGGCCAAAACTTGACCAGTACCCAACATTTGATGGTGATTCTTCCTCTGATTGGCAACAATTTATTTGAAGAATTGATAACTTAAAAAATTCTTACAAACTCCCAGATGAGGAAATTGTGTCCAAGTTAATTTCGTTGTTCACTAATGTTGCCCTGATGTGGTATGAATCTGTTCTCCTGGATGGGAATGACTACTCATGGGAGGATTGGAAGAAATTAATTAAAGCACAATTTGGCGGCTCCAAGTTCAGAATGGCTCAACAAAGGCAGTATGAGGAAACTAGATATAGCTCTTCTACTGATAAACCTATTGAGTTTTTAATGAAACTTGTAAAAATCTTAAGGGCAATGGACCCAAATATGGAGGTTGATTTATGGAAGGACAGGATCCTCTATAAATTACCAATGTCTCTGAGAGACTTGATAGTGGCTAGGACTGAGTTCTCCAAAGAACCCTCTTCTTTCATTAATACTTGCAATGAGATACTTCCAAACAATAAGTATGATGCCAGAAGATTCATTCCTAGGACCCCTTTGGAGAAACCCTCCACTTACCAACAGAAACCTCTGGAAAAGGTTGGTAAACCTTCTGTCCCTGTTGCACCAAAGAAGTATGCAACAAACACTTGCTTCAAGTGCAACAAGCCTTGGCAGAAAGGCCATGTTTGTGACAAGAAGATAAATCTTGTAGAACAAACAGAGGAACATGCTGATGACACAGTGGTACTGGATGATACATCAAGTGATTGTGCCAGCAATATTTCATATGAATCTCAACAAGAAATCTTGATGCTGGAAGAGGATATCCATTATTTAAATACTATTGACATTGATAATAATGATTTATCTACAGTTGAAGATGCTGAGATCATAAAGAACATTGAGGATAGCTCAATTATTATTTCCCCTCTTAAGGCACCAGTCTTGATCAATGGAACCAGAATTGAAGTTGTTCTGGATTCTGGAGCTGGAGGAAGTGTAGTATCTGAAAGAGCACTTGCTTCAGTAGATCAAGACTATAAATCTAAACTGATGCCTATCATTTCTGAAAATTGGAGAGGGTATGGCTCTGTTTTGTCCCCCATTGGGAAATACAAAGCCACAGTGTTTTTTAAATATAACCATGGTTTTGTAAGAGCTATTTGTGATTTTTTTGTCATGAAAAATGATAACTTGAGCAATTGGTTTATTTTAGGGAACAATATTTTAACCAAGTATGGCATAAAATTGGATCCTTCAAACCAATGTTTCACAATGGGGATGAATGGGAAGAGAAAATTTAAGATTTCCTCCCCTAAAAAATTAGTAAAACCAGAATTGAACACATGTAATTCTGTGGTTCAATATAAAAGAAGATCTACAAAGGAAATGCATGCCCTTATGTCTGAAATTGACAATGCTTCTTTTGTAGAACAACTTTCTGGTGAGGATAAATATTCCATCATTAACTTGATAAAATCTTTTCCTATGGCCTTTGCTCATGGGTCACATGAACTGGGATTAGTTAAAGAGGAAATGAAACTTTAATTGTCTTGCCCATTAACTGATATACTACCTAGTTTAAAGAAGAAGCCTTATCCTGCTTCTCCCACAAAGAGAAAAGATATTGAAGACAATATCTCTACCCTTTTAAAAATGAATATTATTGAAAAGGTAGTTGAAACACCTAAATATTGTGTTATCTCACCTGTCCTAATTTCTTATGAGAAAGATAAAGCCAGGTTATGTGGTGATTATAGAGCACTAAACACTTATACTGTTGATGATATCTACCCTTTACCTAGAATAAGCTCTATACATGCTACTTTACAGGGTGCTAAATATATCAGCTGTTTGGATGGTAATAAAGGATATCACCAGGTACCTGTTGAGAAAAATTCTCAGAACTTTCTGATGATTTCCACTCATATGGGTATTTATAAGTATATTAGGATGCCATTTGGCCCTAAAAATGCCCCTTCAGTTTTCCAAAAAGTAATGGATAACACATTCCATCAAGAGATAATTGAAGGATGGCTGATGGTTTATATTGATGATATCATTATATTTTCAAAAACATTTGAGGACCATCTTAAACACCTGTGTAAAGTATTCCAGAAAATGGATGAAATAAATATGACACTTGCTTTGAAGAAATGTAAATTTGGTTTCCATTCTTTAAAAGTTCTTGGTCATGTTGTTTCAGGCTTACAGATATGTGTTGACCAGAACAAAGTGGCAGCCATACAACAGGTGAAGGCTCCTACAACAGTGAGAGAGCTCCAAAGTTTTTTGGGAATGTATGGATACTATAGACAGTATATTAAAAATTATCAAGTCATAGCTTTACCCCTTACCCAATTAACTAGAAAGGATGTTGCTTTTGTCTGGAATAGTGAAAGACAAAGAGCCTTTGACACTATGAAACACTGTTTGATGTCAGCACCAATTCTTGCTTTACCTGACTTTAATCAACTATTTGTTTATGTACACTGATGCCAGTTTCATTGGTCTTGGTGCTTTCCTCCATCAAAAACAAGTGATAAATGATAAAGTTTCAGAAGTAGTAATTTGTTATATTTCAAGAACCTTGAGAAATAGTGAATTGAAATATGGTGCTACTCAATTAGAGTGTTTAGCTGTAGTATGGGCTCTAGAAAAGCTTCATTATTACCTAGATGACCAGAAATTTGAACTTGTCACTGACTTCAGTGCAGTTAAATCCCTTTTAAACTTGAAAACACCTAACAGACATATGTTCAGATGGCAGCTGGCTGTTCAAGAGTACAGAGGGAGAATGAAAATTATTCATAGGGCTGGTATTGTTCACTCAAATGTGGATATGTTATCTAGGTTACCTTTGCCAAATAATGACTCTAATCCTGCGTATAATCCTGAGGGAAAAATTATTCATATACATGTGATATATGTGGTTGATATGGAGGAAGAGCTATTACAGCTTATTCTGGAATCATATGATAAGGACACTGACTTGAAAAAGTTATGCACCATATTAAATGATCCAAAGAATGCTTCAATACAAGCATTAATTAAAACCCTTCCACCAAAGTTCCAAAAAGCTTTGGAAAAAGGTAAATTTTCAATTGATGAAGGATATCTATATTATAGAAGAAAGTTGAGTAATGTTATTGTTATTCCTCCTTCTATGAAAGAAATCATCTTGAAAATTTGTCATGATGACATATTAGCTGGAAATTTTGATCTTGACAAAACAATGATCAGAATTAAGAACACTGCTTGGTGGGCTAATATGTCTGAAGACACAAAATTATATGTTGAATCTTGTGATTCTTGCCAAAAATCAAAAAGATTAACTGGTAAAAGAGCAGGATTAATGCAACATATTGAACCTCCTGATGCTCCATGGCAAATAATAAACATGGATTTTGTAACAGGATTACCTATTGCTGGTAAAGACAGTTATAACTCTTGTTGGGTTATTATGGACAGATTCACAAAAATGTGTAAATTTATCCCTACCCACAAGGATGTTTCCACTAAAGAATTAGCTTTCTTATGGTGGTCTCATATGCTTAATACTGCTGGTTTTCTTAAAGCCATAATCTCTGACAGAGACCCTAAATTTACTTCTGAATTTTGAATGTCTCTGATGGATGTTTGTGGTTGTGATCTGAAACTTTCTACTGCCCATCACCCTCATACTGATGGTTTAGCTGAAAGAATGATTCAGACTTTAGAGGACATGATAAGAAGATATTGTGCCTTTGGCCTTGAGTATAAAGATAATGACAGATTCACTCATGATTGGGTTACCTTACTTCCTGGGTTAGAATTTTATTATAATAGCACTGTTCATTCTGTTACTCAAAGAAAGCCTTTTGAGCTCTGGCTTGGATATGTTCCCAATACTCCTGCCCAAATTCTCAATAACAAAATACCTAAATTGGATATACATCCTGGTGTAAAATCTTTTCTTCAAATGCAACAACTATGTAGAAATCATGCTCAAAAATGTATTGAAAAATCATTTGAATATGAGAAGAAAAGATGGGACAAATCCCATAAAGAATACACTTTTAAAAAGGGTGATGAAGTGTTGATTTCTACAGTCCACTTCAACTTACAAGGTAATAACAAATTGAAAGATCCATTTGTTGGTCCATTTGTTGTCAGAAAAATGATTGGAGATAATGCAGTTGAAGTTATTCTGTATTCTTCATATGACAGAAAACATCATGTTTTTCGAATATCTCTTTTGAAACCTTACACATCCAATAGTGATTTATTTCCAAAAAGGAGGGGTAGACCAAAGAAAACCCCAAATGAAATCACTGAAACAGCAGAAATTGAAAAAATTCTAAATGACAGAATAGTCACTGCTGAAAAAGGTACAGAATACTTATTGAGATTCAAGAATAAATCATCTGAATATGATTCTTGGATACCTGGGAAAGAGATATCTAATCTTCCTACTCTACTAAAAAAGTATAAAAAGAAAAATCATAGCATTTTTTTTATTGTTTTTTTAGAGTGAGGGAGTTTCAGCCAGGCTACTAGACTTACCCAGTGAAATAATTAATTATTTACTGGATGAAGCCGCACCTTATCATTTTAATTATTTAATTATAAATTAGTTACATTAAAATTACTTATAATAAATTAACTAATTACAGAATGATAAAATTAAATGAATAATTAAAATTAAATATAAAATTGTCCCTTATATTTTTTCTCTAACACTGTGCTCATTTGACAGGTTGGAAGAAATAAAGATTTATATTAAAAAATAGATTTTAAATTAAAATAAGATTTTAATATTCAAATAATATTAAATATATACAAAAACTCAAATTTCTTATTTAGAATTGACTTCTACAGTAAATATCAAATAAATTGATGTATTTCTGACATACTCTGTAAATACATCTTTTTGATGCCTTCTTTTTAGAAAAACTTTATTATTTGAAAATACTCCTTCTGGAATATTCTTTTTTTCTCTCTCTCATACTACTGTTTTCAGAATTTGATTGCCGTGCTTTTTCCCTCCTTTGCCTATATAAGGCCTCTCTTTTGGTTGTTTTTTATTCATTCCTTTACCAACTTACTTTATTATTACTATTTACAACACAATACTTATTTTTATATCTTATCTCATTAGTAGTTACAAGAGCGTAATTCTAATCAATAACTTATAACAATATTTAAACTCTACCTCTTATATTTGAGTAACAAATCACTTAGATTAAGAAATATGTACCAATTTTTTTGAGAGTTTATTTAAAATCCTTAAAATCCTCATAGAAACTTCATACCAAATCTTCTAGACCAAAAGCGTACCTTGACACAACCTGTCAGGATGTTCTCCATCAAATTTATCCAGAGATTTCATTGAAGGAATTTTAAATTTACAGCCCTCAGAAGGAGCAGGATTTGAAATTGAATTTGCTAATAATTTTATGAATTCTTCCAATGAAGTGGTTGGGCCAGGGTTGGAAGTTTGGCCCAAAGGGTTGGTAGCTGGGGCTGATGGTGCCTTTTTCATAGTGTCCTTGCCTTCTTATTCTTCATTAGAGTCTTCAAAATCCTGAGAAATGTCCTCCACGGATTGAATTTAATGTTCCTGTTCCCTTAGTTCAAGAGGTTCAAGAGAGTGAGTGCAGGAAATAGGTCATGATACTGGTGGCCTATCCCTGGTGCAAGCTCTAGTAGTAGCACACATAGGAGGATTGCGTTGAATGGGTGCCATTTAGACTTAGCACCTGAAAATATGTAGTTGTAAGAATCAAAAAATGAGAACTATAGAGAATTAAATTATACTGTCACTGGATGGCCTACACACAAGTTTGAGGGTGTTCCTGAGTAAGTGAGATTGGAAAAGATAACTGAGGACTATTTCAAGGAAGTGGTTTGAAGATATGTCAAAGATAAATTAATACTACTTCGAGATAAATCACCACAGAAAATTTGGGGGGGTATTTCTAGCAATACCCCTCATTTAAAAATGTTGGGAAGTGCTTGGAAAGCTGTTGGAAGGCTGTTGGGAGTTCATTGTGAACCCAGATTTAAATTAATTGGACAAAGATTTGGTAATCAGTTAGACCTAGGTTCAACCAAACTCAATCACAGGTTTCTTGGATCTTGGTGATTAATTTGATTTTGAGCTGAGCACAGATTGAGCAAAGCTTGAACATATCACTTAACATATCATAATATTCACTTTCCCATCTTGTGGAAAGCAAAATTTGATATTCGTTCTAAGAATATCTACATATATTTTCTTGCCAAGTTGGTAACAGAAAGTTAAACTGTAGTATCTCAATTATTACACTAGACTACATAGATATTTGATAAAACATACAATTCAAATCAATTTTAATATTATTGAGATCACCATAAGTGTCTGTCCAAAGACTTACAAAAAGTATGTTAGTATCAAGACATCGTTCTAGGTAGTAGTTTCAATTTGGATTTTGAACTGACATCTAAAGCATTTTACTATTAGACAGAAACATAAATAAGTGTAATAAGAGTGAAATTATTCTATTTTGTGATTATAATGTAACAATAAAGCACATTTTTTATTGAGAAAATTTTTCTTCCTCCACAAACCAAAATTTACTCTATAGGCTCAAGATTTATTTTTAAGCCATATTATTCATTTCAGTTATCATTGATTTACTTCCAATATTTATTAAAAAGATAATAATAATACATGTGAAAGAATTATGAGCTTAGCATAGCATATGCTAAAAAGTTATTTTGTCTTTTTATTCAAAACTGATTATTCATTTTTTGCTTCAATTCATCTTTTAACAACCACTATCTTCAGATACTATTCTTACTTAATATGTCAAGTCTCAGATGTGTTGGACAGTTCTCAATAACAATCGATCAAATTTATATGAATGTAATTTCAAGATTTCAAAACTCACCGACCCCCACGATTTTACAGCGAGGCCATTCGAATGTTCATATTTTTGGACTATTTGAAGAAAGAAAACCAACCCTTGTCGGTAATCTTTCTCAAGTGCAGAGTCAGCACATTGGACCACTATTGGGTGACATTGGCTCTGGATCTCACCATTTAAACCAAAGAAGTGCCTTGAATCCTATGAAGCCTTTCTATTTTCATGCTTACTTGGTTCCAGTTTTTGGTAATCAGTATCAACTTTGGGGATGCCTCTTTTCTTCAAGTACACTAATCAGTCTTGCTAAAGAAGCATTTTCTTCCTCTCAAATCGATTTATGTCCAATCCTGAACTACGACTCCACTATCTTTTTTAATATCCCGCATGTAATTTTTGAAGGCTCTTTCCAAATATCTCAGAGTACTCAAGATTGGAAAGCTGATCAACTTATCCGAGGAATCAAAACAGTTCTCAAAACACATCAACTTCAAGCAATAAATTTTATGATTGACAATGAACGAATGTTAAAGGAAAAGTTGGATATCATGTGGAGGCACCAGGACAACCATTGGCTTAGAACTGGATTCGATGACTATAAAGATCAGTTTCCTAAAAATCAATTAACGCCTGAAGGAAACGGGTCAATACTTGCTGATGATATGGGTTTGGGAAAGACACTTTCAACTCTTTCTTTTATAAGTGCAACTCAAGGTGAAGCAAGACAATTCCAGGTATCAGAAAATCAAGAAGGTATTAATCGGAGTTCAGCCACACTGATTATATGCCCCCTGGCAACACTATCGAATTGGATCAATGAAATAAGTGTGCACTTTGAAGATAATGCGCTTCCTTTCAAGGTTCTTTATGGGAAGGATTTTCAAAATACTAATGTCAATGAGCTACAGGACACTGCTATTGTTTTAACGACCTATGAGATAGCTAGCCCAACAATGTCAAAAAATAAAAGCCAAAAAAAGATACCGGTGACTCAAATGCTCTTTTGGTATAGAGTTGTTTTAGATGAAGCTCAGTTAGTGCCCATTTCTATATCTAAAACTTAAAACTTACTTTTTATAATCAATTTTTATAAATATTCTTTTAGTTACATTAAAAATCCTTACTCGCAGAGGGCTCAAACAATATTTGACTTGGAATCCCAACACCGACTATGCTTGACTGGAACTCCACTTCAGAACAGGCCCACTGACCTTCAAAGTCTCATATTTTTTCTTAGAATCGAAAAGTGGCAAGAAGACTGGTTATGGAAGAATTTCCTTTTTCCAGGTTTGCAAAAAGGAAAGGCTAATTCTATTAAATCAATCAATCACTTAATGAAAGTCATAAGCCTACGTAGAACAAAGGATGCAATTTTGTCTCTTCCAAAAAAGATTCAAAGGGGGATATCGGTTCAATTAGCAGATCCATGGAGGTCTAAACTTGATGTGCTTCAAGAAGGATTCACTGAGCGATATGGGCCCTCCAGAAGCACTGACTTCCCTTGGGACTCATCTGAGTTTCTAAGAGAGCTGATGATTTTAAGAAAATTCTGCAACCATCCAATCTACGAAAATCTGGATGAAACTCCAACTTTTGATTTCACCTGGCAGCATTCCGCAAAGATTTGTCATCTTATAGGCCACCTAAAAAACTTTTTGTCTGGTGAAAGGGGTATAAATTTTCCAAAAGCTGTTATATTCTCCAACTTTGCAGACTTTTTGCAGATGTAAGTGATTCTATAATGAATTGTTTTACAAAATTGTGTTGGCTTATTAAAAACAATTTTCTAATATTTCAAAATAGAATAAAAATGGCTTTAGATGACCACAATATTAGGTATACCCAGCTTACGGGTGAACTCAGCAGGACAAAGCGAGACAAAAATATGCATGAATTCTATTTTAATAAAAATTGCCAAGTTTTGTTTGGAACAATTCAGGCTGCAGGAGTGGGTATAGATCTCAGGTGTGCTCAAAATGTATATATAATGGTGATCTCAATGTCTTTTATTTCATATTAAGAACAAAAATATTAAATTTTTTATATGTTCAATGTTGAAATAGGAGCCAAATTGGAATACAGCAGTTGAGCAACAGGCTGTTGATTGGCTGTATAGAATGGGGCAGCAAAATGAAGTAAATGTTTTGAATTATTTTGTACAAGGAAGTATAGAATTCAGCATGTATAAGATTCAAAGGAAAAAAATGGAGCTAACAATGTAAGCCAAATTTCATTTCTATAAATTTTATTGATAATAGTAATCATTAAAATTATGTTTTTGTTTTCAAGGCTAAGTGTCCCAAACAGTGGAAATGAGGAGTATGAGTGTGCAAACCTATTATTAAGGGAGTTTGTCAATCACTCACATTAGAGGAAGAAAGAATTTCAAGGAGAGCAGGTAAATTTATGGTATTTTAAGGATTTAAAAGTCTGAGTTGTTGAGGATTTAGAGATGCAAGATATAAGGGAGAATAACAGTCATTCGGCAAACCCCGGGGGACATGAGAAGGATTAAGGTTAGGGGATAATGTTGAAACCAAACTGATTCTTTTGTACAAGGCCAAGTCCTTTAGCACACTTCCAGAGTAGGTTGAATTATCTCGAATATCAAAGTGTTGTTGGTCAAGATATTGTGCAACTTTAGAAAAATCTTCAGACCTCCATTGCATTAAGATACGTCTTAACGATCCATCATTATCAATTTCGGTGTCTGAACAACACTTGATGTTTGTGAAAAGGTTGTGATAAGTTTCACAATGTGGAAGTTGTTTAAGAAGTTTAGTTCGGTTAACTGAATTCTAAGAATCTTTGTTATTTGAAATAAAGGTCATAAATAAAAACGGTTGAAAAAAAAGGGATTTTCATACTTTTTTTTTTATTCTATATTTATGCTTTCTCACTTTGATTATTTCTTGAGAGCTATGAGAATCCTTCCCAAGTCTTAATCTATCAGCATGACCTAAAAACCAACGGTGAAGAACTCCTATTTGATTTGAGAAGCTAATTTGAGTTGAGTCAATTGGATATGCAATCAAATTATTGGTTTTTAAGGCATTGTCCCAGTGTTTAATGAGAATATTTGCCAAGACCTGGTTCCATTTGTCAAACCAATCTAGGTTCCAAGCAAAAGTTGATCCTGGGAAACCACACATGCGAAGGTGCTCAATAAAAGATTCACGGAAAATTGGTGGAAACTTTTCCGAAACCGCTGAATTTGATTCTGGATGAGGTAGTTCAAAGGCAATGTTGCAAGAATTCATGTCAAATGATGAAAATCTGTCTAATTGCTCTTCAGTAGGGTTTTGTTTCCATCCATTTGATTCTGGTGACATATCCAAAAGTGAACGACAAAAATTGTGTATAGATCTACAAAAGTGAGAATTGAATGGAGGCAAAGTCTCATTAAAAATTCTATTAAGTGTTCTTGTGTTTGTGGGCAGGTTTCCATGAGGAAAGTAAGAGCTACTAGGGTTCATAAATAATTAGATTAAGAAAGTGTTCAATTAAATTAAAAAAAGAGGAAGGATAAATTGTTGAGCTCCAAAACTTTATGATCAAAGTTGATTTAAGGAGAAATATCACAAAAATTAAGAATAAGAAATATTTCAACTTTATGGAATTATAATATGCATAAATTATATTTTTATATGCAACTTGAACTCAAAAGGAATGGTATAAAATAAAGAGAATGATTATGTGATAAAAGCAGACTCATTTAAGAAACGGATTTTTTTTTCTTTTCAAAAAATTCTTCCACAAAAATAATTTGTTAAATGTGAGGCTATGTTCATTTTTTGATTACCAAAAAATTATTTTTGGTCCAATATGATAGTAATACATATTCTATTGAGTAATTTTTGTTCAACCTGAATAAATAGACTAGAGTGTCACTTCATCACATTTATGTATGAAAAGTTATACAAGGTTTCAGCTTTTATGTAATTCTTTAATGTTTACACTTTTGTAGCATCTATTATTTGAGTATTTTTGATTTTTTCTTTATAGAAAATTCTACCTAGTACAGACCAATTTTCAAAGTGAAAGAAATATGTTTGTGATTGTTTTTTACAAAATAATAACCTTATTTTTGGGTTTAACTTTGATTTTTGGGGTAATTTTTTAAATAATTATGTTAAAAATATGGATTACTTTTCTTATAGTCCATAACTAAGAATTTTTATCAAAATCAAATAATTATAGGGTAGTTAGATATAACTCAGAAGGCATTTGATAGAAAAATAATTAAGATGCTTGTGCGTACAACAGAATTTTTTCTATGATAGAAAATATTCTGATAAACATGCATGCATTGTTGTACAAATGCAGAGAGTATACAGAATACAAATAAAGTAGACTGAATAACTTTTAATTAATATATAATTTATCTGATTAAAAATTAAACATTTAAACTTAAATAATTTCAACACATATTCCATCATATTCTTTTGATAAAAAAATGTAGCTTATATTAGCTAGTGCCTTTCAAAAAAAGGAATACCTTCAATCTGTAACTTTGAATAGCTAACTTATTCCTACAATTATCACAATTACAATGCCTCCATTTTTTCATGTATGTCAATGTCAAGATCTTGGATGTGTCAATAGAAAGTATCAATCTTCTTCTGGGTCCTTTGAAGTTGGTATGGCTTTCAAAAGCTCTAATTCTTATGCAAAACATCAAGAGGAAAGAAATAGGAAGGCCCAGATGGTTATTTCTTCCAACAATCCACTTAACATTGGAAGTTCCAGCTCCACAGAAACAGTAAGCTGTATATCTATAGTTCAATGTGAGAATAAAAGTCTTTATGATGTTTCAATGATTTATTACATAGGGGCAGTTGCTATTGGGGGCAGAAGTATCTTCAACAGTCTCTAGAAACTCAAATCTTGGGGAACGGTATAGCCAAATAATTATGTGGCAGGCAGCAAAGCTTTCTCTTATTCATCATTTGAGCAAAGAAGGTTGTACTCAATTTTTGGATGAAGAAATTAAGAAGCTCAAACTTCTAGGTGATAGTGGAATACTGGATTCTGATAGCATTGTCCGCCTGGTCCCACGCTCGATAGATACAGTTTTTAGTCGATTAAAGCTCAATCAATCATTTTTCACTAAAACATGCTGTCCTAAATGCTTTTCTCTTTATGACTATAACTCTGAATCTCAACCATCTATACTATGTTGCAATCAACCGTTTCTTTCATCATCAAAGCGCTATTTAAAAATGTTTGGAGAAGGACAAATTGCAGTTAAATGTGATGAAAGGCTGTATTTGATGGAGGAACATCAAGAACATGTAAAATACTTATCTCTTAAAACATTTCATCACCATTCTTTTATCGACTGGCTTAAGGAAAAGATCAAACTGCTCAAATTTGAGCTTCTGATTGAGAAGAAAACCCCTGTGGCAGAACGTGTAGAGTGTGATTTGATGAAGGATGTTTGTGATGGTTCAATTTGGAAAAACTTTCCCATAACCACTCCAGCTCTGGATAGCAATGATGATGAATATACGATAACTTCAGGCAACTTAATGTTTACTTTATATGTCGACTGGTTTAGGCCTGGTGGCAATAGGATTGGAGGTCATCAGAAGTCTGTAGGCAATATTATGATGGTGTGTATGAACCTACCTCAAGAAGATAGATACAAAATGGAAAATCTTTTTTTGTATGCTATTATACCTGGACCAACAGAACCCACAAGTGAACAGCTTAATCACCTTCTAAAACCACTGGTTAATGATCTACAAACTCTATGGGATGGTATATTGATTGAAAAGACACATCTTTATCCACGAGGTTGGAAATTAAGAGTTGCATTATTCTCTTTGATAGGTGACATTCCTGCAATACGAAAATTGGCTGGCTTTTCAAGTCACTCTGCAAAAATGTTCTGCTCTTTCTGTAATATCTCTAAAGATGAAATTAGTGAAAAGAATGTGGGAAATTTTTCATTACGGAATCATGAGGATCATATGTGCTGGGCAACAAAGTGGAAAAATTCTAAGTCACATTGGGAGCGTGTATCAATTGTTCAAAATCAAGGGGTACGATGGAGTGAGCTGAATAAGCTTGAATATTGGCGTCCAACTGAATATTGCTCAATTGATGTTATGCATTCACATATGCTTGGCAACCTAAAAGATCACAGTCTAAGCTATTTTCAAATGCAAAATCCAGCAAAAGATCTAGAAAGAAAGCTGGAAAAGTATAAAAATTGGCATGTAAGAGAAGAAGATGATGATTTCTTTTCTGATACTTCACCGCACAAACATTCAAAAAAACGGAGAAGTAGCTTAAGCACCACGAATAATGATGATGATGATACAGGACACACGAGACAGCACAAGCGGCAAAGACGTACGAGTTCAAGACAGTCATCAAGTCATCATGGACTAGATAATGAAGGATTGGGAACAAATCGATCAAGAAGCCAGAGTAGTTCATCCAGCTCCAAATTTATTCCTCCATATAGCGATGTGGCCTCAATACAGTCTCACAGCAGTGACAGTAGGAATTCATTTTATAACTTAAGGCAAAGAAGCATTAGCATATCACAGAGTGAAGGATCTCACTCATCAAATGAGACAGCTAGAGATGAAGAAAATAAAAGGAAAGGTAAGGAGAAAGAAAATGAAGGTAGTAGTAATCCACGAATCACAGCAGCAGAGCTACAGGTTTTATGGAAGATGATTGATCAAGTAAGAAGACCTTCCTGGCTAACACGAGTTCCAAAATCAGTAGGATCTAAAAAGGCAGGATCCCTCAAGGCAGCAGAATGGCACATGCTGTATACTCTCTACTTCCCTTTGTCACTTATACCCCTTTGGTTTGAAAAATTTAAAGAATCTGAATCTTCAGCTTCCTCAGCTGATAAACCAAGAGAATATTATCTTCTCAAGTCACTTGTAACATTATTCTCGATCACCAATTTTTTGACATTAAAAAATATACAGACTAATGAGCTTAAAGATCTAGATCAATTTCTGTTAGAGTATCGTGAGTGCCTTGAAGAGGGTTGGAAGAATATTAATGCAAAGCCAAATCTGCATATCACTCAACATTATCCTGAAATGATAAAGTGTCTTGGTCCACCATCAGGTACAGCTACTTGGTCTGGATAGCGGGTGAATCATATATTATCTGAAATTTCAAACAATCACCATCCACGTATGTAATGTTTGTAAGCAATGATTTAAAAACTCAGCTGTGCTAATTTATTAATATTTACCACAGGAGAGATACCACTAACAATGCTCAAACATTGGTATCGGAAGTCTAGGGTATTAGATCTTGGTGAAGCTGAAGATAATGATCAATGTGAGACTAAAAAAATCCATATTGATCTCGATAAACAAAACAAATGGATCCATCTAAGTATGGCATTATTTACTAAATGGGTAAGGGCACGAATGGGAAAAGAAACTTCAAGACGGGCTTTGACACCATCAGAGAAAAGTGGGGATCGGGTAGTTGAAAATGTAGCAAGCATATTGATACATGGAAAGAGGTTTACTAGTTACCATCGACACATTGCTAATTCAACAATTGAATTCTACTATGGAAAAGATAGCCAGTTTGGGCAAATTGATGATCTTTTCAGATCAAAGGAAGAGAATGATCAAATATATTTAATAGTAAGTCCTTTCAAAGAGCTCCGTCCAGAAGAAACATCAAAGGATCCCTATGAGCTTTTCCCACAAGTGCATTGTCGGTTAGTAAGAGTAGCCAAAGCAACTCAAATTGTGATTAAGAAAGATGCAATAATTGGACATGCAGCTACTGTCGAGCACAAAAAAGGAATGTTTGGAATCAAAGACAAGGTTGTCACTGCCATTGGACTGCAGACAGTAGTGAGTGAAAAAATTAATCAAATTTATTTTCTGTTGACTAACATCTTTGTGTTAATTTGGGATTGGGGAAATTTGTAGGATTGGTGATATTTGTAAATGGTGAAAGAAATAATTCAATGCTCGATTAAAAAATGCAATGCATCCAACTTACCTTATCATAAATCAGTGAACAATTACTTTGGTTGCTTTTATTGCGAGAGAACCCATGCTTTCAATGAGTCATTTTTATCTTAAATGTAAGAATGAAAGAAATAAAATCATGATAATGAGAAATATGATAAAATTTTTACTTAATGAATGATCTTCTTGCTCATTCATCTACTATAAATAGTTTGACCTTCCAACTTTAGCTGATAGCTATATATTATTCACTTTATTTTTTGACAAGAGAACATACACGTTTACAAGACTATATACATAGTATCTTTTTTTACTTTAGCTTTGATAGGTATAAATTTTAACGACTGATTATTTTTATTTTATTTTATTTTATTACAGTTCATTATGGATGATAATTTTGAAGGGATGTCTGTTGACCCAACCAATTCTGATTGTTTTCCGCCTCAACATACTAATACTGGAAATACTCCTCCACCACCCTCTGCTGATCCACCTCCAGATGCATCTCAATCTGTACCACCTAATCCTAACCCACCACCTAATCCCAATCCAGGCCAAGAGTCTCATTCAGAACCGAGAAATTTTAATACCAATCATCCTTCTGCTTCTGAAAGTGCTAATCAGCAAGCTGATCCGCTAGGAAGAGATTGGGCTAGTGAAGTATTGAGGGAATTTTTCGGAGACCAATCATCATCTGCTCAGCCTAACCAAGGAGCAAGCACAAGTGGAGCAGGTAAGTCAAATTTGTAGTGTATTCTTTTATTGAAAAATAACCAATTTAATTAACTTATTTGAATTGTTAGTGAATCCCTCAATCATTATGGGTATCAGTGATTACCACAGACTCAATTCAGCAGAGTCTCATGAGCGAGAACGGGGGTTAAGGGCTGTAAGAGGCTTAGTTAGAAGGAATGATGTTCCCAGGAGCTCGGACAGTCTAAATAGAAATATTTACCACTTTCTGAAGTATTTTCTTGGGGGACCAACACAAATATCAAAATATCCTGCGAGCCCAACACCTTTGGAGATTGAAAATTGGAAAGATTGGAGCCAATTCAAACTAAAAACCATTCAAACTGTCCTAACCCAAGTCCAATCTTCTAACCGTGCCAATTCTGCAGCTGATCGACAATTTCTGATAACCAATTCTATAGCCTTCTTGCGATTCCAAAATTCAACTACCCGAATTTTTTCCAGCACCTGAGCCTCAAGGACTAAAAGGAGGAGCACCGATCCCACTTTCTGTCAAAAGAAACTTAGAGCGTGAATTGCAAGAAAAAGGTTTTCGGAAATTTGCTTTTGATTGGACTTGCCGTGATTTTTCAGAATCAACTTGGAATCAAGTCATGGGAAGCATAGTATGCGACCACTGTACCAGATGGCTCACCACCTTGAATACAATCAATCAGTCAAAGCTTCAGTTCACTCAATGTGTTATTGAGAAATGGGTAGTTAATAAGGGGAAGGAGATGATAAGGTTGTTTGGGCAAGAAGAGGAAAGGGTAGAAAGAGAAAAAATTGAAAAGAGGGCAAGGGCACAAGTAAAACGTTATCGGACCAAGGTAAGTTTTTTATTTTACTTTGCTTTTTGTTATTATGAAGCTGATTTAGTTGGAATTCAGATTGCTAGTGCACGCTACAAGTTAGCAAGAGATCTCTGCAGTGATGTGCCAGATTTTGTTGTGCTTTTTCATGATACTAGGTGCATCTCTGATATCGAGGAAGGCCCAGCACCAGCCCCAACTGCACCTATCCGAGCTATTCCTGGATGGCGAAATCCTGAACTCAATGATTTGTTTAAAAAAATGGATAAGATGACAAAGGACTTAGCCCATACACCAGCTCAAAGAAAATCAGCATTAAAAACATATTCACGGTCATCAGAAAGGACAGTTGCACAAAATGTTATATTCAATGTTCCCAAATACCTCCCCAAGAATTGCTATTCAGCAACATTTTTGCAAGGATTATCTGTGAATGAACGTGAGTCACTTGGGGTTGGAGCTGATATTGATCTGGTAAAGATTCGGGAATCAATTAATAGAGCATCAACATCATCATAACTTAGGTATAACGGTGATCTTCTGTGTAATATAGCTATCTTATATTGAATTTTATGTATTCTGTTTTTTTTCAAAGCAGCTTGGTAAATGTTATAAAGTGATATTGAGAGAGAGTAACATTTTATTTAAGAAAAACAAATAATGTATGAGATATAAAAATGTATTTTCAACAAATTGATGGTCCATACCTCTTTATGTCACATTTATGTATCCATATTAATTTCAATCGAATTTAATGTTAACCAATACATAGTGAATACACTCTATGCCACTTATACTTGCCAGGCATTGCTACCATTAAATATGCCAGTATCAAAAATTAATTTCGATTGAAATTAATGAGCATGATAATCATGAATTTCTGGAGTCAACTGCTTATTTTTATGCATGGTGCCTTGCCAACATTAATTTCGATCGAAATTACTTTTGATACTGGCATATTGCATGGTGTCTATTCCTGGAAAGTGTAAGTGGCATAGTGTGTATTCATTACGTATTGGTCAACATTAATTTCAATAGAATTTAATATTGACATTTTCATATTGAACCCAAACCAGCAAACAACCCAAAAAATTCTTCATAAAACTGCTCATTAATTTCGATCAAAATTAGTGAGCACCATATACATATTGAATGGTAGTTATATCTGGTGTGTGTAAGTTGTAAAGCTTGTGTTCAATGTTTATTGGTCAACATTAATTTTGATTGAAATTAATATTAATGTGTAAATGATATTTACATGCTCAATATGCATTGTAATGTGTTTACTTAAGAATAGAGTGCCCTACTTTTCATCTTACATAAAAATGCTTGGTGGCATGTCAAATTCAATTTTTATTAAAATTAATGTTGACATGTTACCATGCATAACAGTAAGCAACTGACTGAATAAATTGATGATAATCATGAACCTTAATTTTGATCGAAATTAATGTTGCCAAGTGCAGATTGAAAAAAGCTATTCCACTTACACTAGCCAGGCATATTTACTATTTATTATGTATTGGTCAACATTAATTTTTATAGAAATTAATATGGATATGTAAATTTTATATTTACCCTCAACATGTATAGTAAATTTCAATACTTAAAAATACTTGCCGTCCTTTACATGTCATGCAAAAAAGCATTATATCATTTCAACATTAATTTTGATCAAAATTAATGTTGGCATGCCATTATGCATTGAAACAACTAACTGACTGAAAAAGTTCATGATCAAAATGCTCATTAATTTTGATCAAAATTAATGTTGACCAATACATATTGAATATAAGTAATCTCCGCTTACTCAGACCAGATATAACTACCATTCAATATGTATATGGTCAGCCTTAATTTCGATCGAAATTAATGGGAAGTTTTATGAAGAATCTTCTGGGTTGTTTTCTGGCTTGGGTTCAATATGCAGATGTCAACATTAAATTCGATCAAAATTAATGTTGACCAATACATAATGAATACACACTATGCCACTTACACTTTCCAGGCATATATACATGCAATATGCCAGTATCAAAAGTAATTTCAATCAAAATTAATGTTGGCAAGGCACCATGCATAAAAATAAGCAGTTGACTCCAGAAATTCATGATTATCATGCTCATTAATTTCGATCGAAATTGATTTTTGATACTGGCATATTTAATGGTAGCTATGCCTGGCAAGTGTAAGTGGCATAGCATGTATTCATTATGTATTAGTCAACATTAATTTCGATCAAAATTAATATGGACATGGACTATGCATAAAATTCCTATAAGTATAGGTAAGCTAAGCAGTTAGATAAACTGGTTTGATCAAGTACACCATATAAAAATTGATGTTTTAATGCCTTGGTTAATTTCGATCAAAATTAATTTTAAGCCATGCATGTTGAATTTTATCTATGTCTGTGTAGTCCATGTGAAATGGCTTGTATTCAATATGCAGGGGTCTATATTAATTTCGATTGAAATTATGAGGTTCATTGCCTCATAAATTTGATGGTTTCTGTCAGTGTTTCATGCATGGTGCCATATGATACTTGTTGATTCCTATCAAAATTAATTTCAACACCAATATATTGAATACAAACCATGGCACTTACAGTACTTGGTCATAGCTAAAATTCAATATGCTAGTCTCAAAATTAATTTCGATAGAAATTAATCAGGATCCATGAAGTTTATCAATAGTGTATGAGTTAAGTTTCAAGTCATATGTTTCATCATTTTCTTGCACCCATTTCTAGGTTATCTCAACAATTTTTTTCAAGTTTTATTATATTAATCAAAACTGTGGTAAGTTGTGAAAAATTAGCTAATCCAAATCTCAAATTGAATATTAATATTTTAATAATTTTGAATGTTGCTTAAGGTATTTCATTGGGTGATTCATAATAATATTTTATCAAATTAGTAGTCCTATAACTTTTGAAAAGTAACAATATTGGTATAGTTAGGGACAACAATGCAATATCTTGTGCAGACTAAGATATATTGCAAAATAAAACTATTCAATTTTTTTTCCCTTAGTTGTATCCAAGTTTATCAAAGGTTTGGTCACAGTGCCCACACCCTAGCCTGACACTCCTCCTGTCACTTAAAAAACAAATTCTTATCTTAAATTCTAATGTTACCAATTCTATATTTATAATTCATTTCTTGTTTGATGAGGCATATCAGTATATATGTGAATCTTGCATTGTCATCTGAAAGTAAATTTAACAAATATTCATAAAGGATTATCCTTTTTTTTCATATAATATACTAATTAAGTGTATCTCCATTGTTTAGGAGTAAATTCTAATATAAAAAATTTTGTAATTACCCGTGGCAATTTGCATATGGGATATACATTTGTTATTATTTTTTTTTCACACTAAAAGTCCCCAAAGAATTACTAGTATTTTCTGTTAGCTACATCAAATTTCGCTTCAATATAAACAGATTGTGATTTAGCATGTTACTCAGTTTACCCCACTATGAATAATACATGTTAAAAAAAGCTCAAATAATATAAAATCCCCCTGTTTATGTTTTCTGTTTCTTTCATCCTCACTTTAATTTTAATCTTATTCAATTTTTTATCCTATTAAATTATCAACTTCAATTTTATAGAATAGAGTTTCTTATAATTATTCATCATATTACATCATAATTTTTTGATATCGAATACTTTTTTTTAATATTCATTAATCAATATGTCTAGCATTCAAAATTCTACACCTCCACTTTGTATGTATATCATGTTCCTCTCTCTTAATTTATATATTTCACTTATGTTCTATATCTTTTTTTTTCAAAAATTTGATTTTCCAGCACCCAAATGTGTTTCATCCCACTCTCTGATTGATGCTCGCTTTGAAGCTTTTGAGCTTGCACCATGTCTGCCACATGGCATGGCACCTAACCCTCCTGTACTTAGCAATGAGAGGCAGGAAATAACGAGAGTTCAGTATCACAACTTACTTGAATTGGCTAGAGATAAAACAGAAGAGCTTGTCAAGATCCTTAACAATAATCCTTCTCCTTCATATTTATCTAACCCTTGTAATGACTTACTCCAATATGTGAAAAGCCTTGAAAAATGTATGTTCTTCACCTTTTTTGTCTCCTTTTAAATTAGTAGATAAGATTATTAATATTTTTTTTCTTCATATATATTTGTAGCTTATGAGGAGGGTATGATTCCTCCTGATGAAATCATTGTCATTAGGGATGATGATGAGACAGATGAACCATCAGATTTAACTCATGGTTCAACTTCTAAGGAAAATCTTGAAACACCTGTTATCCGCTCCAAGAAAAAGAGATTATCCCAAGGCTCCTCTTTTGTTCGACGTATTAAACCGGCTTCTGCTAATGAATTTTCTGATGTATCAAATAATAAATCTCAAAAAAAAAGCAAAGGTTTTGATAATGAGTATATTCTTGTTTCTTTTTTTTTTATTGTTATTCTTTTATCTTTAAAATTCTATCATATATCTCTTTTATTGCTTACATATTGTACTTTTTATCTTTCTTTTGATATTTTGTACCAGAAACTCACCTGCTGTAGATTGTTCCATCCATAAACGCCCTCTCCCTGATGAAGATGATGAAAAGAGCGATGAAAATAGCGATGATCAACTGTCAGAATATGAAGCTATGCTTGTTCATCAAAAAAAGCAAAGTTTAAAATCTTCTTCAAGACATGTTGATATGTTTGATAAAGATAATGATTCAAACAGCTCATCACCGAATTCCTTCATTTCTAAGAAGCAATACCCATCACCTCCTAAATTACCTACTTTGACCACTTTGAAAGCTTCTCTACCAATGAAATCAACTCCAATCAAGATATCAAAAAAACCTCTAACTTATTCACCCTCAGTTCTAAAAGAATCTGATTTGCTGGAGGAATTCTGTAAAATTCATAATTTTTATAAAGGTAGAATCAGCACGGCAAAGGTCCTCAGGTCGTGGTTGGAAATTGTTACTCTCCTCAAATTATGCTCTTCTACTTCTTCCCAAGAACCCATGTCAAATATTCCAATGTTTACTTTTCATTGGGAAAAATCTTGTGGAGAAGATTGGCTTTCAAAACTTACTGAGTTATGTAAGTTACCATAATTTTTAGTCTTGACTTTTGTTCTTTTACTTATTTTTTTTTCCTTTTGTAGCAAATATTTTTTTAGAGATTGATAGCTCACAGCTATGGGTACTCGATAATATTGATTTCAAAAAAATGGAAGATTTATGTGATCCTGATGGTTTAAATACTGAAATTCTTTCCTCAACAAAGAAAACGAATCACCCTGAATCCAATCTTATCCGAATGCTCATGAGATTAATGATCCCAAGTGACCACTGCCATTCTTCATGGGTATCTCTTATATCATCTTCACTTTATCTGACCGCACATGAATTCAGCCAGCTTCCATCACATCAAAACATTAACTCAGATTGTCCAATTGAACGTGGTCTTCAGCTTCTAGCTCACCTTTCAAATCTGAAGAGTCCGATTTCTGATGGCTTAGAAGTTGGTCCCACTGCACTTCAAACCCGTGATATATCAATGTCAACTCTTCTTCAAATCAGCAATATTATCATTGATATAATTATGTCAATTATCATTCTTAAATCAAAATATTGTGCTGCAACAATATCAAGTGGCAAGACTAGTGAAGCTGAACAATCAAGTGAGAAAAACGAAAATACTGAACTGACTATAATGAGAGAGAAACAAAAGGCTGCACTAAACAAAATAAATTCTGAATACTCCCACCACCGATATCAATCTTTCACATTCTATATAATCGATGGTGTCCGTGGTTTATTTCTGAGCTCTCAAGATCATAGATTGGCTTCAGCAGCTGATTGCTTGGAGGTAATATCAGAAGTTAAGTTTCTTAATTTACATGAAAAAAAAAATCATTTGATGGAAGAAATAATTTGGAAAAATTTAAATAACTATATTTTAACATTAATAAAACCTTTTATAGGCAAGTGTGATCCATTTCCTTTAAAATTTGATACCCCAAGTCCTCCGGGAATTGCTAGGGCTATTTCTGCAGATTTTCTTAATCACTGGAGCTCCATTCAGCCAGTATCACCTTTTTTTGCTAAACATAGCCTTTCAATAAATTAATATTCCAACATGTAAATAGATAAAGTTCTGTCTATATGATATATCTTGTATAATTCAAGTTATTTTCCTTCAAATATGTCAAAAATGTGACCATCTTTGAAATTTATTAAGTAACCTTTGACATGATTTTCTAAATTAATTATTAAATAAAATTATTGTAAGTCCAGCAATAACAAAGATTTTAAAATCTACTTATATGATTTCAAATACTTGTATTAAATTCTTAAATATTTTATTGTTTATATAAAAATATGATAACTGCTCTAGTTTTGTTACTTTACCTTTAATATTATATAATCTATTAATTATTACAAATATTTTCGTTGATTGTAACATTTTTAATCAGAAGTAGAACAATTTAAATAATTAAATGAGTACATTCTTAAAAAAATACAATTTAATCTATTATTGATTCAAAATTCTTTCTTCAACTCTTTATTATTAACTTTTTTATTAATAAGCCTGTTTGACCTAAAATACTATACAGTTAATTTGGTAGCATTAAAAGCACATTTTTATGGCTAATATATTTCAAATTCTTTATTATAGTTTTTTTTATTTTAGAACCTTTGCTACCAATTTAATAAAAATGACATTTAAAGATTTCACAACTTATATATTTCCTCAAAAGTAAATCAAATTTTCTTATAATATTATGAAAAAAAATTATTTTATTTCACAAATAAAAAAAACAGATAATACTATAATTATCAAAACTGAAAATTTTACAGCTACTCCCAGTATTTATCATGTTTAAATTTGCATTAAGTTGTGTATATATAATATAAATTTTTAATATTTATATATCTAGATTTTTTAGATTTGTCTTAACATTAGATAAATAATACTTTGCTGATTCTATTTCTTCCTCTATTAAGTCATCTCTTTTCAAAAAATCTCTTAAAGCACTAATCAAATATTCTAACCTAAATTTTTCTTTTTTAATTTATAAGTATTCTGAAATATCAATATCAAAAACATTAAGCTTTTCTATAGCATGAAAAAGTCTAGTGCTGATTTGAATAGAAGAACCTATCCTAGTGAAGCCAGGAATTTCATGACATCTTGAGGTAAAATGCCTTAGTTGATTGGCAGGCCATAATGTCACTGTTATTCCATTAGTTGCTTCAAAGTTGACTTTACTTCAAATTTCGGGAAACATAAGTTCTCCACCTATTTGTCGTGGTTGGGTCTTATCATACTTCATATGAATGGTGTTTTTTTCTGTATCTTTAGGAAAAAATATTCCTAAAGTATACTCACTTGCATCCTTATCGAGATGAACCTCATTAGAGAACCCATTACCATTCCCTCCAGATGTCCAAGTTAAATTACTAGCAAACGGTACACCCTCTTCTTCACTAGAAACTTTTGAAAATCCAGGAATACCAAGTTTTGCGCAAAGATTAGTTGCCTCATTGTACTTTACATATGATATTTTTTTAAAAAAATATTCAAAGTACATTGCAATCCTCTTCATTCGTTTTTTATATTCATCCGTTTTTACAATATCATCAGTGTATTCATCTGCAAGGAAAAGCATTCAAAAATTCAGTATTTAAATTAAAAAAAGTGAGACTTACGAATATGTAAAGATTTCTTTCTATCTAAAATAAAGCCACCACCAAACATTTTTCCAAAACCACCAGCTCTTTGATGATAACCATTATTTTTAATTTCATGTTCGCAGTAAGAAAGATCCTTAATGCATTGCACCGTAGCTTCTAACATATCTAGTTCTTTGAGCTCATGAATTTCAAAAGTCTGCACAAGAACATTAGGTATTAAGACACCTTTTGGTTTATAAATACTACATCCAGGAAAAAAATTGTAATAATTATTGCAATCTGTCATATTATTTGCATAAGATCATGCATAGAAATGTGGCTTCTTCCCGTTTGTATCCATTCCAAGAGCGTTTACAAGTTTCATTCCAGTAGCAATGTCTTTTGCCCACCTATTGTTAGAGTTCTTCCCTGGCCGTTTTTTTTTTCAAATCGTTACTCATTGATGGTTCAATCCTAAGAGAATTCAATTTTGATTTAAAATAGAAAAAAATCAAAAATTAGAAAATAGTAACATAATTTCAATTATCAGTCAATGATACCTTTAACTTTATCATATCTTCAATATTAGAAATACAAAAGTTAGCATATCTACATATTAGTAAATTTATATACTTTTTCTTTATTTCAAATATTAAGAAATCGTTTCAAAGGTATACTTTATTAAATTATACATATAAAGAGTATAGCTTTATCCTGTATGCATTCAGCAAGTACAAGATTTGGCTCTACACTTAATATTAATAATATAATGAAAGTATAACTCCAATACACTAGTAATATTAAAAAATTTACGGAATTATGATATCCACATATATAAAATGAAAAATCTTGCTCTGATCAATATATTGACTTAGAAAGTTATACTTCAATAAATTATTAATTTTTAAATTGTAGCATTGTCCTGTATGCTTTCAGCAAGTACGAGACTTTGAAACAACTTAAAAATCAATAAATTAAAGGTAAAGTACAAACAATCTAATTATTATTATGAAAAGCAAAACATTATCCTGTATGCTTTCAGCAAGTACGAGATGATGTTTTACTTTTCATATTAATAATATAATGGTTGAGAAAGTATTAAAGAAATATAGAAAAATGATAAGCAAAACATGAACTTACATGTCTATAAAATCTTCTTCCATTTGTAGCTGATTGATCAAAATTAATTATAAAGTTTATTTTATAATCACTGTTTTAAAAAATAAATGGTTAGATAAATAAATTGAACATTTTTGATAAGGAATAAAGAAAAGTAAATTGAAAAACAAATAAAAAAACTTTAAGTTAACTGAAAAAGAATTATTTTATAATGAATCAAAAGGATACAGTAAAAGATACCATAAAAATAAATTCAGAATTAGAATCATTAGATTAACTTTTCAAAAGTGTAAAAAAGTGTAACAAACCAAAATGATATGAAATGCAATAGCAAGAAAAATTTGCTTACCGGTAATCAGATAAGGTCAAGAAAATAGTACCAATAATTCAAAATGATAAAGCAAAAATATGATTGATAATTTTTGAAAAAGGTAAGTGAGAAAGAGAAAGGAAAAAGAAATTGGGTGGCAAACAGATGTATATATCATGAATTTTCACTGATCACATTTTCAAAAAAATGCAGCTCTCCAAGTCATATGATAAACTTCATCTAAATTCCAAGAATGATGTTGCCAAGGCACTTTACACAGCATGATCATTTTTTCCTATGCATATACTAATTCCAGCTAGAATTTACTTGGCTGCATGTTGTACAGATGCACATTTGTGGAACACTGAATTTCACATCTAAAAAAAATTGACGCCACATAATTCTAGCTACCATGTTTCACGTAGCTAAAAAACATACACTCATCACATTTAAATTTACATTTCGCCAGAATTAATTCATTTTTGAATTTTTTTAAAGGGAACTATAATGTGCACCACCTATTTCTAAAATATGAACCTCCACACCATATTAAACTGGGAGACTTTTAATTATGCAATTTTTTTGCCGTGACCTTTTTCCTGATCTTACTTGGTTCAAAATATTGAAACATGACCAATGTTGATGAAAGAAACATTTGATTTTGTTTCTATGTGTAACAATGGAAGGCTGTTTCTTACTGGCTGAAGAGTGTTGTATATTTTATTTGAACACATTTTTATTTTTTTATGTATTTTATTTAAAAAATTTACTTTTTATTGCAGCCAGATTTATACTGGCTGCTTTTTAGAAACCTTAATTTATGACCCAAGCCTTTGAAATTGGCTTGGGTCCCTTACATTGCAATTTAGTACTTCCAGCCAGGTTTCCCCTGGCTGGAAATGTCTCTTTCAAGCAATCGAAGTCGCTAAAGGCGACTTCAATTGCTTGCTGTAATGTTTGCCACCCTCCCAGATAATTTACTAGGCTGGGAGGTGGCCAAAGCAGTGTGCAACGCGCGTTGCACAATTGCTACCATATCTCATGCAGCTGATATCAAGTCAGCTGCATGAGATATGCGCAGCACATGCAATGCGCGCTGCATGCAGCAGCAATGCAGGCTGCAGGCAACGCGCATTTCTGCTGCATGCAATGCGCATTACTTGCAGCAGCAATGCGTGTTGCATGTGCTGCATGCAGTGCATTGCACAGCCAGTTTTTTTCTGGCTGTGCAATGCACACAGAGAAACCAAAGTCCCTGCAAGGGACTTTGGTCTCTAAAATGGAAGCGACTTTCCCTACCAGGTGCAATCTGGTGGGAAAGTGAGAGAAACGTTAGACCGAAGTTGTTTGAAAGCAACTTCAGTCTTAAAAACATTAAAAATCATAAAAAAAATGAGAAATCTAGAAAAAAAAAATTAAAATTAAAATGTGAGTATAAGAAAAAAAATAAGTGCTAGTGATACCAAAAATCCAAGCCAATTTCATTTGGCTTGGTTATTTAATAATTATTTTTTAATACATTAAATTTAAAATTCAAACACCATAAAATATATGAATTTTTTTTATATGAATATTATAAATTTAATCTACCTCTTTCTCATAATTATATTTATAATTTTGTTTTTTTAATTTTTGACATTTAAGTTTATTTTTTGGAAATACAAAATTAAATTTTCAACTAAATTTTTTAGTAAGGTAAAATAAATTATAAATTTGACATTTTGTAATTGAATAATGAAAAAAATTTTAAATTTATTTAAAAAATATTTTTGTTAGAAGAATACCAATATTTTAAGGGTAGAAATATGGTGCAAATTGTAAGTAAAAAAAATTATTTTTTTTTTGTGAGGGGTTATTTCTATTTTTAAAAATATTTTTCAAAAAAATTCATTAAATACTGAATTAAATTACTTTGCAACTCAAATTTTTTGTAAAATAATTAAAAATGAAATAATAATATTGTTATATTTGATATAAAATTTGTATTGGTAATATTAATGTCTCTTTAAGTAAATTTGAAAATCATTTAAAAAGACCATGTTGATAAGTACTTCATTTTTGATATACAATGGTTATATATATATCTTATATATATTTCTTGAGTGTTATTTTTATATACATTCAATAAAATTTGTAATATAAAATGCCATTTAATCATTAATTATTGTTCAACTTAGTTATAACAACTTCATATTTAATACCAGCCACTAGTATTTACTTTTTAATTTAAAACTCCAATATAATATGAGAGTATCCTTATTTTGTCTGTATGTAATGAACAACAATAACAGACCATAAATGAGTGGGTAATTAATTACAATAAATAGTTGAAGAATAACCTATAAGAAATGATAAGTTTATCAAAAAGAGTACATTAAAAAAATATACTTTTGAATTTTTTTTGATATAATTTGGGTAGTTGAATGAAAATTTAAATTATCAGACATCAAAATGGATAAAATCTAAAAGTGGTGTTTATATAATAAGCCTCATATAAAAAAAAGGATAAAAAATCTACTATGTAACTAAATTATTAAATATTAAGGTATTATTAAAATTATTGAAAAACTTATTTTACAGTTATAATGAAATCTAAATGTGAAAATAATGGTGGGATAATAGTAAGACTATGTGGAAACACCTTAATTTATACATACTTTCAACTATGTTCAGATAAAAAAATTGTTAAAATTGTATAATAACATCTAGTTAATAGTGATGCAATTTTATTTAGATCAAGAATAAATTTTTCTGAGGAAAAACTAATTAAATTGAGATATGGCCATCTCCTTTCAAGAGATAGAATAATAATAAAAATTTAAAAAATTATAATAAGTATTCTTAATCACCATTTTTGAAAAGTCTCTAGTAAAATTCATTATAATATATCATTCATTTATTACATTATATGGAGTTTCATCTTGAAGTAGTGATGTTCAGCTTTGAACTTATGTTATGAAAAACAAAAAAGTTAAAAAATATATAGTTATACTAATGAAAAAGCCAAAAATAAAAATACCATTATAAATTAAAAAAATAAAACTACATAAATTTTATTCTGCTCTAATGATGGAAGGGTACTATGTATGAATTTCCACATGTTAAATCCAAACCTGCTTTAAGGCTAGTTTACAGGTAGAGCTATTAAGTTTCCTTAAATTCTAAAAATAACTTATGCATTTTACTAATTATTTTTTTCTTGTTTTCTTTCCAAAGTTGTTAGAGTTGCTTAATTAATACTGTTATCTTGATTGTAAGATATATAATTTTTTTTGAATACATGATTTATTGTTTCAAAAATTATATTATAAATTTAAGTCATTTATTTCATTTTCTAAAGCTTCATTGTCAAAGACACAACTCCATTTTCTATTACTTAACAAATATATAAAATGTGATAGTAAAATTTGAGGAATTTTCTTTTTGAGAGGGTCAAACTATATTGTGAAGATTTTTATCTAGAAATTCTTGTACTCTAAAACCAAATAATTTTCTCCCTTAAGTAAGCCATTTCAAAAATATGAGAATATAAACAAGAATATTAACTTATCTTATTTTTATTTTCTTTACTGAAAGTTTTAGTTCAATCCCTTTTTTTATATGACATTAGTATAAAAACATGGTTAAATGCTACTATATAATTAATTTTTATTATATATATATATATATATATATATATATATATGAAATATTTAGAAGGTCATCCTTTTTTATTTACTTGAATAAATGGCTCAATTATAATACCCAACATTTATTAATGTTTCCCAAACTCAATAACAAATTTCTCATATGAAATATTAGCTTCTAATATAAGAAGTTTATCTATAGATGATATTCAACATGTGATTTTACTTTTTAGATTCAGCTAAAATTAAACAAAAGGAGAAATCATGCATATGTGTATAAATGGTAACCATATGTTACTTAGAGGATTGTGAAATTCACTCATCAGAATGGTTTAAGTATTAAAATAAATTGAGTTCATTATTTTCTAGTATTTGAAACTAATTAGGAAATTATTCTAAAAATATATTTTAATGTGTATCATGTTTAAAAAGTTGGAAATATGATTTTTGAAAATTGTGAGTTTCTTATGAGATACCAAGCTTTAGTTTACATTGTTTCAAGTAGAATAGAATTTTAGTATTAGAAATTGAAAGCAATGTACCATTATCAGATTTCAACTGTGTTCTACTTATAGAATGATTACATAACATTAAACATTATTTAAATCAAAAAGGTTTAAAAGATATTTAGAATTTTACCAAATTTCACCATTTATTAATCTTTGATTTGAAAACAAACTATGATGTACACTCACTAGAAATAAGCAATCCCAATTTTAACATAATTTATCAATCCAAAAATAATGAGTCAATTAACATGAAAATATATATTATTTCAAAACCAAATCTCTAGATTTAAAATATGATGCTTTAATGAAAAATTATTACAAAACTTTAATGCAATGAAGTCTCTTAAAAAATTCAAAAATAGAATATCAAAACAAGTAATTTCTGCAAAAAAAACTACTAACTATTGTAGATAAAGCATAAAAATAAGTCATATTTTTTAAAAAAATGATCTAACAATATTTATTTTTGTTAAAAAAATCAAAACATTGTTAAGTTTGCTTGTTATAATAATGTTAAAATCCACTAAAAATTATCTAAAGGTGGTAAAATATGTTAAAAATATGTTGAATTTTGTGAGATAAAAATCAACAATTTTGTATCATTTCCTGTTGTGCTATGACTTTATTCCACCCTTTTTATCTGATTCTTCCAGTATTACTTTACTATGATCACTAGTTTTCAAGTTAAAATTTACAAATGTTCATTATACTTGATAATATGAAAAATAACTCAAACTTTTATAACTACAAAATAAGATTTTGTAACTCCTTCTTTCAATCAATATTTGAAGAAATTTTTAGTTTATTTGAGTAATGATTTTAAGAATAACAAAAAATTTGAAATTCACAAGGAATTATTTCCAGAGACTATAATTATTTACTTGTGTAATGCATGAGCTACTTATCAATGATGTAAAACATCAGAAAAGTAAGTTATAGTTATAAATCTACAGATTATACTGTTTCTGGTATATATATCTTCAATAAATCTTTTAAACTTATCTTAGCCTACATACCACACAATAGAAAATCATTATATTAAAAAAGGAAAAAATTCTATGATAATATCATAAAGAATGATAACCATGGATTAATATTCCATAAAAATGGTTAATAAAATTTTAAGAGAACCTAAATCAGTATTCTTTCATCAAAATATATCCTTTTTGTCTTTGTAATTTATTCCAAACAAATTTTTTGAAAGTTGAATCTATATATCTAATGCCAAAACCACTATTAAGTTCCCTCTTAGACTTTTTAAGAAATTATATATATATATATATGTATATATATATATTATTTATCAAAAATTGAAATAAAGAATAAAAACATAATTTTATTTACCTTTAATTATTTAAATATAGAGTATTTTCAGAATGCATTGTGGTTACTTGTGAAGGTTAGAAGATTTGAAGTTGGATTTATGAGTTTTTAGAAGGGCAAATATTGTAAAATTCTTTCATAAATATTTATTTCATAGTTTCAAATGTTGAAATCTACAAACTAATGGGATTTAAAATTATATTGAGATTTAAAATCTGTTTTCTACTCAAGTAAAATAAAATAAAATAATGATATCAAAATTGAAATTAAGTTTAAACTTTTGATATGCTCTATCTTCAATTTTATTGATAGTGCATCAAAAATTTAATAATATTTTTTTCCTTCATCACTTTTTACATAAAAGATAGTTTTATCATTTTATGAATTAAAGATTGCTTATATAAATTTAACAT
Organism: Hemileia vastatrix; assembly: GCA_030280995.1. Lineage (NCBI taxonomy): Eukaryota > Fungi > Basidiomycota > Pucciniomycetes > Pucciniales > Zaghouaniaceae > Hemileia > Hemileia vastatrix. The sequence goes on along the minus strand of JASXTE010000004.1, from coordinate 15,137,904 downwards.
CTATGTCAACTGTTTATGACTATTAATCTATATAATAAATTTTTTAGAAGAAAAAATAACATCAGTATATACTGACTTTGAAATTATTCAATTTAAAATAGTTTACAGGTAGATAATGAAGGGTGATTTCATTTTTGAATATGAATTATAGAAGTCTTATTTTGTCAATTTTAATTCTTTTTGAGCTCAAATGTATCCACCGCAACTTATGTAAGAATAAAAATTATTTTTATTGAAATTTACATGAGAAAGTATGCCTATTATTCAAAATCAAACTTGCTCTAATGGTGTTTTTCAATCATTATTTCCATTCATAACAATAAAAAACATTTCAATTTGCTGATGTTTTAGTTTTTGATATCCCCAAGTTTATATCTCAGGTGTACTATTCACAAAATTATTAAAAATATAATTTTCAAAATACATGATAAACTTGAAAGTGAGGGGGCATTAAATTTTTAAAAATGAATTCTAAATTCAGGATGGATAGTATTTTTTCTATTTTCACAAATGAAAAAATTTTTGTTTCAATTAATCCAGAAAGAAAATTTTGTTGTAAGCATATTATATTATATTTATTATGATTTTAAATACTATATTTTCAAGATTTGTGTTTAATATTTCCTGTGAAAGTTAATGTTAATGTGAATTTAAAGTAAGCTTGAAGAAATTTAATCAATAGGCATATTGGATATTTAAAATAATATTTTGCTCCAATCTTGAATCATCCTGGGCTAAAAAATATCCCAAATAAGGTTTTTGTGGGTCAATTTGGATTTAAGTAGGATTAAGTGAGGTTTAATAAAGGACAGATAAAAGGCTAAATTCATTACTAGTGACTTTTTTCTCAAAATAGTTATAAAATATGTATCATTCTGGAATCAAGCTTCAATAAAGTTGAATTGAAACAGAGATAATTTCTAGCAGCACAAAACCATATTTACAAAGGTGTAAAATACCTCAAATATTACTCATAATATAGGAAGGCAAGGAATCTACAAAATTCACATTTCAAACGAGGATTTATATTTTGAATTTGAAATTGAGAAATGGAATATTATTTTCCAATTTAAATATCTATTAGTCATTTTACCAAAAGTTTTCAGTAATCAGATTGAATTTTGATGGTATTTTGTTGTAGATTAATCCTTTTGATGAGCCATTTACTCAAAATTACTGGTTTCGTTTCTAATATTCCATGTGAAATTCATTACGAATCTTTTTGAAAGTGAATAGTTGACATATTGGATATGCAAAAGCTTATGTTAGATCAAAGTGAGATCAAAGGGAGTTCAACTGATGATCAAATTAGGATTTTACAAGATCAAACGGTGATCAATGTAGGTTCATCTTGAGCTCAATTTGTGACAAATCTCTGACTAAATGTAAGGCCAAACAATTTCCTACATGGTGATGATGTGTGCATAATTCAAGCATAGATTTGTGGCTCAACGGAGTTCAAGCAAGGGGTATTGCTAGCAATACCCCCCCATTTTTTCTGTGGTGAATTTGAGGTGAATAATAATGTAATTTTAAAGTGACACTAAATATTCAAGTTAATTTCACAAGGGGTTGGAACTTAAAAATCAAATGCATTTGGGCAATTTTAAGATTGAAGGAAATTGATTATTAAGAAAGGTAGGAAGCAATAATAGCCTTATATAAATTTAAAAACTATTACAATGATATTATAATTTAATCCTAAGGAATGTCGAACCAAATCCACCCAATTATATAGATAACTCCACCTTGCATTGACCTCTTTAATAAACCACCCTTACTTTATCACTGACCATCCAATATAACCCACAAATCCTTTAACCATACTCTTATTCCTACTCACAGACCTTTAAATACCCTCAGATACACAATAACCCACATTTAGAATATACCATTGACCATAGCACTAATACACTGCACATTTGCTTAAGATTGAAAAGTATAAGCATATGATTGACTAATTTAGATTTAAGGTTTAGATAGTGTGGTTGCTAGCGTGATCAAATCAAGACACACAAAGGGAAAAGGCAGTTGCTTTGTAGATGTTGCTTCTGCACTTTGCATATGGATTTGTGTGCTGATTTATGCATTAAAAGATTGACTTTTACTTCAAGTGTCACATGGCATGTGACAAAGAGGAGAAGAAGTGGATCAGGTATTAGATGCAGAAATTTCTACATCAAATATTCCAATTGAAATGTTTTAAATGATTAATTCAATAAAAAAAACCAGGGATTTTAAAATGCCACACTTGCCATATTTGATACCCCCTTATTAGGTGTTATCTAAAAAGTACTCCAATCTACCATGTTTTGCAATACATGCACCACAAAAAATCATGTGGCACCTGCTAGCAGGTGACTATCATTCCTATATTCAGTTTTGATTTAAGAGTAAATTTGATTTGATGTTGCATGAGCTAGTGTGCCCATTGTTCAGTGCGCAGTCTTTCTAGAAGAATTACAGCTGAGCAGAATTTGAGTTAAGTCAAAGATAGGGATTGGCACCTGCTATCAGGTGCCCCATGTTTTTTTTCTGGTGATGCATACCAGGAAAAAAAAAAACAACGTGGCGCCTGCTAGCAGGTGCCAACATTTTATACCTGGTGACAACTATTTAGGCAACCTTGCCCTTTTTTCGCCCCTCATCCCCTTTTAAAAGGAACCCAAACTCATATTTTCTTGGGGAGGGGATAGAAGGCAAAAACACAGTAAACTTTTTTCAAATAGATGTATCTCTCACCACAGGAAATTTGAAGACATTTTATATTACACGTCACCCGAACGTTTAACCTGTCGGTTGCAATTTCCTTCATGTTTCACCAAGAAAGATGAAACATGAACAAAATATCAACCGACAGATGAAACGTTTATGTGACATATAGCATAAAACGTCGTTGACTTTCTTGTGGTGTCTATCAATCAATCTTAAAACACATCTCTACCTTTAACATATATTAACTTACTTAATTACCTAAGCTACAACTTTCCATAACCCCCTCCAACTCCTACCTTAATCTACACCCAACTCATCCACACTATTACCATCACTTTAAAAACTCTAAACTCTAGTATCAATCTACCAATACACAAGACCACATAAAAATATAAATGTTCTACCAATCATCGTCATCCAGCGCATCTACACCTTTCTCTTTCTTTCTCTCTTCCTCTTCCTCTGACTCATCTTCTAATTTAGCTGACTTAAACAACTTATCTAAATATCTATAAAAATAAATCATTTTCAACAAAAAATAATCAAAAAAAAAAAATTGATTCAGTCACCATTCCCAGCCAAATTTCATAAACTCGTCATTTTTTTTTTAAAAAAAAGGAAAAGGAATAAAAGTAAAAAAACGCACTGTTCTTGTTTCTGTGAATCAGTTAGATAACGTCCTTTCGCAATCTAACCCCCAAAAAAAACAAAAGAAAAAGAAAAAAAGAAACCCCAGACGTTTAGCATCAGCATAAAAACCTATGGCTTCAATTCTAACAAATAAGAATGGATGCATACCATAGATTTCTGATCACTTCCATTTGATTGAACAGGTCCTTCTTCACTTAACACCTTCATGCCGGCCGGTTTCAAATCAACCATCTCCAATTCCTTATCCTCACTACCTCCTAACCACTCTTTAACCCCCCAAACCGATTGATGAACATTCCTCGTTAAACAAAAGATATCATCTTGAAAAAACTCTTTCCTAGCTCTAGGGATTCTAAAACTAACACTTTCAATACCTGTTGGACTTAATCTTAGCGCTTTAGCTACTTCTACTTGTTCAATATCTAATTCCATTTTACTGAAAAATGCGATCCCTACTTGTAAGGATGAATGTCCAAACTCTGGTAATTTCTGAATCTCTTTGTTTTTGTGTTCAGGATCCACTTCTAAGCAATGTACCATTCGATCACCTTTACCCCAAGCAAACAGAATACATGTATCCACATCATAATGGACAAAAAGTGGAGCAGGAGAGACATCGAAACCAAAACTTGAAATCGGAACGATCGATTTGTCGACACGATAGACCTTAATTTCCCTCATAGAAAATCGATTAAATCCGGAGCTAAGGAAATGAGTCTCATTAATCCATGCTACTTGAACCGATCGGGCACTTTCATGCGTTGAACCGATCAGGTTACCAAAGTCTGATTTACGAGGATCTCCTATCAGGATTTTTTGATCTTTTGTAGCGATCGCTACGCGTGAACCGTTAAGTGTCCATGCAGCAGAGCAAATTGAACGTATCGGCAAATCAATCGATAAACTTAAACATTTTTCATTCACATCCCATATTCGAAGACAGGCCTTGCCACCTTGATCATCTGATATTGAAATCAATAGATCTTTGGCAGTCGGATGCATCTTAATCAAATTGATTCGATCTATTTTCATATCTAGGGTAACATACACGCAAATATAATACGGAAATTTAATGTTCTCAACTTGATTAATAAGAGTACCAAAGAAATAAAAATAAAAATAAAATACCACTGAGAATGATTTCAGGAGCTGTATAATTGATAGGTTGAGATGGAATTTCAGCTGGCAACTTGAAAATTCTGATTTTTCCATCTTCTGCAGCAGTGAGGACTCTCAAATCATCAAATCGGTCCACCTCAAAATCCAATAAGCCAGCACCACTTTCTAAGCTGGATACCGAGCCAGCCAGCCGAACTTTTTCGCTCAATGGATGAAAGCCCAATCTACCGCCTGGACCACTCAACGGAAAAAAAAAGAACCGCCGAGATAATTTGATCAATTCTCGGTCTTGTGGAAAGGTAGAGCACAGGTTTTGCAAATCCTCGTAATCCACTTTCAATGGTGCCTTTCCACCAAGGTATTTACGTGACCAACGCGTCTTGGCGTCCTTTTTAGGATTCGCAAAATCGCGTGCAATAGGTTGAGCTGGTTGAGGAGATTTTCTCGCTTCTGAAGGAGGTGATTCGACTTTTTTTTCTTTTGGCGAAGATACATCATGGGAATTATACGAGCCCTCTTTCACTGCGGGAGCAGCGGATTTGGTCTCCATTTCTGCGCTTGATCCATCTAATTTTGTAGGAGGAGCATTAAGAGTTGTAGTATGAACTTGATGGCAAGCAGGCTTACCGCCAAGTTCACTAGGATCTTGCGAGATCAATTCAAGCAACTTATCTTGACCATTTATCCATTCTTGGCCAGTTTGGGCGGGCTCTAAATATAAATAAATATTTGGTCAATTAATAATAAATCATAACTCAAATTGCTTTAGAAATTCTACATCAAATCATTTACATTGCAAGCAAAAGTAAAACCTTTCACTGACTCATGCTCCTTATTTTAGGCATTATATCGGGATGGAAATCTAGATAGTGTCTTTTGGGTGCTTGTATGATGACTTCCACCACATCACCGGATTTTCCTAACACCACCACCTTGGCGATTTCTCCATTCATTGGATTGACAGTTTGCGCATTGATGGGCGCTAAGGCGCATCCAGCAATTGAAAATGACAAAGGAGCAATATGTTTTCCCACAAAAGTATTTTTGCCCAGAGAGTTGAGATTAAAAGAAAGATCAAGCCACTGAAGAGCAGATTCACCTCGCCCGGCTAAATAAACAATGTGCCGATTAGGATCAACTAGAGGAATAAGAACACCAGTGGAGCTGTCGAGAGTTTCTCTTTTTAGTGGTTCATTGAGAGAACGTGGATCATATACTGAATATTCCCGAGCCTGTACCTATATTTTTGGAAATAAGTAAAGAGTCACATGAATGCAAACTAGATTTGAATGGGCTGGATGAAGGCGAAAAAAAAAAGAAGAAAAAAGTGATTACTTGATTGAACCCAGTGGTCAAGATGGTTTCGCCCACCCAAGTCATTCTGCTGAATTTGTTAGACTTGTAAAGCTTAGTCTCAGCCACAGAGCGGCCATGAGTATGTGTTCTGGGGTCCCAAAGATATAATGAACAATCTTTTGTTGTACCAGCTAGTAAAGTGCCGTTCTCATTCCATTTGAGATCTGATAGACCTTTCTGAGTTCCAGACTGTAGGTTGACGGCAACAGTAAGAGATTGAATGCAGTAGATGAGAATTTCTGAAGCAGAAGCGGAAGCCAACAAGCCCGAGCTAGTGGGATGGAAGGAGAGCTTGTCTACAGGGTTTCGATTGATGGAATGAGAAAACTGAGCGGCAGACTTGATGGGAAGATCGATGACGGAAGGATCGATTTGATCGGGCAAATGATGCAGGGAAACCTTAAACAGAGCAGAAGGTGAGATGAGCACATGGAATTCTAAATATAGAAGTTGACGTCATTTGCACCTGGCTTGCGTGATTGCCGACGGCCAAGAAATCGTCGAATGGCGAGGTGACGAAATCGGAGACGGGAGATGAGGAGGCGGCAAAAGAAGGAGTTCTGCGAGCATATTTGGCAGGTGACTTGTAAGGAAGTGCTATAAGATGGCCTGCACATAGAAAAGAGAGTAAAGAAGATGAATGAGCAGTTGAGGATGGAAAGAGAAAGAAAGAGATACCAGAAGTTGAAGACTTTGCAATCCAAAAAGTGGAAGTAGCAGCGATGAGATCACATGAATTGGGTGCGTCGGTGGAGATTGGCAGCTCTGAAAAGAAATTTTGTTTCTAGGAGGAGAGTGATTAGAATTTTAGAGTTAGAGTTACAGTTAGAATTAGAGTTAGAGTTGGAGTGATATAGATATAAACATGGTTATGGTTGGAGTGATAGATATAAACATGGTTATGGTTGGAGTGATAGATATAAACAGGGTTATGGTTGGAGTCATATAAATATAAACAGGGTTAGAGTTGGAGTGATATAAATATAAACAGGGTTAGAGTTGGAGTGATATAAATATAAACAGGGTTAGAGTTGGAGTGATATAAATATAAACAGGGTTAGAGTTGGAGTGATATAAATATAAACAGGGTTAGAGTTGGAGTGATATAAATATAAACAGGGTTAGAGTTGGAGTGACAGTTGAAATGAAGAGCAAGAAGAGTCAAACCTTCGGCGGGATCGGCAGCAGATTGGCATACGGCGAATGGGCGATGAGGGGCATGGGGGACGCCGCGCGACTTGCCAAGGCGCAGGCTGGCCAGCGCTGGTGTATGCAATATCCAATATGCAAAATGGCTCCCTCCCCACATTGCATATTCATTATCCCTATTCCTATTCAATTCTTCCTCGCGTTGCCATCACGTTTTTTTCAACTTTCTCTTTCTCTTCTTTGCTGCTCATTTGAGTTGCGCATTCCTCTCTTGCTTGTCCTTCTTTCTTTTTGTTCTTTGGTCTCCATTCTCTGTAATTTCTCATCTTTCCTGTATCATTAGCTTCTAATATCCTCAATCATGCGTATCATCCGCGCTCATGACGGTCTCTTATTCGACTTCAGCCCCCATTATCTTCAGCATGTCAATGGGTACCCCCCCTCTTTCTCTTCTTTTCTCACTCCTATCATCCCTGTTCTAACCTATAATCTTTGTTTTACCCTAATCTTTCTTCACAGTCTTGCTAGCCTCTCTCAGCTGATTTCTTCAACTTTGGAAATCAGTCCTTCCAATCTGATTCTCATGACCCCTCCTGGATCTCAATTAACCGAAAATTTACTCCATTCCATCCTTTCTGCTCAAAAATTCAATCAATCTTCTTCTCATCTTTCTCATAATACCCACAATCTTCCCCCTCCTCCTCATTCATCTGATTCTGTCCCAACCCATCAAACCTTTCATGAAATTTCTAATTTTGATCTTCTTTATGCTTTTGATCGTCAATACCTATCCAACGACTCGAGTGATGCACTACAAAACCTTACTTCTCACATTGATCAAGCCCTTACCCCCAAAATACCTTTGTTTGATCCATCTCAGCCTGAGTCTGCGGTTGCAATTGCTCGTGCTCATCAAGAGTCTAGCGCTACCCATTTCAGCACAACCCTTGTCTTTTTATCTCATGTACGAGCCCAAAAATCGGCCCTCATTGTTGCACTCAATAATCTTGATAAATGTCGTGAATCTCCTAATGGGGCTCTGGAAGCCTTTGAAACGTTTGCTCAGCCATTGATGTCAAGCTTCAAAACTTATTTGGAAGCTTATGGCCCAAGCCTAGCTCTTGCTCGCAAAGTTAAAATTCATCCTTTATTATTACATCCTACTAGTTCTGCAGGCAGTAATCCCCCCAAGGGATCGGGGGGAAGTGCCAGCTCCATGAAACCAAAGTATATGGCTGATTATGTCATGGAAGAAAAAATTAATCAAATCAGAGACAAGTGCTCTAAAGTTTATGGTAGGTATATATTTCATATATCCACCTTGAAATGTAAAAAAAATAAAATCAGTTAGGGTTTCCTTACCAACAAGACCCTTTTGTGGCTTCCAGAGGAATTAAAAACAGGCTTTGACCACGCCCGCAAAGCTGCAAATCAAGTAAATGAAGGTGCTGCTTGCCTTAGATTGGAACTCGAACATCCAGGATGCGATCTGGATGATTTAGTCGAACTCGAGCGGGACGCTGATGAAGGCTTTGCACGTGTGGAAGAATTAGTTGCTCAAATTAACAATTCTACAGAGGCTAACAGTGAAAACCTCAGCGAACTTTTCGGAGAATTGGTTTTGCAGGACGAAGATGCACGGGAAAGGGTGTCCTGCTTGGTAGAACGTAAGGTTAGATAAACTATATATTTTGATTGCAAAAAAGGCACACTCTTATAATATGCCCGTTTCAAATGTTTGACCATTGTCCTGTTGATTTTCTTTTGCGGTATTGTTTCTTCTCCAACTAGAATTTTTGGGTTCATTACTTAATTGGAGCTTTGAAACGTATCTCTGGACTTCAGGTGACTATGTCGTCAATTGGAAGTGACGTCCAACTTTTGAACAATCACCTTCATGGACGGACAGAACCGTTTAAATATCTTGCTCGGCTAAAAGATTTGGTGACTGCCTACGCTTCAACTTTAATTGAAGTGGTACGTCGAAGAGAATTTGGTATGCTATTAAAATTCAGTTTTCATTATTCGATTTTCAGTTATACACAATGTTTTTTTTTTCCTATATGCATTGCACTGACTGACTGGGGTTTGTTTCTCATCATATTTACTTAAATCTAATTTTGCCTATATATACATGGCTGCAGTGCGACATATGTTAGACCATTCATCTGCTTTGGCGAATTTGTCGTCCAAGCTTACTGCCGATGAGCGAAAGCGCAGATCCATGTATCGATCAGAGTATGGATCTAAACTGCCGTTTGAGGTCCGTGGTTTGGAAGATATGAATGTACCTGCAGTTGAAATAGAACTTAAAACTGGTGGGTCTAACGGTGCCAGTGGCCCCGTTTCTCGAGAAAGAATTAATCCAAGTTCTGGACATCCTGCGACAGCAGTTCCATTGGATTTACCAGTGCTAACAAGAGCTGATGTCGATGGTAAAGATCTTAGCATGTGAATATACTTGTCACTGTTATCTGATTTACCTTTTTTATATACTTTCAAAAACCTTCAGAGCTTCGAGTTGCATTGAAAGAAATTGAGGAAATGCCTTCTGATCGGGGAGCAGATTGTGCTTTGGCTCAATTGCCAGCACGAGAAGTGCGGCTATTAGTAGAAAAGCAAGTTGACCGATTGGAAGCTATGGAAGCTGCTTTTGCTCAAGCGGCTGAGCGAATAAGTCCGTTTTTCATATTTTGCACCAATCATTTTCGAACAAAATGGAAAATGATGATTGTCCCTGACAAATTGCATTACATCATATTTTAGTAATGACAGATAGCCAATTTTTGGTTACCCCCACAAACGATCCTGAAGCTCTAGCGCATCTTCAAGAGCGCATAGCTGAATTAGAATTGGCTAATGCCGAATTGCTCCATCGTTTCAACACAGAATCAACCAAAACTGAATCGCAGACATCAAGGTTGAAGTTAGAATTAACAGATCGTGACAGTGTAATACAAAAGTTGCGATTTCAAGTAGAACATTTTGAAGAAGAAATCTCTCGCGAACGGAAAAAAGTGCAAGCGGGTCAAACCATCTATCAAGATGCTTGCCAAAATTGGAAAAACGAAAACCAAGCACTTTCTGAACAGCTCACTCGTCTAAAAGATGAATTAAAAACTCGAAATAAGGCCTTGCAAGACTCTGATCGTCAATTAACATCGGCTAGAGCCACCGCCGAGGATGCTACCAAGGAATTGCATGATTTAGAAGCAAGACACCGAGACCACTTAGCAGATCATGCCGCTATTGTTGGCCAATTGCAGCAAGTCCGGGATCACGTCATTGACATCGAAAATGAAACAAATTCATTGAGGAATAAAAATGAATCCCTGTCTGATATGATTTCAGAAAAAGACCGGCTTCTCCGGGATTGCCGGTCAGAGGCCAAATCTGAGCTGACCGTTTTAGAAATGGAATTGTCAAAACTTAAAACTGAACTTGAAGATAAAGATAGGCTTTTAGAGTCAATAGTACAAAACAACAATATTCAAGATCGCAAATTACAACAAGTCATACAAGAAGCTGATTTAAAAATTCAAAAACAGGAAGCGGATCATCAGCAAGCTATGTCAGAAGCCCGGACTTCAATTGAAACATTGGAAGATAGATGTAGAATTTCTGTGGGAATCATTCACAAACTGCAATTATCAGGTCAGAAAATGGTGGAGCGCATTGCTTCTATGCCACGTCCCGGCTCGAGTCAGAAGACAAATAGCAACCCACTCTATCCCTTAGCTACAAGTGCACCTGTTCATGGTATTGAGCACGCAAGAATGTCTACTTCCACTGGTCCTCAATCTGCATCCATTACTGTTACTGGATTCTTTGAAAAAAAAATAGAAGAGCCATTCAAGATCCCTCCCCCATTATCTGCTGCGTTTGAAAGTCTACTTTCTAATATGCGTGAGCAAGATCCGGAATCGGTTGCAGAAGTTGTGCAGAAAAAACTGGATTCATTGTCTTTGCTCGTGAGGAAATGGATGAAGGAAAGTCGAGGGTACCGAGAACGAGCAGCTAGGGCACAAGAACAAGCCCACCTTAGGATCACTTTTCGAGAGTAAGTTTTTACTTACCCCTACCACAACACTTGTTAGTATAAAATTGACCAAACACTTTGTTTCACGTTTCATCTATTGTATATGAATCTCAACTCTAAAACTAATTAACTAACCAACTAGCTTCGCAAAGGGCGATTTGGCATTGTTTTTACCCACGAGAAATCCGACCGCCCAAGTATGGGCAGCATTCAATGTCAGTTTTCCACATTACTTTTTACAAGCTAGTGATGTGGTTTTGCCAATCATCAAATCAAGGGAATGGCTGGTGGCTCGAATAACATCTTTGACTGAGAAAATGGTAAATCCAAAGGTATCTATATATTTTATATTCCATCCATTTTTTTTATTTTTGTATACTTTTTATTCTCAAGTGAAAAAAAAAAAAAAGCTTACAGTGTATTTATTGTTTGTAGGATCCTGAATCTAATCCCTACACCCTGCCTGTGGGAACGCGTTATTTTTTGTTAGATGTTGAGCCATGGAGTACAGAGCTAGTTAAGTCGCCTAGCCGTAAAATGATTGGACAAGAAATTACGCTGCGAAATCATCTGGTCAATAAGCAGCCGTCGGCTTTAAGTCTAGAACAGTCGAGTTCGCAAAGGCGCACCGTCAGTGATTCATCCATTATAAGAACACATGAACTTAAGTTGTTACCATCTCCTTCGACATTGGATATGGGGCATTCGGAATCATCCCCACCGCGAAACAGTCAGGCTATTGATATGAATCAATCAGAATTTACTGTGATTGAACAACCTAGCACTCTAAATCATGATTCTCAACTTGATAATCCATTTAGGTCTACTCCCTCTACACTCTTAGGTACATCTGTAGCCTCCTTTTCCCGTTCGGTAAACCGTAATTCACCCTCTGCATTGGCTCTTAGTTTAGCCAAGGGATACAATAAGTCACCTCTTAAATTTCAAACTGTCATTGAATCGAGTTTGCCTATCCCTTTTTCAGAAAACACTTCTGATGAGGCTGATATGAGAGATACAGCTTTTAAACCATCTGAATCAGCCAGACCAGCTTTTCTCACCAGCGAATCACTCTTGTCTAATCATTCCTCTGGCCCTAAGGTTGGGATTGTTAGTGCTTCTACAAGCTCAACTGGTCAAGGACAACAAACGATGACTTCAATACTTCCTATGAATCCCAGACGTCGACCTGTTCCTAAAGCAAGTAATACCTCAAAGACAGCTAGTAGCAGGTCATCTTTTTCTTCAGCTATTATCAACCCTGCCATTAAAGCACTCATGGCTCCTAACCTTGCTCCAAGTAATAAAAGCGTTTCTACTGTTTCTACTACCTTTGCAATGGTTGATGAAGCTACTAAAAAAGGTTCGCCCACTATGCCTTTATTGAGCACTAATTCTATTCATATGGAGAACTCGAGACCTAATATTTTGAATTCTGATGGTGAAGAAATGAAGCCGAAATCATTAGAATCTGTGGATCTTAATAAAAAACGTCTGAGTTCTTCTAGTTCGCATCCTTATTTAGGCCAACATCATCATGGGACCGGTAAAAGTGGATTAGCAGATAGTGGTGGTCATAATGGTGGTGGTGGAGGGAGAGGGGGAAATAGTGGACCGTCAGATACAGGACCGATTCCAACGAATTCAATGACTCATCAATCATCTCAACCAAGTCCATCTTCACCAGCTCCATCTATTAATGCATCTAATTCATCAGGACATGGAAATAATAGTAGTGTAGGGAATAATAGTATGAATGGTTTGTCTGCTTCGCTATTTGGTAGTTGGAGAAGAAGGAAGGAAAGTTTGGTGATGCCTGGTTCATTTGGTGGGGCAAGTGATTTATTGAGAAAGTTTAGTGGGTCTCAGAAATAGGTGATGAGAATCTGGGATTGGGATTTTATTTTTATTTTATTTTCCTTTTTTTTTTTTTTTTTTGAAGGGGGGGAGGAAGGGACATAGGGTTAGGGGTAGGGTGTCAAATATTTAGGATTATTAGGAGAAGGATAGATGGGGTTTTTTTTTGTAAGAGGCAGTGGTGGGTTGTATTTTTCTTATATATATATGTATATATAATGATCTTAGAGAAAAGAAAAACAAAGTGTGGTTGGTAGTTTTTTTTTTTTTAGAGGGGAGGAGAGAAGAAGGAAGGGAGGAGGGAACAGAGGAGAAAAGAGGTCACTTTATTAAATATTCAAGTTGGACATATACATATACATATACATCAACATACATGATTATGAACATGTGTGTTTTGAATGAGGTAAGATGGTATGTGGGGTATGTCAAGTGGAGTGAAGTGAAGTGGGCCAGTTGGCTGGAGGGTTGTGAGGAAGGAAGGGAGGAGGAGGGGTGTGTAAGGTGCACATGTATGAATGGAAAGAAGTGAGGAATGATGGATGGATGGATGGGATGTAGGCTGTGAATTTGAATTATAAGTTATAGGTGGATGGTTACACATTTCATAGGTTATTATAGGTTGTAAAAGTACAGCTAGATCTGAAAAAAAAATGAAACAAAATGGGAATAAAGAATTTGAATTCAAAAAAGGAGATGAAGCCCTGATTTCAACACTACATTTTAACTTACAAGGTAATCTTAAATTGAAGGATCCTTTTGTAGGACCTTTTGTGGTCAATAAAATGGTTGGTAATAATGCTGTGGAAGTCATATTATATGCCCCATATGATAGGAAACATCCAGTTTTCCCTATCTCATTATTGAAACCTTACCATGCAAATGATCCTGACTTGTTTCCAAAAAGAAGAGGAAGGCCTAAAAAGCAAACTGAAGAACTTGTGGAAAAAGCAGAGATTGAAAAAATACTCAAGAAAAGAATCCTTACTAAAGATAAAGGAACTGATTATTACTTAAGATATAAGGGAAAATCAAATGGATTTGATAAGTGGATACCTGAAAAGGAAATTTCAAATCCATCCTCCCTTCTTAAAAAATTTAAACAGAAATAAAATTCTGTTCAACCAGCTGAGGGTTTAGAAACCAGTCCTCATAATATATTATTATGTTTTATTTCTTTAAAGAATTAATCTTTAATGCTACAGATTTTCTGAATACCTGAAAAATAAAAAAATTAAAATGTATAACTCATCATTTTTTTATTTTTTATTTGGGTGGGTGAGTGTCAGGATGGATATTCCCAGGACTAAGTGAAAAGTACTTATAAATTATGTTAAATACATGTAGTACACATGGGAACAATAAATAAAAGTGCACAAGTTGTATACATAAGTGAAATATATGATAAAATACAATATATGTCATTAAAACACCTTATATACACACATATTACCACCTTTTATAAGTCTTATGTACTTAATATTAAGTTGAAATATTCCAGGGTAGCCTTAAGAACCTTAAACATAAGTTTACATGAGTTTTAAGTAGACTTAAAGCTGTTGTAATCATTGTTTTATGTGAAAAACAAGAAATGTGCTTTAAATTGCTTAAAAGTTGAATATATGCACTATAAATTTAATAATATTAAAACTGCGACTTGACAGATCAATCTGTCTTAATTAGGACTATTTATTTTTCTACTCAAATGCATAAAAATAACACTTTTCAAATTTGTTGTTTTTTATGCCAGAAATGGCTTCTGTGTACTGGCCACATACTGCCTGCATTTTTCCCATGTGAATAGCTTCATTTTTAGCAAATTTAGCTTTTTCACACTATAATTACCCCACATTCTATGCCCACTGTGGGGAAACACACTAAAATAGGCAACAGGCACTTATTTAGTGTCCCAATTTAATTATAGGTGCATTGACTTTTTTATCTGCACTAATTTCATTTATAATTTTAAAATTGGTGCCAAAAAATCACTACAACACTTAAATTTGCCTAACTTAGTCAAGGATTTACCTGTGCAAGCGCCTGCCAAAGACTGCATTCAGTTACCCCACATCTCACATCCTTTTTGGGTTTCTCAGTGGTTTCTCAGCCAATTTTGGTTATTTTTGAATGGGGATATCACATAGTAATTTGGGATAATTAACACCATCATTTCTACTGTTAATCCCCCTAAATATTTTGTAATATTTAGTGTTATTCTTTCTTTTTTTTAGTTTTTTATTTTGAGGTATTACATGCATATACTCTCTTTTTTTGCTTATTCTTTTATTTTGATGGATTATCCCTATTACTCCAGGATTTTGGTGGGTGATATCATTCTAATTATGTTATTGGTCATTCTTTATGTTGATGGACAGGTGTATTAGCTAGAATGAGGCATTGTTAGCCATGTATAGGACTGGTAAATCAAGGGATACATTAAAGAATTATTGGGTATAAAAGGAGGGGGTTTTTAGTTTTGTTTTCTACACTCTTTATCATTACAATCAAAATATGTAACCAATACAATTACAATATATATCAGCAGTACTTTTAAAGTCTTTGAATAGTATCTGAATAATAACATCTATTTTTCTACCAACTATAAGATTGTAACCCATTTATATTTGGTGAGATTAAAATTTTTGAGACCCTTATATTGAGTGATATTTTAATACTTATTGGATTTGTACTACAGTATTTATATAGGACCCCTTAAATCTTCTAGACAACTGACTATTCAAGCCATTCACATCTCTAGACTTGAACTATGCCTGACAGATATGGTTCTTCTTTTGTGATGGTAAAGTCCTTTAATTATTAAGGCCTGTGAAACTGCTTGAAGTGGAAAATGAGGCACTTTTAGGGTGTGTAATAGTTATGTATAAAAGTGTAATGGGTCTGAGAAAAAAGAGGAGTATACCAGGGATTTACGGATATATAAAGAGGAGGCTTTTGGGCTATTATTCTACATTCTGTTAGATCAAATTTTAAACATATAACCAAACAATTAGAATACATATTCATTAGTACTGTTAAAGTCTTTTGAAGATTGTCTTAAATTCTTTAAATTCTTTTTTTCTACCAACTGTAAGCTGTATACCATTTATAATAAGTGAGTTTAAATATTAGAGACCTTTATATTGAATTATATTTTAATAATTAACTGGTTTTTGACAACACTATTGATACTGGACCATTAGAGTCTTCTAGACAACTGACTAATCATGCCATTCATGTCTCACTACTTGGACTCAGCCTGAGACCCTTCCATTTACATCAAACTCTCTTTAATTCTTTCACCTCAATTTCATTTCTTTTTTCAACATTCTTTCTTTGGATTTGAAGTTATAAAGAAGGGGCTATCTAATGGTGAAGGTATGGTTTTAAAGTGGCAAAAATTTCATTTGAAAAGGTAATTAATATGAAATAAAATAACTTTTTAAAAATTTTATTAATGATGGGTAATGAATAAGGGTGGTCTACTTGAGCAGAATACAAATTTTGGTGTCATTTTAAATTTTCTCGTAAGAGCTATGTTAAGTTGAAATGTGATAATGATACCTGCCAGTATATGCTAGTACTTAAGTATGATTTAATAGTAAAGATTAATGGTCCTCCTACTTAATATTAAATGATTTATGGATTAAACCTCAGGGAAAGACTAATAAAACTATTATGCTCAACTTTTAACTCACAATATTTGGATTGGTGCAGACTAGTGGTGGAAAATAGGCTAATAAAATATAGTTTTAGCTAATAGGGGGTATCAATGTTGACCAATCCTCAATTAAATTAATTGCAGATAAAATCATTATAACCCAATAATCTTCCACACTTATTTTGGCTAATAATTGGGTTATTAGACCGTTTACATGTCAATGTTCACCTCTATCTGACATTTTTATCCTCAATTTTTCATAACCACATCTTGGACAGCTTTCTGGATCTTCCAGCCTCCCTACCTTTCTGCGCACTCCTATCCTGTCTATTCATTCTAACTGTTCAAAAATCCTCCCCATCTCATCTGTTTGTTTCTTCTCCTTTTCATCTTCAAATATCTCAACATTCCTCGTCATCATAGATATTCTTGAAGGCAGCCATCCCCCAGATGTTCTTCAAATCCCATTACTCCCTCTTTCCCCCGCTCAGCTGAGAAATTAAAGACCGCTCAACTAAGAAAAGGAAATCATCTCATACTTATCAGCTGGATGAAAACTAAAACTAATTATGAATCTTGTTTTGGTACTGAGAATGCAAATAAATCAGGACATATCCCTGCATTGAACATCAATTGATATCTTCTAATTGCCAATGAATTATGAAATAAGACAAATGGAAGGATTTATATTTTTCCTAAACAGATGTCTGAATTCTTCAAGCACTATCAAGCCAAATAAAAGAAGACTAAGAATCTTTAATCTTCCACTTATTTTGGTATTACTAACCTTGATATCACAAAGGGCATCAAAAGTATAGACAATAAACTTGATTCTTTATGTCCTTACTATAAAGAAATTTATTCCTAATCTGGAGAGAAATCCAATATCAATCCTGAAAACATTTTGAATGGAGAAGATGATATCTCCAAACATGATTTTGAAAGAAATATTTTTCCTTCTGCTTCTACTCAAGCCTCCCCTCATTTGACTTCCACCAATCAAGATATCTTCTCAATAGATCCTTATGGAAATATTAAACAACCTGATCTCACTCCAGTGAGCTTTGATTTCTTATCTAGTTGTTTTTTTTAATTTTTAAAAAGGCTAATTAATGAAATGAGGATCCTCAAGCAAGCAAGTCTTAACCTAGAATAGGAGAAGAAATTTGAGATAAAGAAAGCAGAGAAGGCTCTTGAGTACAATTTCCTATTGGATCAAATGAAATTCAAGTATCAACTTAAAGATTGTTCAAAAAAGAAAGTTTTCTTGATAGAATGTGTTAAATCTAATAAATCTGTTGAGTAAATTGAGTGCTTAATGAAAATGTTTGTCAAATAGTTTTTTTACTTCATTCATATTTAATTCCAATTTTTTTTAAAACATCATCTTGATAAAATGCATTAAAGCTGATATATCTGTTCAGGAAATTGACTGCTTAATGAAAATGTTTGATGAATAGTTTTTTTTTGTTTGTTCATATTTCAATCCAATTTTTTTGAATGTTTTCTTGATAAAGTGCATTAAAGCCAATAAATCTGTTGAGAAAATTGACTGCTTAATGAAAATGTTTGATGACAAGTTTTTTTTATTTTTTTCATTCATATTTCATCCCAAATTTTTTTCAAGTCAAAAAATTTACACATCTTATTTGAAAATTTGGCAATACCCCCCCTTCAATCTAATCTAGAAGGGGGTAAGGATTACCAAATTTTCATTCTATTTCATAAATAATTAAGTAAATCAATTTAAAAAAATAAGCAACCAAGTAAAGGAATCCCAAACACTATCTGCCAATGATTTCATGAGCAAAGTGAAAGAAAACATATGACAAGAATGGTATTATGAACTCATTCTGAGAATATAATTGAATGAACACCTTTATACAGCACAAGGGCTAGATGGTAAAATACTTAATTTGATTGATTATCTTTAACAACTGATAAATTAAAAATTTAAGAAAAACAATAAAATTTTGGAAATTCTTTAATTATCATATTTAGAACCCCTCCCTAATGTTTTAGTAGCCATTTAACCTTCACCCCTTACCTTACTTACCCAGTTTATTAAACATTCATTGATCTGAAAAGAACATCCAAAATGAGTAAACGTTTTGCAAGATTCCTACCCAGGAGGTGCCTTAGTAGTTTGATGATTATCTCTTTAAGAATACCTAATTACTTTCATAATCCTGTTTCCTAATCCAAATTCAATAATATGTTTATTATCTGGAAAATATAGTCCATGGCCTTTGATTTTAGAAGGCTAAGGGATTGGTTTTCCAGTAATAGGATTGATATAACAGAAAAGCCAATAAATAAGCATATTAGGGTTGGTTTTGTGAACATGGCTCTGGCTATGAAATCCTCCATAGTTGATGATAACATTAGAATAAAATATATTATCCTTACTGAGTTTAACCCATTCCATACACTACGCAATATAGGAGGGGGAATTTCTAGCAAGTCCTCAACCTGAACTGAGATGGAACTGAGATGTAACTCAGACTGAACTAATACTGAACCCAAACTGAAATTTACTTGAACACCCACCTAAAACTGTTCTGCTGAGTGGTGTTCATTCCTGATTGTATGGTTCCATTATCAATAGCTCAATGTGTGTTCAATCTATGGTGAGTTTAAGTCCAAGTTTGCGGACTTGCTAGCAAGTCCACCCCCCATATTGTGTGGTGATATCTGTCCAATTGTGAAGTCTGGCTTTCTTGGCCAGTTTATGATTAGATTGAAATTCACAAATATAAAATATTTTAAAGCAATTTGAAAAGAAATAATTGAGTGATCCTAAGATTTGGGAGACAAAATCCTAGATAATCATCAGATATGAATTTCAGAAGCCTTATTCTCTAATTGGGAAATATAAAAACACAAAATAAATTAAGTGATATTTGGAAAAAAGGCTCAACTTTAAAGGTCAATATCTCAGGAACCACTGAAGCAAATTCAAATCTGTTTTTGGAAAATGAAATATAGCCTTCAGAAGAGTCTTCAGTAAAAGTAAATGTGATTCAAACAAACCTAATCCTAATTTTTTATATAAAAAAATGAAATAAAATAATTTAAATAGGGAAAAAAAGGCTTAACTTCAACAGTCAATATCTCAGCAATGACTGAACCAAATTCAAATATGTTTGTAGGAAATAAAAGGTAGCCTTCAGAAGAATCTTCAGTAAAAAGGACATTAGATTTGAATTAATCTAACCCTAATTCAGAGTTTTATTTTCAAAATTTTACAAAAACTTGAAAAGTGGTAATGGAGATGAGAACAAAAGGAGTTTAATAAGTTCACTGTTATCCAGATAAGTTTCATACATATATTTAAGTATGAAATTTTCATAGAAGGAATGAGATATCATATAGGCATGAAAAAAAGGAGATGAAACTTACCTAGATTGAAAAGTAGGAAAAATAGAGTGAGAAAGATTGCTGTTGGAATTATGGGGAAATTGAATATGGAGTAAGTGAAATGTGTAAAGAATGAGCAATGTATGTGTTTTAATGACATGGAACCAAAAAAACATGAAATAGGGGAAAGGGGGTATAATGACCATTTCAAGGAGGGTTGAAGAGTAGGGTGATGGAGCTAAAAAAGAAAGTAAAGAGGGAGAGAAAAAAAGGTTAATTTTACCATTAATATCAAAAATAACCACTTGCAAAAAAAATTAGAAACATAAAAAAAACAGAAAAAAAACAAAAAAAATTATAATTAGTAATCAAAATTTCAAAAAAAATGGATAAAATGACTTACCTGGAGAGATGAGATGAGAAAATAAATGAAACCAAATTTTTTTGAACGATGTTGGAGGAGAGGAGGAAAAGGATATGAGGAATGAATGCAAAAAAAGAAACAGTGAATAATTATGCAATTTCATGTTGAGCTGGTGAATGAAAAAAATGAGACATTCACCATAACTTCAAAATAAAAATGAATATCCAAAAACAAAAACACCAAGCCAAGTGAATAAAGAACAGAAGTTGAAGATTTGGAGAGTATGAAAAAAAAACAAAAGGGTTGTGTTTAAAAATGTTGGAGGGTGGTTGGCATAATTACAGAGTGTATGCTGGTGGAAAGAATGTTTTGTGATTCAAGGGAGGGGAGAGCTGGTAAAGGTTTGGAATCCTCTTCTTCATAAAGATAATTGAAGAGACATGTAAGATAAAGTGTCTTCCAAACCCAAGTCAGAATAAGAGTCAGAAGCTAAAGTTTAAGTGATAGCATTCATAGCTGAGTGAAGTTTCTTCCTAGTAGGGAGGCCCTTCATTATTTTTGATAGAAAAGGTTGTTGGTACATGGTTTAGGTGATGAGTGGGAAGTGGGAATTTGCCATTAAATGAGCAGGTGGGGTGTGTAGATAGAAAAAAATGTTATGTGTTTGCCACTTAAATTCAGCATCATAGAGTGAAGAGACACATAAGGATGAGAAAAAATGTTATGTGCTCACAACCGAAATTAAGTAGCATTGAGTGAAGAGACACATAAGGATGGAATCTGCAATTATATGTCATGTGATTTGCTTACAAATCAATCATAGATGGGATGAGTTTGGGATCAGGAATTAGGAATGGAAATTGGGGTATAAGAGGCGGGATAATTCATTATTGTGCAATCCTTATCCACTAGCCCTGGGGCTAGTGGATAAGAATCTTCTGCAATTAATAATGTCTGATCCCGGCAAAAAAATTCCTGATCCCTAATTGCAGATCCCTGAACATTGATACCCCCTAATATAAAGATAATATCAATTTATAAGGGCTTTTTAAATATATTTATATATGATTATAATTGTTTAATAATGTTTATTTAATGTGTAGTAAGTAAGTGATGTCCAATAATTTTCCAAATCCTCTTTTACTTATAACAAAATCCACCATAGTGTACAGACCTTCAATCCAGATGATGTCACTGCTATCCCTGGTAATTACAGCACTTTGAGGGCTCATCACCTCCCCATGGTATCCACTTCAAGCAGTTTCAACACCCAGACCTCCAGTGATGACCCTCCATCATAATTACTGATATCATACACCCATACCATAAATAGAGAAAACAGATAAAAGCGGATACCATAAGTAAACAGGTAAAATAACTCATCCAAAGTGAATAAAATCAAACCCAAAGCATATAAAGGAACCAAATCAACTTTCCAAGCCCCCAATAATATCCCCAAGCATCCACATTAACCCTGTAATCATATCCCAACCCATAAATCCACAAAAATTCATTAGAGGAAGCAGATTAAGTTTTCCAACCTGGATATATGCACCTGAAAAATGTGTATATGCTTGTGTAGGCATGGTGAGCCCATTGAATATTTCCATATGACCTTAAATAAGCAGAAAAATAATGCTTATAGGCTATTTAGAGGGTTAAACCTGCATATAGACCTATATATACATAGTATAACTGCATATTCCACTGAATATGAGGTTTATGCATACATATAATCTTATGTATGTCTCTAATTACTTAATATCACTTAAGATAAGTATATTATGACTACATTTGCACCTTAATAAGTATTATGGGGCTATGGATAAGCTATTTAAATTCATATAAGTCATATAATAGTGTAATAAATATATATATAAGCATTATAACCATATATATAAGTAATATAAACATGATTTTAACTTATAAGCTTATTTCAATTAAGGTTATCTTATTTTAACCATAAGAAATACTCAGTCCTAGAGATACCTAGGCTGACAATACCCTTCCACCCACTGTACAATTTATTGGGCTCTTGGTATACCCTGGCTGACAGAAAGGATGATTTGAATATTATAGTCAAAGAAATGTAGGGAAATGTGCAAATTGTGGGACAAAGAATAATTTTTTATCTGAATTCATCCCCATAAAGCAATCTTTCGCTGAATTCATTGCGATAAAATGTATTTTTTAATTACTTGTCTTGAGCATACATCTTTCTCACGATATGCAAGCTATTTTTTTCACTATTAATTTTTAATTTTTTTCAATTTTTCTCTTCCTTTCCAATTGGAAAAAAGGGATCAGAGATGTTTTTTTATCGGACACGCAATTGCTTTGAAGTTTTTTGATAACGCTAACATGAATGAATCATTGTTCGTAGTCAGAACACAAATCATAGCTACAATGCCAAAGGCGACTTTTGGGAACTTGTTTTTGAACATTTATTACATTCAAGATCCCCTACTTAATTTTAATAATCTTAGAAACACAATGTTTATCAGGGCTAAGTATTTATACACCATATGTCAAGATTTCTAGTAAAGAATAAAACAAAAGTGAAACATTTCCGCGACTACAAAGTTAAAACGAAGATTTTGTACAGAAAACAGTGAAACTCATATTTGAGACCTTTTGAATGTAAGGAATTCGGAGGAAATTCGTACTAAACAGATAAAAAGTTAATTGAACTAATTACTTCAAAAATTAAGAGAGAAGAGTCTTTCGTATTCTTATCTTGATGTCTTTTACTCACTTTTTTTTCAGAGTACCTTAATAATCACGAGTGCCATTCGTGCCACGCAAACCATCAATGGTTTAAGACTTACTTCCTCCCGCAGCGGCTTTCTTCTTATTTCCTCCCCCATTAGTTGGAGTTTTCCCTAATCCCGGGGTTGGACTAGGTCCTTCAATAATAGGATCCTCAAATTGACGAGCAACTCTATTTTTATTTTTTTAAAAAAAGAGTTAAAAACACATTCGTAGGTAATTATAAGAATGAAAATTAACCGACAAGGAAGACCCAATAGAGTTAGAACCTTCACCATCAAGCATATCTGGTGTAGGGGCCATCCACACTTGAGGAGCCAAAATTAAGAACATGAAAAAAAATGTAAATCCAAAAGTTGATGAAAGCATTTTAAATGAGCTTAGTTTATTTTTTTAAGAAAAGGATTGATATATAATCAAGAAAGAAGAATATTATTAGCTTCAAGCTAACTAGTTTAAAGTTTTCAAATAAAAAAGAGCAAGACTGGTAGATTGAAATTTGTTGTGAATGTAGAATAATAATGTGTGGACCATTTCACAATCTTTTATAGCCATTCAGAAACCATAAAAAAACTGTAAGGGCTGGGTAGACTTTGAAAAAAGAGCCCTGCGTAGTGCTCTGAACTCATTCAAATGACTTCAGATCATCATAGAAGACAATAAAACCCTCGAAGTAGTTGAGATGTTACATATTTGCGACTACAGATATCCCAATAATGCTTTCTGCTCAAGTCTGTAAGTTTTCTTCAACTTGGCACAGTTGTTTGGATTCAAATAGGTTGACTTTATATTCGAATTTCTTTTCCAAGTTGTAGAAAATATATAACTTGGTCATCAACTTTTCTTGATATAGCCGAAAACAAAACAAATTACTATCATACATGTCTTAAAACGTATATGTAGCCGTTGTTACACTTCTTCCCAACACAGCCCTCAAAGAGTGAACGATTACAGCTACATTGAAAATGGTTTGTGCAGCTTTCCACAGTTTTGCTCCACTTACCCAGCATTTACCCTCATTATTTCATCCTGCTAGCCTGTTGCCCACCAAAAATGCTGGGTACGTTGAGCAAAA
The DNA here is from genome assembly GCA_030280995.1 of Hemileia vastatrix. Lineage (NCBI taxonomy): Eukaryota > Fungi > Basidiomycota > Pucciniomycetes > Pucciniales > Zaghouaniaceae > Hemileia > Hemileia vastatrix. The sequence continues at coordinate 15,113,792 of JASXTE010000004.1, read as the reverse complement.
TTTTGAAAAGTTGCACCAACCTTTTTTAATTTAGCTGTACAAATAATCTTCCACATCGTGATTGACCCTTGTTTTTTTTTTCTTCAGGTATTCCCCACAAATAATAATAAAAGCAAATAAAAAACGTACAAAAACACTTTAAACATTACTGGCTTATATTTTTTTATTTTTTAGAAAAAAAAAATTGAGAAAAAAAGGGCCAATTCAGGGAATGGATTCTCTACCGTTTGTACGCTGTATGAATAGTTTTCAGAACTAAAACTGAATGCAAATAAGAGAAGATGACCAGAAACTCTCCATCAAAGGGTTTAACCCTGTTTCAAGAAGCCGGCTTTTTGTGTAGGTTTCAAAATTTTAAGAATCTCTTGGCAGAGAAGAGCAGGGTTTTCGAAATCAAGGATCAATGAGAAGTTTTGTAATCGTCAGAAGTTTGAGACGCTGCGTAAGTTTAAATTATCCTACGAGTAACTAAGACCCTCGAAGAATTTACTTAACTATTTTCGACTAAACTAGACAAATGACTATCGCACTTGCCTTAAATTTCCTGAAGAGAGATGTAAGACCGTCGTCACATTTCTTCTTACCCTTCTTTATAACCGCATTAAAAAGGCTCGGTTACAAGGGAAGGCGGCTGTGAGGAGCTGCTGTTGATCCAAATCTTTTAAGATACAACGAGCCCGCTACCCGTCTGCTACGCAGACGGACAGCAGGCTCGCACACACATTGCATGATAGGCATGATTAAGGTAAGGGGATTTGGGCGGGTCGGGGGAAGTTAGGTTAGCGGCACGATTTCCTATTTTTTAGGAAGTTAGGGCACTAATGTTTTTAGAGCATCCCCAGCCGTGTCGGTAAAGTGGTTCAGTATGCATATTTTACCGACTTATTCCCCAATCGTTGCTCAATTGCACTCTAGTAACTAATTTATTCTGTAGTCATCTAATCAAATGAGCAAAGTTGCTTGAGTAGCTTCTGTAATTGCCAAAACCTCGCGCCACTTTTTTTCGACTCAACCATTACCTACTGAAGCCAGACACGCCTCATTAATTACTTATCTGTTTTCTCACCCTCACTTCACACAACAATAGCCACTACTATTCATTCAATTACTACATATATTTGCATTAAACACTTCAGCCATACCTTCTCATCTATAATGGCTCAATAATAACTCATTTATGTTGACTGAATCTAAGAAAAAAACAGTGTCCTAATTGACACCTCCTAGAAGGACAACTTGCTCTCTGTCCATGGATAGGCATCAGTGAGAAACCCGAGTGCTCCACATTTGACTTACAGTCTTCTGCGTCCAATATACATCATGTGGCTGTATATTGTTAGAAATTTTAAGAAATAGAGTTTTACCAATGCAAAAACAGCAGTGAAACATGTTTGAGTTGTAGGTACTATTAGTATTAAAGTAGTCTTTCATAAGCTAGTGATGTCCATCAATGCAATTGTGATTAATAAATATTTTTCTGTAGGATTTATTACTTGAATTCATTGACTCTCAAAGTTCTCTAAATATGATTTCTTCTTCTTCAATAGATTGCAGTTCATCCATAATGTGCATGAATTGTTGTTCCGTGTTATTGGGGATGTGTTTGTATGAGTCGAAGTGTGAAATGGATATGCTAGTAGTTATTGAATGAGTTACACAATTGATGAATACTTTTTAACACATGTTTAGTTAAAGAATTCACATATGGCTGATGAATATTGCAATTAAGTAACAAATGGCACCAGTAAAATGCATATAGCTACTGAATATTTGCTGAAACAGCTGCAGATGCTCTTATATAATAGAAAGATAGTTCTTTTATATGTATAGATAGTTGTGCTAGGGCATCTAACACCATGTCAGCAACACTCCACTCTATGCATACTTAACTATTTCATGCATATATATATTCCAGTGTGGTCATCCAACATTGGCTGGGGCCTTTGTTGTGTAGTTTGGTACTGTTTGATGATGTCTTTAATGGCATTGATTTCTGTTTATGGTGTTATTCTGGATTCACAGGCTGAACATTGAAGCTATGGAGATGAGACTATTATCATTGGATAGCCCTGGTTTTTCTCTACGTTTTATGTCCCGATGATTTTTTAGCATATTTTAAGGTTTAAGGTGTTTTCTGTTATTTTATAGTTTTTTTTGTTGTTTTTAGTGGTTTTACGGCTTCAGGGGGCCTGGCTGCCTTGGTTGTAGCATGCTGAGGAGCATTTCTAGAGGGTTTTTATGCGATTTGGCTGTCGGAATTGCCAAATTTGTTGCTGTAGCATAGATTTTTTAGAGGGGGGGATCTGTGTGTACACACTGGAAGACAGTTTGGGGCAACTTTAATTATCAATCAACCATCTGGTAATTAGATCAGTGTTTCTCACTCAGTTTTCATTGTTTTTTTGGCCACAATTGGCTGTGTTTGTTGCAAGGTGAGCTCTTCATTTGATTTAACTTTGGCAACTGGCTTCTCTGGTGTAGCTTTGCAACCTTCATCAAGTATTATTGCTGTTTTCTGTGCAACAAGTGCACATTGTTTTTTTGGTTTTCTGGTGTGTATCTTTCTGCATTTCAGGTTTGTTTTGCTCTGTGGTCCATCTAGGCTACTGTCTTGGCTTGTTAAGCAGTCAAGAAGTGTTTTGGAAGGGGTATTGTAACAGTCTCTAATATTCTGTAGCAAATTAATCTCACCCGGTATTTCTCAAAGGGACAGGGGTTTTCTCTCAATTTTTTTCTCCAACTCCCTTGGTCAAGGCCTATAGCTATTACTATAGGATTGTCTACACTGGAACCATGTCATTTACACCTCACATTAGCTATTCCTTTCAGCAAATATTGGGTACAAGTATATATACTTACAGATACTTACCTTGCATCATTAACTTACACCTCTCCCTGACAATTTTTTTTTCATTTTTCATTGCTCATCAAGATACTTAATTGTACCCTTGATTCTACCACTTTTTCAAAAATTATCTTTTAAAGTAACTACACTCACTACTCATCACCAAATTTTATCAATTTTCACTATTTTACACTACTGGCTGCACATTCCAGTCAACCACTAGAAAAAGTGCTCTCTAAACATACATAGGAAATAATATACTCTTATTCTTTTTTACCAAGCTATTCAATGAGAAAAATGAATGACATGCATAAAAGAATTAGCAGTTGAGGTTTGCCTAATGACTGCCAAAGTCCAAGGGTTTAATATTAACTAAATGTGGTGATTGGTAAAAAAACCTACATAGGGTGGTTTAATACTGAAATTCATTATGAAATGACCAAGTAAAATGCAATTATATACTTATTTTTTTCCAAAACAGAGGTAGATGTGGTTAGAGCATCTACCACTGTGTCAGTAAATTATGAGTAACAAAATGAATATTGCTACAGCATTGGTTAATGAATTTACTGAAATCACCAGTGTATGCACCCCCCTTTACTACTGACAGAGTAAACTGAATTTTTGAAAATCATCCCTGACACATATTCAGTAAACACCCACTCATTTAAATTTAATATGAAAAAGGGCTTTGCACCATGTCATGTTTCATTGTGGGACATTGACACCTGCACTGCAAATGTGACACAATGTTTCCCAAGTGTTTTTAATTTGCTGACATGGCTTACTTTAAATTGGTATGTGGGTGGTGGGGGATTGTCAGCCTAGGTATCCCCAGGACTGAGTAATCCTTATGGTTAAATTAAGATAACCTTGATTGAATTAAGCTTATAATTTATATATATGTGTCAGCCTGGATATCCCCAGGACTGAGTAAAATATGCATAGAGAATATTCTAGACACATTTATTACACATGGGGTCAATAAGTGGGAGTATACAATATGTATACATAAGTAAAATAAGTCAGTTAATACAATAGGGGGTGTCAGTTCTGGCAAATCCGCACTTAACTTAAGTGCAGATTTCAAACCAAATCAGCACTTAAATTTTGCAAAAAAGTCACTTATTTCAAAAATGGGTGTCAGTTCTGACCTCAAATCAGCACTTTTTTTGTGATTTTTTTTTCAAAACCACATGTTGGCCACATCATCCCTTTCTTTCCCATACCATTTTGTACTCTCCAAATGTCCTCTTTGTGTACTTCATTCACTTGGGTTGGTATTTTGGTTTGTTGCATATTCATTTTTTTTTGGAATTTACGGTGAAATTTTTTTTTTGGATGGCTCATTGGTTTTCTTTCACCAGCTCAACATGAAATTGCATATTTTCTGAAATCGCATGTTTTGTCAGTGATTTTTTTTTTTCATTCATCCCTCATATCCTTTTCCTATTCTCCTCCAACATCCCTCAAACAATTTGGTTTCATTAATTTTGTCATCTCATCTCTCCAGGTAAGTCACTTTATTCTTTTTTTTTTGATTTTTTGATTACTAATTATAATTTTTTTTGTTTTTTTCTGTTTATTTTATTTTTTTTATCTAAATTTTTTTTGTAAGTGGTTATTTTGGATTTCAATGGTATAATTAACCTTTTTTTTCTCTCCCTCTTTACATTCTTTTTTAGCTCCATCACCCTACTCTTCATCCCTCCTTGGCATGGTCATTATCCCCCCTTTCCCTTATTTCACTTTTTTTTGGCTCCATTTCATTGAAACACATACATTGCACATTCTTTATGCATTTCACTTACTCCATATTCAATTTCCCCACAATTCCAACATCAATCTTTCTCACTCTATTTTTCCTACTTTTCAATCAAGGTAAGTTTCATCTCCTTTTTTTAATGCCTATATGATATCTCATTTCTTTTATGAAAAGTTCATACTTAAATATATGTATGACTCTTATCTGGATAACAGTGAACTTATAAAACTCCTTTTGATCTCATCTTCATTACCACTTTTCAAGTTTTTGTAAAATTTTGAAAATCAGACTCGGAATTAGGGTTAGGTTTATTCAAATCTAATGTTCTTTTTACTGAAGATTCTCCTGAAGGCTACCTTTCATTTCCCACAAACAGATTTGAATTTGATTCAGTGGTTGCTGAGATATTGACCGTTAAAGTTGAGCCTTTTTTTTCCCAATTTAAATTTTTATTTCATTTTTTTATGTAACAAATTAGGGTTAGGTTTATTTAAATCACATGTCCTTTAACTGAAGATTCTACTAAAGCATATATTTCATTTCCCTCAAACAGGTTTGAATTAGGTTCAGTGGTTGCTGAGATTTTGACCTTTGAAGTTGAGCCTTTTTTCCGAATTTCACTTGTCTTATTTCACATTTTTATATTGCATATTTAGAGGATAAGGATTCTGAAACTCTTATATGATTATTATCTAGGCATTTCAATTATATAGGCATATATTCGTTGCTCAAGAATATCACTAAATCTCAAAATGATGAAGATTTTTGCTTATGGGACACTCTACCTTCCTTTAACTCTTTTCTTGCTCTTCGACTCAAAAAGCACTGTAATAAAGCATTTGAAAAAAATCATGAACTTGCAACCAAAGTTGGAATACCAAATTGGTGTGACTCCGAATGGGAAGATATCAGCCACGAATATCTTTTCTTTTCTAATGTTATTATCACTCATTCTGGATTTCACAATAAAATTCACACCGATACCAATGACACCAATTTTCTTACTTTTGGTATATTCTCATATATCAAACCGATTACCGGCCAACCAATACCATCTCCAGCTAAAATCAAATGACATGGTTTATATTTTCCAGTCCACTGGTGCATCATAGATTTTGGTTTGGGAAATGGTATCATCAAAACTATTTGGAATTCTTCTAAGGATAATCATCAAACGACCAAAGCTCCTCCTGGTTTGGAATCCTGTCAAGATTTAACACATTTTGGTTGCTCATTTCAAATCAGTCATAAGTTGATTCAAAGAATCAATAAGGTAATGAAAGAAGGTAAAGTTAATAGATTCAAAAAAACTTTTTTTAGATCCAAAAAGTATGGGGATTAGAGTTGTCATCGAAAATTTTATATTTTTTTGTAAATTTTTAATAAATATTTTTTATGTATCAATTTCCTCAACAAAAGTAATGGGCCAACGACCTTGTGTTGTATAAATGGTAATCATGATAACATTTATTTGTTTCATGGGGTTCCTCTAGCCTATACCTGTGGAAAGTCCCAAACTTTTGTTTCTAGACTTGGTCTGCATTTTCGTTCGAGGGATTGTCATTACTTTAAACTAGGGAAATTGATATATATTAGATATTTATTTAATAATTTACGTAATTCTATTAAATTTAGATGTCTTCCACCACTTACTTCAATAAAATGCAGGGGGAGGGTATTGCCAAATTTTCAAATCTGACATGTGAAATTGATGACTTAGAAAAATTTTGGTGATATCCACCCCTTTCATCAACAAAATGCAGGGGAGAGTATTGCCAATTTTTTAAAACAGATATTGAATTTTTTTGACTTGTAAATATTTTGGTGAAAATTTTTGACAAGAATGTGAAAGTAATTGTTTCCCCCTTGAGCAGGTTTCTGGCTCAAAGGAATAGCAGTACCATCAACAAAACCAATACATCCTGGGAAGCCCTCTGCTTACATAACCTGAGATGATTCAAGTCGCTCTTCTTTTGTTGGCCAGGTGAGAAGTTGAGATTACAAGGAGTTGATGGCAGTGATACATTGTTTGGTATAAGTGTTAACTGAACCATACCCTAAATCAAAGACATTTTCTAAACGTTTCAAAGCGGCTCCATTACCATTTGAACCCAAATGACATAGTGTGATGGCTAATTGAATTGAAGGATGTTGTTGTTCTTTTTAAAAATTATTGTGAAATACGGGATGATCCTGAATAAGCTCAAGAAATTTAAGGAAACATTCCTGAGAAGTCCTGAACAGCTGTCTAAAACTGGGTGTAGATAGTTTAAGAAGTGTTTGGATGGTGTACTTGGGGGTATGAAGTACTTGAGGCTTTCTGGGAAGAAGGTAATGTTTCGTGGCCATTTTTGATAAAAAGACAAAATCTTCTTCTAGATCAGAATCAGAATTGCAATCAGAGTCCAAGAGCAGTTCAAGAGCCATGAAAGTCATTGCTTTATGTAATTTATCACGATTTGAAAGTGAGGAAGGCATGACTCTTATATGATATGATATGAAAATGTAAATGTTGTACGATGTTTTGATTTATGAAGTGTTATGCTGTGGAGTGCTGCGTATGAATGGGATGATGCTGACAAATCAGTGAAATGGGACTTGATGGTGAAATCAGCACTTTTGGTTGAGAAAGTGTGGATTTGAGTGAAATAAGTGACTTATTTCATTTTGAAATCCACCAGTATTGGGGCTAGTGTGTTTTGGAAATCCGCACTTATTTAAGTGCAGATTTGGTCAAATTTAAGTGCGGATTTGCCAGAACTGACACCCCCTAATATATGCCATTATAAACCATTAATTAAATGCATATATCCACCTTTTATAGGTCTTATGTATTTAATATTAGGTTGGAATATGTTAAGGTAATCTTAAGGACCTTAGTTGTAAGGTTACATAATTTTTAAGTGGATTTAAAGCTGTTATTTTCATTATTATAGTGAAATAATGAATAAATGCACTTTAAATCACTTAAAAGTTGAATATATGTGCTATAAATTTCATAATATTAAAATTGCACTTTGACAGATCAATTTGCCTTGTTTAGGAATTTTTATTTGGCTACTTAAATGTATAAAAATAACACTTTTAAAAATTGATGTTTTTTATGCTAGAAATGGCCTCTGTGTACTGGCCTTATGTTGCCTGCATTTATCCCACTTTCATAGCTTCATTATCAACAAATTTATTAATTTCACATTAAAATTACTCCACATTGTATGCTCCATATGTGTAAACATGCTAAATAAAGCAAGAGGTGCTTACTTAGTGCCCTAATTTCATTATTACTTCATTGACCTCATAATATGCACTAATTTAATTTATAACCTTAAGATTGTTGTCCATATTCCACTAACACACTTAAAATTTCCTATTTAGTCAATGATTTACCTGTGAAAGCACCTGCCAAGAGTCTGCATTCAGTCATCCCACATTTCATGTCTTATTTTGTGTGTCTCAATGGCTTCTCAGGCTATATTTGTCCTTTTTAAATGGGGATTTCACATATAAATTTGTAATAATTAATACCTTAATTTCTACTTTAGATCCCTTTTAATTAGAAATTTTAATTAGGTCCTTTCTTTATTTATTTAGTATTTTATTTTAAGAATTACATGCATATACTCTTATTTTGGTTATTACTTTATTTTGATGGATTAACCCCTTATATTTTTGTATTTTGGCTTGAGATATCATTCTTCTTTTGTTATTAGTTGATCCTTGGGTCGATGGGTATGTGTATCTTCTAGATTGGAGTCTCATTAGCCATGTAAAGGATTTGTAATTCAAGGGGGAACATTGGGGGATTTATGGGTATAATAGGATGAGGTTTTGAGCTTATATTCCACATTCTTTTACATCAACTTACAAATATATAACCAAATCAATACAAAAAATATTCATTAGTACTTTAAGAGCCTTTTGAATATTGTTTTAAATCATTAGTTCTATTTTTATACCAACTGTAAGATGTATACCATTTATAATTAGTGAGATTAAATTACTGAGTCCATAAAATTGAATTATATTTTTTTACTTAATTGAATTTGGACAACACTATTCATACTGGACCATTAAAATCTTATATGCAACTGACTAATCAAGCTATTCATGTCTCTGTACTAGAAATCAGCCTGAAAATTGCAGGCCTTTCCTCAAGAATTCTGTTGTTTCTTTTTCCAGTAAGTAAAAACTGAAAAAAAGGCTACAGTAAATATAATCCCTATAGAAATATTTGGATTAATTACACAGGGTTGGATCACTAAATATAGTGATATCATAAAAATAAGCCCAGTTATATTAAAAATTGAGGTATCATAATCAACAATTTTACTACTAATTGAACACAAATTGTTGTTAGTAAAGATCTGTCAATAGACAAATTAAATTTGTAATCTTTGCAGATAATAAACCAAATAATAAAAACTGATAAATTGATTATTTTAAAAAGAGTTTTTCCTTTTTTCTTGGTTTGTACAATTCATTTAATATTTAAAAAGAAAATTACTGACAAATTTCTTTCTTAAATATAAAACACAGCTACATTTGTAAAACTATTACATTAATTGAACACATAAAAGCATATTTAACTTTTAGAACTTATAAATTCACTGTAAAAACCTAAAATTAAGCAATTAACTTACTTCAGTAGTGTTATATATTACTGATAAAACTACTTCTTAAAATTATAAAATACTTATATTTCAATTTATTGATACATTACCAAATTTCAAGATAACTGAAAATGTTGAAAATTTGAGTAAGGATATTAAACCTTACAATTTAAGACATAGAGCTGATAATCCTGTTTTGGGAAATTAAAATGGAGGAGCAAGAATCTCCAAAACAATCAAAAAGCAGCAGCACACCTCACATGACCACATAGGAAAAAGAAAAACTACTAAACAAAATTTCAATAAATAAATCAAAAAATGTTGCAAGAGCAAATTAATTCCCTCTCACAACTTCTCAAAAGTTTAGCAATAAAGGTCAGCAATAAAGGTTAAAAATATGGTGGAACAAATAAACAACCTAGAAAAGAGGGAAGCTCAGGGGTTTATACAAATAAATCAAGATCTGGTAAGCCTCATGGCTTAGCCTACTTAAGTAGTCAACAAACCTTCTACAGCTCCAGCTCAAGAAGAGGAACAAAAAATCACAGTCATAAAATGGAAATGGACTGGTACTCAAGGAACTAAAATCATCCGCCTCATCAGAGATCCAGAAGTCACCCTTACAGGGGAAAGGGAAAGAGAGGAAGGGGAAGTGGAATAAGACCATGGTGAGACATTTATCTACTAATAAATTATATAATACTAATAAAGAATTACTCATAGGTAATGAAATTGATAAAGATGTATTAGATATTGTTGATAAGGATCTTAAGAATTATTAATTTAAGCATGGTATTTTTGATTTATCTTTACATGATAACACTGTACATGGTTTTATTTGAAATAAGGATAATACTGAAAACATTAAAATTGAGCCAAATGAATTGAACTTTGAGTCCAAAAATAATGATGAAACTTCTGAGTTAGAAACTGATAAGATTGAATATTTCATGAAAAATATCCACTGAATCAAAAATCATAAGTAAATTATTATTAAGAGTTTAAAGATTGGAAGAATTCTCAAGAGAGTCCACCAATAATACAGAAAATGTATTTTTAAATCTTAAAAAATCATTGAGTACTACTGCCAGTAAAATAAAGGTCATTGAAAATTCAAATATTGAATTAACCAATGAAAATTAAAAATTAAACTCTGAGATTATGAATTTATACAGTAAATACAAACATTCTCAGAATACAATGTCAACAACTGAGGGTCAGGTAAAATTGCCTTTTTCAAATGTGAATGATATTTTATCACATGTACCTGTAATAAAAGGTAGATTACAGAGATTAGAAAAATAATTAGCTAATATTTTAAAAAATACTGACAAAATTAATGAAAACACCTCTTATGTGGAAAACATGCTACATTATATGAAACAGTCATATGAAAAACCAATGATTGAAAAAGAAAATAGTGCTATAGACTCTGGGAGTAAAAAATAAGCAAAAGATGACATACATTATCATCTATCCAAAGAATACTGGTCTTTCAGGTTTGTTGTGTATTCCTTGCACTTAGCTTCCCTTCTATCACTCCAGAATCTTCAACAAACCTTTTCTTTTACTTCTCCTCCCCCACCTGGTTATCCATTGAAAATAATCAGATTCCTGGGGTGGTTAAATTTTTATTTTTTCATATTATTTCTCTGTAAAAATTTATTGGAAATAAAAAATTCTGTGTCCCCACAGTCCAGCAGGGCTTTTACATTTGTTGTGGTGTCAAGGGTAATTAAAGCAAGTTTTGTATAATGCAATTATCATTTACTTCAATTGTATTCCACAATGATAATTCTTCTACTAAATTCAACTTATCCCTTCCCTCTAATCTGCTCATGGAGGGCACAACCTTCACTCCTGAGCGCTGTCTTTTAACTACGCCTTTCCTGCAATATATTCCACTTTGCTAACCCTGATTTTCCCTCTGCACTCCCTTTCCAAGTGACCAATGCTTCCACACCTTAGACAAAAACTTCACTCATGCATCTTTGTTATTCTTCATCTGAAAGACTTTTACTCCCACTAGCGCCCCATGTATTTACTGTGTCAATATCCATTGCATTTGGGTCCCAGGTACTGGCCCCACTTGATGAGGAATAGCTGCACTACTGACAAAAACCACTCCAACCATCCATTTTCTGATGAATAAGCTTATTTTCAATTTGAATAGCCAATTAAATGAGTTCTTGGAGAGAGGCTGGACAAGTGTGACTGATAAAGGAATTTCTGGTTTTTGGTGAAAGCCCATTTCTGAAGTGAAACATGAGTGCTCCTTCTCCCCTTTTTGTGATGTAACTAGTGTGTCTCTGGAGTTCTGACACATAATTGACCATGGAATGCTTTTGATGTAATTGGTTTAACACATGTTTCAATATTGTGGCCACATAAGGATCACCAAAAGCTAGCTCAAATTCCACCATAAACTAATGAAAAGTTGTTGCTTCATTGGCACCTTCAAGGAGTTATTTTGTATATTGCCTTTACCAGTGTGCTGCCTTGTCTGTGAGGTAAGATATTGAAAATCCAATTTTCAATTTCTCTTCTGGTAACTGATGACCATTGAGCAGGAAATAGAAGTTTACCTGCAATACATACTGATCCATCTGCTGGCCTCTCTTTCCATCAGAGATTTCTGGGACTGCAATATTTGGGCCTTTTACAGGTGGCACCAGTGTTGTGGGTAGCACCTGTGCTTTCCTTTGGAAGAATCCAGCTCTGCCTCTGTGGGGCCACAATATGAGGGTTTCTCATCTGCTAGATTTCCTATAAGTCTGGAATTCTGTTCTTGAATTTCAGTGAGGAGCGCTGAATCAGATTGACCTGGGGGGTTCATGATTCTTTTGTAGTGCACTGGTTATAGATCAGAAAGAATTTTAAGACCTAAGAGAAAGACTACTACTAGCAATAATACTAGCCTAAGACAGGACTGACTATGCTACTACAGCAGTGAGACTTACTAAGACTGACTATTCTGGGGCTACCAACAGTGAGGGTTACAACTATGAGAGACTAAGAAGTAACTGGATTACTATATAATTTTTCTGATGAGGAGCAACCCATATCACTTTCACCATAAGCCCCCTTATTCAATATTCCTTGCTTCTTTCTATTACAATGCATAGGTTTCAAAGTGCTCCTCCTCCTCACATCACAACCTGAATCCAAACATCTGATTCCTCAGAGCCCCAAATCTTTGATGTATGTTTACTTTTTATTTTTGATTGATTCTTTTCTAAATTTCTCATTCTTTATTTTCTAGTCTCAACCTACTCAAACTCAAATTTCAAAGAAGAATATGATTCCAGAAATGAAAATTCTACTTTGGAAGCTGCTTTAGATGAACTTCCTGAACCCTCTAACTCAAAATACAAACTAAATAATCAAGCCTCAACTTCAATGAACTTGAAACATCTTTTTAAACATAGTAATCCTTCAACCAGCTCTTTGTCCTCCCTTCAAAAGTATTTTGAGAAAAAAAATATAAGTAAGATTTAGTCACTATACATCTTCTTCTCAATAACATATTTTTATTCCTTTCTATTTTCTCAGAAAAATTCTCATTTGAAATAAATACTCTCAATTTTGAGAAGATGAAGCTTTATCATATTCTAATGTAAGATCAACAGTCCTTAGATTTGGAGGAATAAATTTTTTTTCTTCAATAATATTTTGAAAAGGCCGGATTTGATGCAGAGGAGATGAAAAGAGTTCATCTTTTCTCAGAGAAAAAAAAAGACCATGATTTTCAAAGTGAAATTTCAAGTTGTGATTTGGAAAAGCAAGAAAATTTAAAAAAGAACTCATTGTGGAATGTGTAAAAAATGTGCAATCTTATGAGGAAATTAACAAATTATTTGACTTTTTTAATTGATATATTGTTTTTTTGAGAAATGGTTGGGGAATGATTTTAATAGTTAATTTTAATCTAATTAAAAATAGTTATATAAAAGGATTCTGACAACACCATTTGTCCTTACTGGAATCTGAAATATATTACTTTCAGAATTTCAGATGGTAAAATAATACTGAAACCTCTACAAAAAATCCTCATCACCAACATACTTTTATCACCTCACCACCAATTTTCATTTCTAAATAAAGCCAAGTCAAAAAAATTCTATATCTTTTTGAAAAATTTGGCATTACCCTCCCTTGAATTTTATTGAGGTAAGGGGTGGGCATCACCAAAATGTTTCCAAGTCATCAATTTTGCATGTTAGATTTGAAAATTTGGAAAGAACCTTCCCTGCATTTTATTAAAGTAAGGGGTGCAAGTTACCCAAATTTAATATAATTACATAAATTAAAAAATTAATAAAGAAGATAAGTGAAATGTACTAGTTTTAAAGTAAGTCTAGAAACTAAGTTTGGGACTTTCCACAGGTATAGGCTAGAGGAACCCTATGAAACAAATTAATTTTTTCATGATTACCATTTATACAACACAAGGTCATTGGCCCATTACTTTTGTTCATTAAATTGAAATATCAGATTTATTTATTAAAAATTTATAAAAGAATAATAATTATTTGATGAATTTAAAAGTTCCAATACTTTTTTGATCTACCTGAAGTTTTATTAAATTTATTACTTTTAATTTCTTTTCTTACCTTATTGATTTGTTGGATTTACTTTTGACTGATCTGATAAGAGCAGCCAAAATGAGTGAAGGGGTAGTGTCAGCCTAGGTATCTCCAGGACTGAGTAGTTATTATGTTTAAAATAAGATAAAATTAATTACATTAAGCTTATTACTTAAAAATAAGGTTAAAATACTTATATATATGGCTATAATACATATATATATAATTATTACACTATTATATGACTTATAGTAGTTTAAATAGCTTATCCATAGCCTAATAATAATTATCAAGATGTTAATGGAGTCATAATATACTTATCTGAAGTGATATTAAGTTATTATAGACATAAATAAGCCTATATATATACATAAACATCATATTAAGTGAAATATGTAGTTATATTATGTATATTTAGGTCTATAAGTGGGGTTTAACCTCTTAATAGCCTATAACCTTTATTTTTCTGCTTATTTTAGGTCATATGGACGTATTCAGTGGACTAACAACGCCTACACAAGCATATACACCTATTTCAGGCACATATACCCAGTTTGGACAACTTAATCTGCTTCCTTGGATGGATTTTCATGGATTTATGAGTTGGGATATGATTACTGGGTTAATATAGATGCTTGGGGATGTTATTGGGGGCCAGGACAGTTAATTTGGTTTTTTTATATGATTTGGGTTTCATTATATACTCTTTGGATGAGTTATTTTACCTGTTTCTTTATGGTATCCGCTTTTATCTGTTTATTCTATTTATGGTATGGGTCTGTGGTATCATTAATTGTGATAAAGGGTCCTTACTGGAGGTTTGGGTGTTGAGACTTCTTTAAGTGGACTCCATGGGGAGGAGATGAGCCCTCACAGTGCTGTAATTGCTGGGGATAACAGTGACATCATCTGGATTGAAGGTCTGTGCACTCCAGTGGATTTTGGTATAAGTAAGGGAGGATTTGATGGGTTATTGGAAATCACTTACTTACTACACTTCAAATAAACATTATAAAACAATTATTATTATATATAAATATTTTATAAAGAATTTAAAAATTGATATTATTTTTATATAAGCTATAACTATATTTTATTGATCTATTTTCCACCACTAGCACACATAAAATTCCAAGTATTGTGAGTTTATATTGAGAATAACTATTTTATTAGTCTTCCACTGAGGTTTAATAACTAAATCATTTAGCAATAAGAGGTAGGACCATTAATAATTACTATTAAATCATACTTAGATACTAGCACACAATGACAGGTAGACATATGAAAATGGTAAGAAAAAGAAAAAACACACCTTGATAAAAGGGCAGAATAATGAGTAAAGAGAAAGGTAGTTAGAGGAATATAGAAGGATAAATGCATGATGTAAACATTATGATATGCATTATGAAATAAATAAAAGTGAAATTGGGAAAGTAGGCTCAACTTTAAGGTTCAATATCTCAGAAACCACTGAACCAAATACAAATTTGTTTGTGGGAAATGAAAGACAGGCTTCAGATGAATCTACAGCTAATAGAATATTAGATTTGAATAAAACTAACCCTAAATACAACCCTGATTTTCAAAATTGCACATAAAATTAAAAAGTGATGATGAAAATTCAAAAAAGAGGGAGATAAAAGACTAGATATTCATCAGATAAGAGTTTCAGAAGCCTTATTCTCTAATTATGACATATAAAACATGAAATAAATAAAGTTAAATTTGAATAAAAGGCTCAACTTCAAAGGTCAAAATCTCATCAACCAGAAAAGCAAATTCATATCCATTTGTGGGAAATGAAAGATAGGCTTCAAGAGAATATTCACTTAAAAGTAGAAGTGATTTAAATAGGCCTAACCCTAATTTTTCATATAAAAGAATTAAATAGAAAAAGTCAAATTGGGGAAAAAGGTTCATCTTTAAAGTTCAATATCTCAGCAACCACTGAGCCAAATTCAAATATTTTTGATGGGAAATAAAAGATAGAATTCAGTAGAGTCTTCAGAAAAAATGAAATTAGACTAAAAAAAACCTAACCCTGATTCCAACTCTGATTTTCAAAATTTTACAAAAACTTGAAAAGTGATAATGAAAATGATAACACAAGGAGTTGAATAAGTCCACAGTTATCCAGATAAAAGTCCTAAATATATTAAAGTATGGGATTTTTATTTAGAAAGAAAGAGAAATCATACAGACACAAAAAAAGGAGATGAAACTTACCTTGATTGAAAGGTGGGAAAAATAGGGTGAAAAAGAATGAAGTTGGAATTTGGGGAAAATTGAATATGGAGCAAGGGAAATGCTTAAAGAATGTGTGATGTATGTGTTTCAATGAAATGTAACCATAAAAAAGTGAAATAGGGAAAAGGGAGGATAATGACCATGCCAAGGAGGAATGATGAGTAGGATGATGGAGCTAAAAAAAGAAAGAAAAGAGGGAGAGAAAAAAAGGTTAACTTTACTTTGAAAATAAAAAAACACTTAAAAAAATTTAGATACATAAAAGAAAAAAAATAAAAAATTATTATTAGAAAACATGTAAGTAAAAATGAAAGAATGACATAGCTGGAGAGACAAGTTAAGAATACAATTGACACCAAATTATTTGAGGGATGGAAGGGGAGAGGAGGAAATAGATATGAGTGATGAAGGAAAAAAAGAATGACTGAAAAATTATGCAATTGCAGAAAATATGTGATTTCATGTTGATTTGATGAAGGAAAACAAAGAGACTTGAAAAAAGAGACTTTAACAGAAAATTCAAAATCAAAGTCATTATGTAAAAAAAAAATAACTATTCCAAGGAAAAATTCCTGAGAAGTCCTGAACAACTTTCTGAAAATGGGTACAGATAGGTTAAGAAGTGTTTGGATGATGTACTTAAGGATATGAAGTACTTGAGGCTTTCTTGGAAGAAGTTAAAGCTTCCAGGCCATTTCTGATAAAAAAGAAAAGATTTTTCAAGATCAGAATCAGAATCAAAAGCAGAGTCCAAGAGGAAATCAAGAGCTTTGAAATTAATTGCTTGATGTAGCTTATAATCATTTGAGAGTGAGGAATACATCACTCTTATATGGTATAAAAGTATAAATGATGTATGATTTTTTGATTTATGAAGTGTTATGCTTCAGAGTGCTGCATATGAAAGAGTTGATGCTGAAAAATCAGTGAAATTGTCTGTATAGTGAAACCAGCCCTTTGGGTTGAGAAAGTAAGGATTTGAGTGAAATAAGTGACTTATTTTACTTTTGAAATCCACAAGTGTTGGTGCTAGTGTGTTTCAGAAATTCACACTTAGAAAAGTTCAGATTTATAAGTGTGGATTTTCCAGTACTGACACATCCTATTTTTGGGTTTTCACTACATATGATAGTCCAAAATGAAAAAACATGAAGTCTTTTTTACAATAAATATTTCTAGTGCTAATCTATTCAATATGCTAATTATATTGAATATGAAATATTTATGATGCAACATCCAGTATGAAATTTTCATCATGAATTTTTATTTATGATTTATCCACTACACATTAAGAAATAATTATTGTGCATATTGAATATCATAACACTGGTAAGATACCTTGTTTAAAAATTGTCATATATTTCCACCTTGGAATAATGTAAATAGTGAAGATCCAAAACTTCATACTATGTCATACAAAAACTCACCCAGTGGTGTTATTTAATTTGATAATGAGTTTTATTAGAATTTTTTATGATAATAAAAAAAGGAATTTGCTAATAGCTGATTTTCTATTCTTAAGAAATTTTTTACTAATTTATGATATTTTTTTCTCTATTTATTAACAATTAAGTGTATTAGAAAAATGAGAAAAAGGAGAGGGGGGGTTGAAATGTTAAGACACAAAAAAGAACTAGGGAAGAGAGAAAGAATGGGAGAAAGAATGGACAGGTGAAGTGAGTTTATTGAATGTAGAAAAAAAGGTAAAGTTTTAAAAAAGGTAAAAAGTGGTAAAAATGAACATACAGTTACCTCAGATTGCAGGAAAAAGCTATATTAACTAGGTGGCTTGGTAATGATTTGATTCTCTCTTTTTTGAGAGAGGGAGAAAAAAACTTGAACATGTGTGAGTTATTTATATTTTATCTTAGAGATTTTTATGTTGCTTAATTGTAGAAAATTAATTAATTTATATTTTTTATTTATTCATGATGTTATGTTATATCAAGATATTTATAAGTAAGTGGGGGGAGAAGAAGTGTAATGGATGAAAGGGGAAAGGGGACATGATAAGTGAGGTAACAAAGTGGCATGGTAAGAGGAAGAATGTGGGGAAGTGGAAAAAAAAAGAAAGGTAAAGGGAATGAATGGTCTGCCATAATGAAACAGAGTCAATTCCAGAGTCAAAGAAACAATCATTCTGTGAGGAAAAATTAGAATATAAATCTAGTGCAAAGACTTTTCATATTTTTATTCATTCTCCTTATTCTTTTTTTTTACCTTTGGACAGATTAACTTAGGGGGTCTGAAAAATAAACTAACAATCCTAGCAGATTTGATTTGAAAAGAACCACACAAACACACCATGAAAAATTACTAATTTGATACTTTGGGTCTCAAAAATTGGGTCACATACTTACTACTTCTGAGCCATTTTCTCAACTACAATTTGGACCACCAATATGGTGGGAGTTGTTTTAATGGCTTGTTTGGGGACAAACACACTTTCAAAAAACACTTATCCAGGGAAGTTGAATTTAATTTTTATATAGCTGATTTAGAAAACATTTTGTGTCATGTTTTTGTGGCATATTTTTAAATGTTTGAAACCCCTTAATGTGTGATTTTTCTTCCCTCTCCTTCCACTTCCCTTAGAAAAGATAAAAAGATAAAAATATAAAAATATAAAAATATAGAAATATAGTAATATAAAAATATAAATTTTTTTAAATTTTAGTATTTTAAAATTTAAATTTTTGGAAGGAAATTCTGTAGCCAATCAATTTTTTATTTATAATTTTTTTTTTAAAAAAAAATTATGGTTGCATAGTGATTGTCCAGGGGTGCTTTTGGTTTTGAAGATTTTATGGTGGTCCAACAGCAATGAAAGGTGAAGAAAACTGAAGATTTCCAAAGATGTATGTATTTTTTTCTTTATGTTTTAATACTTCATGAAAAGGTAAAAAATTATTATTATTATTTCTTTAAAAGCTTATAAATACATAAATTTAAAAACTAAGGTAGTAAAAGTAGTAATAGATGTGGTTTGTGTATATATAATAAATTTGTCAAGTAAGGATGGAATGAAAGAAAACAGCCAGATTCAGAGGCCTTATATAGGCAAAAAGGAGAGAAACTACATAATTAAAATTTTGTATACATGAGTATCAGAGATAGAACAATTCCACAGATAGACATTTCAAATATTTAAATTTGTTCTATAAATAATGTACCCATATACAGTATTTATCTGTATATGTTCATTTTATTTGTTTTACTTTAAATTTCTGTAAATTTTAAAGTAAAATTAAAAATATTTGATTTAATATTTAGTATTTTTAGTTTAATTTTCAGCTGTAATGAGGAAACTGTCAAAGAATAAAATATATGAGGAAAAAAATAGAATTATATCTTTACTTATTTTTACTTATTAATTAGTTAAAATTGTATAAGTAATTTATAAAGTAAGTATAACTCATTAAATGAGAGGTAAAGGAAATTCTCCACTCTAGTAAATAATTAATTATTTACTGTGTAAGTCTAGCAGCCTGGCTGACTCTCCCTCACTCTAAAAAAATAATAATAAACAATGCTATGATTTTTTTTCTTTTTAGATTTCTTTAATAGAGCAATAAGGTTAGATATCTCTTTTCCAGGAATCCAAGAATAATATTCAGAAGATTTATTCTTGAATCTCAATAAGTATTCAGTACCTTTTTCAGCAGTGACTAGTCTGTCATTTAGAATTATATCAATTTCTGCTGTTTCAGTGATTTCATTAGGGGTTTTTTTTGGTCTTTCCCTCCTTTTGGGAAGTAAATCACTATTGGATGTGTAAGTTTTCAAATGAGATATTGGAAAAACAGGATTTTTCCTGTCATATGGAGAATACAGGATAACTTCAACTGCATTATCACCAACAATTCTTCTGACAACAAATGAACCTAAAAATGGGTCTTTTAATTTTTTATTACCTTGTAAGTTGAAGTGGACTTTAGAAATCAGAAATTCATCACCCTTCTTAAAAGATTATTCTTTATGGGATTTTTCCCACCTCTTCTTTTCATATTCAAAAGATTTTTCAATACATTTTTGAGAATGACTTCTTAAAAGTTGTTGCATTTGAAGAAAAGATTTTACACCAGGATGTAAACCCAATTGAGATAATTTATTACTGAGAATTTGGGCAGGAGTATTTGGAAAATATCCAAGCCAGAGCTCAAAAGGCTTTATTTGAGTAGTTGAGTGAACAGTGCTATTATAAGCAAATTCCAGACCAGGAAGTAGGGTGACCCAATCATGAGTGAACCTGTCATTGTGTTTATACTCAAGGCCAAAGGCACAATACCTTCTTATCATGTCCTATAAATTCTGAATCATTCTTTCAGCTAATCCATCAGTTTGGGGGTGATGGGCAGTAGAAATATTCAGATCACAACCAAAAACATCCATCAGAGACATCCAAAATTCAAAAGTAAATTTAGGGTCTCTGTCAGAGATAATGGTCTTTGGAAACCAGCAGTATTAAAAATATGAGACCACCACAAGAAGGACAATTCTTTAGTGGAGACATCCTTGTGAGTAGGGATGAATTTACACATTTTTTGTAAATCTGTCCACAATAACCCAGCAAGAGTTATAACTGTCTTTCCCAGAAATGGGCAATCCTGTTACAAAATCCAAGTTTATTATTTTCCATGGTGCATCAGGATATTCAATATTTTACATTAATCCATCTCTTTACCCAGTTAATATTTTTGATTTATGGCAAGAATAACAGAATTTATCATAAAGTTTGGTGTCTTCAGACATATTAGCCCACCAAGCAGTGTTCTTAATTCTAATCATTGTTTTTTCAAGATCAAAATGTCCTGACAATATGTAATCATGAAAAATTTTCAAGATGAATTGCGTCATAGAAGGAGGAATAAAAATAAAATTACTCAACTTTCTTCTATAATAGAGGTAGCCTTCATCAAATAAAAATTTACCTTTTTACAAAGCAATTTGGTACTTTTGTGGGTGGGTTTTAATTAATCCTTGTATTGAAGCATTATTTGGATCATTTAATATAGTACACAGCTTTTTTAAGTCAGTGTCTTTATCATATGAATCCAGAATAAGCTGTAATAGCTTTTCCTCCATATAAACCACATATATCCCATGAATGTGACCTATTTCATCCTCAGTATCATATGCAGGATTAGAGTAATCATTTGGCAAAGGTAACCCTGATAACATATCCACATTTGAGTTAACAATACCAGCCCTATGAAGTATTGTCATCCTTCCTCTGTATTCTTGAACAGCCAGCTGCAATCTGAACATGTGTCTGTTAGGTGTTTTTAAGTTTAAGAGGGACTTTACTGCACTGCAGTCAGTGACAAGTTCAAATTTCTGGTCATCCAGATAATAATGCAGTTTCTGCAGAGCCCACAAAACAGACAAACACTCAAGTTGAGTGTCACCATATTTCAATTCACTATTTCTCAAGGTTCTTGAAATATAAAAATTACTACTTCTGATACTTTGTCATTCATAACTTTTTTTTGGTGGAGAGCAGCACCAAGGCCAATGAAACTGGCATCAGTGTACAAAATAAATGGTTGAGTAAAGTTAGGAAAGTAAAGAATTGGTGCTGACATCAAAAAATGTTTCATAGTGTCAAAATCTCTTTTACTTTCACTGTTCCAGACAAAAGCAACATTGTTCCCATTTAATTGGGTGAGGGGTAATACTATGACTTGATAATTTTTAATATATTCTCTATAGTACCCACACATTTCCAAAAAAACTTGGGAGCTCTCTAACTGTAGTAGAAACTCTTACCTGTTGTATGGCTGACACTTTGTTCTGTTCAACACATATCTGTAATCCTGAGACAACATGACCAAGCACTTTCAAAGAATGAAAACCAAATTTGCATTTTTTCAAAGCAAGCTTCATATTTATTTCATCCATCTTATGGAACACTTTACATAGGTGGTTAAGGTTATCCTCAAATTTCTTTGAGAGTATGATGATATCATCAATGTAAACTATTAGCCATCTTTCAATTATTTCTTGATGGAATGTTTTATCCATAAATTTCTAAAAAACTGAAGGGGAATTTTTGGGGCCAAATGGCATCCTAATATACTTATATATACCCATATGAGTAGAAATCATTAAAAAATTCTGTGAACTCTTCTCAACAGGTACCTGATGATATCCCTTATTACCATCTAAACAGCTGATATATTTAGCACCTTGTAAGATAGCATGGATAGAGCTAATTCTGGGTAAAGGATAGATATCATCTACAGTATAATTATTTAATGCTCTATAATCACCACATAACCTGGATTTGTCTTTCTCATAAGAAATTAGGACAGGTGAGATAACACAATGTTTAGGTGTTTCAACTACCTTTTCAATAATATTAATTTTTAAAAGGGTAGAGATATTGTCTTCAATATCTTTTCTCTTTGTGGGGGAGCAGGATAAGACTTCTTTCTCAAACTAGGTGGTATTTCAGTTAATGAGAAAGATAATGATAGCTTCATTTCTTCCTTTACCAATCCTTATTCATGTGACCCATGAGAAAAGTCCATAGGAAAAGATTTTATGAACTGAATGATGGAATCTTTTTCCTCAAATGTAAGTTGTTCTCCAAAAAATGCTGTGTCAATTTCAGAAAGAAGGGAAGGCATTTCTTTTTTAGACCTTCCTTTATATTGAACTAAAGAATGACATGTGTTCAATCCTGGTGTTAATAATTTTTTGGGGTAGAAAATTTTAAATTTTCTCTTCCCATTTTTCCCCATTGTGAAGCATTGGTTTGAGGGATCAAAATTAATTCCATATTTTGTTAATATATCATTTCCCACAATGAACCAATCTCTTAAGTTATCCTTTTTCATAACTACAAATTCACACATAGATCTTACAAAGCCATGGTTATATTTGAAGATTACTCTGGCTTTGTATTTACCAATGGGGGGCAAAACAGAGCCATAACCTCTCCAATTTCCAGAAGTGATAGGCATAAGTTTTGACTTATAATCCTGATCAGCTGAAGCAAGTGCTTTTTCAGATACAACACTTCCTCCAGAACCAGAGTCAAAAACAACCTCAATTTTATTTCCATTAATCAAGACTGGTGCCTTGAGAGGGGCAATAATAATAGAGGTGTCCTTAAGATTTCTTAAGATTTCAGCATCTTCAACTGTGGAAAAATCATTGTTATCAATTTCAATATTATTTAAATATTGAATATTTCCTCCAGTATCAAGATTTCCTGATTATACTCATAAGAAATGTTGCTTGTAAAATCACTTGAAGTATCATCTAGTGAAACTGTGTCATCATTAAGCTCCTCTGTTTGTTCAACAAGGTTTATTTTCTTGTCAAAAACATGGCCTTTCTTCCAAGGCTTGCTGCATTTAAAGAAAGTGTTTGTTTGATATTTATTGGGTGCAACAGGGGTAGAGGGTTTACCAACTTTTTCAGGAAGTTTTTGTTGGTAGTTGGAGGGTTTCTCCACTGAAGGTCTTGGGAAGAACTTCCTAGATTCATAACTTTTATTTAAAAGAACCTCATTACAATTATTAATAAAGGAAGTAGGCTCCCTGGAGAATTCAGTTCTTGCAACAATTAAGTCTCTCAAAAACATTGGCAATTTATAAAGGATCCTGTCCTTCCAGAGTTCATAATCCATTTTTGGATCCATTGCTCTCAAGAATTTTACTAGTTTCATCAGGCTCTCAATAGATTTTTCTGTAGATGATGAGCTATATCTAGACTCCTCATACTACATTTGTTGGGCTAACCTAGACTCGAACCACCAAAATGTGCTTTAACTAGTTTTTTCTAATCCTGCCAAGAGTAATCATTATTATCTAAGAGGAAAGATTCATACCATATGAGGGCAACATTGGAAAACAAAGAAATAAATTTAGACACAATTTCTTCATCTGGTAGTTTATAAGAATTCTCAAGACTATCAATGCTACAGATGAATTTCTGCCAGTAAGAGGCAGAATCACCATCATATGTTGGATATTGGTCAAGTTTGAGTCAATTTTTCTGATTTGAGGTAGTTTCCTTCTGTTTTACTTATTTCTCTGTAAGAAGAAGTTAAAATTTCTCTAATTGATCTGCAATCTCATTATGTAACACATTTTCAGATGAAAAGGGTGCATCATCGATTTTCAATTGAAACTCAGAACTATCTACAGGTTTCTCTTGTACTAATTATTCTCTAGAGGAGACTGGCTCAGGTACATGTGGAGTAGCCTGTGAAAAAATTTCCTTCTCAGAAGTGACAGAGTATTTTTGGTCAAATAAAAATGAATTCAATTGTTCTTCAATGTTTTTAACCTAGTTTTCACCCTTGGAATACTGGTTAATGTTTCATTGATGGTTAAAAAAGATAATTGATTCTTATTTTTCAAAGATGAATAAAGGTCATTTAAATTTTTCAAATTTAATTTCTGACCTTCTAGTTCTTGGAAACAGATAGACATAGTATCTTGCACTTTGGTTAGATCATTACTAATATTTTTCCACAAAGCAAATTTCTTTTCATAATTTACTTTTTACCTAAGAAATTCATTAGATACCCTATTCAGCTCACCTTTCAATGCTTGGTAACCTTGTTCAGTTAAAAAGCTATTAAATTTATGGGTCAATTGTAAGTCATTCATTATCCTATTTTTTTTTGTGATGATGTCTCTCAAATATTGATCATAAATAGTTTCTACATCAGGAGAATTTTTTGGGAGAGAGATAGAGTAATTTCCAAGAGTCTCATAAACTCTAGGATCAATTGATTCATCTATAATAGCCATATCTAAATTTATCATTGAAGTAGAAATTAACAGTAAAAAATTATTAATAAGATTAGAAAATTGATTACTTTTTCTACTAGAACAAGCTTCTCCTGGTCTCAAAGTGTTATCTACCATCCCAGAGTTACCTGAAGGAACTGAATCAGTAAAAAGGAAAGGAACTTGAGATTCAATTAAAGTCCTTAAAATGGTTTTTGCATAATTTGAAAATGATTTTTTTTCTTTCTCATACCTTCTTAGTAAGGGTGAGGAGGGGCGGGATTGAAATTTTGGGGCCTGGAGGGTCCTGCTTGAGGAGCCTGCTGCATTTGCTGAGCCTAGAGGGAGTCCCATTGAGTGTTCAGCCATTCCCATTGCCATTTTGACATTTCCAATTTTCCTTGTTGTTGAGGAGCCAACTGTGGAAGGTTTTTTGCTCCCTGTGGATGTTTCTTCTTCTATTAAAGAAAAGTTTCCATGCTTCTTATTTTTTCTTCTAAGAACTCTACCTTTGCCCTTATTTTGAGGTTCTCTGACTTCAACTCCTTGATGTGAGTTGACAGGTTATTTAACTGTTGCTGAACTGGTATCTTTTTTATTTTGAAGCCTTTTGGAAGCTCTTCTAGGGGGGGTTAACTGAGACTTGGAGTCCATGAAAGGATGTTCCTTCTTGATTTCCATCTCCTGCATTTCTACATCCTATTTGGTTTACTAATTGATTAATTTGAGAAAATTTTGTAGTCAAAGGAGAGCTTATAGAACTTGCAAAATAATAATTAAGATCCAATTCCTCATCTTGGCTGGTAGAAAGATTTAATTCAGCCATTGTTTGTATAAGTTAAGCTGTGAGAAAGAAAAAATATTAATATTTTGTCAGTTATTGTTCTTTTTTTTTGTTAAAAAAAATAAGAGATAAAATAAAAATATTTAAAGTTTTTTATCAATTACCAGGAAAGCTAATCAAATTTAATAATGAAAATATATCAATTATAAGGACCAAAATTCAAATGAAATAGTTAATTAATTATCAATTACCAGGACTACCAATCAACTGAAATAATGAAAATATATCAATTATCAGGACTAAAAAATCAACTGAAATAATTAATTAATACAATTTCAATCAATTAATTTACTAAGATATTGATATTATTTATTACCAGGTTTTTTAAAAAAATGGACTTAAATAATAAAATAATATATTAATTATCAGGACCAAAAATCAACTGAAATAATTAATAAAATGTCTTAACCAAATAACCAATTTATATATTTTATATTTCTTAATTACAAGGACTAAATTTAAACTGAAACAATTTATTAATATAATTTTTTAATTAAATAATTAGTTTATATGTTGTTCTTATTTTAATTACCAGGACAAATAGTCAACTGAAATAATAAAATAATATTTTAATTATCAGGACAATTTTTTAACCAAAATAATTTAATAATATAATTTTTTAACTAAATAAATTAAATTATATTACTTCTAGGACTAAGAACAATGTTTCTCTATCTTGGTCAACTAGGAAAAAAAATTTATATACCTTACACCTCCCCCTGTAATTTGAGCAATTTAATGCCACCTACAGAGTGCTAAGATATATGTATATAATGAAATATGCTGAGTGAGACCTACAGATAAAAACCTCTATAGTCACTACAAATATAAAGAAAAATCACACTTATATAAACCTTAAATTTGGGGTGAGTTTTGAATCCCAGTTATGGTAAAAATTGTTAGTCATGTGCCTTTGACGTTTGACATTTGATGTTTGTCCAACAGTTGCTATAAGTGTTGGAGTCAATGGTCTCTCAGTCTCTGGCTTCAAGATAAAAATAATTTTATGATTATTTGGAAAGGCCCTCAGTTATCAAGGGGTGCTTTTGGTCTATAAGATTTTACGGTGGTCCAACAGCAATGAAAGGTGAAGAAAACTAAAGATTTCAAAAGAGATATGTATTTTTGTGTTTATATTTTAATACTCAATGAAAAGTTAAAGAATTATTATTATTATTACTTTGAAAGCTTAGAAGTACTTAGATGAAAATACTAAGGTAGTAACAGTAGTAATAGATCTGGATTGTGTATTTATAATAGGTTTGTGAAGTAAGGATGGAATGAAAGAAAACAGCCAGATTGAGAGGCCTTATATAGGCAAAAAGGAGAGAAACTACAGAACTAAAATTCTATGTACACAAGTATCAGAGAAAGATCAATTACACAGATAGAAATCTTAAATATTTCAAGTTGTTCTATAAATAATTTACCCATATACAGTATTTATCTGTATATGCTGATTTTATTTGATTTATTTTAAATTTCTGTAAATGTCAAAGTAAAATTAAAAATATTTGATTTAATATTTAGTATTTTTCCTTTTCCTTCTTTCAAAGAGTTAAAAACATAAGGAAACAAATAAAAATATATCTTTACTTATTTTTACTTATTAATTAGTTAAAATTGTATAAGTAATTTATAAAGTAAGTATAACTCATTAAATGAGAGGTAAAGAAGGATCTCTACTCTAGTAAATAATTAATTATTTCATGTGTAAGTCTAGTAGCCTGGCTGAAAGTAATAATTGAATCAAAGTTTTAATATCTGCTTAAATTTATTTTTGCTTAATTGAAAATCTTCCTATTAGGGTGTGAATAAAAAGTAGGGTATGTAATTTTTTAAAATTTCATCCCTTATGCTTCTTTTTTTTTGTTCTCTCCACATCCTTCTTATCTTCTTCTTGTTCATTTTACATTTTCTCACCTCTCTCTATCACTCCCACCTTTTCTCACCCTATTTGCATCACTTTCCATTTTTCTCCACTTCTTTGAATCTCCCTCCCTCTTACACCTCCCTTTTACCTCTTACACCTTTCCTCATCCTCATGCATCTCCTTATGTACACTTTTAACTCTCCTTTTCTTCTAGAACTTCCCCAAACTCTCATGCACCTTTCCTCATCCTCTTTCACCACTCCATGAGCACTTATATATCTCTTCAACCTCTTGTAACTCCCATCAGAGAAATAAACCTGGCACCTGCTAGCAGGTTCCCATCCCAGACTGAAGTATGGTAGTTTAATTGTGGGGAGGCGCCTGCTAGCTGGTTCCAACCTTTTTTTCATGGTGTCTATTATAACTAACTTACAAACTAGAATGTTAAAAATAATCAACCAAATGACCAACCATTTTTAAAAGAAAATCAACTTTTTACTCACTTATTAATCAAAATGGTGAAGTAATAACTAAAACACTTACCAACTAAAATAATGAGATAGTGATCAACAAACTAAGTTACTAACTATTAAAGCAAAGAAATATTAAAAAACTACTCGACTAAAGAAGTAAAGTAAAATTTAATAAGATGAATGAAAAAACAAAGCACTATATAACACGTCAACTAAAAGAAGAAAAGTATTATTTAAAAAACTTCCTAAAGGTACATAGTAGTGACTAACTAGATAACTAATCTAAAAAGTAAGTAAATTTATCTTGATCAAAATAGCTAGCCAAAAAGAAAAAAAACTTACTGAATTAGAAAATTCAAAATAAAAGTTGTACTTAACTATCTCCTTAATGATGGAAAGGATGGATAACCAAATAACTAATAAAAAAAAGGAAGGAATAACTGAATAAACAAATAAAAAGGAAAATTAGTATTCCATAAAAAAAAACTAGCTAATAATGTCATCAAGCTTTCTAACTAAAAAAAAGTAAAATTAAAAAGAAAAGTGATACTTAACTACTTACTTAAGTATGGAAAAGAGAGAATTACTAAATAAATAGGTAAAAAGGTAAAGTGATATTAAATAAAATGACTAACTAAAAGAGAAAATCAACAGAAAACTAACCAACTTTAAAAGAAAAGAAGCATTCAACTAAATTACTATCTAACATAAAATTTGAAGCAGTATTCAATAAACTAACAAGCTAAAAAAATTAATGAGAAAATAACTAATTAGGGGGTATCAATGCTCAGGGATCTGTAATTAGGGATCAGGAATTTTTTTTCCCTGCATCCAACATTATTAATTGTGGAAGATTTTTATCCATTATTCCTTGGGCTAGTGAATAAGGATTCCACAATAGGGGGTTTCAGTTCTGGCAAATCTGCACTTAACTTAAGTGCGGATTTCAAACCAAATCAGCACTTAAATTTTGCAAAAAAGTCACTTATTTCAAAAATGGGTGTCAGTTATGACCTCAAATCAGCACTTTTTTCCCATTTTTTTTCACAAAAACATGTTGGCCACAAAACATCCCTTCCTTTCTTACCCCATCCCTGTCACATGTGACACACTGAACTTCCTCGCTACCTACCCATCAATCCTCGGCACACTACCCTTCCTAAAATTTTCAACATTTTATTACAGTTCACAATTTAGATAAATAGATATGTGTTTGTATATAACTAGAGTTGAGTGTTGATTAGTTGCTTGATTATTTATTTACTTTTAATTTAGACCAGAGTGTTTTGTTATTTACGTGATATAAGTATTTGTCTGTTAGACCAGCTACAACAACTTTGCCCCCTTTTACTTTTCTCGTTACTTTGTATATTCTTCCACCTTTTAATTTTTTTTATTTGATTTTATTTTATTGGTTCATTCATCATCATAAAATCAGTTCAAGGTATATATAAGAGATATATGGTAAATAGCAGGGTTTGGTGGATTTAAAAGTGCAAGGGAATAGATGACGGTCAAACGACTCTTGAAGCCAAGGACAATATTTTACTCCAACCCTTTATAATAGAGATGAAGAAGAGAAAGAGAAGCGAGTTAATGATGAAGATGATGATAGATTACCATACATAAACAATCCAAGACCAATGACAGAGACCGACCTTTTCTCTTAATTCACTAGCAACCACATCGTTAATTTTAGTGCCCAACTCAGCCACCAGCCCACCAGAATTGTCAATGATGAGCATCTTTGCTTTGAGGCCGAGAATGATGAGAGGAGAGGGTGGAAGATAGAGATGATGATGAGAGTGACAAGTATCAGTGAAATGAGATGTTATGGTGAAATCAGCACTTTTGGGTAAGAAAGTGCGGATTTGAGTGAAATAAGTGACTTATTTCATTTTGAAATCCACCAGTATTGGGGCTAGTGTGTTTCGGAAATCCTCACTTATTTAAGTGCAGATTTTCCAGAACTGACACCCCCTAATAAATCACTATCCCACGTCTTATACTGAAATTTTCATTCCTGATTCCTGATTCCAAACTCATTAAATCCATGATTAACTTTTAAGAAAGTAACATGACATACAATTACTGATTCCATCCTTAAGTCTCTCTTCACTCTATGCCACTTAATTTTGGTAGCAAACACAAAACATTTTTTTTCTATCTACACACCCCACCTCCTCATTTGGTGGCAAATTCCCACTTCCCACTCATCACCTAAACCTTCTACCAAAAATAATGAAGCACCTCTCTACTAAGAAGCAGTTTCACTCAGCTATGAATGCTATCAATTTAACTTTACCTGCTGACTCTGGTTTGGAAGACACTTTAATTTATATTTCTTTTCTTTCCAAAAAGTGTTACATCATCCCAAGTGGGCCAAATCTTTATTATGATCCCAGATATAATCTTGCCTCAATTCTTAAAATTCCTCTTTTAAACTTCACAACCTTTTAAAACTTCTCCTGATTCTTTTTTAAGCTTTCACAGCTTATCTCCAATTATCCTATCTTCCATAGTAATTCCCATAAAAAAAGCATAATCCTGCCTTTCAACTTGCTGTTGCACTATGTCATTTTGGTTCAAATGGATATGGAAATGCTTGAAGACATCTAGATAATCTCTTTACAATAGGATATGGTACCATCATATTATAAACCATGCACTGTGTGATTTCTATCCTTTCTCTCAAGTCTCAGACACTTTCTTGGCCAAATCCACAACAGCAACATGAATCCTCTCAAGTAATTCAAGCTGAAGGTTTCCCTGGTTGTGTAGGTTTTGTTGATGGTAAAACTATACTGTTTAGAGAAAAGTATGCTCATTATGACAATCATTATTTATGTTTCACAAAAAGGTTTCTTCAAAATGTTCTCAAATTTCTCTTCATGAACTTAATTTTTATCTTCATTATAGATACTCTATTGTGTTTTAACTTGTGTATGATATCAATAAAAAGTTTATTGCTTTCCATAGTGGAAGACCTGGTTCATGTCATAACTATTCCGTGTTCCAAATAATGAAGATTCCTCAAAATCCTAACCAATACTTTGAAAAATCTCAGTACCTCCTTTCAGACTCAGCATATGTAAGTGAAAAATACATCAAAACAGCTTTCTGAGGTGAAAATTTAGAAAATTACCCAAAAAAATCTTTTAATTCTCATCTTGCACAATCAAGAGTACAAATTGAAAATGCTCTTGGGACTTTAAGGGAATATTTTCTAGTCTCCGGGAACTCAGAATACAATTTTATAAAAAAATGGAAATCAAAACTGTAAATGATTGTATAATGACTTGTTTTATACTCCATAATATCCTGGCTGATTTGAAGGATAATTGGTATGATCTTTATGAAGAAAAAGATCCTGAACCTGCACCAGCTCTCCCCCCCTTGATTCACAAAACTTAATTTCCACTGAGATATGCTCTATCATAATGCCAATCACACTCCATCATTTCTCAGCACAACTCCTTTAAATTTATTAATATATTTCATTCTTTTTTTCTTTCACCCCTCATATTCTTTTCCTCCTCTCTTCTTGTATCCCTCAATCTATATGTATTTAAGTTTCACATTCTGATATAATTAAATGTGTTTTTCTAATGATATATATGCCTTTTGAAAACAATAATAATAATTATCAATTTCTAAAAAACCAGTGTTATCCAATAAATTTTGAAGAAAGATATCATGTAAGTATTCTAACTTTTCTTTTTCATTCATTTTTATATAATCATACATTAAAACATTTGGTATAAGAATTCTTAATGTTTTAATAGATTTTGATAGTCTTATACTTATTTCAATTGAAGAACCTAGACTTGTAAAGTTATAAAACTCTTTTAAAGGAGTGGTTTGAGGATATAGTTTGTTAGCAGGCCAAATAACCACTCATAAACCATCACACTTCACAAACTCCACCATATACCTGAGCTCTGGAAAGATAAAGTGGCCTCCATGTTGTCTAGGTGTGTCTTCCTTCCAAGAATCTTCATACAAAAGTCCATCTAAAGTTTTTGGCCACTGTCACCAGACGACCTATGCACAAGGTCAAGGATGTTCCTGAAAATGAGATGCGGGATTTAGAAACTCCTTCGAAGCACAGAGGAATGATTTGAGGAAGTGATTCAAAGGTCACTCAAAGTAAGAGCTACAGGTTCGAGGTATATTCGAGAAGAATTATAAGATAGTTTTAAGCTAATAGGAACTCTTAAGATCTCACGAAGGGTTGGAAACTCAATAATCAAAAGTTTAGGATTTAGAAATGATTTTTGAGAAAATAAAAGAAAGATACAATAACAATGATTTAACTTAAAGATTTTACCACTATTAAATGTAAATACGTTTTATAATTTAATTCTAAGGAATATCAAACCAAATACCCAACCCTTTTATATCCTTTACTCCTCCTCGCATTGACCTCCCTTTCATCACACCATTCCCATACCATTGACCATTACTAACATACACTTAATCCCTCTTCGCTAATATCCGTCCCTGCTCAATTTACCCCTTTTAAATTAATTAACAAACTTTCAATGAAAAAACTACTACTGTACTATTACGTTGATCCTAGCGCTGTGCGTAGCTTATTGAAAATGAGACTAAGGCACCCTATTGAGAGATTGACTAATTTAGATTTAGAGTTTAGGCTAGCGCAGTTAAATAGTAAGTACACAAAGGGGAATCGCAGTTGCTATGGGGAATTGCTTTCTGCGCTTCGAGTATAGATTTAGAACTTGATATTATTGATTTAATGAGCTGCTTTTGCCTCAAGTGTCATGTGGCGCGTGACAGACACCCAACACCCAGGCTAATATAACTGACATCCAAATCTTTGTGTGGGACATTGGAGAAGCCTCCAGAAGTCCAAGTTAAGTTACCTCCAAAAGAATTAACACCATCATAGCAAGGAATATCTAGTTCAGTCACCAGTTTCAGAGAGTTATGAAAGTACTTTGAAGCAAGAAGATTAAATAAATATGTGTAAAAAGAAAAGATGAATCCTAAATCCTCCTGTAATTATTGATCATCTATTTTTAAATTTATATAAAGACCTGGAGACTTAATAAGTATAATGAAGTTTAAAAATTAACAAATTTAGTTACTGATGTCAAATATATGTTGAGTAGAAGCTCTTTCTCCAGTGTCATACATATTACCCTCACCACCTCCTTTTTTATGAGCAGAATTAGTCTTTATTTAATGCTTCAACACTCTTAGGTATTCACAACATTTCCTGGAATCTTCCAACATCCCCAAGCTCTTCAATTCTTCAAGTTGAAAGGACTTCACAATAACTGGATGAATTTCATGATTAGAAGGTTTAATTACTGAAGTTTTTGGTGAGACATGAGTTATTCAATAGGTCCCAGTGCTATAAGAGTCAGAGAATGCAGGGATAGGGCCATTAGATGTAACACTATCCTGAAATGGATAAGTTTGGTACCAAACCTCTTCAAAATCAGTTCCCACCTCATTCCTCCGGGCCTCCCCCTCCCTTCTGAAATAAGAGCTCTTATTTGGACGTCCATTTCCTCTTCTTGTCAGCCAGGCTGTCCCAGGAGACCAGTAAATAAACATACAATTTATTGGAATTAAATAAAGACATAATAATTGCAGAGTATGCATTTAAAATTAATATTATATTACATAATAAATTTATATTAATATTTTATTTATATAAATAAAGTAAATATTGTTTTAATTTTATTATAAGATAATTTAAAAGCATTTAATTCCATAACAAAGGGCACATTGTTTATTTAATAATTATAAATTAATTAATTAAAAACTTATAAGATAATTATATTCAAGTGTTTATCTTATATTGTAATTACTTTAATTAATTAAATTTAATTATTAAAATATACTTTTTCATATACTATTATCCATAATTATTGCCGCTGTTTTTTGGACCCTTAATTGTGTCAATAAAAAATTAAATAAATTATAATACTTATTTTATAAAATAGTATTATAATTCTCAACTTAATTTAATAATAAATTAATTACTTGTTTCATTTAAATTAATTATTTAATTACATAGTTGGAACAATTAATTAATTTCTTTACACTAAATTAAAATTGATTACATATTTTGTTGCGTCAAAATATTTTTTCTTGTTTCACTTAAAAACCCTTAAAGCAGACTGTAACATCTGTTTTGAATTATTTTTCTCATAGTTCCTATGTCTCAGGCTTGTTTAGTTACTCACTATTTTTACTTACTGATTTGGGAATTAGTTGTGGGGAAATTTGGTTCTTATTTGGGGTTTTAAGTATCTGTTTCATATTTTTCTCTAAATTGTTATGTTTCACTTATTCTTTTATTTTCTTGTTTCATCTTATTATAATTCTTGTATTTACAAATGTAGTGGCGCTTCAGAGGACCCATTACCTATAAAAAGGCCTTGGATAATCCCCTGTAGCCTCATCACTTACTATACAAACCAAATCTGAACAAACTGTCAATATAATACATTTAATTATTATTTTTATTAGCATTAAATTTCTAATTTACATTCTATATAGCTATTTACAGGTTGCTTTAAGTCTGATAGTAATTATAGTGTTTGCCGCGCAGAACCCTTACTTTAAAATAATATTGTCATTAAATAAAAACCTCATTTTTGTGTCATCTCTCAAGTAACTTGTCGTTGCCTCTCTTTAAATAAATTATTATTTCATTTCTTTTACTTTCTATAAGCCTTTATTTCCTATTCTCCTTTCCTCCTCTTTTCCTTCTCCTTTTCTTACCTTCTTCTAGACAACTGGCCAACACTTCTTGTCATATTAAATCTGCTTTAAATAAAAAAAAATAAAAACTCTAACAAACATCTTCCGAAAATATTTTTGTTGGTGGGGGGGCTACAACTAATAAAACCCACTTAAATAACAAAAAGATATTATTGTTGGTGGGGGGGGCTACAACTATTAAACCACACTTAAAACCCCATACAGACCTGGAGGAATCAAACTTATTCTATTAATTTAAATAGTAAAGAGCTTACATTATTATATCTGAAAGATCTAACTATTGAAATATATGAAAGCCTTAAGTTTAAAAGATAAATACTCTTCCCCAACAACAAGGGGCTATTTAATTATTTGTTAAAGGTGAGTCCTGTATTTTTTGGTTCTGCTATTAATTTTTTTCACTAATTTTTTCATTCTTTTTTTTCTTTATTTTGTTTTCTCTTGCACCCAGGTTCTTCCTGGCTGCAAGAGAACCAAAGTCACTGCTATATTTTTTATCTTTTTCACTATTTTTTTAATCTTTTTATATATATTTTTTGTTCTCTTCCAGCCAGGAAGAACCTGACTGGGAGAGAACTAAAGATGCTGCTAGTTTCAGCAACTTTGGACATTTTTTTAAGGTGAGTGTTTTTTTTTCTTTTATCTTTTTCATTTTTTTTAATAATTTTTGTTAAATATTTTTTAGTTCTCTCCCAGACTTGTTCTTCCTGACTGGGAGAAAAGCTAAGCTTCTGCTAGTTGCAGAAACTTTGGTCTTTGTTTAAGGTGAGTTTTGGGTTTATTTTTATTTTTATTTTTATTTTTTTCACTAATAATTTTTTTATTTTTTTGTTCTCTCAAAAAAATGAGAGAATGGAGAGGAGAGGAGAGGGGAGGGCAGAGAGGAGGAAGGAAAAGGCATGAGAGGGGTGGGAAAAATTTGCAAGAGAGAAATGAGAATAAATTTTTGAGCATGCATCATTACTTAACAAAATGAGATGTGTGGAGGGGGAATGTAGCAAGTGAAAGTAAATATAAAAACCCACATTTAATAAGAAAAAATACAAAAATTAAACTACCAGAAGAGGGTACTAAATAGAATACATAGGAAAAAAGTAAAAAATGAAACAAGAAAATTCTCACAAACAATGATATGGAGGAGGAGGAATGTACGGAGTTAAGAAGTGGAAAACCAGTGAGATGATAATTTCAGATAAAGAAAAAGAATGGAACATGGAAAAAGTCATGACTAGGATCATGTACTGGGCTCAACCAGAATCACTCTCTGAATCAAACCCATAAGTGTACCCTTAAACCAAAAACTGAACCAGACGTCTGGTTCACCATATTTATTCCCCTGTGAGTTTTTAGAATCAAAAAACCAAAAAGTTGCTGCTAGTTGCAGTGACTTTGGTCTTTTTTTAAGGTGAGTTTTGCTTTTTTTTTTTTGCTGATAATTTTTTTAACTTTTTTTTATTTTTTTTCTCTCCCAGCCACATATGTAGACACTACTACATGGGTTACCACTCAAACTATATCACTTCCACAACTACTGTTTTTGGTACAGTAATTATCAAGTAGCAGAGAGAGAAAAAAAGGGGTTCAAAAAATATTGAAAATACCCAATTTTACTATTGGAGAAAGGAGAAACCAGGTGTGACAATTTAAAGATCATTAAATTGTGCCACATGCTTGTTGAGATGTGGAATGTTTTTTAAATCTTCTTCAAATGAAGAGTAAAAAAGTATGTACACTTCAATTTGCAGTCTAACTAACAACAGTAAGTAAGGAATATACTAGTTAACTTTATTATAAAAAAAATTATAAACAAGTGAGATGGGAAATAAAACAAAAAAACTAGTAATCAATCAAAAATTTGCAATAAGCATTCAATTTCCTCAACAGATTTATTAGCTTTAACACATTCTATTAGGAAAACTTTCTTTTTGGAAGAATCTTCAAGTTGATACTTGAGTTTCATCTGATTCAATAGCAAATGGTACTTGAGAGCCTTCTCCTCTTTCTTTATCTCAAATTTCTTCTCCTCCAAGTCATGTGCCCTCTCATCCCTCTGTAAAGAAAGCTTTAATTTCTTCACCTCCTAGTCTTGTACTCTCCCATCCCTCTTTAAAGAGAGCTCAAATTTCTTCTCCTCCAAGTTTTGTGCCCTATCATCCCTGTGTAAAGAGAGCTTGTATTGATGCTTTTGAAAGTTAAGAGTATTTCTTGCTATTTTACCTTTACCTAGAGTAAATAGGAATATTAACAAATGAAAAGAAAAGCTCACTTGATTATTAAGAGGTATGCCATCACTTACAAGATTTAAATTTCTCCAGAAAATCATCAATGGAAGAAAAAGGGGTTTGGAAAAAACTATCTCTGTTTTGTTTTATTTGACTGTTTAAATTCAGAGTAGTTGAGAGTCTTCGCTTTTTTTAGAGGTAACATTTTCCTCTTCATAATTAATGCTAGTCTTGGACTGGATTGATTGTGGCCCCTGGGTTTGTTCATTGGCCTATTTAGAAATAAGAAAAAGATATGTAAATAAAAAATAAAGAAATAGACAAGAAATTAAAACTCACTTGAGAAAGATCAGATTGGTTTATATCTACATAAAGATCTATTAAAAATAAACCTTGATTTTTGGAATTCAAATGAGGGGAGGCTTGGGTAGAAGAGAAAGGAAAAAGATTTCTTTTGACATCATGTTTGGAGATATCATCTTCTCCATCCAACATTTTTCAGGATTAACATTGGCTCACTCTCTAAATATGGAATCAATCCTTTTATTGTAAGGACATAAAGAGTCAATTTTATCATCTATAGATTTGATTCCAATACTAATATCAAGGTCAGTAATACCAAAACCAGTGGAAAATGAAAGAGTCTTAGCCTTCTTGTATTTAGCTCAATATTTCTTGAAGCATTCAGAAATCTGTTTGGGCAAAAGATCAATCCTTCCCTTTGTCTTGTTTCTTAATTCATTGGCCATAAGAAGATATCCATTGACTTTTTATGCAGGGGGCCTTCTTACTTTAGTTGCATTCTCAGTACCAAAACAAGAATCATAGTTAGATTTATTTTTCAGCCAGTTGATAAATATGAGATGATCACCTTTTTTAGTTTAACGGTCTTTAATTTCTCAGCAGAGCAGGGAGAAGAGGGAGTAGTAG
Source organism: Hemileia vastatrix (assembly GCA_030280995.1). Classification (NCBI taxonomy): domain Eukaryota; kingdom Fungi; phylum Basidiomycota; class Pucciniomycetes; order Pucciniales; family Zaghouaniaceae; genus Hemileia; species Hemileia vastatrix. The sequence goes on along the minus strand of JASXTE010000004.1, from coordinate 15,075,882 downwards.
GATTTGAAGAAAAACAGGGGGATGGCTTCCTTTGAGAAGATCTATGATGACAAGGCAAGTTAAGATATTTGAAGATAAAAAGGAGAAGAAACAAACAGATGAGATAGGGAGGGGTTCTGAACAGATAGAATGAATAGACAGTATGTGGCTATGACAGAAAGTAGTGCAAGATGTGGTTATTACAGAATTTGTCCAAGATGTTTTTATAAGAAATTGAGGATAAAAATGTCAGATACACTACGCAATATAGGGGGTGGACTTGCTAGCAAGTCCTCAACCTGAACTCAGATGTAACTCAGGTAGAACTCAGACTGAACTCATACTGAACCCATACTGAACTCTACTTGAACACCCACCTAAAACTTTTCTGCTGAGTGGTGTTCATCCCTGATTTTATGGTTCATTTATCAATAGCTCAATGTGTCTTCAATCTGTGGTGAGCTCAGGTCCAAAGTTGCGGACTCACTAGTAAGTCTGCCCTGCATATTGTGTGGTGATAGAGGTGAACATTTACACGTAAAAGGTATAGTAACCCAATTATTAGCAAAAATAATTGTGGAAAATAATTGGGGTATAATGATTTTTATCTGCCATTAATTTAATTGCGCATTGGTCAACATTTATACCCCCTAATATCTTAAAAATTAAACTCATCTGTGTGGCCAAAAAAAAGGCACAAGATCCAAATTCTTTAAATCTCTTAACTTAAAATTGTGCTAGCCTCACTAATTCCCTGTACTCTACAATCTCATAAATTTTTATCCCTTCAATAGTAAGTCCTGAAATCTTATATTTCGCCACATCTTCTAGTTCTCTTCTTGCATAATCTTCAAATTTTAGGCCAAAAATATCAAATCTCAATGAAACTTTTTGTTACCTGTCCATAAAATGTTTATCACCAGTACCTTTCCTATTTTTTCTGTCTTTTGTTGCTTACAGTAATTGGTTATATGTTTCTGTTTTTATAGGGAGAATTTATTTATTCTTTTTTACTTTTTTTTCTTTACTTTCATTAAATACACCTAAGTTTTTAGCTTACTTTGAATCATGGTAAGTTTTTGCATCTAAGTTTTTTCTCAGTAATTTTTTTAAAATATTCCATTTTTATTTTCTTAATCACTTGTTCATCCTATTTTTTTATTATCACAAAATTTTTTGATAGTAAAGTAGGGGGGATGTTGTGTAACTAGTATATATATATATATTTTCTTTGATATCAAACTATTTACACCTTTGGAAAAATCCTTATCTGTTTTTTCTGGGTATATCCAGAGAGCCTAGATGATTATGTGTCAACATGTCAGTAATTTTATCCACACTTTCTCTATCCATAGATCCTAGCTGATGCCATGTTAACCGAAAGACAGGGTAAAATAAATGCATTTTCAAAAAGTAACTAATTAAAAAATATTTATTTCTGGCCAAAAAATTGATATCTTAGAGAAATATTTTGTTAGATTTGATTACTTTTTTTGTGGAGTTAACTGTTAACATAACATAATAGGTCAAAAAAATCTAAATTTTCAAACAAAAAATTAACCTTTTTCTGGTAATTACTTTTTTTAAATATGAATATATATCACCCCCTCTTTCCATAGGGGCTAGTCTCATAACTCTACATGCACAAGTTTTGAAGTTCAAATTTCTAATATTTAATGAAATATAATTCTATGAAATAAATTTATCAATAATTCATACTTTTGATATTATATTAATACTAAGAAAATTGAGGTGGTATGCCTTCAATTTAAGAATAAGTGCCATGCTTTGATCATTATTCAAGCAGAACACACTACACAATATAGGGGGTGGACTTTCTAGAAGTCCTCAACCTGAACTCAGATGGAACTCAGACTGAACTCATACTGAAACCATACTGAATTCTACTTGAAACCCCACCTAAAACTGTTCTTCTGAGTGGTGTTCATCCCTGATTGTATGGTTCCTTTATCAATAGCTCAATGTGTCTTCAATCTGTGGTGAGTTTAGGTCCAAGGTTGTGGACTCGCTAGCAAGTCCACCCCCATATTGTGTGGTGACATATATAGAATTTGACCATATATCATTATTTAAATTTCCTCTATCTCCCTGTAACATTTTATTAAAATCTCTAGCCACAGCTCTATTTTATGCCACATTATTACCATTCTTAACCTTAATAAAATTATTCCTTACTCAGTTTCTAGAAAATTACAATATCTCCTTTCATGAAATTGGTGCATTCAAACTCAATTCATTTGTATACTATTTGAATTTCATCTTGCATCTCATCTCTACAATTTTGTGACTTTTCCTTGAATTCTGTTTATACCTCAAAATATCAAAATATTGTGATTTTCACAATATATGTAAAATTGAATTAATAATTTCAAGAAAAAATGGTGCAAATTCATTGATAGTAAATATAATAATTTTTATTCCTCTTGTCACTCTAAATCATTTAAACCAAAGATGGCAGGATCTTAAGGATCCTGCTTGTACAAGTGCTCATGGTAATCAGTAGTCACTTCCCTGGCCAATTCCTTTACTTCTATTAGATTATTTAACACAGGAAGAGATTCAAATTTTTTCTATGATTGAACTAAACACCCCTGAAATATAATTGCTGAGATGCTTCCAAATTTTTTCTTCAATGAAAAAATTTACCTTAATTTCATCTTTTAGGAAAATACAGCTGACTAAAAAATCTCCAGGAAAAAATTTGGAGGGAATTGCATGCCAGTCCATACCCTTGCTGATTTTTTTAGGTACAGACTAACATGAAATTTCCCCCTCAATTTTTCCTATTCAATGCAAGAAATTTGGTGGCTGAGAAAACACAGTACTTATGACTGGCCAGACACATCCCCAATACCCTATCTGAAAGGTAAGGCGAGAATGAATGGAATTTAAGATCCAAATTTATCTAATTGAGCTCACCCTCATTTTATTTTACAGTTGAAATATCAATTGAATTTTAATGAATCCCCATTATCTTTAGCCTTTTTAATTTTTTTGGATAGTGAAACATAGTATTTTTTAGTATTAAGAATCCAAAATCATATCATGAAATCAGTTATTTTATTAAAAAACTAACTAAAAACCATGTTTTGAATTTGGATGAATTTCACATTAGTCCCCCAATCATATCCTTTTGAAGTAATTTTTCCTCAGGATTTTAAGACATTTGAGGAATTTAATTTCATATAAGAAAATATCTTCTTTAGAAGTGGTTTGAGGTAGAGATACAAGTAAAATTTCATGCCCAACTAGGTCTATTGATTATCTCATTATATTTTTCCAACTCACCATAGTATCATTTTTTAGATACTGAAACAAAGAAAAAAATTGAATAAGTTTTGACTTTAGATGTGACATTTTTTAGGCCTGAAAGGGCTAGGTATTCATTGTGTTATTTGCATATATCATAGAACTTTTGAAAGTTAATTAGATCATAATTATTCCAGGGCTGGTTAAAAGAAGGTCTAAAGAGAATATTTTCTTCCTAATTCATTATTTCATGTTTGGTTTGAATTTTTAGTTACCTATTTTCTTACATAAAAAAATCCTGGATTCTTTCTTTCCATTCATTGGTGGAGAATTTTTCATACTTATGGTTCATTTTTTAATTTTAACTGCTCATAGGTGGGTTCTCTCAAGTACCTTGCACATTAAAATCTGGGAACTGTACAATAGTGGAACCAGGCTGGTATAATTTTTTCTGGTTCATCCTTCTTACATACTAACCATGAATTTTCTGTTGTTTTTTTCTGAAACCTGGTATCATGAGGCTTATTAGTTTGAGACTTCACTAAAATTATTCAAAAAAAATTATATTATATTTATTGGCCCAAGATATGTTTTCTTTGAAAAAACATACAAAACTCATGTGTTTTTTCATCTTCCTATAAAATTAAAGTAGAATTACTAAATGCAGAGCCATAAACTATACTTCTCTGCATTTTACATTGGCCAATTACAGAATTAATTTGTATGTATTGCATATAAAATTTCATTTCTTACTAGCCTTAGCATTTCTTCTAGTGTCAAATTGGTGAAAGAAATAGCTTGGGTATAATTTAGCCTACACTTCTTTTTTTGTTTATGGCTTGGTTTTTTATCATTTGAATCAATCTCTGTTTCCCTTAATTCCCCCATTTTTCTCAGGCAACTAGTTGAGGCTTGTTGTGGATCTTCATCATCAATTTGAATAATTTTGGTGTTTTTGGAGAGCAGGAGCTATTTTTTTACATAATATGTTGAATGAATCATATAAATTATTGGTACTGAGAAAACGTTTTGCAAAAGTATCATAAAAATCTTACTTTCTTGCATTGTCTCAAGGTGGTTCCTGAATTTTTCAGAAATATCAGAAACATTATTGGGAATAGCTTTCATTGAATTTTCAACAAGTTTTACTTGATGTATAATCAGCCTTCATATTTTACTTAGACACAGAATTCCTGAATAATAATATTTATAACTTTAGTTGAATATAGAAAAGTGGAGAGAGCGGAGAGAGAAGACAGAAAAATAGGAGCAAGGAAGAAAAAGAGAATGAGCTGAAATAAAATATCAGACTAAGTAAATGGTAGATTTGATGCAGAGACAGGATAAAAAAACCATCTACTAATAAGATAAACTGGAGGATAAAGTGTGAGAACAAAAAATAATGAATAGGAAAATAGATAGTTTACACAGTAAATATGGATAAATTGGACCAAGTAAGTCTGGACTAGAGATTAGTTTAAAAATGAATTAATCATGTAAGAATACTAAGTAATGAATAATTCAAACAATTTTCAGATACTCTTTTAAACTCATTCTAAAATTTCTGCTTTTTCCTTCAATATCCTCTCACATTTGAGATGGCTAAAGGGAAGAAATACAAATTTAGTTGCTGTTTTTTTAAGAAATGGTGTACCTTACATGCTGATGGTATTTGAAAATTAATTTCATAGTTACTATCACTCCATATTTTAGTTTGTATTCATCCTTATTCAGTAAGAGCACTCTCCCACTTTTTACTTCTTTCCTGTTTATTTTTACTCAAACTTGTAATATAATCACTAGTTTCAAGATATCATTTAATCACAAATTCGTTCTCCTTAGTTTTAATACCTTTTTTCAATCTCTAGTTTCTATACTGACTTCATGTAATTGTGCCTATACTATCTTGTGTGAGAAATATTTTTCTATGTTTTTTTCTCCCCTACAGTGGGCTTAAGTATGTTCTACAAAGAGGGTTGCTTGTGCCTTGCTCTTCCCTATTACTCCTTTCTAAATGCAGTTATTTCATCCTTTCTCTAATAATCTTATTCCTTCTCTGACTATATTATTTTTTTGTCTTTAATTTTCCCCATTTATACTGCCTTCTAGGTACTTAGTATTAATATTATTGAGCTTGAGGTATCCTTTGCTTACTTGGATTCACTTTACACCTATAAGGCTCTGTTTTAATAGATTGGGGGTTTAATCTTTATAAACTGTAATTCTTTGTTAAAAAAATCAGGGACAATGGAATTCTATAAAAATGTGATTTTCTTAAAAAAATTATTTTTCTGAATAGGAAAAAACTACCCTTTTACTGTAGGCTTTCTATTATTATATAAAAGTTATTTTGATGAATAAATCAAATATCTAAGGCCAAAATGAAGTTTTCTATTTATTATGTCTTTAGTTTTCTTTATTTCACATTCACTAAGGCAGTAGATTAATTCAGCTTCTTTTTTAGTAAAAATTCACACAACTGGTTTAAAGTTTTTACTTATTTCAGTTATATCCAACAATTTTAAAACAAATATTGAAAGAAAAATATTGAGCAACATACTAATACTGAAAGATACAACATAATTTCCTAGGCCTGGAATAAATGAAAGAAATATGATAAGGGTATTAAGGTCAAGCTATCTAAGTGTTGAATATTTCACAATGTATCATTTTTTGAAAATTCCTGAACAGACATCTAGACTTGGTTTTTTACTTCCTTGTTTTTATAACTCTCATATAGTTTTTATTCAAGAATTTTTATTCATAGATTTTATTCTGGATTTATTTTTATTTAATTGTTTTATTAGTGCATTTATTCATTGAAAGTTTAATATTTTATCTTTACCTCTCTCTTGATTAAAGGATTATCCTTACTGTTCCAGCCTAAAAATAAACTTCATTTAAGTATTTTATTCATATATTATCCATACATAGCTCTCTAATTATCAGTTTAATACTCTATTCTATATCTTATATTATTCTATTTTATTCAGCATTGTTGTATCTGGTGTTTTTATTGATTCAAAGTTAATAGTTCATATATTTTTCCAACTCTCTATCATCCTCAAAATATTTTTAATAATTATAATAAAGAGAAAATATGAAATAATTCTATAACTGAAATTTTTTTTCCAAACTAAACCTAGTTTTTATTATTTTATGCCAAAGATTTTGCACATTAACTTTTCCCTTCCCCTTCCTGCTTTTTTTCTTTTAATTTTATAAGGTTACAAGCACTCAATTACATTAAAAAATTGAAAAAAGAATTCATCTCATCACCACTTAAATCCTCAGTTCTATTAATAATGTTTTTACCTTATCAATTGAGAAAATATTTTTAAATATTTGGCCTGTTATCTCAGTATATTTTTCATTTTTAATTCCCTGAAGCTTTTGAATCCTTAATGCATTGTGGAGTCTTGAGGCTATCTGAATTCTGGTGGAAGGTATTCAATAGGTTCCCAAGGCATTCAGCTACATTCCAGACATCCAAAAAATAATTTTGGAAGGAAGAAAAAAAGTTATTGGAGTTCAAAAGGGGGTTAAAGCTTCCTTAAAAAAATCCAAACTTGCAGTCCCTGGTTGGCAGGTGGTAAGCTAGTGATGTGAATGGGGAGCCAACAATGCCTGACTGGAAGGCAGGCTCCAAGTTTGGAATGGAAGATAGTAGGTAAGTGAGGTAGAATGGGGGGGTCTAAAATAGGATATATAAAATAAAGGCAAGGTAAATTAGATATAAAAATGAGCACAAAAAAATACCTGGCACCTTCTAGCAGGTGCATTCCCTCAATCCATTGGTGATTCAAGTATAGCCCAAATTTTAATCTGTGTGATCTGGAATTCTCAGTTTTAAGTTAAAATTCTTCTTAAAAGAGTTAAAGCCAAGCTAAAAATGAATCAAATCAAAGATAGGGATTGGAACCTTCTATCAGTTTTTCACATTTTTTTCTGGTGAGACACACCAAAAAAAGCAAAAAATGAGAGAGAAAAAATTGGAAAAAGGACAAACAGAGAGTAAAACAAAATTTAACAAAAAGTACGCATAAAGTTTCTGATTAAAATGAATAGGTGGAGAGAAGTAAAAGCATTAAAGATCTTGATTGGGGAGTTCACTTAGTATTTTGGTCAAAGTGACAAAAAGGAAAAAAAGAGTAGAAAAGTGAGACAAAGCAGTAAGGAAAGGGAAGTCAAAAAACTAGTGTGAATTGTATATTACAGACCAGAAAAAAACAAGCTGAAAATTTAAAAAAATTCTGTGTGTAAAGATACAAATTATATGAATAAAGCACAATCAGCCATACAGGAAGATGTATTAATCATATAAGATCATTCATAATTGAATATTTTATGCTTTGGCTTGTGCCACACAACTGTGAAGTGCAGAGATATATTTTTCTAGAGTCTATTCATTTAGAAATTCTAGATGGATAATGGGTCCATGTACTTGGAGTACAGGAGGGCTGGTGTGCCTTGCCACATGAAATTATGTATCAGGATGAGTCAGGTGATGCTACTATGGAGTTGAGACAGGTACTCAAAGAATGAGGAAACATAAGATAGTGATATTTGATCAAATTTTAGGACCAAATTTGACTAAAAGAGTTACACTAAGGATTGAAAATTTATTGGTTTACATAAAGTGTAAGACAAGGGCACTAGAAGACATTTCAAACTAGGGTCATGAGGGAGCATAACTGAGGGCTTATGAATATTCCTGAAAAAAAGTGTGAAAAAATGAATAGCATATGATGGAAGTATTTTGAGCTGAATCTAACATTTAGTTGTGAGGAGCAGACAGTGTAGTGTGGCCATTTTTTTAGAGCTTATTTTTGAAATTTTGGTGGAATTAAAGTGCTCTACATATGTTCTTAATTTTAGAAGGGGGATGTTGGCTAAATAAAAGTTTTTTTGGGCTTGATTTAGGTTTTAATAGGCCTCTGGACAGGTTTACATCCTTATTTTATTTCATTTTAATTTTAATGGCTTTTTCACAAAATTTGACAAAAGTTGGTTTTTTGTGACTTTAAAAGGTCATGTGAAAGTTTATATAAAATTAGAGGGATCCAAGAGGTACAAAGAGAATTCTAAAGATCTTTCAAGTCATTAGGGGGTATTGAAATTGACTGATCTGCAATTAAATGAATTGCAGATAAAAATCTTTGTACCCCAATTATCTTCTGCAATTATTTTTGCTAGTAATTGGGTTATTAGACCATTTAAGTGTCAAAGTTGACCTCTTATCCGGAATTTTTCTACTCAATTTTTCATAAACACATATTGGAAAAATTTCTTTCATAACCACATCTTGGCCTAATTTCATTCATAACCACATCTTTGACTACTCTCTGGATATGCCTACTACCTTGCTGTGCACTCCCATTCTCATCTCATCCAGTCTATTATCTCCATTCAGAAAACCTTGCTATCTCATCTGCTTGTTTTGGCTCCTTTTCATCTTCAATTATCTTAACATGCCATGTTATCATAGATCTTCTCAAAGGCAGCCTTCCCCCAGTTATTCCTCAAATTGCACTACTCCCTCTTTCCCCCACACAGCCAAGAAATCAAAGACCGTTATATAAAAAAAATATGATCATCTCATTCTTATCAACTGGCTGAAAACTAAATCTAACTATGATTCTTGTTTGGTCCTGAAAATGCAACTAAAGTAGGACGGCCCCCTACATCAAAAGTTAATGTCTATCTACTAATGGCCAATGAATTACAGAATAAGACCAAGGGAAGGATAGATCTTTTACCTAAACAGATGTCTGAAGGTTTCAAGAATTACAGAGCCAATAACAAGAAGGAAAAGACTCTATTATCTTCCACTGTTTTGGTATTACTGACATCAATATTAGTAAGGGCATAAAATACATAGATGATAAACTTGAATCTTTATGTCCTTACTTAAAAGAGATCGATTCTATTTTTGGAGAGTGAGCTGATTTTAATCATGCAAATATGTTGGATGGTTAAAATGCTTTTTCCAAAAATGATGTCAAAACAAATCTTTTCCCATCCTCTTCATCCACTCAAGCCTCCCCTGTTCTAAATTCAACAAATCTAGATAGCTTTGCTATAGATCCTTACGGCAATTTAAAGCAACCCAATCTAACTCAAGTATGTTTTTTTCTTTTATGTTACAAATTCTTTTTTTATTTACATTTTCTTATTTCTAAAAAGGCTGAAGAACAAACGCAGGAGCCACAATCAACTGAGTCAGATGCCAGAGACAATGATGAGGAGGAAAATGTGACCTTGAACAAAAAGAGAAGGGCTTCAAGTAGTGTAAATTTACACTCTCAAAGAAGAAGAGAAAGTGATACTTCATCTCAATCTCCTTTTACTTCTATCAAAGAATTTTTGGAGAGATGTGATGCTGGTAAGTGATACCATACCTCTTAATACTTTACTCTGCTTTTATTCTACTTTTTGTTAATATTTCTTATCACTCTAGAACAAGTGGAATTTTCTAAAGAGACTCTTAACTTTGAAAAGAAAAAATAAGAGCTCTTGTTCAGGAGGGATGATAGGACACAAGACTTGGGGAGAGAAAGTACAAGCTGTCTTTACAGAAGGATGATAGGGCACAAGACTTGGAGGAGAAGAGATTTGAGCTAACTCTTAGCATTGAAAAATCAAAGAAAGAGGAGAAAACACTCAAGCATCAAAACTTAATGGAACAGATGAAATTTAAGCATGATCTCAAAGAAAATTCAAAGAAGAAATATTTTTAATGGAATGTGTTAAAACGAATAAATCTTACAAGGAAATTAAATGTCTAATGAGATTTTTTAATGACTAGTGTGTTTTATTTCTTTCATACTTCAACCATTCATAATTATTTGTACATAAAATTTTACAATAATTTCCTGTATTTCATTATTCTATCCATCATTAGTTGAAGTTTTGTATTTTAATGTTAAAAAAATTTTTTTAATAAATTTTTCAAGTCTCATTTGAAAATTTGCCAACCCCCCCCCCTGAATTTTCTTGAAGTAAGGGGTGGGTATCACCAAATTTCTTTCAAGTCAAGAATCTTGAAAGTCTTATATATAAAATTGGCATTACTGCTCCCTAAATTTTACAGGTATTTCCAAAATTCTTTCAAGTCAAGAATTTTGCAAGTCCTATAAGAAATTTTTGCAATACTCCTCCCTGCATTTTATTGAAGTAAGGGACATGTATCACCAAAATTTCAAGTCAAATATTTTGCATGTCTGACATGAAAATTTGTCCATAAACCCCCCCCCCTGCATTTTATTGAGGTAAGGGGTGGGAATCGCCAAAATTTAATATAAAAACATAAATTAATATATAAAAAACTAATATATATCAATTTTCTTAGCCTTAAAGTAATGAATTTTCCTCCCGCCAAAATGTGGACCAAGTCTAGAAACTAATTTTGGGACTTTCCACAGATATAGGTAAGATGAACCCCATGAAACAATTTAAAGTTAACATGATTACTATTTATACAACACAAGGTTGTTGGCCCATTACTTTACTTTAGGAATTTGAAATATAAAAGTTATTTATAAAAAATTTATCAAAAAATAAATTTTTTTTGATGGCTCTACTCATCCCCATACTTTTTTGATCTACTTGAAGCTTTTTTATTTTTTTTAAATTTACCTTATTTTTTTACTTTGTTTATTTGGTGGATTGATTTTTGACTGAATTGAAAAGAACATCCAAAATGTGTGAACTCTTGACAAGATTCCAAGCCAGGTGCAGTTTTGGTTGTTTGGTGATGATCCTGAGAAGAGTTCCAAATTATTTTGATCACACCATTTCAAAAACCAAAGTCAATCATGCACTGATGGTCTGGAAAATATAAGCCATGTCCCTTGATTTTAGCTGGAGATGGTATTGGTTGGCCTGTTATTGGATTGATATATGAGAAAATTCCTAAAGTGAGATAATTGGTGTCATTCCTATTGATATGAGTCTTATTGTGGAATCCTGAATGAGTAATAATAACATTTGAAAATAAAAGATATTGGTTGCTAATTTTTTCCCATTCTGGGTAACACCAATTCAGTATTCCAACTTTGGTAGCAAGTTGATTATTCTTTTCAAAAGCTTTATTGCAGAGTTTTTTGAGGTGTAGAGCAAGAATAGATAATTTTTTAAGTAAAGAATAGATGCATATGGAAATAAAATGAGTGACATGATTTTAAGAATGAAACATATATTATCAGACATACGAAGAGAATAGCCTTTAACAAATCCTGGGCTAAACATGCAATAAATTACATGAAATTTAGAAAAAAGGTTCAACTTTAAATTTCAATATATCAGCAACAAATAAACTTAATTCAAATCCATTTATGGTAAATTAAATATAGGCTTTAGAAGAATCTTCAGCTAAAAGAACATAGGAATTAAAATAAACCTAACCCTAATTTTGACTCTGATTTTCAAAATTGCACAATAATTTGAAAATTTATGATGAAAATTCCAAAAAGATGGAGATATAAGCCTAGATAATCATCAGATAAGAGTTTCAGAAGACATATTCTCTAATCATGCAATATTTAAAACATAAAATAAATTAAGTAACATTTGGAAAAAAAGGCTCAACTTTTAATGTCAAAATCTCAGCAACCACGGAACAAAATTCAAACCTGTTTGTGGGAAATGAAAGATAGGCTTCAGGAGAATCTTCATTTTAAGGGCATGTGATTTAATAAAACCTAACCCTAATTTGTTACATAAAAATTTGAAATAATAAAAAATTAAATTAGAAAAAAAAAGCTCAAATTTAAAGATCAATATCTCAGCAACCACTGAACCAAATTCAAATCTGTTTGTGGGAAAGGAAAGGTAGTCTTCAGGAAAATCTTCAGATGAAAGGAAATTAGACTTGAATAAACCTAACCCTAAATCTGAGTTTTATTTTCAAAATTTTACAAAAACTTGAAAAGTGGTAATGGAGATGAGAACAAGAAGAGTTTAATAAGTCCCCATTTATCCAGATAGGAGTGATGCATAGATTTAAGTATCAAATTCTCATAAAAGGAATGAGATATCATTTAGGCATAAAAAAAAGGAGATTAAACTTACCTTGATTGAAATGTAGGAAAAATAGTGCAAGAAAGAATGATGTTGGAATAGGGGGAAATTGAATATGGAGTAAGTGAAATGCATAAAGCATGTGAATTGTATGTGTTTTAATGATGTGGAACCAAGAAAAAGTGAAATAGGGGAAAGGGGGGATAATGACCATGCCAAGGAGGAATGATGAGTAGGGTGATGGAGCTGAAAATGAAAGAAAAGAGGGAGAGAAAAAAAAGGTTAATTTTACCATAAAGATCAAAAATAACCACTTGAAAAAATTTAGATACAAAAAAGAGCAAAAAAACAGAAAAAAAAACAAAAAATATATAATAAGCAATCAAAAAATCAAAAAATCAAAAAAAATGAATAAAATGACTTACCTGGAGAGATGAGATGAGAAAATAAATAAACCCAAATTGTTTGAGGTATGTTTGAGGAGAGGAGGAAAGGATATGAGGGATGAATGAAAAAAAGAAGCAATGAAAAATTAGGCAATTGCAGAAAATATGCAATTTCATGTTGAGCTGGTGAATGAAAACAAATGAGAAATCCAAAAAAGAGACATTCAGAGTAAATTGAAAATAAAAATGAATATGCAAAAAAAAACACCAAACCAAGTGAATAAAGCACACAAGCTGAAAATCTGGAGAGCATGAAAAAAAATTAAAAGATTTGTGTTTTAAAATTTTAGAGGGTGATTGGCATAATGGCAGAGTGTATGGTGGTGGAAAGAATGTTTTGTGATTCAAGGTAGGGGAGAGCTGGTGCAGTTTTGGGATCCTCTTCTTCATAAAAATCATTGAAAAGACATATAAGCTAAAGTATCTTCCAAACCCAAGTCAGAATCAGAGTCAGCAGCTAAAGTTAAAGTGATAGCATTCATAGCTGAGTGAAGTTGCTTCCCAGTAGAGAGATGCTTTATTATTGTTGGTAGAAGGTTTAGATGATGAGTGGGAAGTGTGATTTGCCACAAAATGAGCAGGTGGGGTGTGTAAATAGAAAAAAATGTTATGTTTTTGCCACTTAAATTAAGTAACATAGAGTGAAGAGACACATAAGGATGAGAAAAAATGTTAAGTTTTTGTCACCAAAATAAAGTAGCATAGAGTGAGGAAAGACTTAATAGGGGGTATCAAAGTTAGAAATTTTAAATTATTTAAAAGGTATTTCACAGCACAAAACTAAAACCACAATCATGACATTAATTCTCAGTAAAAAGGTGTTTTGGGGGCACAATATGGCATATTTTAAAAATAATCTTGGTTGATTTGGTGGAAAAAAAAGGTATTTTGAAATGGAAGATTTCCAACTTTGATACCCCCTAATGATGGCATCAGAAATTATAAGTCATGTGACTTTCTTTGAAATCCATCATGGATGTGATGAGTTTGGGATCTGGAATTAGGAATGGAAATTTGGGTATAAGAGGCAGGATAATGCATTATCATGGATTCCTTATCCACTAGCCCCAGGGCTAGTGGATAAGAATCTTCCACAATTAATAATATCTGATCCCGGGAAAAAAAATTCCTGATCCCTAATTACAGATCCTTCAACTCTGAAACCCCCTATTAAAAATATTTAATTCATTTTTTATTGCCTTTCAACCACTTTTATTGGTGCAGTTAGAATAAAAACACAAAAACATGTCAGATTTCAAAAATGTCTTCATAACCCATCATCTATCCAAAAATCACTGTCTTGTGCATTCCCACAAGGTTCTACATTGACAAATCTATTTTGGGTTAAGCCCATCACATCATGCGCTATATCAATGATGTGCCTGTAATGTGCAATATTTAGAATTTGATAGATAATAGTTGAGTAGAGCTTACAGGAGATCAATGGAGCTCTATAACATATATAATATTAGTCTTTTGATTAGTTTTCTCCATCAATCTCATTATCATTTTATTATTTTATTTCAATCACCTATTGTTCTGTTACTCACAAGCGATATCATTCTATCTTGTTCACAATCATTGTTCCTTGCACTGGAACCAGAGGTTCTGCTACAATTCTCCTATTACATTTACTCTAGTTAATCCTTTTGTTATTAGTTTGGCTAAATTAACTTGACGTTGCCACTGATTCCTGTCTGCAATACTTATTGGGATTATTTGGTCATATCATAAGGTTAGATTTAGTTTTATCCATTGATCTCATTATCATTTTATTATTTTATTTCGATCACCTATTCTTCTGTTACTCACAAGCAATATCATTCTATCTTGTTTAAAATCATTGTTCCTTGCACTGGAACCACAGGTTGGCTAAATTAACTTGATGTTGCCATAGATTCCTGTCTGCAATGCTTATTGGGATTCTTTGGTTGTCTCATAAGGTTAGCTAAATTAACTTGATGTTGCCACTGATTCCTGTCTGCAATACTTATTGGGATTCTTTGGTCATATCATAAGCCTTTTATTTAACAAAAAAGGTGTCAGCTTAGGTCAATTTGGTTAGTATAGAAAAAATGAATTTCTAGAAAGGGGTTTTAAAGTACTTGCTTCCACCATTAGGGACCCGCCCCTTTTTTTTGTCCGGATCCAACATTATTAATGGCACAAGATTCTTATCCACTAGCTCCTGGGCTATTGGATAAGAAAATCGAAATAACCAATCTATTTCATTCTAATACACCAGAAAAAAAATGTGGGCACCAGATAGCAGGTGCCAATCCCTATCTTTTATTTGATTCAGTTTTAGCTCAGTTGTAATTCTTCTGAGAAGACTGTGCACTGAACACTGAGCATGCCAGCTCGCGCGGTATCAAATCTGAGTTATGCTTGAATCACAAATTGATTGAGGGGGTGGCACCTGCTAGCAGGTGCTGGCTGTTTTTTCGTAGTGATAGGGGGTATCAAAGATTGAAATCTTCCATTTTAAAATACCTCTTTTTTCCACCAAATCACCATGATTATTTTTTAAAATATGCCATATTGTGCCCCAAAAACACCTTTTTACCGAGAAATAATGTCAAGTTTGTGGCTTTCTTTTTGTGTTGTGAAATACCTTTTAAAAATTACAAATTTCTAACTTTGATACCCCCTAATACCTCTATTTTCAGTTATAATGGCGGATCTCACACAAAAAGTAAATGTCTGATTAAACTCAAATTTTGAGACGTCCCACACCAAATAACCCATTTCGTCAAAAAAATGGCTGAAAAGAATTGGGGTAGATCTTTTTTTATCTGCTATTGATTCAATAGCGGATTGGAGTACTTTTATACCCCTTTTTGACTGGTTCTTTCCAGGTTCCTGTTGGCCGATCCCGCTCTACAGTCTTGCCAAAAAATAAAGCTGCAATGAATAAAAATTTAGTAGATCAACGAATTTTCGAACAATACCTAGTCAAGTTTTCATAGCAGGATTTACATTTGTACTCTATTCTACAGTTTCTAGCGAAATAAATTGAACCCACACACGTTGGTGATGGCCTCCTAAAATATTTGGACACTGAATTATTTTATATTGTCTTGAAACTTGTTTATTCTAAACGTCCAAATACAGTATCTACTTTGGTTGTTACAATTAATAATTTTTCTTTTTTGGTAGTCATAGAGATTTCAACTTTCCAAATCCCTTTTGTTTGCAGCTCTATATGTTGGGTTTTGTCTAGACCATTGGCTGGGCATCTATTCTTGAGGTTCATAAGAAAAGTGAATTCCACTCAAGATACAGCTAATCCTGGAAAGCTTGCGGTTGTATTGCATCCCGTCCCCCGCCAAAATCAAGAGTTTAGGTCAGCTGATCTATGTCATTGGCGAGGCATTAGAGGCAAGACAACCGCAAGCTTTCCAGGATTAGCTGTACATTAACGGGAGGATGATTAACAGTAAATTCACAGGATTAAAGGCGGGAATGCTGAATTTGAAAGGGGTTATAGGACTGAAAGAAAACGATGGAAGATTTTACTTTGGACGCAATTTCATGGTAGTTGAAAAATATCAGAATTATTTCAATGCCAATCATATGGTGGCAAGATTAAGGCGCTTGCCTGCATTGACAAATTCACACAGATTTACATGCCTCTTACGTTTGCCTGAATAAAAAATATACTATTTTAAACGAGGGCACAGGGCTTGTAGAGAGAACTGAGATTTGGGGTGTGGTAGTGCCTGTGGATTGTCTATATAATGCGCTGAGGTTTTCGCCACTTGTTTCTTCAACACCATCTAGTCTTGGATCTAGCTGTCTGCTCCTTCATTGATTCTATCTTATATCTTTTGTGTTCCAAATTATCTGCTCATATTCTCCTCAATTCATCTATCTATCTTATTTTATCACATCCTCTACTATCTATCAATCGTCTTGACTCCATTTTTGGATCACGCCAAATATCATACTTGTTTACCATGTCTCACTCCACACTTCCCCATTATCCCAAGCGTTGTCTCTTTGAATCATCTTTACGTTCTCCCTTTTCATATTATCCTCGTTCATCTTCTGAGCCTCAACTTAAACGTCCTAAAGTTTGCTCTTCACACCCTTTATCCGGCACAGCTGAACGTTTGTATGAGGCCTGCTTTTCACATGTTCCAGCTGCTCCAGTCTCCCCAAGCAAATTCATTCCTTCTCGTAAAATTGTGGATTTGCGTATGACGATCTCAATGCTGATTGATCCATTACCATTGGACTCCTTCATTGCCAATATCCCTGTTGCCTTGCTATCTCCTAATGGGGTGGCTGGGATTAAACGAACTCACCAATTGTTGAGTGAGGGTAGTAAAAAAGGTGAGGATTTTTTCATTAATGTAAAAGTTTCATCTTCTTTTCTCATAATTTATTCGCTCTCTCCAGGAGCGAAACGGGTCAAGATTTCGACTTCTGCAGGGGAAGAAACTTTTTTCAAGCCATTCGGGCAGACTGATTCATCCTCTATCAGGACTTCAAATCAGGCCCGAGCTCAACAGCTGTGTGGACAAAAGCGGGCCCACTCTGCTTTCGACGAAAATCCGCATGCGCGAA
This sequence comes from Hemileia vastatrix, assembly GCA_030280995.1. Lineage (NCBI taxonomy): Eukaryota > Fungi > Basidiomycota > Pucciniomycetes > Pucciniales > Zaghouaniaceae > Hemileia > Hemileia vastatrix. The sequence goes on along the minus strand of JASXTE010000004.1, from coordinate 15,058,594 downwards.
AACGATATAAAGAGTCGTTCGACCTTCTTAGTCAAAAGAGAGCTAGGTCTTGGGATGCAGAAAATCCGAATGGACAAAAACGATTCAGGGAGTGCCTGAATGTGTGCGGTGAAAAGCGAACGAGGTCCTGGCATGCCGAAAATCCGCATGAGCACAAACGATTAAGAGAGTCACCTCATCTGGCTTGTCAAAAGCGTGCTTGCTCAACCGATGGCGGAAATTCACATGGAAGAAAAAGACTTAAAGAGCCCTTGGATGACATCTTGACTGAAGAAGTCCCGCCGCCCACCTCAGATGATATGTTACTAAGCACAGCTGCAAAAGGTTTGGAGGCGCAAACAATAGGGAATAATTATTTTGAATGTAGGAAGTATGGAGTAAGTGTTTTTTTAACGCTCGTCAATTCCAAAGTTGACGTGGTTTCCATTTATCTTTCCCTGTAGGAGGCGATTGATGCCTACAGTAAAGCCTACGATTTCTACACGATTGTGGGAAGGAAATATGATCCTCTTCTGGCTGGTGTCTGCATGTCTCTAGACAATAGAGCAGTGGCGTATATGGCGCTTGGATTGTATGACAAAGCTATAGCAGATCTGAAGAAAGCGTTTTATATGACCACCGTTGAGAACATGGCACACGAGTACAAACTTGATGCGCAAAAACGTGTCCTAAACTTATTGCAATGTTTTCTGCTTGTTCTGGATATCACCGATGCGAAACTGTTAGTTAGCGTGCTACATCAAGGTGGCGGCGAATTGGAAATCAAAGCCACTGATGCCATGTTTTCGAAAATAATTCAATTGGACTTTCGCGTTCGTGTAGTGTCAGAAACCCTTGAGACGCTTCTGAAGGCAAGGGAAGGGGAGGAATGGTTAGAAGTCGTTAGAATCATCAAGTCGTTTCTCGTCAAATCAAAGTTTTGGGGGTTAGAATGGTGTGGAGATAATTCCTGTCTGCCTTTACGCTGGGCGTTGTGGAAGGCGGAAGCAGAAATTATGGGGGGTTTAGTTGATGAAGCTGAGCATACGTTAGAGTAAGTGTCTATATTGCTTTTGGTATTATCATGGTCAAACTGATTTTTCTGTGGCTTTAGATCAATAATTTTAGCTTTTGGCGAATCAATTCCGGAGGTTTTCTATTTAAAAGGATTGATTAGCTATGCAGTTCTTGATTTTGGCAAAGCCATTGATAACCTGAAGATAGCAGGTGAAAATCCAGGCTTGTTGGTTGATACAATTAATATGAAGTGAGTCATTCAGATGTTACGCCGTTCTGTTGTGGTTTCATTTTGCTAATCTGTCTATGGACTTGGACTTGTTTTCAGATATGTTTTTTCCCGCCTCACACTTCTTTTACCGTACTTGAAGATTATTGATCAAAGAATCGATCAAAGTAACTGCCAGGCCATAGCTGATGCGTGCGAGGCTATTTCCAAAGCAGGCTCAAACCATCCGCTGGAAAAGTTGCATTGTGTCTATGTGGCAACTCTGAGCGCAGAGGTTTCTATCCAAGTAAGATTTTATTCCAGTCATGATTTTTTTATCCCAACTGGTTGCTCATTGTCATTTCGCCATGTGTAGAAACATCGTTTAACGGGTTTTGCCAGTTGTTTGGAAAAGGCCTTGAAGCTCCTTGATAGGGTTCTCTCTACTGAGATCAATTTCAAATGGGAAAGCCGTGCAAATGTTCCATACAGCATAAGGCCTTTCATCGTCAAATCATTGTATTTGCGGGCTAGGGTTCAGTGCTGCGGTGATGATTTGACATGTTATCGTAGTGGGGTTTCCGATTATAAGCGGTTGATTTCCTTGCTGAAGGATGGCTGGGAGCACGCTAAAATTCAATTGGCCGAGGTTGAAGTTGAGTATAATCAAGCTCGTCAAAAGGCCAACAGAAAAACGTATGATCAACGGTCTAGTAGTAACCGCGCCCAAAATGGATCTGGCTCTCGCTGCACCGGCTCTTCATCTAGAGCATTTTCAGCTGACCCTAAGGGGTTTTACAAGGTTTGTAGATAAATATTTAATAAAGAGAAGTACAAAATAAACTCACAAGTTAAATTATTACATTTTGTAGCGTCTCGGGGTTTTGCCCACTGCTACTCCATCGGAAGTCAGAGTAGCCTTTCGAAAGCTCAGTTTGAGGTTTCATCCAGACAAGGGTGGGGACACTCTTAAGTTCCAACTGGTTTGTTTCTATCCTCAATGTTTATCGAGCAGACCAAGGGACTGATTTGGTTTTGTTACTTAGATCAATGAGGCTTACAATGTCTTAATGGACCCATCACAACGGGCCGAATATGACAATGGACAACGTTGTTAAACTGCAAAAGCCTGGTCCAGTTGGTGCCATTATTTTGAAAGTACACTGTCTTGTTTTTTCATCTTGTATTGAAGTTTTAGTTTGAATTTTTAATTATTCAAATATTTAGGCTGCTAAATTTTCCCTACATTTTCCTTATTTCTTTTTATTGATATATTTCACATTGTTTTTGTCTTTTTTTATCTTGTTTTCGGTTTGCTGCCAGTTGCGTTTTGTGTATATAAAATCTATCAATTTGGTTTTTTTGATTTCCTTTTTAATATCATTTAAAATTTTCCTTGTTATTTGAGATAACCTATTTTCCCTTGCCAGACTCATTGAAAGATATTTCTGTTAGGTTTAGATTAGTGTCAGGCTAAGGTCAAGTACAAGGACGTGAACTAGCTTGAATAGTCAGTTGTCTAGAAGATTTTAATGGTCCTATATGAATACTGTAAATTTAATCCACTAAGTTGTAAAATATAATCAAATATAAAGGTCTCAGTAATATAATTCTCACTATTCTTATATATGGCTTACAATCTTTATAGTTGGTAGAAAAATAGATTATATAAATTCAGATACTATTCAAAAGTCTTATAAAAGTACTAATTGATATGTATTGTAATTGGTTTGGTTATATTGGTTAAATTGTAATGATAAAGAATGAAGAAATACAACCCAAAAACCTCCTCCTTTTATACACACTGAGTTCCCCAATGATTCCCTTGATGTACCACCCAATACACAGTTAATGACGCCTCTAAACAACTAATAGACATGCCCATCAACATTCCTAGTAACCCATGACATAATTAGAAGAGTAACAACGGCAAAAATCCTGTAATAATAAGGGAAATCCATCAAAATTAAAGAAAAAGACAAAAAGAGAGTATATGCGTATAAAACAATAATATTAAAGACTAAAGGAGACTTTTTTAAGGTTAATAATAGCTTAATAATAAGGGGGATTGACTGTAGAAATAATGGGGCTAATCCTGACATTATACTACATGAAATTCCCATTCAAAAATAACCAAAATTGACTGAGAAACCACCCAAAAACTTAAAAAAGAGCGTGAGATGTGGGGTAACTACATGCAGTTCTTGGCAGGCTCTTGCACGGGTAAATCCTTGACTAAAATTAGGCGAATTTAAGCGTGGTGATGAAATAAAGTGCCAAGAGTGAGGTTATTAATGAAATTAGTGCATATAAACAAGGTCAATGCATTATTAATTAAGCTAGGACACTAAATAAGCGCCTGTCGCCTATTTTAGTGTGTTTCCCCACAGTGGGCGTAGAATGTGGGGTAATTATAGTGTGAAAAAGCTAACTTTGCTAAAAATGAAGCTATTCACACGGGAAAAAAGCAGGCAGTATGTGGCCAGTACACAGAAGCCATTTCTGGCATAAAAAACACCAAATTTGAAAAGTGTTATTTTTATGCATTTAAATAGCCAAATCAATAGTTCTAAATGAGCCCAATTGATCTGTCAAAGCGCAATTTTGATATTCTCAATTTTATAGCGCATATAGTCAACTTTTAAGTGAAATAAAGCGCATTTCTTGTTTTTTGCATAAAACAATGAATATAACAGCTTTAAGTGTACTTAAAAATTATGTAGCCTTATACTTAAGGTTCTTAAGATTACCCTAACATACTCCAACTTAATATTAAGTACATAAGACCTATAAAAGGTGGATATATGCGTGTATATAAGGTGTTATAATGGCATTTTTTGTGTATTATCATAATTTTACTTATGTATACTATTTGTGTACTCTCATTTATTATTCCCATGTATAGTTCATGTGTTTAACATAACTTATAGTTACTTTTTACTCAGTCCTGGAGATATACAGGCTGACACTCGCCCACCCAAAAAAAACAATAAAAAAATGATAAGTTATACATTTTATTTTATTAATTTGTAATTTTCAGGTATTCAGAATAAATCTGTAGCATTAAAGATTCAACTTTAAAGAAATAAAACATAATAAAATATTATGAGTACTGGTTTTTTAACCCCTCAGCTGGTTGAACAGAAATTTATTTCTGTTTAAATTTTTTAAGAAGGGTGGATAAATTAGAAATTTCTTTTTCAGGTATCCATTTATCAAATTCATTTGATTTCCCTTTAAATCTTAGTAAATACTCAGTTCCTTTTTCTTTAGTAAGGATTCTTTTCTTGAGTATTTTTTCAATCTCTGCTTTTTCCACAATTTCTTCAGGTTGCTTTTTAGGCCTTCCCCTTCTTTTTGGAAATAAGTCAGGATCATTTGCATGGTAAGGTTTCAATAATGAGATAGGGAAAACTGGATGTTTCCTGTCATATGGAGCATATAATATGACTTCCACTGCATTATTCCCAACCATTTTATTTACTACAAAAGGTCCTACAAAGGGATCCTTTAATTTAACATTACCTTGTAAGTTAAAATGTAGTGTTGATATAAGGACTTCATCTCCCTTTTTAAATTCAAATTCTTTATGAGATTTGTCCCACCTTTTCTTTTCATATTCAAATGCTTTTTGGATGCATTCTTCTGCATGCTTTCTACACATTTATTGTATATGAATTAAGGATTTAGTGCCAGGGTGTATATCCAACCTTGGTAGTTTATTTAAATGATTTACTGGGGTATTTGGTACATATCCCAGCCAGAGTTCAAATGGTTTCTTCTCTGTTACAGAATGAGTTGTGCTGTTATAAGCAAATTCAAGGCCAGGAATTAATGTTACCCAGTCATGTGTGAATTTCTCATTGTCTTTGTATTCTAATCCAAAGGCACAATATCTTCTGATCATGTCTTCTAGAGTTTGTATCATTCTCTCAGCCAGCCCATCAGTTTGTGGATGGTGTGCTGTAGACAATTTTAATTTACAACCTGATACTTCCATCAAAGATGTCCAGAACTCTGAAGTAAATTTAGGATCTCTGTCAGAGATTATGGCTTTGGGGAACCCAGCAGTATTCATCATCTGAGTCCACCATAGTAATGCCAAGTCTTTTGCAGATACCTCTTTATGGGTAGGGATAAACTTACTCATTTTTGTTAATCTATCCACTATTACCCAGAAAGAATTGAAACTTTCTTTTCCTGCTAATGGCAAGCCAGTTACAAAATCCATGTTTATAATTTCCCATGGAGCTTTTGGCTGCTCTATTTGTTGTAACAACCCAGCTCTCTTCCCAGTTAATCTTTTAGATTTCTGACAAGAGTCACATGTTTCAATGTATTTTTGTACATCCTCTTTCATGTTTATCCACCAGGCTGTATTTTTAACTCTGGTTAATGTTTTGTTAAAGTCAAAATGACCAGCTAAGATGTCATCATGACAAGTACTCAACATTAACTCTTTCATAGAAGGTGGTATTACTATTACATTGCTTAACTTTTTCCTGTAATATATATATCCATCTTCAATTGATAGTTTACCTTTTTCCAACGCATTTTTATACTTTGGAGGCAAGGTTTTAATTAATGCACTCATGGAGGAATTTGTTGGATCATTAAGAATGGTAGATAGTTTAGACAAATCTTTATCAGATGAATAATTTTCCAATATAGTTTGCATAAACTCTTCTTCTAAATCCACTATATAAATCCCAAATATATGTATAACTTCATTTTCAGGTACATAAGCTGGGTTGTCAGCATCATTTGGCAAAGGACTTCTGGATAATAAATCCACATTTGAATGCAATGTTCCTGCTCTGTGAGTGATTGTCATTCTTCCTCTGTACTCTTGTACAGCTAGTTGCCATCTAAACATGTGCCTATTAGGTGTTTTCATGTTTAGTAATGATTTTACTGCACTGCAATCTGTTATAAGTTCAAACTTCTGGTCTTCCAGATAGTAATGAAGTTTCTCCAAAGCCCACACCACGGCTAAACATTCTAGCTGTGTGGCACCATACCTTAATTCTGTTTTTCTTAAGGTTCTGGATATATAACAGATAACTACTTCAGATAATTTTCCATTTATTATCTGTTTCTGCTGTAAAGCAGCACCCAAACCTATGAAACTTGCATCAGTGTACAAGATAAAAGGTAGGGTGAAATCTGGCAGTCCTAATATTGGAGCTGACATTAAACATTCCTTTAATTTATTAAAGGCGTGTTGTCTTTCATTATTCCAAATGAAAGCTTCATTCTTCCTGATTAATGTTGTTAAAGGGGCTGCAATGGATTGGTAATTTTTAATATATTGTCTATAATATCCACACATACCCAAAAAACTTTGAACCTCTTTTACATTTTTAGGTATCCCAATGTTTTTAATTGCTGCCACTTTATTCTGGTCAACACAAATTTGTAATCCAGATACAACATGTCCAAGTACTTTCAAGGATTGAAATCCAAACTTACATTTCTTTAATGCAATAGTCATATTAATTTCATCCATTTTTTGAAAGACTCTTTTCAGGTGATTTAAATGTTCATCATATGTTTTTGAAAACACTATGATGTCATCAATATAGACCAATAGCCATCCTTCAACCATTTCCTGATGAAAAACACTATCCATCAATTTTTGGAAGACTGAAGGGGCATTCTTTGGGCCAAATGGCATTCTCACATACTTATATATACCCATATGTGTGGTTATTAATAAGTAATTTTGAGAATTTCTTTCCACAGGAATCTGGTGGTAACCCTTGTTCCCATCCAGACAGGAAATATATTTTGCTCCTTGTAAGGTAGCATGGATAGAAGCTATCCTTGGTGGAGGGTAAATATCATCTACTGTATATGTATTCAGAGCTCTATAATCACCGCATAATCTTGCCTTATCTTTTTCATAAGAGATTAATACTGGTGAAATGACACAATACTTAGGTGTTGTGTCCACTTTTTCAACAATACCCATTTCCAACAACAATTTTATATTGTCTTCAATATCTTTCCTTTTTGCAGGAGATGCTGGGTAAGGTTTCTTTTTTAAGCTGCCAGGAATATTATCCAGATCACAGCTTAGAGAGATTTTCATCTCATGGTCCTTGACCAATCCTAGTTCATTTGATCCATGAGCAAATGCCATAGGATATGATTTAATCAATCTCAAAATGTCTTCTTGTTCAATTTTTGAGAGTTGAGGACTGAAAGAGGCCTTTTGGATTTCATTTTCCAATTCACCCACTTCATTGGTGGCTCTTCCACCTTGCAGTTGTTCTTCTCTAGGAGAAATGGCATATACTGAATTTTCAGAACATATTTTGAATTTCCTTTTACCATTCACCCCTATGGTGAAACAACTGTTTGCAGGATCTAGTTTAATGCCAAATTTTGTCAATAAATCATTGCCAATAATAAACCAATCACTACAATTATTATTATCCATTACTACAAATTCACAAACTGCTCTAACATATCCATTATTATATTTAAAGAATACAGCAGTTTTGTATTTGCCAATTGGATTTAATACTGAACCAAAACCCCTCCAGTTCTTTGTCTGAACAGGTTCTAGTTTTTCCTGGTACTTACTATCAAGTTTCATTAATGCATTAAGTGAAACTACACTACCTGCAGCCCCAGTGTCAAGAATGGCATTCATTTCTTTTCCACATATGATAATAGGTGCTCTGATAGGTGTTATTTTGTAAGTATCATGAGATACATCTTTAATTATTTCAGCTTCCTCTATGGAAGTTAAAGATGTGTCTGTATGAGGTATAGCATCATTCAGGAACATTATATCCTTTTCTAATACAAATATCTCATTTTCATCATCACTGTAAGATATGTTACTTTTGCAATCCTCACTAGATTCCACATTCTCATCTTCATGATTACTAGGTTCAGAATTCTGTGAGGTTTCAATAACATTTATTCCCTTCTTACACGTGTGACCCTTAACCCAAGGTTCATTACATTTGTAACAAGTGTTATTTTCTTGTCTCTTAGGGACAAGGGGAGCTGAAGGTTTTTTCTTCTCCACTGGTAACTTACTTGTAGTAGGTTTTACCACGTCAACACTTTGTCTGTAATTACTATACTTGGTTTCATACTTGTGGTTTAATAATATCTCATTGCATATATTAATGAATCCAGAGGTGTCTCTGACAGTTTCAGTTCTAGCTACAATAATGTCTCTAACTGATATAGGCAACTTGTATATTATTTTTTCTTTCCACTCTTCATAATCCATTTTTGGATCCATAGCTTTCATGATTTTTATTAAATTCATTAAGAAGACCATGGGTTTATCTCCAGCATTTGGATTATATCTGGACCTTTCATATAGTCTTTGTTGAGTGATTCTAAATTTTGGGCCACCAAATTGCCTTTCAATTAGTGCCTTCCATTCATTCCAGGAGTAATTAATTCCCTCACTCAATACAGATTCAAACCATAATAAGGCCACATCTGTAAATAAAGATATTAACTTTGAAGTAATTTCTTCATCAGGTAATTTATATGAAAATTTTAAGTTATCAATTCTTTGTATGAATTGTTGCCAATCAGATTTTGAATCCCCGTCAAAAGAAGGGTACTGATCTAACTTAGGCCAGTTCTTTTGGCTAGTTTTAGCTTCCCTAACCTGAGGAATATTGAGTAATTCACTCACTTTAGAAAGATGATCACTAATTTCATCTTTTACTGATTTTATATTCTCAGAGCCCATGACACTATGTTCATGTTCCATCATTGGTTTATCATCAGAGTGTTTTATAAAAACTGGTACTCTTTCTACATAAGAGGTATTATCCTTTATTGTTTCAGTATTTTTCAAAATGTTAGCTACTTCAATTTCTACTCTTTGTAACCTATCTTTTATTACAGGTACATGAGTTAAAGTATCATTTACATTTGAAAAAGACAATTTTACACGTCCCTCTATGGTGGCCATAATATTCTGAGAATGTTCTAATTTAATTTCTAAATTTTTAATCTCAGAATTTAATCTTTTGTTTTCATTGATCAATTCATTATTTGAATTCTCAATAACTTTTAACTTATTGGCTGTTGTACTCAATGATTGTGTGATGTTTAATAATACACTTTCTGTATTATTGTTGGACTCTCTAGAGAATTCTTCCAATTTTTCAATTCTTAATAATAATTTACTAATTATTTTTGATTCCATTGGATTTTCTTTCAGAAAATATTCAATTTTTTCTGTTTCCAATTCAGAAGATTCATCATCAGGGTCAATTTTTAATTCATTTGATTCCATTTTTATATTAATAGTATTTTCCTGGTGATCAATAAAACTATGTAAATTATCCTCATGTAGTGACAAGTCTAACATGTTATTTTCAAATGAATAATTTTTTAAATCCTTATCAATTATATCCAATAACTCTCTATCAATTTCATTACCTATAAGTAATTCATTGTTAGAATTATATAATTGATCTTGAGAAGATGGATGACTTACCACGGTCTTATTCCATTTCCCCTGCCTCTCCTTGGCTTTCCCCTGTAAGGGTGACTGCTGGATCCCTGTTGAGGAGGACTGTTGTAGTTTTGGGCATACCAATCCCACTTCCATTTGCTTACAGTTATCTTTTGGTCCTCTTCTGGTACTGGAGGTGTTGCTGTGGTATTTGGTGCCACTGGTTGTTGATGAGACCTTATATCCACTAGAGCCTGGTTGACTTCTATAAAGCCCTGTGCCGCCCTTTTCTCCAGATTGTTGATCTGGTCTAACATATTGTTTACTCTTATTGTTAGTGTATTCAGTAGGGTTGAGAGGGAGTGAATTTGCTCTTGTAAGGTGTTTTTGGACTTCTTTATTGACATTTGTCTTAAGAGCTTTTCCTTTTCCTCCATGGACATTGGTGGGGTGTTGTTTATTGTTACTGGTGATTCTTGACCCTCCATTTGGATGTCCTGTAACAGGTCTTTCAGCTCTAGTTCTTAAGTTATAAGGTTTTGCCTTATTACTTACAATGTCATTTCTGTCACACATTTTTACGTGGAATTCTAAAGAATTGAAAGTTTGAGATATGAAAAACTTCAAAAAGGAGTTTAATCAGTATTTATTAATACCACTGAAGACAATTTAATTGCTTACTTTTTGGTATGAAGTGAATCTTTAAGTGCCAAAAGTCAAATATGCTTTTTATGTGGTCACTTAATTTAACTGGTCTACAATATGTAGCCGTGTTTTTATATTAAAAAAGAAAAACAACTGTCAGCAAGATTCTTTTTTAAATATAAATGAATTTTACAAACCAATAGAAAAGGGATTAAGAGTCCTGTAAAAAGAAAACAATTAATCAGTTTAATTGGTTATCATCTGCAAAGATCACAAATTTAATTGGTCTATTGACAGACTCCCACTAAGAACAATTTTATGTTAAATTAGTGGTAAAAACTTTATCTGAAAAGATCACAAATTTAATTGGTCTATTGACAGACCCACTAATAACAATTATATGTTAAATTAGTGGTAAAATTGTTGATTCAATATCACAATTTTATTATATAACAGGGCTTCTTTTTCTGAAATCACTATATAAGTGACCCCAACCTGTTGTAATTATCCAAATATTTCTATAGGGATATTATTTACGTGCACCTTCTTTTGAAAATTTCACTTACAGGATTATAACAGAATTCTTGAGGAAAGGTCCCCAATTGTCAGGCTAAGGTCAAGTACAAGGACGTGAACTAGCTTGAATAGTCAGTTGTCTAGAAGATTTTAATGGTCCTATATGAATACTGTAAATTTAATCCACTAAGTTGTAAAATATATTTAAATATAAAGGTCTCAGTAATATAATTCTCACTATTCTTATATATGGCTTACAATCTTTATAGTTGGTAGAAAAATAGATTATATAAATTCAGATACTATTCAAAAGTCTTATAAAAGTACTAATTGATATGTATTGTAATTGGTTTGGTTATATTGGTTAAATTGTAATGATAAAGAATGAAGAAATACAACCCAAAAACCTCCTCCTTTTATACACACTGAGTTCCCCAATGATTCCCTTGATGTACCACCCAATACAAAGTTAATGACGCCTCTAAACAACTAATAGACATGCCCATCAACATTCCTAGTAACCCATGACATAATTAGAAGAGTAACAATGGCAAAAATCCTGTAATAATAAGGGAAATCCATCAAAATTAAAGAAAAAGACAAAAAGAGAGTATATGCGTATAAAACAATAATATTAAAGACTAAAGGAGACTTTTTTAAGGTTAATAATAGCTTAATAATAAGGGGGATTGACTGTAGAAATAATGGGGCTAATCCTGACATTATACTACATGAAATTCCCATTCAAAAATAACCAAAATTGACTGAGAAACCACCCAAAAACTTAAAAAAGAGCGTGAGATGTGGGGTAACTACATGCAGTTCTTGGCAGGCTCTTGCACGGGTAAATCCTTGACTAAAATTAGGCGAATTTAAGCGTGGTGATGGAATAAAGTGCCAAGAGTGAGGTTATTAATGAAATTAGTGCATATAAACAAGGTCAATGCATTATTAATTAAGCTAGGACACTAAATAAGCGCCTGTCGCCTATTTTAGTGTGTTTCCCCACAGTGGGCGTAGAATGTGGGGTAATTATAGTGTGAAAAAGCTAACTTTGCTAAAAATGAAGCTATTCACACGGGAAAAAAGCAGGCAGTATGTGGCCAGTACACAGAAGCCATTTCTGGCATAAAAAACACCAAATTTGAAAAGTGTTATTTTTATGCATTTAAATAACCAAATCAATAGTTCTAAATGAGCCCAATTGATCTGTCAAAGCGCCATTTTGATATTCTCAATTTTATAGCACATATAGTCAACTTTTAAGTGAAATAAAGCGCATTTCTTGTTTTTTGCATAAAACAATGAATATAACAGCTTTAAGTGTACTTAAAAATTATGTAGCCTTATACTTAAGGCTCTTAAGATTACCCTAACATACTCCAACTTAATATTAAGTACATAAGACCTATAAAAGGTGGATATATGCGTGTATATAAGGTGTTATAATGGCATTTTTTGTGTATTATCATAATTTTACTTATGTATACTATTTGTGTACTCTCATTTATTATTCCCATGTATAGTTCATGTGTTTAACATAACTTATAGTTACTTTTTACTCAGTCCTGGAGATATACAGGCTGACAATTAGTGAGAACCGCAACTGCGGCCTTTAATGTATGTAGACTGTGTGCGCGAGTCCCCTCTCTTCATTCTGACACGGGGTGAAAGCGAGCTTACCATTGGGGCTTTGGGATTCGGGTGCACAGGGCATTACAGGTTATGGGCGTTTAGTGCGTTACCAGTTGCAGACAAAGAACAAGCGAGTAAAGAAAGAAAAATATGAGAGACAATATAAACTAATCACAAAAGTCATCAAGTTGTTTAGATATTATAGATATTAGAATCAAGAAATATAAATAAACATATAAACATAAAAATAAAAATAAAATAAATAAATAAATAAAATCAAAATGTCATATCTTTCTTACTCAAATTGGAGGTCTTGTTACTGTTCATCTGGCCCTACCACTACATTTTTTCGCTCCTATGGGACTACTCCTTTCTGCTCTCATCATCAATACAATTCTCATTCCACTACTCCCCCATCTCCACAAAAACTAGCTTTGTTTGACCCCTATGCAACTGGTCATATGAGTGGGGATTTATCTATATTTTCTTAATTGCATTACTTACCTCAAAAGATCCCTCTTATTGTCAAGGATGATCCTGAATCTCAACAGTTTGTAACAGGTGTTGGCTCCATCATCCTGAAAGGCTTTGATAACTCCAACTTTACCATCAACAGAGTTTTTTTCTGCCCAACTGCTAGCGGTACCTTAATTTCTGGATCTGCATTATTAAAGTCTGGGGTTTCATTCTATGCCAATGCAGCAAATCATTTTGTTCTAAAAAAAGGTGATACTGAATTAGCTAAAGCAAAGTGGTCTGGTGGAAACAAGTGGTTTCTCAGAATGTGGTATGGTACTTTTCTTCAATGTAATGCTACCTCTATTTCCTCCTCTCTGTCTTCCAAGCCGCCAGTTCCATTTTTGTCACTTGACCCCCCAATTCAGCGGCAAACTAACTCAACTTGACAGCTTGAAAGTGAACTCATGAAGTGGCATTGGAGGCTTGGACATGTCAGCTTACGAGTTATGAAAAGGCTTTTTGCTTCTGGGGTTGCCCTTGGTCTTCCCTCCTCTCTTCCTCCTGGTATTATTGATTGTGAAGAGTTTCGTCTTTGCAAGAATGTCCAAAGACACACACTACTTCCTACTGAACGTGATCCTGAACCTTTGGAAATTATTTTCTCAGATGTTTTGGGTCCCTTTGAAGTGGCAACATTTAATGAAGCACGCTATATTGTTTCCTTTCGAGATGTGAAGACAAGCTACTCTGATATTGAAATCATTCAATCAAAAAATGAAGTCCTCGATGCTTTTATACAATTTCATTTAAAAATGGAGCAGTTGACTAGTTTCAAACTGAAGATTCTTCATTCAGATAATGGTGGAGAATATCTTAATCAGAAGATGCCAAAATATCTATCACAACATGGAATTCAGTGGGAACATTCTATGCCTTATCATTCTGAACAAAATGGAGTTGCTGAACGCTACAACAGAACTATTTCTGATATGGGTAGGACCATGATTTATGACAGTGGTTTGTCAAAGTTCTTTTGGGGTTGCAGCATTTTTGTGGGCAGCTTGTCTTCATAACTGACTTCCCAATACAGTTTCTATTTCAAAAACTCTCTATGAAGCAATGTTCAAGAGAAAAACTCAACTTGATTTGTTACAGACTTTTGGAGAATTGGCCTTTGTTCATGTTTCAAAATCTCAACGGTTGAAACTCAATGTGAGGGCAGTGAAATGTTATGTGGTTGGGTATGTGGAGGGTGGTAAAGGTTGGCTTTTCTGGGATCAAACAAACAACAGGCTTATTCAATCTGCTTTTGCTGAATTCCCTTCACGTGCAACAACTCAAAAAGTTTCTGAAAAGCAAAATAACTCTAAATCACCTGATATTGCAGAAGGACAGCTGCCTCAAGATAAAAGTGATGTGATTTCATTGTCAGAAAAGCATGGTTTTCCGTTTATTGTGAATTTGTTGACTCTTGGTGATTTTGAACTTAATAAAAGACTACTGGATCAAGATGCTGTTGGAACTGAAATTCAAAATACTTGCTTAGAATTGTTCCCTGAAGCGCCAAAAACATATAAGCAAGCTATGAAAAGTGAAGATGGTCATCAGTGGTCTTTGGCTTGCGAAAATGAACTTGAAAATCTTGCCAGGAAGAAATTTTGATAACTTTTTAAACCTCCACCTGGAATCAAAGTTCTTGGAGCACAATGGATTTTCGCTATTAAACCAGGACTTTCAGCTGATGACCCTCAGCGTTTCAAGGCATGTTATGTAGATCAAGGTTTTTTGCAGCAATATGGCCATGATTTTCAAGAAACTTTTTCTCCTACTGCTACCTTCACATCTCTACAACTTATTTTTACTCTAGCAGCAAAGTTTAACTGGTTTGTTCATTCTTTTGATGTGGTTGCAGATTATTTGAATAGTCCTATTGAAGAGGAAGTTTATGTCCCCCCACCTGAAGGACTTGATGGAAATGATGGCACTTTAGTATGCTGGTTGCACAAAGCTCGTTATGGTACAAAGCAAGCAGCAAGATGTTGGTAGAAGTTCATTGCGGAAAAGTTGAAGAATTTGGACTTTGAACCAAGCCTTTTTGATAATTCTGTCTATATTTTAAAGAAGAATCTGGGTTCATCAGTTATCTGGCTTCATGTGGATGATGGAATTGTGGCATGTGATTCTCAAGAAACTTTGAAGAAGTTGGAAAAAGATTTGGCTGGAGTTTTGGAAATTAAGTGGAAGGAAAAGGTGGATTGTATAGTGGGTTTAGATGTGGAACAAGTCAGGGATGGGTTTATTTTGTCTCAAGCTCCTCTTTCTCAGAAGACAAGCAAACTTCATAATCCTTCTCAATTGCATACTAAGGCTCCCCTTCCAAGTAAGTGTAACCTGGTTTCAGCAGATCCATCATCTTCTCCAATCAATCCCCTGGGTTTCCTGTCAATTGTTGGTTCTTTAAGCTACCTGGCACAAGGTACTAGGCCAGATATTGCTTATGCTTTCAACCTATTAGCACACTTTTCCAGACATCCATCAGAAGATCATTGGAAAGCTTTAAACCATCTTGTGGCTTATTTTTCAGCAACAGCTCATTTCACCTTTAAGATATTTTCTTCTCATTCAGATTCAGTTGCAAAAGTTGAAGTCTATGCTGATTCAAGCTGGAGTGGTCATGAAGATGATAGAGCTTCTCAAGGCCATATCATATATTTCTGCAAGGTACCTATTAGCTGGAGTGCAAAATGGCAACGGACAGTGGCACTATCTACTTCAACAGCAGAATACATGGCTTTTCCATCAGGTGTCAGGACTGGCTTATGGGTCAAGAACTTGCTTAAGAACTTTATTAACTTTCAAGATGCAGTTCATCTTTATTGTAATAATCAGACAGCAGTGAGGACAGGAAAAGACCATTCATCAAATAAGGATACCAGACATTCAAAGAGAGATTTTTATATTGTCAATCAGCTAATTTTCAACAAAGAAGTACTTCTTACTTGGGTGCCTAGTAGAGATCAAAAGGCAGACTGTATGAAAAATTAATTGGGTGGTTTGAATATTCAACATTGTTTGTCTTATCTTTCAGTTGGAACTTAGTTTTTTTTATTTTTTTATTTTTTTATTTTTCCTTCATATTTATCTTTTTCTTTCTTTAATTCATAATTTTCTACTATTAGGCTATTGGTGGTAGAGGCCTTGTTGCGAGGGGGGGTGTTAGGTTTAGATTAGTGAGAACCACAACTGTGGCCTTTAATGTATGTAGACTGTGTGCATGAGTCCCCTCTCTTCATTCTGACACGGGGTGAAGAGAGCAAGCTTACCATTGGGGCTTTGGGATTTGGGTGCACAGGTTAGTAATCCTGCAATTGATTCTGACACGGGGTGAAGAGAGAGAGCTTACCATTGGGGATTTGGGAATTGGGTGCACAGGGAATTACAATTTATTTGTGACTGCCAGAAATGATATCTTATCAACTTTAAGTCTTTCGGTTTCTTGAGCAATCATAAGTGTTACTCCCAATTATTTACATTTCATCTGAACAAAAGGACAATTCAATTTGAATTATCCAGCATTACTGTATCAAATAGGGGGTATCAATGTTGACTGATCTGAAATTAAATTAAATGCAGATAAAAATCATTATACCCCAATTATCTTCCACAATTATTTTTGCTGATAGGGGGTATCAAAGTTGAGGGATCTGCAATTAGGGATCAGGAATTTTTTTTCCTGGGATCAGAAATTATTAATTGTGGAAGATTCTTATGCACTAGCCCTGGGGCTAGTGGATAAAGAATCCATGATTATGCATTATCCCACCTCTTATACCCCAATTTCTGTTCCTAATTCCTGACCCCAAACTCATCACATCCATGATTGATTTGTAAGCAAGTCACATGAAAATATAATTGCGGATGTCATTGATGTGGTTATAAATGAAAGTAGGCCAAGATGTGGTTATTAGGGGGTATCAATGTTCAGGGATCTGCAATTAGGGATCAGGAATTTTTTTCCCCAGGATCAGACATTATTAATTGCGGAAGATTCTTATCCATTAGCCCTGGGGCTAGTGGATAGGAAATCCACGATAATGCATTATCCTGCCTCTTATACCCCAATTCCCATTCCTAATTCCTGATCCCAAACTCATCACATCCATGAGGCATATCCAGAGAGTAGTCCAAGATGTGGTTATGGCAGAAAGTTGTGCAACATGTGGTTATGACAGAAAGTTGTCCAAGATGTGGTTATGAAAAATTGAGTAGGAAAATGTTGGATAAGAGGTGAAAATTGACACGTAAAGTGTCTAATAAACCAATTATTAGCAAAAATAATTGCAGAAGATAATTGGGGTACAAGTATTTTTACCTGCAATTAATTTAATTGCAGATCCCTGGAAATTGATACCCCCTATTATGGTGATATACACCA
The DNA here is from genome assembly GCA_030280995.1 of Hemileia vastatrix. Classification (NCBI taxonomy): domain Eukaryota; kingdom Fungi; phylum Basidiomycota; class Pucciniomycetes; order Pucciniales; family Zaghouaniaceae; genus Hemileia; species Hemileia vastatrix. The sequence continues at coordinate 15,041,254 of JASXTE010000004.1, read as the reverse complement.
ACATGATCCCACTCCAGTAAGCTTTTATTTCTTGTCTAGTTGTTTTATATTTTTTATTTCTAAAAAGGCTAATGAACAAACCCGAGATCCTCAAGCAAGTGAGTCTGAAGCTAGCATTAATGATGATGAGGAAAATTTTACCTCCAACAAAAGCAAAGACCATCAACTACTTTGAATTTCAACAGTCAAAGAAAGCAAAACAGAGATAGTTTTTCCCAAACCCCTTTTCCTTCCATTGATCATTTTTTGGAGAAACATAAATCTGGTAAGTGATAGCATACCTCTTAATAATAAAGTGAGCTTTTCTTTTCTTTTGTTAATATTCCTTTTCACTCTAGGTAAATTTGAAGTTGCAAGAGACAATCTCAACTTTCAAAAGCACCAATACAAGCTCTCTTTACACAGAGATGATAGGTCACAAGACTTGGAGGAGAATTAATTTGATCTTTCTTTACAGAGGGATGGGAGGGTACAAGACTAGGAGGAGAAGAAATTCAAGCTTTCTCTAAGGAGGGATGAGAGGGAAAATGACTTGGAGGAGAAGAAATTTGAGATAAAGAAAGATGAGAAGGCTCTTGAGTACCATTTTCTATTGGATCAAATGAAACTTAAGTATCAACTTGAAGATGACTCAAACAAGAAAGTTTTCTTGATAGAATGTGTTAAAGCTAATAAATCTGTTGAAAAAATTGAATGCTTGATGAAAATGTTTGATAAATAATTTTTAAATTTTGTTCATATTTTATTGCAATTTTTTTCAGAAATTTTTCTTGATAGAATGCATTAAAGCTAATAAATTTGTTGATGAAATTGACTGCTTAATATGTTTGATGACTAGTTTTTTTTATTTTTTATTTTCATATTTCATTCCAATTTTTCTTGAAAGTTTTCTTGATAAAATGCATTAAAGCTAATAAATCTGTTGTGGAAATTGACTTCTTAGTGAAAATGTTTGATGACTAGTTTTTTTAATTTTTTGCTCATATTTCATTCCAGTTTTTTTTCAAGTCAAAAAATTTGCTCATCTTATTTGAAAATTTGGCAATACCCACCCCCTGCAATTTACTCTGGGAGGGAGTAAGGATTACCAAATTTTCATTTTATTTTATAAATAATTGAGTAAATCAATTAAAAAAGATAATCAACCAAGTAAAGGATTCCCAAATACTATCTGTCAATGTTTTCATGAGCAAAGTCAAAGAAAACATATGACAAGAATGATATTATGAGCTCATTCATAGAATATTATTGAATGAACACCTTTATACAGCACAAGGGCTTTATGGCACAATACTTAATTTGATTGATTATCTTTAATAACTGATAAAAATAAATTTTTTTAAATCCTTTCATTACTGTATTTAGAACCCCTCCCTAATGTATTAGTAGACATTGACCCTTCACCCCTTACCTTACTTACCTGGTTTATCAAACTTTGATTGATCTGAAAAGAAAATCTGAAATGAGTAAAATTTTTACAAGATTCCAATCCAGCATGTGCCTTAGTAGTTTTATGATTATCTTGAAGAATTTCAAATTGCTTCCATAATCCCATTGTAATACAAATCTTGTAGGAATGCAGCAAGTGTCTCAGCTTGCATCAATTAGAAAAAAGGGGTTACTATGATGAATGGTAACAGAAGCGCAACTAAGGCACCACAGAAAATCTGGGGGTGAACTGCTAGCAATCCCCTCTCTTTGAAATCCAGAGTGTCTCTTATTATTCCAGGGTTATTCTCACTTTATAACAATATAAAAAATTGTATTTGAAGTACATTTATTCTCAGATTGATTATAGACAGAATTTCAACTGATTTCAAATTATGCACAAGTTGATCCTCCAGAAGTTTATTTTGGTCCTCTGTTGAGCACAAATTGAGCACAAATTGATCTAACCTAAGCTTATGCATATATAATAATTCAGGATACTTGCTCTATTAAATTTGATAATAAAATAAAATATTGATGAATTTGTATAAAAAATAATTATTATGTAAGATAATAAATTATAAATTTACGCACCATAGGAGGGCACTTAATAGAACCTAATTATACTATGTGACACCTTAATACAGTATCACGCAGTTTGAAATATTTAAAACAAAATTTGTCATGATGGGCAATTAAATTGCTTGGACAGACACTTTCAAAATTAATACTGACCATAATACACAAGTATGAAACCTTGGCATCTATCCAATAAAAGATTTTCCTTCTGACAAATGGATTTTTCTCAGTTACTCCCTGCTAAAAAGTGTCCTTGTGAGGTTTGTCTGACCTTCAGGGGGATAATTTGGCCACATCAAACTACTTCTATTTCCACAATTGACCAAAACATCATCCTCATTTCCCTCTAAAGAGTTAATCTCATCTTACTGTGGCTGATAAAAGGGGTCCACCAAAAGTTTAGGCAAAATTTTGGTGAACACTTTTTTGATGGATAGTGACTAACTGGTGATTTCCGAAATTGTCCACCTGAAGTTAGGCTAAACTTCATGAGGATAAATTTATTATGAGTACCAAATTGACTGAAGAATACTTTTGCCCTAGCTACTCTGAATCATAAAAGTGTCCAACTGAGGTTTAGCCATAATTCAGGTAGACACTTTTGGAAAGGCACAGTCTAATGGGTTTAATATCTATATATAGCAATAAGTATGAGTTTTTTATCAAAATGGAACTAGAATTAATTTAATATGGCCAAAGTGTCCATCTGAAGTTTGGCCAAAATACAGGTGGAAATTTTTATGAGGATTACTTGATGAAATGAAGAAGACTTGCATTTAATTTCCATCATAAAATTTTCAAACATAAGTTTATCAAAAATTGTGGTGACACTTTTGCCAGATCCAGTCATATGGGATCAACTTTCTATATGGCAATGAGAATCAATTTCTAGTCAATCATGGCATTAGAAGTAATTTGATATAGACAGACTTTCCACCTGATTTTTGGCCAAAAACAAGTTGGAAATGTATATGAGGAATACTAGATTAAATAAAGAAGACTTGCACCCTACCACTGTCCTTTATAAAAGTGTCCACCAGAAGAATTCTCAAACTTGTGGTGGACATCTTTGGCCTGGTCTGGCCATATGGGATCAATTCTTCATATGGAAATGAGGATGTAATTTGGTCAATCATGTTACTAGAATTAATTTGATATAGACAAAGTGTCCAACTAAATATTGGAAAAAAATCTGTTGAAAAATTCATTTAGTTTTTCAAAAAATCAAATTACATACAATTTTATTCCTGATGGTGCCCATTTTATCCAGCACCTCTTCTGAGCCTTGAAAGTAGGCATTTAGCTTGAATTTTTAATTTCATATAAAATCCCTTTTATTCAACCAATTTCTTTTTATTCCTTTTTTTTCTTTTAGATATCAATTAATTTTATGTAAAACAAATTATTTTCATAATTTTTTACCTGTATTTAATAAAATTATTAAAGGTTTAACATCACCCTGTAAGCATTTGGCACATGTTTTTTTGCTATACTAATAAAAATAATAATATACTGGTGAAAAAAAATTGATCAAATTATAAAATATTAATAAAACAGAAAGATCAAATACCAGTTGCACTGAAGGAGACCTGCACCCTAGATACTCACTATCAAATAAGTGTCCAGCACAAGTTCGGCCAAACTTGTGCTGGACACTTTTGGTCAGGTGCAGTCGTATGAGATCAATTCTCTCTATGGAAACGAAAAAAATTATTTGATAAAAAACTTCACTAGAAGTAGTTTTATATAGTCAAATTTTCTACCTAGAGTTCATCCAAACCACAGGTGCACATTTTTTTTATCTTTAAAAAAAAGTAAATTTAGTACAATTTATACCTGATTGCTCTCATTTGCTTCAACACCTCTGCTGGCCTTTGATAGTAGGAATATTACTTGGATTTCTTTATTCATATTTGATCCCTTTAACTTAATTTTTTATTCCTCATATTACTTTTGGATATCAATTAAAAAATTTTAAAATAAACTATTTTCATATTTTTATACATTTATTTAATAATATTATAAATGGCGTAACATCACCTGGTATGCATTTGGCACATGAGTTTTTTCTATGCTTATAAAATTAATAATATAATGGTGACCAAAAATTAATCAAATAATATTTATGAGTGAGGAACAAAGATAAAATACCAGTAGACATGTTTGTAAGAAATACTAGATGAGATGAATAAAAATTCTACCCTAGCTACTCTCCATCATAAAAGTGTCCAGCACAAGTTCTGCCGAACTTGTGCTGGACACTTATGGTCAGGTGCAGTCAGATGGGAGCAATTCTCTCTATGGAAATGAAGATAAATTTTTGATAAAAAATTACACTAGAAGTAGTTTGATATGGAAATAATGTCATGCTGAAGTTTTGGTAAAGCTCAAGTGAATTTTTTTTTTATTTTTAAAAAAAAGAAAATTTAGAGCAAGTTTAGCCCTGATTGTGCTAATTTGATTCAACATCTCTTTTTTCTGTTTATGGCAGGAATTTAACTTGGATTTTAATTTTCATCTTTAATATCTTTTATTTTACATTATTCCTGTCATATTGCTTTTGGATAGAAGTTTATTTTTTGTAAAATAAATAATTTTCATATTTTGTTACTTTATTTAATAATATTATAAAAGGTGTAACATCACCCAGTATTCATTTGGCACACAAGTTTTTTCTATACTGATAATATTAATAATATAATGGTGACAAAAAATTAATCAATTGATAAATATGAGTGAGGCACAAAGATTTAATAACATTGGACATGTTTATAAGAAATTACAGATGATTTAAAATGACTTGCACCCTGGCTACTCTTCATGATAAAAGTGTCCAGCACAAGTTTGGCCAAACTTGTGCTGGAGACTTTTGGTTGCATGCCGTCAGATGCAATTAATTCTTTTTATGGAAATGAGACTGAATGATCACTCCATCATTGCACTGAAAGTAGTTTTATATGGACAAATTGTCCCCTGGAAATTTGTCCAAACCTAAGGTAGACAATTTTTTCCTTTGGTAAAAAGTAAATTTGATCCATGTTAATCTATGATGGTGCCCATTTTTTCTGAAGCCTCTACTGGCTCATGATAGCAGAGATTATAATTAATGTCTTTATTTCATGTTTGATCTCTTTAATTTTAATTATACCCTTTTATTTATCCTTTAGCTTTTAAATATCAATTTTATTTTGGTAAAACTGATAACTTTCACATTTTTTTAAATTTATTATATAATATTATTAAAGTTCTGAAATCACCCAGTGTACATTCAGTACACATGTTTTTGCTATACAAAAAAATTAATAATATAATGGTGACTAAAAAATAATCAAATAATAAATATGAATGACACAGAAAGATCAAATACCCATAGACATTTTTAAAATGAATATTAGATTAACTGAAGAAGACTTTCCACCTAGCTACTCTCCATCATAAAAGTGTCCAGCACAAGTTCAGCTGAGCTTGTGCTGGACACTTTTGGTTGCGTGCAGTCAGATGGGATAAATTTACTCAATGGAAGTTAAAATGAATTTTTGCTCAATCATTGCACAAGAAGTAGTTTTATACTGCTATACTATCCTCCTGATTTTTTGGAAAACCTCAGGTGGACACTTTTATTAATTTTAAAAAAATGAAAATATATTCCAAATCTAGAACTGGTGGTGAAAATTTGGTCTGAAAACTCAAATTATCTTTGATGGCAGAAATTTTATTTGAATGTTTAATTTCATATTTAGTCACTTTTATTTTACTTTTTTATTCCTCTTTTTGCTTTCAAATATCAATTTATTTATTGTAAAACTAATACTTTTCATATTTTTTTTACTTTTATTTAATAAGATTATTAGGGGGTATCAATGTTCAGGGATCTGAAATTAGGGATCAGGAATTTTTTTCCCCAGGATCAGACATTATTAATTGTGGAAGATTCTTATCCATTAGCCCCAGGGCTAGTGGATAAGGAATCCACGATAATGCATTATCCCGCCTCTTATACCCCATTTTCCATTCCTAATTCCTAATCCCAAACTCATCTCATCCATGATGGATTTGCAAGAAAGTCACATGACTCATAATTGCTGATGCCATCCTTAAATCTTTCCTCACTCTATGATACTTAATTTTGGTGGCGAACACTTAAGTTTTTTTTCTATCTACACACCCCAACTGCACATTTGGCGGTGAATTCCCACTTCCCTCATCACATAACCCTTCCACCGGCAACAATGAAACACCTCTCTACTAGACAGCTACTTCACTCCACTATTAATGCCATCACTTTACTTTTAGCTCTCTACTATAAATCTGACTCTGATTTGGAAGATGCTTTAGCTTATATGTGTTTTCTTTCCGAAAAGCGTTACATCATCACCAGGGGGCCAAATCTTTATCATGATCCCCTATATGATCTGGCCTCCATTCTCAACATTCCTCATTTAAACTTCACCCAACTTTTTAGAACTTCTCCCGATTCTTTCTTCAAACTTTATCAACTAATTTCTGAACATCCTATCTTCCATAACAATTCTCATAAAAAACAGCATAATCCTGCCATCCAACTTACTGTTGCTCTATGTCGCTTTGGCTCAAATGGAAATGGTGCTGCCATAAGACGTTTGGATAATCTCTTTAACATAGGATATGGTACCATGATATTATACACCAAGCGCTGTATGATTGCTATCCTTTCCCTAAAGTCTCAAACTCTTGCTTGGCCAACTCCAGAACAGTGAATTGAATCCTCTCAAGTAATGCAAGCTGAAGGTTTCCCTGGATGTATAGGTTTTGTTGATGGCACAACCATCGCTTTGAGTCAAAAGCCTGCTCATGATGGCAACCATTATTTTGATCTCAAAAAAAGGTTTCTTCAAAATCTTCTCCAAGCTCTCATCTTTCACAATCTAACTTTTTATCTTCTTTCTAGATACTCTATTGCCGTTCAACTTGTATGCAATGTCAATAAATAATTTATTGCTTTTCACAGTGGCTGCCCTGGATCATGTCATGACTCTTCCGTCTTCCAAAGATTGAGGATTTCTCAATCCCCTGACTCATACTTTGACAAATCTCAGTACCTCCTTGCAGACTCAGCATATGCAAGTGGAAAGTACATTATACCTGCTTTCCGTGGTGCAACTTCAGAAAATGACCCCAAAACTGCCTTTAATTATCACCTTGCACAATTAAAAGTACAAATTGAACATGCTATAGGTATTTTAAAGGGACGATTTTCTAGTCTTCGGGAGCTCAGAATCCAATTTCAAAAAAAATTGGAGATCAAAACTGCAAATCATTGGATCTTGACTTGCGTAATACTCCACAATATTCTAGCTGATTTAAAGGATGAGTGGAATGATCTTTATGAAGAAGAGGATCCTGAACCACCACAGGCACTCCCCTCCCTTGATTCACAAATCATTCAATCAACCGGCATACACTCCATTATAATGCCAATTACTCTCCAACATTTCACTTCACAATGCTTTTAATTTTTAATTTTATGTTTTCATACTCTCCAAATGTCCTCTTTGTGTACTTTATTCACTTGGTTTAGTATTTTGGTTTGTTGCATATTCATTTTTTTTTTGAATTTACGGTGAATATCTTTTTTTTGGATGGCTCATTGGTTTTCTTTCACCAGCTCAACATGAAATCACATATTTTCTTATATCGCATATTTTGTCAGTGATTTTTTTTTCATTCATCACTCATATCCTTTTCATCCTCTCCTCAAACATCCCTCAGTTTTTTTGGTTGAATTTATTTTCTCAACTCAACTCACCAGGTAGATCATTTTTTTTCTTTTTTCTTGGTTTTTTATTTGCTAATCATGATTTTATTCTTTCTTTTTTTTTGTTTTTTTTGTTTTTTTGTAAGTGCTGCATTTATTTTTGTTCTAGGGTAAACTAATTTTTTTTTGTTTTTTTCTCTTTTTTCTCTTTTTTCTCTTTTTTCTCTTTTTTCTCTTTTTTTTGTTTTTTTTTTCTCCTTCACCTCTCTTTATCATCCTCAAGGCCCCCTTTTTCCCTCTCTTTACCTGTCTCAATACCCCCTTTTTAGCTGCCTTGAATCCCCCCTTTCCCCCCTCTTTAGGTCCCTCATCACCCCCCTTCCCCTCTTTTTAGGCGCTTCAAGACTCCCCCCTTCCCCTCTCTTTATGTCCCTCAACCCCCCTTCCCCTCTCTTTAGGTGCCTCAAACGCCCCCCTTCCCCCCCTTCTACTCGCTTTACCCCCCCACCCACTCCCTTACCCCCTCCTCTACCCCCCTTTTAATTAACAAACAATTGTTAACATTTGTTCATTAACAAGGAGGGGGGGGGGGGGGTAGAGGAGGAGGTAAGGGAGTGGAAGGGGGGGAGGAAAGATGTTAAGGGGGGGGAATGGGGGGGGGGGGTTTGAGGCGGCTAAAGAGAGGGGAATGGGGGGGGTTTGAGGCAGCTAAAGAGGGGGGGGGGGATAGGGGGGGGTTGGGACATATAAAGAAGGGTAAAGGGAGGGGATTTGGGGGGGTTTTAAGGTAACTAAGGGGGGGGAATTTGGGGGGGTTTTGAGACAATTAAGCAGGGGGTTTCAGGGGGTTTTTGAGGCAGGCAAGGAGAGGATTTGAGGGGACTTTTGAGGCAAGGAGGGAGGGATTTGTAAGGGGATTTCAAATAAATAAAGGAGGGTATAAGGGAACATTTATGGGAGATAAAGAGGGGTTACCTACTTTCAAATAAATATACTAACAAATTTTTTTTTGTAAATTTGATTAATTTTTTATTTTTTTTGGCTGGCAGTATTATAGAAAAAAAAAATTCTTTCTGTTAAGGACTGTCCCTCTTATTTACAAATCAAAAAAAGTTTTTAAATTAATTTTTAATTTTTCTAGTAAATAATTTTTCTGGTTTTTTTTTTATTGAAAATTTTTTTTTGTTTTTGATTTTGATTTTACTGAATTTTTTTTTTTTTTTTTTTAGGATCTTGTGAGAAGGTTTTTAATAACCAATCTTCAGGTTTACTTTTAATTTTTTTTTTTTGATTTAATTTTTACTGAATTTTTTTTTTGAATTAATTAAATTATTATTTTTTTAAAGGATTTTGCTTTTATTGTGTTTTTTAAAATAAAACCTCAGGGGTTTTTTTTTGATAAATTATTTTTTTGGAAAATTTTTTACTGATTTTTTGGTTTTTTTTTTTTTTTTTCCAATTTTTTTTTTCAAATAAAAGAACAGCTTTTTTTATTATTAGGTGAGAATTTTTTTTTAAAAAAAATTGAGTTGAAATTTTATTGACAATTAAATTTTTTTTCAGATCAAAAAAATGTCTTCTTCTTCAGATTCACCCCTTAATTCTCTCTTATCTTCATCTTTATCTTCTTTATCATCTTCATCTTTATCATCTCTATCATCTTCTTCAAAATCAACTTCCATACAATCATCTTCTAAATCATCAAAAAAGAATAATGATAATCAGTCTCATAAGAAGAAAAGTTATCTGAAAAAAAAAATTCATCATCTAAATCATCAAAAAAAAATTAAAGATAATCAGTCTCATCAGAAGAAAAGATATCTGAAAAAAAAAAAATTCTCTGTGAAAGTTATTTTCGTCATATCCCAAACATTTTTTTTCATAAAACTAAAGTAGATAAAAAAAATCAATATCCGAAAAAATTACCAGAAGATATCAAATATCTAACCGAATTTGGAGATGATCGAGTTGTTGCAGTTATCAGTAATTCTTATAAGGCTCAATTCATATTGGAAGTTCATTCATTTGATGGTGTAAAAGATGAAACTTTTAATCAACTATTGGATCTTATCATAACTCTTTATCAAATGGCTTTGGTTCGATTACCTATAAGGAATACGAATTTGTTGGGTGGTATCATGTTTGGATTTGGTTGGAGACCAGGTTTTGTTAAAGGATATTCTCAGGGTATGTCTAATAATTTTTTTTCCATTCTTAATATCATTCACCACAGAAAAAATGGGGGGGTATTGCTAGCAATACCCCTTGCTTGAACTCCGTTGAGCCACAAATCTATGCTTGAATTATGCACACATCATCACCATGTAGGAAATTGTTTGGCCTTACATTTAGTCAGAGATTCGTCACAAATTGAGCTCAAGATGAACCTACATTGATCACCGTTTGATCTTGTAAAATCCTAATTTGATCATCAGTTGAACTCCCTTTGATCTCACTTTGATCTAACATAAGCTTTTGCATATCCAATATGTCAACTATTCACTTTCAAAAAGATTCGTAATGAATTTCACATGGAATATTAGAAACAAAACCAGTAATTTTGAGTAAATGTCTCATCAAAATGATTAATCTACAACAAAATACCATCAAAATTCAATCTGATTACTGAAAACTTTTAGTAAAATGACTAATAGATATTTAAATTGGAAAATAATATTCCATTTCTCAATTTCAAATTCAAAATATAAATCCTCGTTTGAAATGTGAATTTTGTAGATTCCTTGCCTTCCTATATTATGAGTAATATTTGAGGTATTTTACACCTTTGTAAATATGGTGTTGTGCTGCTAGAAATTATCTCTGTTTCAATTCAACTTTATTGAAGCTTGATTCCAGAATGATACATATTTTATAACTATTTTGAGAAAAAATTCACTAGTAATGAATTTAGCCTTTTATCTGTCCTTTATTAAACCTCACTTAATCCTACTTAAATCCAAATTGACCCACAAAAACCTTATTTGGGATATTTTTTAGCCCAGGATGATTCAAGATTGGAGCAAAATATTATTTTAAATATCCAATATGCCTATTGATTAAATTTCTTCAAGCTTACTTTAAATTCACATTAACATTAACTTTCACAGGAAATATTAAACACAAATCTTGAAAATATAGTATTTAAAATCATAATAAATATAATATAATATGCTTACAACAAAATTTTCTTTCTGGATTAATTGAAACAAAAAATTGTTCATTTGTGAAAATAGAAAAAATACTATCCATCCTGAATTTAGAATTCATTTTTAAAAATTTAATGCCCCTCACTTTCAAGTTTATCATGTATTTCGAAAATTATATTTTTAATAATTTTGTGAATAGTACACCTGAGATATAAACTTGGGGATATCAAAAACTAAAACATCAGCAAATTGAAATGTTTTTTATTGTTATGAATGGAAATAATGATTGAAAAACACCATTAGAGCAAGTTTGATTTTGAATAATAGGCATACTTTCTCATGTAAATTTCAATAAAAATAATTTTTATTCTTACATAAGTTGCGGTGGATACATTTGAGCTCAAAAAGAATTAAAATTGACAAAATAAGACTTCTATAATTCATATTCAAAAATGAAATCACCCTTCATTATCTACCTGTAAACTATTTTAAATTGAATAATTTCAAAGTCAGTATATACTGATGTTATTTTTTCTTCTAAAAAATTTATTATATAGATTAATAGTCATAAACAGTTGACATAGATGTTAAATTTATATAAGCAATCTTTAATTCATAAAATGATAAAACTATCTTTTATGTAAAAAGTGATGAAGGAAAAAAATATTATTAAATTTTTGATGCACTATCAATAAAATTGAAGATAGAGCATATCAAAAGTTTAAACTTAATTTCAATTTTGATATCATCATTTTATTTTATTTTACTTGAGTAGAAAACAGATTTTAAATCTCAATATAATTTTAAATCTCATTAGTTTGTAGATTTCAACATTTGAAACTATGAAATAAATATTTATGAAAGAATTTTACAATATTTGCCCTTCTAAAAACTCATAAATCCAACTTCAAATCTTCTAACCTTCACAAGTAACCACAATGCATTCTGAAAATACTCTATATTTAAATAATTAAAGGTAAATAAAATTATGTTTTTATTCTTTATTTCAATTTTTGATAAATAATATATATATATACATATATATATATATATAATTTCTTAAAAAGTCTAAGAGGGAACTTAATAGTGGTTTTGGCATTAGATATATAGATTCAACTTTCAAAAAATTTGTTTGGAATAAATTACAAAGACAAAAAGGATATATTTTGATGAAAGAATACTGATTTAGGTTCTCTTAAAATATTATTAACCATTTTTATGGAATATTAATCCATGGTTATCATTCTTTATGATATTATCATAGAATTTTTTCCTTTTTTAATATAATGATTTTCTATTGTGTGGTATGTAGGCTAAGATAAGTTTAAAAGATTTATTGAAGATATATATACCAGAAACAGTATAATCTGTAGATTTATAACTATAACTTACTTTTCTGATGTTTTACATCATTGATAAGTAGCTCATGCATTACACAAGTAAATAATTATAGTCTCTGGAAATGATTCCTTGTGAATTTCAAATTTTTTGTTATTCTTAAAATCATTACTCAAATAAACTAAAAATTTCTTCAAATATTGATTGAAAGAAGGAGTTACAAAATCTTATTTTGTAGTTATAAAAGTTTGAGTTATTTTTCATATTATCAAGTATAATGAACATTTGTAAATTTTAACTTGAAAACTAGTGATCATAGCAAAGTAATACTGGAAGAATTAGATAAAAAGGGTGGAATAAAGTCATAGCACAACAGGAAATGATACAAAATTGTTGATTTTTATCTCATAAAATTCAACTTATTTTTAACATATTTTACCACCTTTAGATAATGTTTAGTGGATTTTAACATTATTATAACAAGCAAACTTAACAATGTTTTGATTTTTTTAACAAAAATAAATATTGTTAGATCATTTTTTTAAAAAATATGACTTATTTTTATGCTTTATCTACAATAGTTAGTAGTTTTTTTTGCAGAAATTACTTGTTTTGATATTCTATTTTTGAATTTTTTAAGAGACTTCATTGCATTAAAGTTTTGTAATAATTTTTCATTAAAGCATCATATTTTAAATCTAGAGAATTGGTTTTGAAATAATATATATTTTCATGTTAATTGACTAATTATTTTTGGATTGATAAATTATGTTAAAATTGGGATTGCTTATTTCTAGTGAGTGTACATCATAGTTGTTTTCAAATCAAAGATTAATAAATGGTGAAATTTGGTAAAATTCTAAATATCTTTTAAAACTTTTTGATTTAAATAATGTTTAATGTTATGTAATCATTCTATATGTAGAACACAGTTAAAATCTGATAATGGTACATTGCTTTCAATTTCTAATACTAAAATTCTATTCTACTTGAAACAATGTAAACTAAAGCTTGGTATCTCATAAGAAACTCACAATTTTCAAAAATCATATTTCCAACTTTTTAAACATGATACACATTAAAATATATTTTTAGAATAATTTCCTAATTAGTTTCAAATACTAGAAAATAATGAACTCAATTTATTTTAATACTTAAACCATTCTGATGAGTGAATTTCACAATCCTCTAAGTAACATATGGTTACCATTTATACACATATGCATGATTTCTCCTTTTGTTTAATTTTAGCTGAATCTAAAAAGTAAAATCACATGTTGAATATCATCTATAGATAAACTTCTTATATTAGAAGCTAATATTTCATATGAGAAATTTGTTATTGAGTTTGGGAAACATTAATAAGTGTTGGGTATTATAATTGAGCCATTTATTCAAGTAAATAAAAAAGGATGACCTTCTAAATATTTCATATATATATATATATAATAAAAATTAATTATATAGTAGCATTTAACCATGTTTTTATACTAATGTCATATAAAAAAAGGGATTGAACTAAAACTTTCAGTAAAGAAAATAAAAATAAGATAAGTTAATATTCTTGTTTATATTCTCATATTTTTAAAATGGCTTACTTAAGGGAGAAAATTATTTGGTTTTAGAGTACAAGAATTTCTAGATAAAAATCTTCACAATATAGTTTGACCCTCTCAAAAAGAAAATTCCTCAAATTTTACTATCACATTTTATATATTTGTTAAGTAATAGAAAATGGAGTTGTGTCTTTGACAATGAAGCTTTAGAAAATGAAATAAATGATTTAAATTTATAATATAATTTTTGAAACAATAAATCATGTATTCAAAAAAAATTATATATCTTACAATCAAGATAACAGTATTAATTAAGCAACTCTAACAACTTTGGAAAGAAAACAAGAAAAACATAATTAGTAAAATGCATAAGTTATTTTTAGAATTTAAGGAAACTTAATAGCTCTACCTGTAAACTAGCCTTAAAGCAGGTTTGGATTTAACATGTGGAAATTCATACATAGAGCCCTTCCATCATTAGAGCAGAATAAAATTTATGTAGTTTTATTTTTTTAATTTATAATAGTATTTTTTTTTTTGGCTTTTTCATTAGTATAACTATATATTTTTTAACTTTTTTGTTTTTCATCACATAAGTCCAAAGCTGCACATCACTACTTCAAGATGAAACTCCATATAATGTAATCAATGAATGATATATTATAATGAATTTTACTAGAGACTTTTCAAAAATGGTGATTAAGAATACTTATTATAATTTTTTAAATTTTTATTATTATTCTATCTCTTGAAAGGAGATGGCCATATCTCAATTTAATTAGTTTTTCCTCAGAAAAATTTATTCTTGATCTAAATAAAATTGCATCACTATTAACTAGATGTTATTATACAATTTTAACAATTTTTTTATCTGAACATAGTTGAAAGTATGTATAAATTAAAGTGTTTCCACATAGTCTTACTATTATCCCACCATTATTTTCACATTTAGATTTCATTATAACTGTAAAATAAGTTTTTCAATAATTTTAATAATACCTTAATATTTAATAATTTAGTTACATAGTAGATTTTTTATCCTTTTTTTATATGAGGCTTATTATATAAACACTACTTTTAGATTTTATCCATTTTGATGTCTGATAATTTAAATTTTCATTTAACTACCCAAATTATATCAAAAAAAATTCAAAAGTATATTTTTTTAATGTACTCTTTTTGATAAACTTATCATTTCTTATAGGTTATTCTTCAACTATTTATTGTAATTAATTACCCACTCATTTATGGTCTTTTATTGTTGTTCATTACATACAGACAAAATAAGGATACTCTCATATTATATTGGAGTTTTAAATTAAAAAGTAAATACTAGTGGCTGGTAATAAATATGAAGTTTTTATCACTAATTTGAACATTAATTAATTATTAAATGGCATTTTATATTACAAATTTTATTGAATGTATATAAAAATAACACTCAAGAAATATATATAAGATATATATATAACCATTGTATATCAAAAATGAAGTACTTATCAACATGGTCTTTTTAAATGATTTTCAAATTTACTTAAAGAGACATTAATATTACCAATTCAAATTTTATATCAAATACAACAATATTATTATTTCATTTTTAATTATTTTACAAAAAATTTGAGTTTCAAAGTAATTTAATTCAGTATTTAATGAATGTTTTTGAAAAATATTTTTAAAAATAGAAATAACCCCTCACAAAAAAAAATATAATTTTTTTTACTTACAATTTGCACCATATTTCTACCCTTAAAATATTTGTATTCTTCTAACAAAAATATTTTTTAAATAAATTTAAAATTTTTTTCATTATTCAATTACAAAATGTCAAATTTATAATTTATTTTACCTTACTAAAAAATTTAGTTGAAAATTTAATTTTGTATTTCCAAAAAATAAACTTAAATGTCAAAAATTAAAAAAACAAAATTATAAATATAATTATGAGAAAGAGGTAGATTAAATTTATAATATTCATATAAAAAAAATTCATATATTTTATGGTGTTTGAATTTTAAATTTAATGTATTAAAAAATAATTATTAAATAACCAAGCCAAATGAAATTGGCTTGGATTTTTGGTATCACTAGCACTTATTTTTTTTCTTATACTCAAATTTTAATTTTTAATTTTTTTTTTTCTACATTTCTCATTTTTTTTTATGATTTTTAATGTTTTTAAGACCGAAGTTGCTTTCAAACAACTTCGGTCTAATGTTTCTCTCACTTTCCCACCAGATTGCACCTGGTAGGGAAAGTCGCTTCCATTTTAGAGACCAAAGTCCCTTGCAGGGACTTTGGTTTCTCTGTGTGCATTGCACAGCCAGAAAAAAACTGGCTGTGCAATGCACTGCATGCAGCACATGCAACACGCATCGCTGCTGCAAGTAATGCGCATTGCATGCAGCAGCAATGCAGGCTGCATGCAGCGCGCATTGCACATGCTGCGCATATCTCATGCAGCTGACTTGATATCAGCTGCATGAAATATGGTAGCGATTGTGCAACGCGCGTTGCACACTGCTTTGGCCACCTCCCAGCCTAGTAAATTAGCTGGGAGGGTGGCAAACATTACAGCAAGCAATCGAAGTCGCTTTTAGCGACTTCGATTGCTTGAAAGAGACACTTCCAGCCAGGGGAAACCTGGCTGGAAGTACTAAATTGCAATGTAAGGGACCCAAGCCAATTTCAAAGGCTTGGGTCATAAATTAAGGTTTCTAAAAAGCAGCCAGTATAAATCTGGCTGCAATAAAAAGTAATTTTTTTAAATAAAATACATAAAAAAATAAAAATTTGTTCAAATAAAATATACAACACTCTTCAGCCAGTAAGAAACAGCCTTCCATTGTTACACATAGAAACAAAATCAAATGTTTCTTTCATCAACATTGGCCATGTTTCAATATTTTGAACCAAGTAAGATCAGGAAAAAGGTCACGGCAAAAAAATTGCATAATTAAAAGTCTCCCAATTTAATATGGTGCGGAGGTTCATATTTTAGAAATAGGTGGTGCACATTATAGTTTCCTTTAAAAAAATTCAAAAATGAATTAATTTTGGCGCAATGTAAATTTAAATGTGATGAGTGTATGTTTTTTAGCTACGTGAAACATGGTAGCTAGAATTATGTGGCGTCAATTTTTTTTAGATGTGAAATTCAGTGTTACACAAATGTGCATCTGTACAACATGCAGCCAAGTAAATTCTAGCTGGAATCAGTATATGCATAGGAAAAAATGATCATGCTGTGTACAGTGCCTTGAAAACATCATTCTTGGAATTTAGATGAAGTTTATCATATGACTTGGAGAGCTGCATTTTTTTGAAAATGTGATCAGTGAAAATTCATGATATATACATCTGTTTGCCACCCAATTTACTTTTCCTTTCTCTTTCTCACTTACCTTTTTCAAAAATTATCAATCATATTTTTGCTTTATCATTTTGAATTATTGGTACTATTTTCTTGACCTTATCTGATTACCGGTAAGCAAATTTTTCTTGCTATTGCATTTCATATCATTTTGGTTTGTTACACTTTTTTACACTTTTGACAAGTTAATCTAATGATTCTAATTCTGAATTTATTTTTATGGTATCTTTTACTGTACCCTTTCGATTCATTATAAAATAATTCTTTTTCAGTTAACTTAAAGTTTTTTTATTTGTTTGTCAATTTACTTTTCTTTATTCCTTATCAAAAATGTTCAATTTATTTATCTAACCATTTATTTTTTAAAACAGTGATTATAAAATAAACTTTATAATTAATTTTGATCAATCAGCTACAAATGGAAGAAGATTTTATAGACATGTAAGTTCATGTTTTTCTTATCATTTTTCTATATTTCTTTAATACTTTCTCAACCATTATATTATTAATATGAAAAGTAAAACATCATCTCGTACTTGCTGAAAGCATACAGGATAATGTTTTGCTTTTCATAATAATAATTAGATTGTTTGTACTTTACCTTTAATTTATTGATTTTTAAGTTGTTTCAAAGTCTCGTACTTGCTGAAAGCATACAGGACAGTGCTACAATTTAAAAATTAATAATTTATTGAAGTATAACTTTCTAAGTCAATATATTGATCAGAGCAAGATTTTTCATTTTATATATGTAGATATCATAATTCTTTAAATTTTTTAATATTACTAGTGTATTGGAGTTATACTTTCATTATATTATTAATATTAAGTGTAGAGCCAAATCTCATACTTGCTGAATACATACAGGGTAAAGCTATACTCTTTATATGTATAATTTAATAAAGTATACCTTTGAAACGCTTTCTTAATATTTGAAATAAAGAAAAAGTATATAAATTTACTAATATGTAGATATGCTAACTTTTGTATTTCTAATATTGAAGATATGATAAAGTTAAAGGTATCATTGACTGATAATTGAAATTATGTTACTATTTTCTAATTTTTGATTTTTTTCTATTTTAAATCAAAATTGAATTCTCTTAGGATTGAACCATCAATGAGTAACGATTTGAAAAAAAAAACGGCCAGGGAAGAACTCTAACAATAGGTGGGCGAAAGACATTGCTACTGGAATGAAACTTGTAAACGCTCTTGGAATGGATACAAACGGGAAGAAGCCACATTTCTATGCACGATCTTATGCAAATAATATGACAGATTGCAATAATTATTACAATTTTTTTCCTGGATGTAGTATTTATAAACCAAAAGGTGTCTTAATACCTAATGTTCTTGTGCAGACTTTTGAAATTCATGAGCTCAAAGAACTAGATATGTTAGAAGCTACGGTGCAATGCATTAAGGATCTTTCTTACTGCGAACATGAAATTAAAAATAATGGTTATCATCAAAGAGCTGGTGGTTTTGGAAAAATGTTTGGTGGTGGCTTTATTTTAGATAGAAAGAAATCTTTACATATTCGTAAGTCTCACTTTTTTTAATTTAAATACTGAATTTTTGAATGCTTTTCCTTGCAGATGAATACACTGATGATATTGTAAAAACGGATGAATATAAAAAATGAATGAAGAGGATTGCAATGTACTTTGAATATTTTTTTAAAAAAATATCATATGTAAAGTACAATGAGGCAACTAATCTTTGCGCAAAACTTGGTATTCCTGGATTTTCAAAAGTTTCTAGTGAAGAAGAGGGTGTACCGTTTGCTAGTAATTTAACTTGGACATCTGGAGGGAATGGTAATGGGTTCTCTAATGAGGTTCATCTCGATAAGGATGCAAGTGAGTATACTTTAGGAATATTTTTTCCTAAAGATACAGAAAAAAACACCATTCATATGAAGTATGATAAGACCCAACCACGACAAATAGGTGGAGAACTTATGTTTCCCGAAATTCGAAGTAAAATCAACTTTGAAGCAACTAATGGAATAACAGTGACATTATGGCCTGCCAATCAACTAAGGCATTTTACCTCAAGATGTCATGAAATTCCTGGCTTCACTAGGATAGGTTCTTCTATTCAAATCAGCACTAGACTTTTTCATGCTATAGAAAAGCTTAATATTTTTGATATTGATATTTCAGAATACTTAGAAATTAAAAAAGAAAAATTTAGGTTAGAATATTTGATTAGTGCTTTGAGAGTTTTTTTGAAAAGAGATGACTTAATAGAGGAAGAAATAGAATCAGCAAAGTATTATTTATCTAATGTTAAGACAAATCTAAAAAATCTAGATATATAAATATTAAAAATTTGTATTATATATACACAACTTAATGCAAATTTAAACATGATAAATACTGGGAGTAGCTGTAACATTTTCAGTTTTGATAATTATAGTATTATCTATTTTTTTTATTTGTGAAATAAAATAATTTTTTTTCATAATATTATAAGAAAATTTGATTTACTTTTGAGGAAATATATAAGTTGTGAAATCTTTAAATGTCATTTTTATTAAATTGGTAGCAAAGGTTCTAAAATAAAAAAAACTATAATAAAGAATTTGAAATATATTAGCCATAAAAATGTGCTTTTAATGCTACCAAATTAACTGTATAGTATTTTAGGTCAAACAGGCTTATTAATAAAAAAGTTAATAATAAAGAGTTGAAGAAAGAATTTTGAATCAATAATAGATTAAATTGTATTTTTTAAGAATGTACTCATTTAATTATTTAAATTGTTCTACTTCTGATTAAAAATGTTACAATCAACGAAAATATTTGTAATAATTAATAGATTATATAATATTAAAGGTAAAGTAACAAAACTAGAGCAGTTATCATATTTTTATATAAAAAATAAAATATTTAAGAATTTAATACAAGTATTTGAAATCATATAAGTAGATTTTAAAATCTTTGTTATTGCTGGACTTACAATAATTTTTTTTAATAATTAATTTAGAAAATCATGTCAAAGGTTACTTAATAAATTTCAAAGATGGTCACATTTTTGACATATTTGAAGGAAAATAACTTGAATTATACAAGATATATCATATAGACAGAACTTTATCTATTTACATGTTGGAATATTAATTTATTGAAAGGCTATGTTTAGCAAAAAAAGGTGATACTGGCTGAATGGAGCTCCAGTGATCAAGAAAATCTGCAGAAATAGCCCTAGCAATTCCCGGAGGACTTGGGGTATCAAATTTTAAAGGAAATGGATCACACTTGCCTATAAAAGGTTTTATTAATGTTAAAATATAGTTATTTAAATTTTTCCAAATTATTTCTTCCATCAAATGATTTTTTTTTTCATGTAAATTAAGAAACTTAACTTCTGATATTACCTCCAAGCAATCAGCTGCTGAAGCCAATCTATGATCTTGAGAGCTCAGAAATAAACCACGGACACCATCAATTATATAGAATGTGAAAGATTGATATCGGTGGTGGGAGTATTCAGAATTTATTTTGTTTAGTGCAGCCTTTTGTTTCTCTCTCATTATAGTCAGTTCAGTATTTTCGTTTTTCTCACTTGATTGTTGAGCTTCACTAGTCTTGCCACTTGATATTGTTGCAGCACAATATTTTGATTTAAGAATGATGATTGACATAATTATATCAATGATAATATTGCTGATTTGAAGAAGAGTTGACATTGATATATCACGGGTTTGAAGTGCAGTGGGACCAACTTCTAAGCCATCAGAAATCGGACTCTTCAGATTTGAAAGGTGAGCTAGAAGCTGAAGACCACTTTCAATTGGACAATCTGAGTTAATGTTTTGATGTGATGGAAGCTGGCTGAATTCATGTGCGGTCAGATAAAGTGAAGATGATATAAGAGATACCCATGAAGAACGGCAGTGGTCACTTGGGATCATTAATCTCATGAGCATTCGGATAAGATTGGATTCAGGGTGATCTGTTTTTCTTTGTTGAGGAACGAATTTCAGTATTTAATCCATCAGGATCACATAAATCTTCCATTTTTTTGAAATCAATATTATTGAGTACCCATAGCTGTGAGCTATCAATCTCTAAAAAAATATTTGCTACAAAAGGAAAAAAAAATAAGTAAAAGAACAAAAGTCAAGACTAAAAATTATGGTAACTTACATAACTCAGTAAGTTTTGAAAGCCAATCTTCTCCACAAGTTTTTTCCCAATGAAAAGTAAACATTGGAATATTTGACATGGGTTCTTGGGAAGAAGTAGAAGAGCGTAATTTGAGGAGAGTAACAATTTCCAACCACGACCTGAGGACCTTTGCCGTGCTGATTCTACCTTTATAAAAATTATGAATTTTACAGAATTCCTCCTGCAAATCAGATTCTTTTAGAACTGAGGGTGAATAAGTTAGAGGTTTTTTCGATATCTTGATTGGAGTTGATTTCATTGGTAGAGAAGCTTTCAAAGAGGTCAAAGTAGGTAATTTAGGAGGTGATGGGTATTGCTTCTTAGAAATGAAGGAATTTGGTGATGAGCTGTTTGAATCATCATCTTTATCAAACATATCAACATGTCTTGAAGAAGATTTTAAACTTTGCTTTTTTTGATGAACAAGCATAGCTTCATATTCTGACAGTTGATCATCGCTATTTTCATTGCTCTTTTCATCATCTTCATCAGGGAGAGGGCGTTTATGGATGGAACAATCTACAGCAGGTGAGTTTCTGGTACAAAATATCAAAAGAAAGATAAAAAGTACAATATGTAAGCAATAAAAGAGATATATGATTGAATTTTAAAGATAAAAGAATAACAATAAAAAAAAAAGGAAACAAGAATATACTCATTATCAAAACCTTTGCTTTTTTTTGAGATTTATTATTTGATACATCAGAAAATTCATTAGCAGAAGCCGGTTTAATATGTCGAACAAAAGAGGAGCCTTGGGATAATCTCTTTTTCTTGGAGCGGATAACAGGTGTTTCAAGATTTTCCTTAGAAGTTGAAGCATGAGTTGAAGCTGATGGTTCATCTGTCTCATCATTATCCCTAATGACAATGACTTCATCAGGAGGAATCATACCCTCCTCATAAGCTACAAATATATATGAAGAAAAAAAATATTAATAATCTTATCTACTAATTTAAAAGGAGACAAAAAAGGTGATGAACATACATTTTTCAAGGCTTTTCACATATTGGAGTAAGTCATTACAAGGGTTAGATAAATATGAAGGAGAAGGATTATTGTTAAGGATCTTGACAAGCTCTTCTGTTTTATCTCTAGCCAATTCAAGTAAATTGCGATACTGAACTCTTGTTATTTCCTGCCTCTCATTGCTAAGTACAGGAGGGTTAGGTGCCATGCCATGTGGCAGACATGGTGCAAGCTCAAAAGCTTCAAAGCGAGTATCAATCAGAGAGTGGGATGAAACACATTTGGGTGCTGGAAAATCAAATTTTTGAAAAAAAAAGATATAGAACATAAGTGAAATATATAAATTAAGAGAGAGGAACATGATATACATACAAAGTGGAGGTGTAGGATTTTGTATACTAGACATATTGATTAATGAATATTAAAAAAAAGTATTTGATATCAAAAAATTATGATGTAATATGATGAATAATTATAAGAAACTCTATTCTAGAAAATTGAAGTTGATAATTTAATAGGATAAAAAATTGAATAAGATTAAAATTAAAGTGAGGATGAAAGAAACAGAAAACATAAAGAGGGGGATTTTATATTATTTGAGCTTTTTTTAACATGTATTATTCATAGTGGGGTAAACTGAGTAACATGCTAAATCACAATCTGTTTATATTGAAGCGAAATTTGATGTAGCTAACAGAAAATACTAGTAATTCTTTGGGGACTTTTAGTGTGAAAAAAAATAATAACAAATGTATATCCCATATGCAAATTGCCACGGGTAATTAAAAAATTTTTTATATTAGAATTTACTCCTAAACAATGGAGATACACTTAATTAGTATATTATATGAAAAAAAAAGGATAATCCTTTATGAATATTTGTTAAATTTACTTTCAGATGACAATGCGAGATTCACATATATACTGATATGCCTCATCAAACAAGAAATGAATTATAAATATAAAATTGGTAACATTAGAATTTAAGATAAGAATTTGTTTTTTAAGTGACAGGAGGAGTGTCAGGCTAGGGTGTGGGCACCGTGACCAAACCTTTGATAAACTTGGATACAACTAAGGGAAAAAAAAATTGAATAGTTTTATTTTGCATTATATCTTAGTCTGCACAAGATATTGCATTGTTGTCCCTAACTATACCAATATTGTTACTTTTCAAAAGTTATAGGACTACTAAGTTGATAAAATATTATTATGAATCACCCAATGAAATACCTTAAGCAACATTCAAAATTATTAAAATATTAATATTCAATTTGAGATTTGGATTAGCTAATTTTTCACAACTTACCACAGTTTTGATTAATATAATAAAACTTGAAAAAAATTGTTGAGATAACCTAGAAATGGGTGCAAGAAAATGATGAAACATATGACTTGAAACTTAACTCATACACTATTGATAAACTTCATGGATCCTGATTAATTTCTATCGAAATTAATTTTGAGACTAGCATATTGAATTTTAGCTATGACCAAGTACTGTAAGTGCCATGGTTTGTATTCAATATATTGGTGTTGAAATTAATTTTGATAGGAATCAACAAGTATCATATGGCACCATGCATGAAACACTGACAGAAACCATCAAATTTATGAGGCAATGAACCTCATAATTTCAATCGAAATTAATATAGACCCCTGCATATTGAATACAAGCCATTTCACATGGACTACACAGACATAGATAAAATTCAACATGCATGGCTTAAAATTAATTTTGATCGAAATTAACCAAGGCATTAAAACATCAATTTTTATATGGTGTACTTGATCAAACCAGTTTATCTAACTGCTTAGCTTACCTATACTTATAAGAATTTTATGCATAGTCCATGTCCATATTAATTTCAATCGAAATTAATGTTGACTAATACATAATGAATACATGCTATGCCACTTACACTTGCCAGGCATAGCTACCATTAAATATGCCAGTATCAAAAATTAATTTCGATTGAAATTAATGAGCATGATAATCATGAATTTCTGGAGTCAACTGCTTATTTTTATGCATGGTGCCTTGCCAACATTAATTTCGATCGAAATTACTTTTGATACTGGCATATTGCATGTATATATGCCTGGAAAGTGTAAGTGGCATAGTGTGTATTCATTATGTATTGGTCAACATTAATTTCAATTGAATTTAATGTTGACATTTGCATATTGAACCTAAGCCAGAAAACAACCCAGAAGATTCTTCATAAAACTTCCCATTGATTTTGATCGAAATTAAGGCTGACCATATACATATTGAATGGTAGTTATATCTGGTCTGAGTAAGCAGAGATTACTTATATTCAATATGTATTGGTCAACATTAATTTTGATCAAAATTAATGAGCATTTTGATCATGAACTTTTTCAGTCAGTTAGTTGTTTCAATGCATAATGGCATGCCAACATTAATTTTGATCAAAATTAATGTTGAAATGATATAATGCTTTTTTGCATGACATGTAAAGGACCGCAAGTATTTTTAAGTATTGAAATTTACTATACATGTTGAGGGTAAATATAAAATTTACATATCCATATTAATTTCTATAAAAATTAATGTTGACCAATATTTAATAAATAGTAAATATGCCTGGCTAGTGTAAGTGGAATAGCTTTTTTTCAATCTGCACTTGGCAACATTAATTTCGATCGAAATTAAGGTTCATGATTATCATCAATTTATTCAGTCAGTTGCTTACTGTTATGCATGGTAACATGTCAACATTAATTTTAATAAAAATTGAATTTGACATGCCACCAAGCATTTTTATGTAAGATGAAAAGTAGGGCACTCTATTCTTAAGTAAACACATTACAATGCATATTGAGCATGTAAATATCATTTACACATTAATATTAATTTCAATCAAAATTAATGTTGACCAATAAACATTGAACACAAGCTTTACAACTTACACACACCAGATATAACTACCATTCAATATGTATATGGTGCTCACTAATTTTGATCAAAATTAATGAGCAGTTTTATGAAGAATTTTTTGGGTTGTTTGCTGGTTTGGGTTCAATATGAAAATGTCAATATTAAATTCTATTGAAATTAATGTTGACCAATACGTAATGAATACACACTATGCCACTTACACTTTCCAGGAATAGACACCATGCAATATGCCAGTATCAAAAGTAATTTCGATCGAAATTAATGTTGGCAAGGCACCATGCATAAAAATAAGCAGTTGACTCCAGAAATTCATGATTATCATGCTCATTAATTTCAATCGAAATTAATTTTTGATACTGGCATATTTAATGGTAGCAATGCCTGGCAAGTATAAGTGGCATAGAGTGTATTCACTATGTATTGGTTAACATTAAATTCGATTGAAATTAATATGGATACATAAATGTGACATAAAGAGGTATGGACCATCAATTTGTTGAAAATACATTTTTATATCTCATACATTATTTGTTTTTCTTAAATAAAATGTTACTCTCTCTCAATATCACTTTATAACATTTACCAAGCTGCTTTGAAAAAAAACAGAATACATAAAATTCAATATAAGATAGCTATATTACACAGAAGATCACCGTTATACCTAAGTTATGATGATGTTGATGCTCTATTAATTGATTCCCGAATCTTTACCAGATCAATATCAGCTCCAACCCCAAGTGACTCACGTTCATTCACAGATAATCCTTGCAAAAATGTTGCTGAATAGCAATTCTTGGGGAGGTATTTGGGAACATTGAATATACCATTTTGTGCAACTGTCCTTTCTGATGACCGTGAATATGTTTTTAATGCTGATTTTTTTTGAGCTGGTGTATGGGCTAAGTCCTTTGTCATCCTATCCATTTTTTTAAACAAATCATTGAGTTCAGGATTTTGCCATCCAGGAATAGCTCGGATAGGTGCAGTTGGGGCTGGTGCTGGGCCTTCCTCGATATCAGAGATGCACCTAGTATCATGAAAAAGCACAACAAAACCTGGCACATCACTGCAGAGATCTCTTGCTAACTTGTAGCGTGCACTAGCAATCTGAATTCCAACTAAATCAGCTTCATAATAACAAAAAGCAAAGTAAAATAAAAAACTTACCTTGGTCCGATAACGTTTTACTTGTGCCCTTGCCCTCTTTTCAATCTTTTCTCTTTCTACCCTTTCCTCTTCTTGCCCAAACAACCTTATCATCTCCTTCCCCTTATTAACTACCCATTTCTCAATAACACATTGAGTGAACTGAAGCTTTGACTGATTGATTGTATTCAAGGTGGTGAGCCATCTGGTACAGTGGTCGCATACTATGCTTCCCATGACTTGATTCCAAGTTGATTCTGAAAAATCACGGCAAGTCCAATCAAAAGCAAATTTCCGAAAACCTTTTTCTTGCAATTCACGCTCTAAGTTTCTTTTGACAGAAAGTGGGATCGGTGCTCCTCCTTTTAGTCCTCGAGGCTCAGGTGCTGGAAAAAATTTGGGTAGTCGAATTTTGGAATCGCAAGAAGGCTATAGAATTGGTTATCAGAAATTGTCGATCAGCTGCAGAATTGGCACGGTTAGAAGATTGGACTTGGGTTAGGACAGTTTGAATGGTTTTTAGTTTGAATTGGCTCCAATCTTTCCAATTTTCAATCTCCAAAGGTGTTGGGCTTGCAGGATATTTTGATATTTGTGTTGGTCCCCCAAGAAAATACTTCAGAAAGTGGTAAATATTTCTATTTAGACTGTCCGAGCTCCTGGGAACATCATTCCTTCTAACTAAGCCTCTTACAGCCCTTAACCCCCGTTCTCGCTCATGAGACTCTGCTGAATTGAGTCTGTGGTAATCACTGATACCCATAATGATTGAGGGATTCACTAACAATTCAAATAAGTTAATTAAATTGGTTATTTTTCAATAAAAGAATACACTACAAATTTGACTTACCTGCTCCACTTGTGCTTGCTCCTTGGTTAGGCTGAGCAGATGATGATTGGTCTCCGAAAAATTCCCTCAATACTTCACTAGCCCAATCTCTTCCTAGCGGATCAGCTTGCTGATTAGCACTTTCAGAAGCAGAAGGATGATTGGTATTAAAATTTCTCGGTTCTGAATGAGACTCTTGGCCTGGATTGGGATTAGGTGGTGGGTTAGGATTAGGTGGTACAGATTGAGATGCATCTGGAGGTGGATCAGCAGAGGGTGGTGGAGGAGTATTTCCAGTATTAGTATGTTGAGGCGGAAAACAATCAGAATTGGTTGGGTCAACAGACATCCCTTCAAAATTATCATCCATAATGAACTGTAATAAAATAAAATAAAATAAAAATAATCAGTTGTTAAAATTTATACCTATCAAAGCTAAAGTAAAAAAAGATACTATGTATATAGTCTTGTAAACGTGTATGTTCTCTTGTCAAAAAATAAAGTGAATAATATATAGCTATCAGCTAAAGTTGGAAGGTCAAACTATTTATAGTAGATGAATGAGCAAGAAGATCATTCATTAAGTAAAAATTTTATCATATTTCTCATTATCATGATTTTATTTCTTTCATTCTTACATTTAAGATAAAAATGACTCATTGAAAGCATGGGTTCTCTCGCAATAAAAGCAACCAAAGTAATTGTTCACTGATTTATGATAAGGTAAGTTGGATGCATTGCATTTTTTAATCGAGCATTGAATTATTTCTTTCACCATTTACAAATATCACCAATCCTACAAATTTCCCCAATCTCAAATTAACACAAAGATGTTAGTCAACAGAAAATGAATTTGATTAATTTTTTCACTCACTACTGTCTGCAGTCCAATGGCAGTGACAACCTCGTCTTTGATTCCAAACATTCCTTTTTTGTGCTCGACAGTAGCTGCATGTCCAATTATTGCATCTTTCTTAATCACAATTTGAGTTGCTTTGGCTACTCTTACTAACCGACAATGCACTTGTGGGAAAAGCTCATAGGGATCCTTTGATGTTTCTTCTGGACGGAGCTCTTTGAAAGGACTTACTATTAAATATATTTGATCAATCTCTTCCTTTGATCTGAAAAGATCATCAATTTGCCCAAACTGGCTATCTTTTCCATAGTAGAATTCAATTGTTGAATTAGCAATGTGTCGATGGTAACTAGTAAACCTCTTTCCATGTATCAATATGCTTGCTACATTTTCAACTACCCAATCCCCACTTTTCTCCGATGGTGTCAAAGCCCGTCTTGAAGTTTCTTTTCCCATTTGTGCCCTTACCCATTTAGTAAATAATGCCATACTTAGATGGATCCATTTGTTTTGTTTATCGAGATCAATATGAATTTTTTTAGTCTCACATTGATCATTATCTTCAGCTTCACCAAGATCTAATACCCTAGACTTCCGATACCAATGTTTGAGCATTGTTAGCGGTATCTCTCCTGTGGTAAATATTAATAAATTAGCACAGCTGAGTTTTTAAATCATTGCTTACAAACATTACATACGTGGATGGTGATTGTTTGGAATTTCAGATAATATATGATTCACCCACTCTCCAGACCAAGTAGCTGTACCTGATGGTGGACCAAGACGCTTTATCATTTCAGGATAATGTTGAGTGATATGCAGATTTGGCTTTGCATTAATATTCCTCCAACCCTCTTCAAGGCACTCACGATACTCTAACAGAAATTGATCTAGATCTTTAAGCTCATTAGTCTGTATATTTTTTAATGTCAAAAAATTGGTGATCGAGCATAATGTTACAAGTGACTTGAGAAGATAATATTCTCTTGGTTTATCAGCTGAGGAAGCTGAAGATTCAGATTCTTTAAATTTTTCAAACCAAAGGGGTATAAGTGACAAAGGGAAGTAGAGAGTATACAGCATGTGCCATTCTGCTGCCTTGAGGGATCCTGCCTTTTTAGATCCTACTGATTTTGGAACTTGTGTTAGCCAGGAAGGTCTTCTTACTTGATCAATCATCTTCCATACAACCTGTAGCTCTGCTGCTGTGATTCGTGGATTACTACTACCTTCATTTTCTTTCTCCTTACCTTTCCTTTTATTTTCTTCATCTCTAGCTGTCTCATTTGATGAGTGAGATCCTTCACTCTGTGATATGCTAATGCTTCTTTGCCTTAAGTTATACAATGAATTCCTACTGTCACTGCTGTGAGACTGTATTGAGGCCACATCGCTATATGGAGGAATAAATTTGGAGCTGGATGACCTACTCTGGCTTCTTGATCGATTTGTTCCCAATCCTTCATTATCTAGTCCATGATGACTTGATGACTGTCTTGAACTCGTACGTCTTTGCCGCTTGTGCTGTCTTGTGTGTCCTGTATCATCATCATCATTATTCGTGGTGCTTAAGCTACTTCTACGTTTTTTCGAATGTTTGTGCAGTGAAGTATCAGAAAAGAAATCATCATCTTCTTCTCTTACATGCCAATTTTTATCCTTTTCCAGCTTTCTTTCTAGATCTTTTGCTGCATTTTGGATTTGAAAATAGCTTAGACTGTGATCTTTTAGGTTGCCAAGCATATGTGAATGCATAACATCAATTGAGCAATATTCAGTTGGACGCCAATATTCAAGGTTATTCAGCTCACTCCATCGTACCCCATGATCTTGAACAATTGATACACACTCCCAATGTGACTTAGAATTTTTCCACTTTGTTGACCAGCACATATGATCCTCATGTTTCCGTAATGAAAAATTTCCCACATTCTTTTCACTAATTTCATCTTTAGAGATATTACAGAAAGAGCAGAACATTTTTGCAGAGTGACTCGAAAAGCCAGCCAATTTTCGTATTGCAGGAATGTCACCTATCAAAGAGAACAATGCAACTCTTAATTTCCGGCCTCGTGGATAAAGATGTGTCTTTTCAATCAATATACCATCCCATAGAGTTTGTAGATCATTAACCAGTGGTTTTAGAAGGTGATTAAGCTGTTCACTTGTGGGTTTCGTTGGTCCGGGTATAATAGAATACAAAAAAAGATTTTCCATTTTGTATCTATCTTCTTGAGGTAGGTTCATACACACCATCATAATATTGCCTACAGACTTCTGATGACCTCCAATCTTATTGCCACCAGGCCTAAACCAGTCGACATATAAAGTAAACATTAAGTTGCCTGAAGTTATCGTATATTCATCATCATTGCTATCCAGAGCTGGAGTGGTTATGGGAAAGTTTTTCCAAATTGAACCATCACAAACATCCTTCATCAAATCACACTCTACACGTTCTGCCACAGGGGTTTTCTTCTCAATCAGAAGCTCAAATTTGAACAGTTTGATCTTTTCCTTAAGCCAGTCGATAAAAGAATGGTGATGAAATGTTTTAAGAGATAAGTATTTTACATGTTCTTGATGTTCCTCCATCAAATACAGCCTTTCATCACATTTAACTGCAATTTTTCCTGCTCCAAACATTTTTAAATAGCGCTTTGATGATGAAAGAAACGGTTGATTGCAACATAGTATAGATGGTTGAGATTCAGAGTTATACTCATAAAGAGCAAAGCATTTAGGACAGCATGTTTTAGTGAAAAATGATTGATTGAGCTTTAATCGACTAAAAACTGTATCTATCGAGCGTGGGACCAGGCGGACAATGCTATCAGAATCCAGTATTCCACTATCACCTAGAAGTTTGAGCTTCTTAATTTCTTCATCCAAAAATTGAGTACAACCTTCTTTGCTTAAATGATGAATCAGAGAAAGCTTTGCTGCCTGCCACATAATTATTTGGCTATACCGTTCCCCAAGATTTGAGTTTCTAGAGACTGTTGAAGATACTTCTGCCCCCAATAGCAACTGCCCCTATGTAATAAATCATTGAAACATAATAAAGACTTTAATTCTAACATTGAACTATAGATATACAGCTTACTGTTTCTGTGGAGCGGGAACTTCCAATGTTAAGTGGATTGTTGGAAGAAATAACCATCTGGGCCTTCCTATTTCTTTCCTCTTGATGTTTTGCATAAGAATTAGAGCTTTTGAAAGCCATACCAACTTCAAAGGACCCAGAAGAAGTTTGATACTTTCTATTGACACATCCAAGATCTTGACATTGACATACATGAAAAAATGGAGGCATTGTAATTGTGATAATTGTAGGAATAAGTTAGCTATTCAAAGTTACCGATTGAAGGTATTCCTTTTTTTGAAAGGCACTAGCTAATATAAGCTACATTTTTTATCAAAAGAATATGATGGAATATGTGTTGAAATTATTTAAGTTTAAATGTTTAATTTTTAATCGGATAAATATATATTAATTTAAAGTTATGTAGTCTACTTTATTTGTATTCTGTATACTCTCTGCATTTGTACAACAATGCATGCATGTTTATCAGAATATTTTCTATCATAGAAAAAATTCTGTTGTACGCACAAGCATCTTAATTATTTTTCTATCAAATGCCTTCTGAGTTATATCTAACTACCCTATAATTATTTGATTTTGATAAAAATTCTTAGTTATGGACTATAAGAAAAGTAATCCATATTTTTAACATAATTTTTAAAAAATTACCCCAAAAATCAAAGTTAAACCCAAAAATAAGTTTAATATTTTGTAAAAAACAATCACAAACATATTTCTTTCAATTTGAAAATTGGTCTGTACTAGGTAGAATTTTCTATAAAGAAAAAATCAAAAATACTCAAATAATAGATGCTACAAAAGTGTAAAACTTAAAGAATTACATAAAAGCTGAAACCTTGTATAACTTTTCATACATAAATGTGATGAAGTGACACTCTAGTCTATTTATTCAGGTTGAAAAAAATTACTCAATATAATATGTATTACTATCATATTGGACCAAAAATAATTTTTTGGTAATCAAAAAATGAACATAGCCTCACATTTAACAAATTATTTTTGTGGAAGAATTTTTTGAAAAGAAAAAAAAATCCGTTTCTTAAATGAGTCCGCTTTTATCACATAATCATTCTCTTTATTTTATACCATTCCTTTTGAGTTCAAGTTGCATATAAAAATATAATTTATGCATATTATAATTCCATAAAGTCAAAATATTTCTTACTCTTAATTTTTGTGATATTTCTCCTTAAATCAACTTTGATCATAAAGTTTTGGAGCTCAACAATTTATCCTTCCTCTTTGTTTAATTTAATTGAACACTTTCTTAATCTAATTATTTATGAACCCTAGTAGCTCTTACTTTCCTCATGGAAACCTGCCCACAAACACAAGAACACTTAATAGAATTTTTAATGAGACTTTGCCTCCATTCAATTCTCACTTTTGTAGATCTATACACAATTTTTGTTGTTCACTTTTGGATATGTCACAAGAATCAAATGGATGGAAACAAAACCCTACTGAAGAGCAATTAGACAGATTTTCATCATTCGACATGAATTCTTGCAACATTGCCTTTGAACTACCTCATCCAGAATCAAATTCAGCGGTTTCGGAAAAGTTTCCACCAATTTTCCGTGAATCTTTTATTGAGCACCTTTGCATGTGTGGTTTCCCAGGATCAACTTTTGCTTGGAACCTAGATTGGTTTGACAAATGGAACCAGGTCTTGGCAAATATTCTCATTAAACACTGGGACAATGCCTTAAAAACCAATAATTTGATTGCATATCCAATTGACTCAACTCAAATTAGCTTCTCAAATCAAATAGGAGTTCTTCACCGTTGGTTTTTAGGTCATGCTGATAGATTAAGACTTGGGAAGGATTCTCATAGCTCTCAAGAAATAATCAAAGTGAGAAAGCATAAATATAGAATAAAAAAAAAGTATGAAAATCCCTTTTTTTTCAACCGTTTTTATTTATGACCTTTATTTCAAATAACAAAGATTCTTAGAATTCAGTTAACCGAACTAAACTTCTTAAACAACTTCCACATTGTGAAACTTATCACAACCTTTTCACAAACATCAAGTGTTGTTCAGACACCGAAATTGATAATGATGGATCGTTAAGACGTATCTTAATGCAATGGAGGTCTGAAGATTTTTCTAAAGTTGCACAATATCTTGACCAACAACACTTTGATATTCGAGATAATTCAACCTACTCTGGAAGTGTGCTAAAGGACTTGGCCTTGTACAAAAGAATCAGTTTGGTTTCAACATTATCCCCTAACCTTAATCCTTCTCATGTCCCCCGGGGTTTGCCGAATGACTGTTATTCTCCCTTATATCTTGCATCTCTAAATCCTCAACAACTCAGACTTTTAAATCCTCAAAATCCCATAAATTTACCTGCTCTCCTTGAAATTCTTTCTTCCTATAATGTGAGTGATTGACAAACTCCCTTAATAATAGGTTTGCACACTCATACTCCTCATTTCCACTGTTTGGGACACTTAGCCTTGAAAACAAAAACATAATTTTAATGATTACTATTATCATTAAAATTTATAGAAATGAAATTTGGCTTACATTGTTAGCTCCATTTTTTTCCTTTGAATCTTATACATGCTGAATTCTATACTTCCTTTTACAAAATAATTCAAAACATTTACTTCATTTTTCTGCCCCATTCTATACAGCCGATCAACAGCCTGTTGCTCAACTGCTGGATTCCAATTTGGCTCCTATTTCAACATTGAACATATAAAAAATTTAATATTTTTGTTCTTAATATGAAATAAAAGACATTGAGCTCACCATTATATATACATTTTGAGCACACCTGAGATCTATACCCACTCCTGCAGCCTGAATTGTTCCAACCAAAACTTGGCAATTTTTATTAAAATAGAATTCATGCATATTTTTGTCTCGCTTTGTCCTGCTGAGTTCACCCGTAAGCTGGGTATACCTAATATTGTGGTCATCTAAAGCCATTTTTATTCTATTTTGAAATATTAGAAAATTGTTTTTAATAAGCCAACACAATTTTGTAAAACAATTCATTATAGAATCACTTACATCTGCAAAAAGTCTGCAAAGTTGGAGTATATAACAGCTTTTGGAAAATTTATATCCCTTTCACCAGACAAAAAGTTTTTTACGTGGCCTATAAGATGACAAATCTTTGTGGAATGCTGCCAGGTGAAATCAAAAGTTGGAGTTTCATCCAGATTTTCGTAGATTGGATGGTTGCAGAATTTTCTTAAAATCATCAGCTCTCTTAGAAACTCAGATGAGTCCCAAGGGAAGTCAGTGCTTCTGGAGGGCTCATATCGCTCAGTGAATCCTTCTTGAAGCACATCAAGTTTAGAACTCCATGGATCTGCTAATTGAACCGATATCCCCCTTTGAATCTTTTTTGGAAGAGACAAAATTGCATCCTTTGTTCTATGTAGGCTTATGAATTTCATTAAGTGATTGATTGATTTAATAGAATTAGCCTTTCCTTTTTGCAAACCTGGAAAAAGGAAATTCTTCCATAACCAGTCTTCTTGCCACTTTTCGATTCTAAGAAAAAATATGAGACTTTGAAGGTCAGTGGGCCTGTTCTGAAGTGGAGTTCCAGTCAAGCATAGTCGGTGTTGGGATTCCAAGTCAAATATTGTTTGAGCCCTCTGCGAGTAAGGATTTTTAATGTAACTAAAAGAATATTTATAAAAATTGATTATAAAAATTAAGTTTTAAGTTTTAGATATAGAAATGGGCACTAACTGAGCTTCATCTAAAACAACTCTATACCAAAAGAGCATTTGAGTCACCGGTATCTTTTTTTGGCTTTGATTTTTTGACATCGTTGGGCTAGCTATTTCATAGGTCGTTAAAACAATAGCAGTGTCCTGTAGCTCATTGACATTAGTATTTTGACAATCCTTCCCATAAAGAACCTTGAAAGGAAGCGCATTATCTTCAAAGTGCACACTTATTTCATTGATCCAATTCAATAGTGTTGCCAGGGGGCATATAATCAGTGTGGCTGAACTCCAATTAATACCTTCTTGATTTTCTGATACCTGGAATTGTCTTGCTTCACCTTGAGTTGCACTTATAAGAGAAAGAGTTGAAAGTGTCTTTCCCAAACCCATATCATCAGCAAGTATTGACCCGTTTCCTTCAGGCGTTAATTGATTGTTAGGAAACTGATCTTTATAGTCATCGAATCCAGTTCTAATCCAATGGTTGTCCTGGTGCCTCCACATGATATCCAACTTTTCCTTTAATATTCGCTCATTGTCAATCATAAAATTTATTGCTTGAAGTTGATGTGTTTTGAGAACTGTTTTGATTCCTCGGATAAGTTGATCAGCTTTCCAATATTGAGTACTCTGAGATATTTGGAAAGAGCCTTCAAAAATTACATGGGGGATATTAAAAAAGATAGTGGAGTCGTAGTTCAGGATTGGACATAAATCGATTTGTGCAGAAGAAAATGCTTCTTTAGCGAGACTGATTAGTGTACTTGAAGAAAAGAGGCATCCCCAAAGTTGATACTGATTACCAAAAACTGGAACCAAGTAAGCATGAAAATAGAAAGGCATCATAGGATTCAAGGCACTTCTTTGGTTTAAATGGTGAGATCCAGAGCCAATGTCACCCAATAGTGGTCCAATGTGCTGACTCTTCACTTGAGAAAGATTACCAACAAGGGTTGGTTTTCTTTCTTCAAATAGTCCAAAAATATGAACATTTGAATGGCCTCGCTTTAAAATCGTGGGAGTCGGTGAGTTTTGAAATCTTGAAATTACATTCATATAAATTTGATCGATTGTTATTGAGAACTGTCCAACACATCTGAGACTTGACATATTAAGTAAGAATAGTATCTGAAGATAGTGGTTGTTAAAAGATGAATTGAAGCAAAAAATGAAGAATCAGTTTTGAATAAAATGACAAAATAACTTTTTAGCATATGCTATGCTAAGCTCATAATTCTTTCACATGTATTATTATTATCTTTTTAATAAATATTGGAAGTAAATCAATGATAACTGAAATGAATAATATGGCTTAAAAATAAATCTTGAGCCTATAGAGTAAATTTTGGTTTGTGGAGGAAGAAAAATTTTCTCAATAAAAATGTGCTTTATTGTTACATTATAATCACAAAATAGAATAATTTCACTCTTATTACACTTATTTATGTTTCTGTCTAATAGTAAAATGCTTTAGATGTCAGTTCAAAATCCAAATTGAAACTACTACCTAGAACGATGTCTTGATACTAACATACTTTTTGTAAGTCTTTGGACAGACACTTATGGTGATCTCAATAATATTAAAATTGATTTGAATTGTATGTTTTATCAAATATCTATGTAGTCTAGTGTAATAATTTAGATACTACAGTTTAACCTTCTGTTACCAACTTGGCAAGAAAATATATGTAGATATTCTTAGAACGAATATCAAATTTTGCTTTCCACAAGATGGGAAAGTGAATATTATGATATGTTAAGTGATATGTTCAAGCTTTGCTCAATCTGTGCTCAGCTCAAAATCAAAGTAATAACCAAGCTCCAAGAAACCTGTGATTGAGTTTGGTTGAACCTAGGTCTAACTGATTACCAAATCTTTGTCCAATTAATTTAAATCTGGTTTCACAATGAACTCCCAACAGCCTTCCAACAGCTTTCCAACCACTTCCCAACATTTTTAAATGAGGGGTATTGCTAGCAATACCCCCCCAAATTTTCTGTGGTGATTTCACTTATTTCATTTATATAGGCATATATTTGTTGGTCAAGAATATCACTAAAGCTTAAAAAGATGAAGATTTTTGCTTATGGGACACTCTACCTTCCTTTAACTCTTTTCTTGCTTTTTGACTCAAAAAGCTCTGTAATAAAGCATTTGAAAAAATCATGAACTAGCAACCAAAGTTGGAATACCAAATTGTTGTGACTCCAAATCGGAAGATATCAGCCACAAATTTCTTTTATTTTCTAATGTTATTATCACTCATTCTGGATTTCACAATAGGATTCATATCAATAGGAATGATGCCAATTTTCTTACTTTTGGTATATTCTCATATATCAATCCAATAACTGGCCACCCAATACCATCTCCAGCTAAAATCAAAGGACATGGTTTATATTTTCCAGACCACCTGTGCATCATTGATTTTGGTTTGGGAAATGGTATTATGGAAACTATTTAGAATTCTTCTAAGGATAATCATCAAATGACCAAAGCTCCTCCTGGTTTGGAATCCTGTCAAGATTTCACACATTCTGGTTGCTCATTTCAAATCAGCCATAAGTTGATTCAAAGAATCAATAAGGTAAAGAAAGAAGGTAAAGTTATTTGACTTAAAAAAACTTTATCTAGATCCAAAAAGTATGGGGATTAGAGTTGTCATCAAAAATTTTATATTTTTTCATAAATTTTTAATAAATATTTTTTATATATCAATTTGCTCAAGTAATGTGATGAGCCATTGACCTTTGGTTGTATAACAGGTAATCATGATAACATTCATATGTTTGATTTGTGAGGTTCCTCTTGCCTATACCTGTGGAAAGTCCCAAAATTTTGTTTCTTGACTTGGTCTGCATTTTGGCTTGAGGAATTGTCATTACTTTAAACTAGGGAAATTGATATATATTAGATATTTATTTAATAATTTATGTAATAATATTAAATTTAGATGACTTCCACCCCTTACTTCAATAAAATGCAGGGGGGGGGGTATTGCCAAATTTTCAAATCTGACATGTGAAATTGATGACTTTGAAAAATTTTGGTGATACCCACCCCTTGCTTCAATAAAATGCAGGAAAGAGTATTGCCAATTTTTTAAAACAGATATAGAATTTTTTTGACTTGTAAATATTTTGGTGAAAATTTTTTGGTGATACCCGTCCCTTACTTCAATAAAATCAATGGGGGGTTTTGCCAAAATTTCTTATAAGACTTGTGAAATTCTTGACATGTAAGAATTTTTGCGATACCAGTAAAATGCAGGGGGTAGTAAAGCCAAATTTTCATATAAGACTTTCAAGATTCATGACATGAAAGAATTTTTGTGATACCCACCCCTTACTTCAAAAAAATCCAGGGGTGGGGGATTGTCAAATTTTCAAAGGAGACTTGAAAATTTTATTTAAAAAAAGAATATTCAACATTAAAATACGAAAGTTCAAGAAATACAGAAAATAATTGTAAAATTTATGTACAAATAAATATGAAAACATGAAGTGTGAAAGAAATAAAAGAAACTAGTCAACAAAAAATTTCATTAAATGTTCTATTTATTCAACAGATTTGTTTGCTTTAATGAATTCGATCAAGAAATCTTTCTTTTTAGAACTTTCTTGAAGATCATGCTTATACTTCATCTGTTCCATTAAGCTTTGATGCTCAAGTGTTTTTTCCTCTTTTTTGGATTTTTCAATACTAAGATTTAACTTGAACTTCTTCTCCTCCAAATCTTGGACCCGATCATCCTTCCGTAAGGAGAGCTCGTACTTCCTCTCTTCCAAATCTTGTACTCTGTCATCCCTCCTTAAAGAGAGCTTGTATTTCTTCTTTTCAAAGCTTAGAGTCTCTTTAGCAATTTCCACTTGTTCTAGAGTGAGAATAAAAATTAACATAAAGTAGAAGAAAAGCAGAGTAAAGTAATAAGAGGTATGACATCACTTACCAGCATCACGTTTCTCTAAAAACTGTTCCATCAAAGAAAAAGGTGTTTGTGATGAAGTATCACTTTTTTGTCTTCTTTGGGAGTGGAAATTTAGACTACTTGAAGACCTTCGCTTTTTGTTCAATGTAGCATTTTCCTCCTCATCATTGTAACTAGCTTCAGACTCAGTTGATTGAAAATCCTGGTTTTGTTCATCAGCCTTTTAAGAAATAAGAAAAAGATAAGTAAATTAAAAATAGAAAAGATAAGATAAAAGAAAAAAGAAACAGACCTGAGTTAGATTTGGTTGGGTTAAATCACCTATAGGATCTACAGAAAAGCTATATAGATATTTCTCATTAAAATGAGGGTAGGCTTGAGTAGAGGAAGAGGATGGGAAAAGATTTGGTTCGACATCATGTTGAAAGATAGGATCTTCACCATCCAACATGTTTAAAGGATTAACATTGGCTCGCTCTCCAAAAATTGCATCCATCTCTTTAAAGTAAGGACATAAAGTTTCAAGTTTATTGTCTATGGATTTTATGCCCTTAGTTATATCGTTGTCGGTAACCCCAAAACCAGTGGAAGATGAAAGAGCCTTTGCCTTCTTGTATTTTGCTTGGTAATGCTTGAATTGTTCAGACATCTGTTTAGGCAAAAGATCAATCCTTCCCTTGGTCTTATTCCGTAATTCATTTGCCATTAGAAGATATCCATTAACTTTTGATGTGGGGGGCCGTCCTACTTTAGTGGAATACTCAGTACCAAAACAAGAATCATAGTTAGATTTGGATTTCTGCCATTTGATAAGAATGAGATGGTCAACTTTTTTTAATTGAACGGTCTTTGATTTCTTGGCTGAGCGGGGGAAAGAGGAAGTAGTGGGAATTGAAGAACAACTGGGTGATGGCTGCCTTTGCGAAGATCTAGGATGACGAGGCATGTTATTATAAATGAAGATGAAAAGGAGCAGAAACAAGCAGATGAGATAGCAAGATGAAAAGGAGCAGAATCAAATAGATGAAATGGGGAGAAATTCTGAGCGGATAGAATGAACAGGATGGGATGAGAATGGAAGTGTGCAGCAAGGTAGAAGGCATATCCAGGGAGTAGTCCAAGATGTGGTTATGGCAGAAGGTAGGTCAAGATGTGGTTATGACAGAAGGTTGTCAAAGATGTGGTTATGAAAAATTGAGTAAAAAAATGTAGGATAAGAGGTGAAGATTGACACGTAAAGTGTCTAATAACCCAATTATTAGCAAAAATAATTACGGAAGATAATTGGGATATAAGGATTTTTATCCGCAATTAATTTAATTGCTGATCCCTGAACATTGATACCCCCTATTAAAGATGTAGCATCTGCCAGTATGCATTTGGCTTACAAGTTTTTTCAATACTAATAACATTAATAGTATAGTGGTGAAAAACAATGAATCAAATGATAAGTATGAATGACACAGAAAGATCATATACAAGTGGATTTGTTTATAAGGAGTACCTGATGAACTGAAGAAGACCTGCACCCTAGATACTCACCATCATAAAAGTGTCCAGCATAAGTTTGGCTGAACTTGTGCTGGACACTTTTGTTTGCATGCAGGCAGATGGGATAAATTTACTCTATGGAAATGAAAATGACATTTTGCTCAATCATTTCACAATAAGTAGTTTGATATTGCCAAAATTTCCTCCTGATGATTTTTCAAAACTCATCAGGACACTTTCTTTGGTTTAACAAAAAAAATATAGTCCAAGTTTAGCCCTGGTGGTGAACATTTGATCTAACACCTCTACTTATTATTGATAGTGGGAATTTTTCTTAGATTTTTTTTTCTTATTTTATCCCTTTTATTTTACTTTTTTATTGCTCATATTACTTTGGATATCAATTTTTAATTTTTAAAATAAATAATTTTCATACTCTTATACCTTTATTTAATAATATATGATTAAAGGTGGAACACCACCTGGTATGTATTTTTCACACAAGTTATAACTATAGTAATAATGTTAATAATATAATGATGACAAAAAATTAATCAAATGGTAAATTTAAATGACACAGAAAGATCAAATACCAGTGGAAATGTTTATATGAAATCCCTTTTGAGTTTAAGAAGATTTGCTGTATGCCTACTCTCAATTATAAAAGTGTCCAGCACAAGTTCAACTGAACTTGTGCTGGACACTTTTGGTTGCATGAAGTCATATGAGATAAATTCTCTCTATGGCAATGAAAATGATATTTCACTCAATTATTGAAGTAAAGAATGTTTAATATTGTAAAATTGTCCCCTGGAAGTCTGTCCAAACCTCAGGTCAAAATTTGTTAGCTATACATAAAAGTAAGTTTAGACCAAGTCTTGACCTAGGGGTCCCCAACTGTCCCAACACCACTTCTGGCTCTTGATAGTAAAAATTTTACTTGTATTTTTTATTTCGTATTTGATCCCATTTATTTTCATTTTACTTTTTTATTACTTATTTTAATTTTAAATATCAATTTATTTTTTTAAAAACTAAACATATTCATATTTTTTTAACTTTATATAATAATATTATTAAAGGTGTAACATCACCAATTTTGCATTTGGCATGCAGGTTTTCGCTATACTAGAAACATTAATAATATATATGGTGGCAAAAAATTAATTATAAGATAAATATGAATGATAAAAAAAAGTTAAAAAACCAATCGAAATGTGAAAAACAAAAAACTGATGTACTGAGAAACACTTCCACCCTAGCTACTCTCCATCATAAAAGTGTCCAGCACAAGTTTGGCCAAACTTGTGCTGGACACTTTTGTTCAGGTGCAGCCAGATGGTATCAATTCTCTCTGTGGAAATTAAATTAAAAAAATGCTAAATAATTACATTAGAAGTAGTTTGGTATGGCTGAATTATCCACCTTGAGTTTTTCCAAACCTCAGGTGAAAAATTTTTTATCTTAAAAAAAAAATTAAATTTTATCAAATTTAGCCCTGATGGCACCCATTTGTTTCAACACCTCTACTGGGTCTTGAAGGCAGGAATTTTTCTTGAATTTTTCTTTTTCATATTTGATCACTTTTACTTTACTTTTTTATCACTCATGTTACATTTGGATATTAATTTATAATTTTGGAAAAAAAATCATTTTCATATTTTTTAAAATTTTTTAATAATATTATAAAAGGTGTAATATAACATGGCATGCATTTGGCGCATAAGTTTTTTCTATACTAATAAAATTAATAATATTCTAATGACAAAAAATTAATCAGATAATAAAATATGAATAACACAGAAAGATCAAATACCAGTTGACATGTTTTAAAAAAATAACAGTTGCACTGAAGAAGACCTGCACCCTAGCTACTCTCCATCATAAAAGTGTCTAGCACAAGTTCAGCTGAACTTGTGCTGGACACTTTTGGTCAGGTGCAGTCAGATGGGATCAATTCTCTCTAGGGCAATGAAAAAAATATTTGATAAGAAACGTCACTAGATGTAGTTTGATATAGCTGAATTATCCACCTAGAGTTCATTCAAACCACAGGTACACAATTTTTTATCTTTAAAAAACAGTTAATTTAGTACAATTTATCCCTTATGGCTCTCATTTGCTTCAAAATCTCTACTGGCC
Source organism: Hemileia vastatrix (assembly GCA_030280995.1). Taxonomy (NCBI): domain Eukaryota; kingdom Fungi; phylum Basidiomycota; class Pucciniomycetes; order Pucciniales; family Zaghouaniaceae; genus Hemileia; species Hemileia vastatrix. The sequence goes on along the minus strand of JASXTE010000004.1, from coordinate 14,998,816 downwards.
TTTGATATTAGCAATAATACTTGGATTTCTTTTTTCATATTTGATCCCTTTAACTTAATTTTTTATTCCTCATATTGCTTTTGGATATCAATTAATAATTTTGAAAAAAAAAATTAATATTTTTATACATTTATTTAATAATATTATAAAAGGTATAACATCACTCAGTATGCATTTGGCACACGATTTTTTGCTATACTTATATAACTAATAATATAATTAAGACAAAAAATTAATCAAACAATATGTATGAGTGAGGCACAAAGATAAAATACCAGTAGACATGTTTGTAAGAAATACCAGATGAACTGAAGAAAAATTCTAACCCAGCCACTCTCCATCATAGAAGTGTCCAGCACAAGTTCAGCTGAACTTTTGCTGAACACTTTTGGTCATGTGCAGTCAGATAGGATCAATTCTCTGTATGGAAACATAAAAATTTTTTTATCAAATTTTACTAGAAGTAGTTTGGTTTAGCTGAATCATCCACCTGCTGTTCTGCTCAATATCAGGTGTATAATTTTTTATCTATAAAAAAAGGTCACTTATTACAATTAAGCCCTGATGGCTCCCATTTTCTTTAACACCTCTACTGGCTCTTGATAGCAGGAATTTCACTAGTATTTTTTCATATTTGAACTCTTTGACTTTTATTTTACTCTTTTATTCCTCTTTTTACTTTTAAATTTCTATTTAGATTTTGTAAAACTAATCCTTTCCATATTTATTTACGTCTATTTTAAAAAATTATTGAAGGTATAACTTCACATGGTATGCATTTAGCACACAAGTTTTTGCTATACTAATAACATTAATAACATAATGGTGATAAAATATTAATCGGATGATAAATATGAAAGATACAGACTGATCAAATACCAGTAGACATGTTTATGAGAAATACAAGATGAAGGAACTCAAGAAAATTTCCACCCAAGCTACTCTCCATCATAAAAGTGTCCAAAACAAGTTTGGCCAAACTTGTGCTGGACACTTTTGGTCACGTGCAGTCAGATGGGATCAATTCTCTATATGGCAACAAAAAACATTTTTTTATTAAACTTCACTACAAGTAGTTTTGTTTAGCTGAATCATCCACCTGTCGTTCTTCCCGACCTCAGGTTTATAATTTTTTATCTTTAAAAAAAAGGTCACTTATTACAATTTAGCCCTGATGGCTCCCATTTGTTTCAACACTTCTACTGGCTCTTGAGAGCAAGAATTTTACTAGTATTTTGTTTTTCATAATTGATCTCTTAGAGATTAATTTTACTTTTTTATTTCCTTTTTTTTAATATCTATTTAAATTATTGTAAAGCTAATCATTTTCATATTTTTTTACTTTTATTTCATAATATTATAAAAGGTGCAACATCACCTGGTATGCATTTGGCACATGAGTTTTTTCTATGCTTATAATATTAATAATATAATGGTGACAATAAATTTATCAAATGATATATATGAGTGAGGCACAAAGATCAAGTACCAATGGACATGTTTATAAGAAATACCAGATTAACTGAAGAAAAATTCTACCCTAGCTACTCTCCATCATAAATGTGTCCAGCACAAGTTTGGCCAAACTTGTTCTGGACACTTTTGGTTACATGCAGTCTGGTGTGATCAATTCTCTCTCAATCATTGCACTAGAAGCTGTTTTATATGGCTAAATGGTTCTTCTGAAGTTTTGTTAAACCTCAGATTGGCACTTTCTTGTTTTTCAAAAAAGCAATTATAGTCCAAGTTTAGCCTCACTGGTGGACATTTTCCCCAACATGTCTACTTGCTCTTGATAGCAGTAATTTTATTTTAATTTTTTATTTCATATTTGATTCCTTTAATTTTACCTTTTTATCCCTCATATTGCTTTTGTATATCAATTTGTTTTTCTTAAACAAATCATTTTCATATTTTTTACCTTTATTTAATAATATTATAAAAGGTGTAACATCACCCGGTATGCGTTGGGCACACGAGTTTTTGCTATACTTATAATATTAATAACATAATGGTGACAAAAAATCAATCAAATGATAAATATGAGTGAGGCACAAAGATCAAATACCAGTGGACATGTTTATAAGAAATACCAGATGAACTGAAGAAAAATTCCACCCTAGCTACTCTCCATCATAAAAGTGTCCAGCATAAGTTCGGCCGAACTTTTGCTGGACACTTTTGGTCACATGCAGTCTGATGTGATCAATTCTCTCTATTGCAATGAAAATGAATTTTTCTTCAATAATTGCACTAGAAGTTGTTTGATATGGCAAAATTGTCATCCTGAAGTTTTGGTAAAGCTCAAGTGGATTTTTTTTTATTTTTACAAAAAATAAATTATAGTCCAAGTTTAGTGCCACTGGTGGGCGTTCACCCCATCATGTCTACTTGCTCTTGATGGCAGGAATTTTACTTTAATTTTTTATTTCATATTTGATCCCTTTAATTTTACCTTTTTATCCCTCATATTGCTTTTGTATATCAATTTATTTTTTGTAAAACAAATCATTTTCATATTTTTTTACCTTTATTTAATAATATTATAAAAGGTGTAACATCACCCGGTATGCGTTGGGCACACGAGTTTTTGCTATACTATAATATTAATAACATAATGGTGACAAAAAATCAATCAAATGATAAATATGAGTGAGGCACAAAGGTCAAATACCAATTAATCAATAGTTCTTTTTAATATTATAAATTTTTTGATTAAATAAAATGGTAATAATGAATTATATTTTTCATCCACAATTCCACTCTAATGATTCCCACTGCACAAAAAGGGTTCACTTGGTCCTTTCTTTACTGCTTGTGCATATATTTTATTGCCCACAGTACTACAATTTTTTGTAGTGATTATCCCACATTGGATTCAGGAATATTTTTAAACAATATAAGTTTTTTTTACAAAAGACCTTATCATATCCAATATCCCACAAAAAATACAACCTGTTTTTGTATTAAAACCCATTAATTATTAAGAAATTGTTAAAATAATTAGATTAGACCCTGGCACAGCTAGATCCATACCAACCAACCTAATGTCTTTTCAATATTGAAAACAATTAAATAAAATTATGGGCACCAACCATAATTCAGCACTTCTCATTTGCTCTGCTACAAAATGAGTGCATGTAGCATTTTTCTAACATTGGACTGTTTTTCTTCCTTCCCTCATACCTTTAGTCCAGAATGAAAATTTAGTATGAGTTTTGGTCAAAATGGTTTGCCAGTGTTATCTGTATGCAATATGAATTCATATTGCATATTTCTATTTATGCATAAAATATACTCGTTAAGCATCATTTTTTTGCATTTTTCAATCATTATGCATATTTATGCATATGCATATGCATATTCATTATACAGATTTATATGCATATTAATATATTTTATTCATATACATATATGCACATTTTTTTTGCATATTTAATATGCATATTTTTATGCATATTCAATATGCATATTTTTTATTCATAATCACTATGCATATTTTTTATTCATAATCACTATGCATATTTTTTATGCATATTTTTATGCATATTTTTTATGCATATTTATTCTTCATAGTCATTATGCATACACTTTGGATAGGCATTTCACATCAATTTTTAACATGCAATAAGTATCCACCACGCAAATTCAAATGCATATGCATCTATATCATACATGCAAAATATATTCAAGTTTAATATTTGAATATTAAGGTATTCTAAGTGATGTTGTTCAACCTTTTGCCAAACCTGAGATTAACTGATGTTCAATGTGGTTCTTAAGCTCTGCTCAAGGAGGGATTGTTCTGGATTCAATCTGTGACAGTTTATTTTTCCAATGTTTTTTCATCAGATTTAAAAACATATTTCTGACAGTTTCAGGATGATTTCCCAACAGTTTCCTGACAAATTCCTGATAGTTTCAAATAGAGGGAACTGCTAGCAGTTCACCCCCAGATTTCCTGTGGTGAGGGGTCTTTAAAAGGGCAGGAAAAGTAGACTCTCTGCACACATTTTTTTAGGGACAGTATGGATATACACAGCCCGGGTGAGCAAAATAAAAGGAAAGTGCATACCAGACTATAAGGCAAGAGTATGATATGTACTTGAGGAAGCCACAACTAGCGCTGTAGACAATCCTATAGTACTAGCTATAGGCCTTGACCAGGAGAGTTGGAGAAAACCCAGAAAGAAAATCCCTTCTCCCTTTAGAAAAATAGTGTGAGATTTACCTGCTAAAGTAAATTGAGTCTTGTAGGCTAAAGCCCCTTTCCAACACACTTAACTGCTTGATGAGCCAAGAAATTAGTCACCAGACAGACTACCAGAACAAAGAAATGAAATTAATATCAATGTCCACACCAGAGAAAGCAATGATACCTTATGTAGGTTTCAAAGCCACACCAGAGACAAAAATAATACTTGATATAGCTTGCAAGACTATACTGGAGAAAACAGTGACAAGCGTTGAGGTCAAGTAAGAACTAACCTTTTCACAACCCAGCCAAACACAAACACACAAAAGAGTGAAGCACAGATATTTCAGATATACCAGATGTTTGATGATAAACTAGAATGTCCTTAAACTTGCTTAAATATCTCACACACAGACCACCCTGCCCTTTGACCAGCCAAATTCAGCTCTCCCACCTATTTACATGCATTAAAATGCTTCTAGAGGCTTCCACGCATGTAGGAAGGCAGGCCGCATAGAGGGGGGTGGGTAGCCCAGAGGCAGGAAGCTGCTTTTAGGGCCTATAAATGCCCAAAAACACCCAAAAACACCCTCTAAACAACAAAACAACAGTAACTTCTCATAGAAACAAGCTAATCACACATGGCATATACCAAAATAATTAGAAAAGAAAGGACATTAGGCTGAGACATAATAAGTGACCCTAACTTAAGCCTAAAAAACACAACTAAACATCTTAAAACTAACAAAACATCAATAATAAACACCATAGCCCCAACTATACCCTACATATCAAATACCTCCAAATACACACTCAAAAGGCCTACCCAGCTTTGGAGCACCACAGTGCTAGAGACATAGTATGGATTAGGGATCAGCTTCAAGAAAGGATAGTAGTTTCACACTCAGATAGATGCAACAGCTCTTAAATAAAAGCTACATGCACTCATTGCTGATAGAACCAGTAGAAAAAGGCAGCACTAGAAAAACAAGCAATTATTGAGAGGGTTAGTATGCAGTGTTTGATAACAGGAAAAGAAAAGTAAGACTCAAGAAAGGGAGGGGTACTTACTTAGCACAGAGGGTTTCACAATTAGTGGATACTCACATGGCAAGCACAGGTTGTTATAATAAGTATGGAAGGTGGCACAGTACTTATTATGTAGTTAGGAATCTCAAGAAGTATAGGGTAAGTACAGATAGGTAAAGTGTCAGGTGCTAATAGTAGTCTTGGACTTTTGTTTCAAGTGCTATTAGAGCCAGGTTTATGCTAACAAATGTACTTAGATTATTGAGAAACTTAGTTACCATTTGATCTTCTTGTAGTAGCACTGAAATTGTGTCGGAGAACCAGTATAGAAAGGAAGCATAGGAGAAGGGTTCTAGACATACATGACATATAAAAGAGAACTCACTCTTAAAACAAAAAGGGGGATTTATATATATATATTTTATATAGGGAATATAGAGTGTGTAGTAAAATATATATTTATTATATTTTGAGATATACAGGGAAAGATATATATAAATACATATTAGAGGTAAAGATACATAGATATCTTTATTTTCAATGCATAGTGGGTGTACATACCAGAAGTAGCACTGTAGAGTTATTTTATTGCTACAGTAAGGACAGTATTAGATAGAGTTCTTCAGAGAGGGAGTGACTGAGAATACTAGCACTTAATGAGAATAGATCTAGCCAACAGATAGATTACTTGTTTTATAAATATACTTACCTTTTTCTTTAAAAATATCTGTAACCCATTCTACTCTTTTCTCCTTTTTACATATAACCACACTTAAATACATGATATTACTGTCTATTTTTTTAGAGTGGCAAGCCCTTCTTTTTAAATTAGCTTTAGAAAGGAGAGCCAACCCATCTCATATTGTGTCTATAGCTTAGTATTATAGAAATTTCTCTCTAGACATTTTCCTAAACCAAAGTCCATGATACATTTATGATCCAAAAATTATAGTCCATGAACTTTGATTTTACCAGGTGAAGGTGTTGGTCTTCCAGTAATAGAATTGATATAACAGAAAAGGCCATAAGTATACATATTAGAATTGTATTTGTCTATGTGAATCTGATTATTAAATCCTCCATAGGTGATGATAACATTAGAAGAAAAGATATAATTGTTTCTGAGTTGAACCCATTCTATATCTGTCCAATTAGGAAGTCTAGCTTTCTTGGCCAGTTTATGATTTGATTTTAATGCCTGAATACATAATTTTTTTAATTTATCAGCCAAGAAAGAATTGAATGATCCTAAGATTTTCCATCTTTATGAATCTTCCTTCATTTCTTGATCACTAAGATTCTGGAGTAAAGAATAAATACCTGGAGAGAAAAGTAAGAAAATAGTTTTTCTTAAAAGTTTATGAAAATAGAGACTTACCAAGTAAGGCAACCTTTTCAAAGCCAAGTCTCCAACCAAGTCCTATCATAATTCCTCCACTCTTCTTTTGATTTTTGAAAGGTTTTTGAACTGATTCCATCTGATAATATATTAAACACTTCATCTTGAATACCATGGAACTAATGAAACTGTATAATAAATTGAGGTTCGTATCCATTACTAATAATCTCAACCAAAATGTCCATTCCACTAGCAGTAAAGTACATGATATTATATGGCAATGAATTGAGATATTCTTTTTTTACATATTATAGTTTTGAAGTAAGACAGGTTTTTTTAAAGAGCCAAAGAAGGCTTTACAAAATTGTTTCTTTCAAATGAAACTTTATCTTTGATAAGATTTTCTCTTTATATTAGAAATTGTAAGCTTCACTTCTGAAAAAGGTTTTAAAGATGATGAGAGTGACGAGGACTTTTACATTATTCTGGACATTTTGTTGACATTTTCAAGTGTATTTTTTTTGAAATATAAAAAATAACAAAAATAATAATAGAAAAAAATCAATTATTAATTTTAAATTTATTTATACCTTAAACCACAAATTTCCCCTTTTTTCCATCATCAATATCACCCTATTATCCTTTTTTTGTTTTACCCAATCCCCATTTTTGTCCCTTTTGGCATCCTCAAAATCCCTCTCTTGTCCCCTTTGGTATCCTCGAGACCCCCCTCCTCTTGCCTCTTTCATTACTTAGCAATTTGCTAACAAATTGCTAAGTTAATGAAAGATTTTTGAAATTTTTCATTAACTTAACAAATTGATAACAATTTTTTAGGCTAATGAATGATTGTCACAAATCGTTCATTAACTTAGTGATTTGTTAGCAAATTTCTAAGTAATGAAGGGGGGGATGGGGGGTTTTCAGGATACCAAAGGGAGGAAAAGGACGTGCCTGAGGGTGTCTAAGGGGGGAAAAGAAAGGGGGGGGTCTTGAGGACACCTAGGAGGGGAAAACGGGGGAATTGAGAACATCAAAGGGAGCAAAAGGGGGATTGAGGAGGCCAAGGAGGGGGGAAAGGTAGGATAAGGACCAGGCCTAGGAGGGATAAAGAGGGGATGAAGGAGAAAAAAAAGAAAAGAGGTAAAGATAGAACAAAAACAAAGTGTTAATTTAACCTTGAAAACCAAACAAGAACCACTAACAAAAAAAACAGAAACAAAAAACAAAAAAAATTATTAGCAATCAAAAAATCAAAAAAATGAATAAAATGACTTACCTGGAGAGTTGAGATAGGAAATTTTTTTTTAATATCTTTAAAATATATGCGCATATACCCAGCTTTTATGTGATTTTAGTGCACATTTTGTGTAAAAATCACTATAAAAGTGCCATAATCAATAAAAGACTTATTAATAGGTTATTTTAACATAAAATTAATCCCTTATCACTACCTGGGACTACTATTAATTTAATATTAAGTACTTAACACTTAATAAGAGTATATATATGCCTTTTTCAAGGACATTTTACAAGTTATATTGGCGCATTAAATGTAATTATTTAAGGCATCTTATTATATAAATTTTCACACGTTTTAAACATGTGTCTGGAACAATTGTAGTGTCCTTTTTACTAAGTCCTGGAAACTCATAAGCTGACATTCTGTTTCTAAACTCAATCTGCATTTTGGCTTGAGTGATTGTCATTACTTTAAAACTGATAAATTTGACATTTCATATTTATTTAATTATTAATTTATGTAATCATATTAACTTTTGGTTACTTTCAACCCTTAATTAAATAAAATTCATTGGAGGTTATCAGGAAATTTACAAAAAAAATATAGATTTTTCACTACGCAATATAGGGGGTGGACTTGCTAGCAAGTCCTCAACCTGAACTTAGATGGAACTCAGATGGAACTCAGACTGAACTCATACTGAACCCATACTGAACTCTACTTGAACACCCACCTAAAACTGTTCTGCTGAGTGGTGTTCATCCCTGATTGTATGGTTCCTTTATCAATAGCTCAATGTGTGTTCAATCTATGGTGAGTTTGGGTCCAAGGTTGCGGACTTGCTAGCAAGTCCGCCCCCCATATTGTGTGGTGTTTGTTGACTTAACTCTATTTAGAAATGCAAATTGGTGGTGAGGTGATAAAATTATGTTGTTGATTATTCAAATCATTATCATCAACAACAAAGCCAGTGGAAGTGGCAAAGGAATGAGCCTTTTTACATTTTGATTGAAATAATTTGAACCTCTCCTTCATTTTCTTAGGATTGATTTTGATTCTTCATTTTGTTTTATTCTTTACTTCATTTTCAATAAAGAAGCTATTGATATTTGATGAAGGTGGACATTCAATGTGAGTGGATTTCTTACATCCAAAATATGAATTTTAATTTGATTTAATATTGAGGAAGTTGATGATGATCAGTTAATCTTCCTTTTTTAGCTGTCCAGAATTTAATTTCTTAGGTGAGAAGCTTTCTTTACAAGGAGAATTTTTTGATGAAGCATTTTTTTGAGTTGTCTTTTAAGTTTTAGAATTTCATGGAGGCATTATGAAGCTGGTATGTTAAAGTAAAAGAGACTAGCAGGTTGACAACATAAAAGAAAAAGGGCAAAAACATACATTGTAAAAATGTGGCAATAAAATGTTGCAAATTTCAGTGAGGGGTGTGAGCTAAGAATTGATGAGGAGATGTAGGTAAGTGTGTCACATGTGTCAGGGATGGGTGGGTGAGGAAGGGATGCTGTAGCCAACAAATTGACACCCATTTTTGAAATAAGTGACTTTTTTGCAAAATTTAAGTGCTGATTTGGTTTGAAATTGGAACTTAAGTTAATTAAAGATTTTCCAGAACTTAGACCCCCTATTTATTATCATCTTCATAATATGGTCCCATCTGAAAAAAAACCCTGTAATAATAATAATAATAATAATAATAATAACAATAACAATAATAATAATAATAATAATAATAATAATAATAATAATAATAATAATAATAATAATAATAATAATAATAATAATAATAATAATAATAATAATAATAATAATAATAATAATAATAATAATAATAATAATAATAATAATAATAATAATAATATCACATTGTAAAAAACTATTTAATATCAATAATAATAATAGATATTAATTTTAATTCCAAAAATATTTTTATCATTTTCATCATCAAACCTTAATCCACATAAAAAAGCTATTTAAAAATAATAATAATAGATAGATAATAGTTTTATTTAAATTTAATCACAAAAAAATGTATATCATTTACATCCTCAAATCACATTAGAAAAAAAATTATCTATATAATAATTATCATATGCCTTAAGATGTCTATCATCAAATATCATAATCATAATAATCATATATACAAATTAATAATTATCATGAGCATCTTATAATCACATTAAACAGCCAAATATAATGCTTTCTTTTCATATATATAAAATTGTCTTTTAAAAATTAAACTACAGTGAAGATGTCCCTGTACTGTTAGCTGATAAGGCTAAAGGAAGGCCAAAAATTTTGTATATACTGAATTTCTTGAGGGTGATGTCTAATTTATGTTCTAGATGAGCAAAGTTTATTGATGAATATAAAAAAATTGTGTTCAGAATCTCACATACTTCTCCTTCTAATCTCTTTCTTAATACAAGAACACACAAATTCTGATTACAGATAAAAATCCCAGATATTCTTATTCCACAAAAACCTAAGCTGTGCATGGGTCCCATATGCTTTTCTATCTAATGAATAAATTCTTATACCTTAAATTTTTGATTTTCTTGCATTTTCATTGCTTCCCTAGCTTACCACATTCACCCCATGCCACAAACACTCCCCCCCTCTCACCCTCTCTTTTACTCATATTTGGTACATTTTTTTCTCATTAATTCTTTTTATATTATTCTATTTTATATTTATTTTGTTCAATTTATTTTCTTTCTTTATTAAACTCACCTTACACTTCTTCTTCCTGTTTGCCCACCCCTCTTAATTGCTGCCCTTCCACTATTGGTAGGTTATCTCTCTTTTTTTTAATTTTTTTGCCCCACCAAACCACCTCCTCCTCACCCACCATTTTTCCCACCTTACCAACTGCCCCATCCTATATTCACATTTTCCTTTTTTTTTCCCCACACAACTACCATCAACACCACCACCACCTTCTCACACACCCTTTTCCCTAACTTTCCCACCACCCCCATCCTATATTGGTAAATTCATTTATTTCATTTTTTACTTATTTATTTTTTATTTTTTAATTTTCTTTCCACATGCAACCACCACCAACACCACCACCTCCTCACCTTCCCTTTTTCCCACCTTGCCCATCCCTCTCCATTGCCTCCCATCCAATAATCATATTTTCCCTTTTTTCTCTTTTTCTTCTTTTTTTTACCCCACCACCACCTCCTCACCCAGCCACTCTCTCACCTTGAATACCTTTTCTACCCCTCTCCATTTCCTCTCATCCAACATTTTTATGTATTTTATTTCTTTTTTTCCACACACAACCACCACCTCTTTACCTCCTCACCTACCCTCTTTCCCACCTTTCCCATCCCTCTACTTCACATACAATATTTGTATGATCCTTTCTTCATTTTTTTACCCCACTTAGCCACCACCAACACCACTTCTCCCACCATTCCCACCTAAACCCATTCCACCTGGCCCAGCTCCTACACCACCTCACTTTTAGTCTATATTCATTAACATATTCTTCTTGATTATTAAATTTCCTTTTTTTAATACTCATCAAAGATATCATATAACATATAAAATAATGATTCTCATCTTCAACTTATAATCACATTAGAAAAAAAACTCTACATAATAATATTCCTAATAATAATTTAAAAAAAATAATTTCATGAATGTTTGACATTTTTATTATCAAATAATAATAGAAAAAAAATATATTTATTTTAAAATAATAATAATAATAATACTAATGTCATAGTCATAATATAATAATCATATATATACAAATTAATAATTATCATCTTCATCTTCAACTCACATTGAAAAATATATAACTATTTCATATATATAATATTGCACTTTATAAATGATTTTAACTTCTTCAATGATCATTTTTAAAATATATGTAATCATTTATTTTAAATAACCTATAAATAATGAGTAAAGAGTCATCATCATCAATAACTTCAATCTTTTTGATCATATTCATCATATACTTCTTAATATTGGTAATTTAATTATATAAATTTGAGAAGTTAATTTGATGTAAAAACATCATTTATTAAAATTCAACTTTAAATAATATTTTTCTCTTCTTTTACTTGTTTTTCAAGCTTAAAATTCTTTTTGGAATTATTAATCTTCACCTTATTTTGTTAACCAATATATATATAATTTTTTAAAAAATTTGAAATGCATACTCTTCATGATAGTATGATATATCTTATGTTACTTAGGTGTAAAAGAGAGATAATGTGCAATATATATCTTGCATACACCTCCATGATATTTTATATCCAGAGTCATTATTATTTTGTAAAATCATATCATTATTAAATGCCTCTCATTAATTATTGACACATCTCAGCTAAAATTTTGGCATGTGTAGTCATGATGATATTATTTTAATTATTCAGTCTGAAATGCAACTTTCCAAGTTCAATGACCCAATTCTGCAAAGAGGAACCACTGTAAAATGCAAGAAAAAAAGAGGGTGGCAAACACTTGGGAAAACTTCTATTCAAAATTTTATACAAAGAAGAAAGCGTCATGAAGCACCTACTAATCCTTCATATACAGGAAGAATTTTACCTGCACATGAGACTTCTTCTAAAAATTTGGATTACCTACCCATAGAAAGGATGTCTTTGACTATCTATTTCCCCAAACCTCACTGTCTGAAAAAATATGACCAACTTTGTCTATACTGTGCTTAAAATTATTGGATAGAAGAGAAAACTTCAAAATCAACTATTAGGCAACCAAGATTTTTCACTTGCTGCAGTGAGGGTAAGGTCCAAATACCTGAACTTCAAGATCTCCCCAAAGAATTGAGATGTTTCTAAAGGACATGAATTCTAGAAAGTGTTCCTACTCACATTGTATCTTAATAAAGTTTCTCTCCTCTGATATGTTCAAAATTTTCTAGCTTATATGCTGATCACTCCCAAAGAAACATACTTTCTCACAAAAATTCTTTGGAAATGATTTCACGTGGTGCAAGTATTGATTTCTCAACCCGGGGACTAAAGGGTATCTTCACTTTTTGAATTTAAGGGGAAATATTGCACCTAATTAGTTCACTTCTTTCACCACTGGGTGGGGTCGCAAAGCTGGCTCAAATATATGTATCTGAAAGTGACCCTTTGTTACAGGCTCAACAGAATCAGAATCATGCCCACGGACAAATACTACTTCCTGTTATTCTGTGCTTGCAAGAGATGTTGGAGAGATCCAATATTTATGAGACACTGTAAAAACAGCTTGAGAGAGAATAGCTCAGGTTTGAGACCCCATCAGACTCCAACTCACCAGTACAGTACCCATAAATGTGGATCTATGACAGTACAGCCCCCCTACAGCTTCTGAGATTGGTTTTATTATTCAGGGAAGTGGTGAGGAGCTTCAGGGCTACAGGAATATCATTTTGAAACAACAAGATGGACCTCTATAATGGATCAATGAGTTGAATCATAGCTATTCCCCCTTGTACTTCACCCTATTATTCCCATTTGGAGAGATTGGATTGCGATTGGGAATTACTCTGGCTTGAATAAATCATTCTGAAAATATTGAGGGTAAATCTAATGAAGATGATGAGAGCATGGATGTTGACAGAGATGATAGACATAAAGATGGTGTGTTTTTTATAAAATTTTTCCCCCTTTTAACTCATTAATACATTCTTTTGATAATCTTTTTCACATTTGTACAGGATAAAGCAGGTCTAACTATTGTTTCACTAAGGAAATACTATTTTTATCAATGTCACTTATGTCATCAAGTTTTTCCAATAATTAACTCTTCTGGATCAATATTTCAAGAATATTTGTTTGTCTGTTTTGTGCAGGCTGAAAAGAGCCATCTATACTGGATCAAAGAACATCAAGCTGAACTATTTGCTGATCCTTATGGTGGTGTTGTTGATACAATAAATTGTGGGCTGATTTTGGAACAGATTGAGAATTGTATAGTATTAACCACAAAAAACAAAGTGGCACCTGCTAGAAGGTGCCTATCCTTATATTCAGGTTTTATTTAAGCTTAAATTTAATTTGATGTTGCATGAGCTAGTGTGCTCATTTTTCAGTGAACAGTCTTTCCAGAAGAATTAAAGCAGATCTGAAATTGAGTTAATTCAAAGATAAGGATTGGAACCTGCTATCAGGTGCCCATGTTTTTTTCTGGTGATTACCTTCAAGGTTTTTTGGAGGCCCACAAAATATGACTCAAATTTATTATGATGCTATGGCTATTGAAAAAAAAATTGGTAAACCCTATCTATTTGTTACATTCACATGCAATCCAAACTGGAAGGAAATTAGTGGCAATCTTTTTGAAGTTCAAACTGTGCAAAATTGTCCAGAATTAGTTACAAGGGTATTTGAATTGAAAATTGATTCTATATTGAAGTAATTGGTCAAGAAGGGGAAAATTGTGTGTGAGTGTGGTGCTCTTGGGTATGTTTTGGCATATGTGTATGTCATTGAATTTCAGAGGAGGGGATTCACCCATGCACACAATCTCATTTACTAGGATTAAGCTGATAAGCCACTCGCAGCAGAAGATATTGATTCCATTGTTTCTGATGAGTTCCCTAATCCTATGGAAGACCCAGTAGTTTTCAAAATTTTCACAAATTTCATGAATCATGAATCCTGTGAGTCTTCTAATCCCCTTTCCTCTCTCATCAAGGATGGAAACTTTTCTTAACAATATCCACAAAAATATAGTGATTCAACTTCCGTGAATAAAGATGTTTATCCTTTATATAAAAGAAGGAACAATGGAAAGACATATTACAATTCAGAAGGAAGCTTTAACTACACCAAATAAAAATGCAGTCCCTAATTATCCCTATTTAACATGCTGTTTCACTTGCGATATCAATTTTGAAGTGGCAACAACAACCTCTGCAGTCAAGTATTTGTATAAATATGTATATAAAGGTCATGATTGTGCATAAATTGTCTTGGAGGCTGAAAAACTCAACTTGGATGAAAGAAAATATTATTTGGATTATAGGTATATTTCTGCTTCTGAAGCATCCTGGCATATTCTTGGATTCCCCATGCATGGACACAAACCAATTGTATTTAGGCTTCCACTCCACCTTCCTGGCCAACAGTTAGTAATGTTTGACCCTGAAATTAAGGAGAGATAGTTTAGTAATGGTAAATCTATTCTTATGGAGTTGTTCACTGCTTTCTCAATAGGCAACACAGCTGAGGCAGAAATGATTGTTAAGCATCCTGATACTACTTCAGAATTTATGTGGCATATGTAAGTCTGAATTTCTATCACTCATATTTCAATTTTAATTGAACAGGTTTTTTTTCTAAACAGAAATAAGAAAATGTGAGCTTTGAGAAAAAATGGTAATTAAATTGGGAGGGTTGCCTTCTGTGGACCCAGTCACTGCAACAAAATCAAGTAGCACCTGCTAGCAGGTGAAAATCCCTATATTCAGTTTTGATTTAAGAGTAAATATGATTTGATGTTGAACAAGATAGTCTGTTCATTATTCAGTGCATAGGTTTTCCAAAAGAATTACAGCTGAGCTGAAATTGATTTGTATCAAACATAGGTATTGGCACCTTCTATCAGGTGCCCATGTTTTTTTTCTGGTGAGTGCTCAAGAAAGATTTTATTTGAAACTTATCCTCCACCATGTGCCTGGGACAAAAAGCTATGATGATTTAAAAACTGTTAATGGGACTATACAGCCTACTTTCAAAGATGCTTGCTTAGACCCAGGACTTCTGTAAGATGACTCCAAGTACAAATTTTTTTTTCAAGAAGCTTCTTTAACAAAGAAAGGCCATCAATTCAGGCTAATTTTTATATCAATTCCTATTTGGAACCAGACCTCTGATCCACTGGGCCTCTGAGAATCATATCATGTGGCACTTGGGGATCACTGTAGGTATTTGCTACAGACCAAGTTTCTTATTTAAAATGCTTTGTCTCAGAAAATTCAAGATTATTCTTTGACCCTTATACAACTCTTGCTTGATAAAAATGGTTCTTCTTTATCAGAATATGGACCTCCTGAACCATCACAGCACTTTTCTCTTCTTCTGGGCAACTCATCTTAGAGGAAATGTCTAATGACCAGAAAGAGCTTTCTGTATTTTAGAAAAGTCAGTATCATTCATGAAATATGGACCAAAAGAAAGCTTTTGATTTAATCAAATATTCATATGAAGCAAATGAGGGTGGTTTATTTTTCTTATATGGACCAGGTGGTACTGGAAACATGTTTGTAGAAAGAATGCTTCTGGCATGGCATTAGAGTCAGGGCCATGTTGCTCTTGCTGTGGCATCTTCTGGGATAGCCTCAATTCTCCTGCAAGGAGGAAGAACTTCTCATTCAAGGCTCAAGATTCCAATTTATATTGAACATAATTATTATTTTCAAATAAAATCTAAAAGTGGCCTGGCTGAATTATTAATAAGGAAAAGGCCTATTATATGGGATGAGGCTCCTTCTCAGCACCATAATTGTGCCGAGGCAGTGGATAGGACTTTGAAGGGTATGAAAAAGAAAGATGCTTCTTTTGGTTGAATTGTGATGGTTTTTTCAGGTATATTAATTGTTATTTGTCATATCATTAATATATGGTTTCCAATTTTTCTTCACTATACTAATTTGCCTCTCTTTAGGTGACTTTATTAAATGCCTTCCAGGTATTCAAAAGGATTCAAGAGGTGGCATAGTGGCTTCAAATCTCATTAATAGCTCCTTCTGGAGAGGTGTAAACCTTCTTCAACTCACTATTAATATGAAACTGTAGCATCCTGAAATGAATTTAGAACAGCAAGAATAGGCAGCTCAATTTTCTGATAGGATTTTAAAAGTAGGTGAAGGAAATACAAAAAACCCAAACTCTATCATTATCCCCCCAAACAATGTGTGGCTCCAGAATCAGAAGGTTTGAAATGATTGGTTTCAGCTGTTTACCCAGGCGTGTCTTCCCTTATTCACTCAGATGACAACTCACAACTTCAGTACTTTGAAAATAGAGTTGTTCTGGATACAGGAAATTTGAATGTGGATGAAATCAATGCTTTTGTTTTTAACATGATAACTAGGACTACCACAAACCTTCAAAGTGCAGATTGAAAAGTGGCAGATGATGGATCCATCAATAATCTCTTTCTCACAGACTATTTAAATAATATTAATCCTTCAAGATTCCCACTTCAAACATTGCTACTGAAAAATGGATGCCCCATTTTGCTTCTGCAAGACCTGGATCCTTCCAAAGGCCTTTGAAATGGGACCCACTTGGTATTTACAAGAATAGAAAGGAATTTAATTGAAGCCTGTGTACTGTATTGACCACATGAAGGTCAACAATTATTCATCCCCAGAATTGGTTTGGACTCCTCAGATAGGAAAGGACTTCCATTCAAACACAAGAGGTTTCAGCTACCTGTACGATTAGATTTTGGTATAAAAATCAACAAATCCCAGGGAGAATGAATGGAAATCTTAGGCCTGAATTTGGTGTCACAAGCTTTTGGACATGGTCAACTCTATGTAAGTCTTTCCAGGGCAAAATACAGTGAAAATGTCCATTTACTTTTAGCTGATAAAGCTAAAAAAAGACTAAAAAAATTGCATATACTGAAGTTCTTGAGGGTAGTGTCTAATTTATGTGCTGGATGAGCTAAGTTGATTGATCAATATCAAAAAAAAAATTGTATTTAGGATTTCAGAGCCCCCTCCCTCTCATCTCTTTCTCAATACAGTGACACACATGAATTCTGAATAGAGCAACCATGATATGCATGTCAAAGAAACTCTGCCTCCTACACAATTTGATGTGCCTTCTATGCCTCCTGAGCCTCCTCCTCCCCTGGATCCAGAGTTCCCTCTCATAATCCCTCTCCTGTTCCCCCTTTCTTTCTCCACTGATCACAATCTGTCCTCCCCTCTCCCCTTCCTCCTTCAACCAGGCCCTAACCTGCCCAGAAAAAAAGACAATACTCTTCTCCCACCCCACTCACTAGACACCCAATTTGTGGCTCTTCCTCGGACTTCCTAGAGGAAGCTTGTGATGAAACCCAGGATCTCTTCTTCTCCACTCAAGCAGAGGGCCCCCAAACTCTTGTAGATGTTGAGACCCCAATTTAAGAAGTCTCTGCTACCCCCACCCCATCCCCCATAGGCCAGCACGCCCCTCTCCCCACTTTCCTGGCCCCAGACAGAGCCCCAAGCTCTCTGGATGCCTCTATTCACAACACAACAAGGCCCTTTACTAGCTTTGGCCACACCTCAGCACCTCAAATCCCCTTGCCCAAAACCTTTGACCCCAACACCCCAGCGGCCCATATTTTTTGATTGTTTGGTCTTGAACAAGCCAATTACTCTAAAACAATTTTGGAATGCCTCAAAAATCTTTTGGTTACTGTCAGAGAACCTCCCAGAAAGGGCTCCCACACAAATGTACACACTGTCACTTTTTCAGACATTAAATCTTTGGCTTCTACTCTGTCCCCCCTTACAAACCAGGATATTTTTCATCAAGCTTTTCCGCCTGTAGATTCAGTTACTCCCTGCAAAGAACCATCACTAAAGTCTGTTAATTGAAAAATTGATGCCATTTTGGCACGTCTTTCTCCAGCTAGACCTGCTTCTGCCCCCTCAAGTCCCTCCCCCCCACCCTTCAAGGCCAACATTTGCTCAACCTGCCGCCTCAGGTATTCCCTCCCTGACCACCCTTCCCTTGTGCCCCTTCCCCACCCCAGCCCCCCATCCTTCACTTTTACACAATCCAATCTGGAATCACTTTTTTTGAAGGACCTGCCAAAACCCAAGTTGCTTTCTTTCATCAAAAATTGGATTGCTTCCAAAAAGATTGTTAAACCCTCCTCCAATTCCATCATTTGTGTCAAGGGTGTGATGGGCCATAGGTCAAACAACTTGAAAATCATCATGAACTCAAGGGATGACCAAACCATCCTCACCAGTTCTTTGCAAGAATGGCTCCATCAAGGACTAATCTACAAACCCCCCATGTTCCCTGTTGTTGCCCACAGAATTCTGACTTATTTTGACCTCAATGACCAGTCATGTGTCAATTCCTTGACTGAAGATAATCTTTCTTCCCTCAAATCCCTGTATAGAAATTCCAGGCTAAGGCTCCCTGAAGCCAGGGTGGGGAAGAATCACTCATCAGTAGTCCTTCATCTTCATGACAAATCAGATGCTGGCCACCTTGCTTCCACCTTCCCCCCTTCCCCCCTCATTGTTGAAGGGCATATTTTTGGCACTGAGGCTGTCAACCACAAAAGAAGCACATGTTATCAATTCTGGGGAAGGTTTCATCTTTCCATTCACTGTTCCTACCCCCAAGATGCTCCAATTGCACTGGTGACCACAGCACCAAAACTGTCATCACCAGTTTGCTTTTGCTGCATTGGATCTCTCCCCCATGATCACCCTCTTATAAAATCCCTCACAACTCTCCCCTTCCTTCTCAAAAATCCTCTTAATTCTCCCCCTATATTCCATCTTCCTAACTTGCCATCCTTCCCCCAAAATCACTCATGAATAGAGACCACACGGCGAAATCCCCACCCTCTTACCTGTTTTTCTCTTTCTTCAAACTCAATTGCCACAGATCATTCTATAATTTTCATTCCCTGTTTAATATCCCCAGCACTAACCATTATGATATATGTGTATTTCAGGAGCCCTTCCTCTCCCCTGACCACTTTTCTCCCACTCCGGCCAAGGGATGGCACTTGATCTCACCCCTTCACTCCCCTTCCTCCCCCCTCCCCTATTTGCTGTTGCTTCTATATAAACAAAAGACTCCCCATCCATCTCTTTATCTCAATACCTAGCCCCTCACTGGACTTCACTCTCCTCCAGTTTAACCTCTCCACAACCTCAATTATTTTCACTAACCTCTACAATCCCCCTTCATCCTTCTCCACTTCTCAATTTATCTTCCTCTCTCTCCATCCTTTTCATCATCTCCCCATTTTCTTTTTTACTGATTAAAATTTGCATCATGACCTTTGGAAAGACCTTTCAAAGCATAATTATAACCATCCAGAGTCTTCTTTTCTCATTGACTCCCTCTCTGAACTTGGTATGTCTCTTGTCTTCCAACCTGGAGTCCCCACCTTTTGCAACTCCCAGTGCTTCACATCTGTGATTGACCTGGTATTTGCAAATGGGAAGGCTGCTGATTGGGTTATAAGGTGCACCATCAACGGAGACAGCTCTTCCTCTCACCTCTCCGACCACAGATCTATCATCACTAGAATCCTTCCCCTCCTCTTTCTTCCCCCTCAAAGGAAACCCTTTAGGAATTGTAAATTATTTGATGAGTCCTCTCTCCATCATGCCCTTTCCTCTTTGCCTCCCATTTCCTCTCTCCCCTCCCCCTCCTCTATTGACTTGGCTGCCAAACAAGTCTCTTCCCTATTTATCAAACCAATGAAAGCCTTTTTTCTGCTGCAGCAGCCCAGTTTGGTTTTTCATGCATGATGGAATTGTGGTATCTTGAATCCCCTCAGGAAAAACTACTATAGATCCCTTTTTCAAATGAGGCTCTCCCCTGCTCCACATTTCAAGTCTGAGTTTCTGTCAGCGAGAAAATTCTTCCATGCAAAAATCAAATATCTTTGCAAACAACACTGGAAAAAGTATCTATCCTCCCTGAAACCCAACACCTTGTTCAAGCCAGCTAAGTCATCCTCTCACATATCTATCCCTTTCTCCAACCCTCCCATCCTTGATTCTGATGGTTCACTGCTGAATGAAAAACTACTGAAATCAAGACTTCTTTTTGAGGGCACTTCAGTAGCATCTAACCCCTGTGATTGTTTGGACATCAATACCCCTCTCCACTCTCTCAGTTCCCCCTTCTCCCCCCTTCACAGTTCAAGAGATCTCTGTTGCTCTCCTTAAAATGAAGAAAGGCAGGGCCCCTAGACCTAATGGTATCCCAAATTCCCTTCTTCTTTGTAACCCCCACACATTTTCTGCTCTTCTTCTCCCCCTCTTACAGAAGTGCCTTGACACTGGACACTACCCCACCCAATGGAAGATTACTAGGATGGTAATCATCCCCAAACCAAATCACCTGGACTATTCCATCCCTGGCTCCTACTGCCCCATTTCCCTCCTCAAAACTAAGGGAAAACTTCTTGAATCCCTCCTCACAAGACATCTCTCTTACCCTATCAAATCAGAAAACCTTCTCCCCAACACTCACTGTGGAGGCTACCCTTTCAGGTGCACCTCCAATTCCCTTCTTCATCTCATCACATGGACCAAAGATCAGTGGAGGAAAGAAATGTAGTTGAAGCTCTGTCCCTTGATGTCAAAGGGGCCTTCCCTTCAGTAAATACCATGAGGCTCTCTCAAATCCTCTATTCAATGACTCTGCCTCATAACCTAATTTTACTTATCATTGACTCTCTATGTGGAAGAAACACTAATATTGCCTTCTCCTCCTTCCAATCCCCTGTATTTTTCTCCCCCAAAGGACTCTCCCAAGGGTCTCTTATGTTCCCTCTCCTATACTTCATATATTATTCTGACCTTTTACTTCTATCATCCCTCTCTCAATCCTCTCTTTCCCTTGGCTGCCTTGATGATGTAGTTTTCCTGTCTGCTAGCAAGGACCTGGAGGTTCTAAAACCAAGTGGATGCTTTTCACTAAACGTAAACATATTTTAAACTCTCTCCCATCTCTCACCTTTAATGGTAGAACACTTGCTTCTTCCCCCACCATGAAATGGCTTGGGGTTCTCCTCAATCCCCCCTGTCCTTTATCCCAAACGGAAACAAGTTGGTTGCAGCAGGCCTACAAGCGGAAGCTTCCATCCACCACCTGGAATCATCAGGTTGGGTTATTCTGTTGAAGTGATTTTTCACACTGATCAATTCTTTAGTTCATTCCAGAACAGATTGTGCTCCCATTGTGTGGCACAATCCAAAGAGAAGCTCCTGTACAATCAGGATCCTGCAGGGAGTAGACAACAGGGCTCTGAGCAGGGCCCTTGGCTGTTTCTGCTCTACTCCAGTCAAACTTATATTAAATGACTCATCCTCCCTCCCTTTCAAACAACGTCTGGAGTTGGCTGTCAAAAAGGTGTGGGTAAAGCTCCTCACTATCCCATCCTCAAACCCCATGGCCACCCTGGCAAAATGCCTCCTCTCCTCTCCCATCCCTAAAGTTCATCAACACCAGCTCCATATTCTTTCCAAATACAAACTTTTTCCTCCCTCAACCCCCCTCTCCAACTTATACTCCCACCCTGGTTCCCCCCTCTTTTTGGCCAACATCAGTGACTCCAAGGAACTGGCATGTGCTGAGACCCTCAAAATCATGTCCTCCAGACCTCACTCATGTTACATTATTTACACCAATGGGTCTAAGTCTGACTTGGTGACATTTTCTGCTGCTTTTGAACCGGTCTAGATCTTCCCATTAGTGGCATGCCTATGTGACCAACACCTCTACTCTGTCTTTGAGTCAGAGATGTTTAGGATCCGTCTTTTCTTGCACCTTTTAATCAACAACCCCTTTCACTCACTCTATAATTCCCTCATAATCCTCACTGACACTCAATCTGAAATCAAGGACCTTTCCTCACCTTCCAACCCAACATACAATTCCTCCTTGCTCTATTCAATTTACTCCTCTGTCCTTGCCATCCTATCTTCCAACCCTGAGGTGTCCCTTTCTCTCCATTGGTGTCCAGGTTACCAGGGGATCCTAGGTAACAAGGTGTGGATATGCTTGCCAATGGCTCCCACAACATAGCATGGCTTCTCTTGCTAAGTCTCTCCTTTCATTTGAT
The DNA here is from genome assembly GCA_030280995.1 of Hemileia vastatrix. NCBI lineage: Eukaryota > Fungi > Basidiomycota > Pucciniomycetes > Pucciniales > Zaghouaniaceae > Hemileia > Hemileia vastatrix. Next base: position 14,976,178 of record JASXTE010000004.1, on the reverse strand, counting down.
GCCCCCCTGTGTCTATTTCTTCACTTAAATCACACATTAAAAACACTCAAACCTCCTTCTTCACTCTCCCCCCAACAGGGACATGCTGAGAAAACTTAGGGGTTGGTTTAACCCATCCTTCTGTTTTAAGGTATTAATGGCTCTTCCATCGGCAAATGCTACTGCATTTGTCCAATTCCACTCAGGTCAATCTCCCTTAAAACACTGCCTCTTTTGCTTCAAACCTGCCCTCTCACCTCTTTTCACCTTATGCCACCTCAATGCTCCAGAAACCCCAGAACATGTTCTACTTTTTTGCCCTGCGAACTCCATTGAGCACATCAATCTTGATTTATAATTTATTTTTTTTCTAGAGGTATATTAGTCATTTGTATTTAAACTTTTATTAAAAATAATAAGATCTTTATCAATTAGATGTAATAAATGTTTCATGTGAAAAAATGAAAATGAGCGGGTGTTTACTGAATAAGTGCCAGGAATGGTGGTTAAAAACTCAATTTTAATATGCTAGTAGTAAATAAGGATTCATAAGGTCTGTATTACAGTCAATTCATTAACCAATGTTACAGAAATTATTCATTTTTCTACTCATAATCTACCAACACAGTTGTAGATGCTCCTAGACAGTTTTGTATTTAGACCTTAATTTTCCACTGAAGATATTTTTCTTCCTCTTGGATTGGCCACTGATTCTTTTTCATTAGGCCCTAACCACTACAAATTACTCTTTTTCTTCTTGCCTCTTGACTACGCAAAATTTGCATTTATAGGAATTATAACTTTCCCTCATACTATTTCAGAACTTATGGTTTTGTTTTATACAAAATACTAAATGATATTAATAAATTTCAACAACTCCTTTTGTTTTGTTATCTTAATAGTGCACTCCTGGGTCTCAGAAGCCATGCAAAAACACAAATTTTAATCTTGATTTAGCCCAGTGCCAACACAGAAGTGATTCTCATGTGATTTTCTCATATGTGTTTCTGAATTAATGAATAGAAATTTTTTTGTTTGTCATAAAGACATAGTTTATTTACAATAATAACTCACCTCATGGATAAAATCCCAATGGAAAGTTTCAGATATTGTTTCAAGGTAAATTTACCAGACATAATAATATGAAAAAACTGTGAAAAGACACCAGAGGAGCACAACACAGAATTGAGAGACCAAAATATAAACAAGAGTCATTGATGCCCCAAATAATTTATATAACTTGTTAGGGAGTGGCAGTATTTGAACTCTTGAGAAGCTACAAGTCAAAAAATTCACAAATATAATTTCATACTTCTTTTCAATTTATGATAATGATTAGCAGACCTAGTAAGACTAGATAGGATCAGTTGAAATTAGTCTTGAAAAACTTCCAGAAATTTTTTTTCACAAAGCTGCCATTGTGCCATTTAATGTACTACACCTAAACCAGAAAAGCTCTTTATTTTCTTGCCACTTATTCTCAGCCAAAAGAAACCTAAACTCATGTTTTTGGTGGGGGATAAGTGACACCAAACTGAAAAGCTTTTCATGTTTGTCTGTACTTGTAATATGCTCTTTGACTGGACTTCCAACAAACTTGGTTGTATTCATATTTTGCCCCAGGAAAGTTGATTTCTGAATTCTCCCTTCCACTTTTGAGAAAGAGAATAAACCATTCATAATCCTAAAATACACTGTTGTAATTAGAAGGCTTTTTACTGTAACAATAAGCTTGAGCCTGTAGATTCAATAATTCTATGACAAAGAGCCTCATACTAAATGAAGGTCTTCATAGTTTTCACAATGAAATTTAGTCTCAGTAATGAGGATTAAATCAAAAAAACCCTCAAACCCTCAACCAAGTGAATAACTGTGTTTTTCAAATAGTGATTCTTTATAGGTGATATATTTATCATGATTTTTGAAGTTAAATGAAAAAGATTTATCACAAGATTAGGATCATAACTGGAATTAAATATTGTTACAAAGAGTTTCCACTTTATGTAAAGTGTAATTTCTCAAGTAGAATACTTGAGCTTGCTCTTTAACCAGCCTTACACACATCAGAACTAGACTTTTTTGTTGTTTGATTGACCCTTTGTCCAATTTTTATAGATCAGGAGAAAGAATTTCAAGGCTTGAAATTAAATATTTGAAAACAAACAAATAAATATATTAATAAAATAAGAAGTAAAAATAAATTGAAAAAAGGAAAATAGTTCAGTAACTTGCTTAAAATTTGTTTTTCTCAGTCAATCAAAGATCTTTATCCACTATATAAAGATACTTTATGTATTTTCTAAAATTGAGTGTTTTTTCCAGTGATTTTAGATATTTCCAAAAAGTAGAGGACCTTTTCATTTATCCCAGAATCCTCATTTTAGTGATTGTTTTTACACAAAGATGGGTGAGATTTTTTGCTTTCAGCCACCAGATTGTGAAATAGGGAAATTATAGAAGCAGCATTAATTACCAGGTTTGAATGAAGTGCACCATTTAGAATATAGTGTTCTGATTAAAATCTATACTTTTCTGAGAAGAGAAAATAATTTTAGCTGGGGAGACTTGCACCGCCAGAACACTTGATGAAGAAGCTCTTTAGAAGCCTCAAGTTGTTACAGGTACAGGGGGATCAGAACTTCATCTCTAGGATTTATCTTGAGCTCCAGGAAGACATTAAATAGATTATGAGTGATAATTTAGAGTAGAAGAGAAAGAAAGAATGTGATAAAAATTATGAGAAACTGTGCAATAAGATTTAAAAATAAAAATATGAGCCAAACATGCCTATGAAAGTGTCACAAAAGATGGATACAGAGCTAATAGGAAATGATAATATATACAGGAAGATAGTTTTAAAATCTTGGAAACACAACTTAAGTGAAGAGATAACAATCAACCACAAATATGAGAGAGATATAAGTGTGCAAACTATTCCATTAAAAATATAAATAAAGATAAGTAGAATATTAAATTCACCATATCAAGTTTCCAAAGACACAAAGAAGAAAATAATAGTAATGGAGATATTGTAGCACATAGTGAAGATATCTCTTTATAAAGTAAATAATTTTAACCATGGTCTAAAAACAGTTTTCATGTGGATCCAGAATTTGAAAATGGGAAAAAAAGTTAAATTAAATAGAAATAACTAATAACTAATAAACAATAAATGAAATCATTAAGTTTCACATTCTAAAATATATTTTAAAATAGGAGTAGAGAAAAAGGTAAGTAAAGGTTATTTATGATTAGATGAGGTTCAGGGAAAACAACTAGGTTCAATTCTAAATGATTCTGGAGAAACAAATGCCAAAAACCTTATTGCCTTATATGAAGAATCCACATGATTCACCATATGCACCAAATTTAAGTCCTCTCTATGATTCCCTCTATGATCCAGGTGCTCAGTCCTTTTCTTCATTCAAATAAAAATAACTGTCATATAAATATGTATATAAATTAAAGCACCTTATTCTTGCTAAAAGATGGTTAGCATTGAAAAGATTCTAATATTTTCAAATAGTATCAAATTTCAACCAAAAATTAATCTCTCCGTGATTTTATTCAAATTCTAGTCCCTATTAAAAACCATGTAGCAGAAGTGGTGCAAGAAGAAGTTAAGCTGTTGATGAAGATGGGGAGTGGTTTGGGTGGTCAGAAAGTTCTTGATAATGTGATGCTTTTTAAAGAGTCTTTTTAGAGATTTTAATATGTAAGCTCAATTTATTTATGTGTAACATCAAGAGCCAGACTGCTCCTTAAAAATTTTTTTTTAAAATTATTATCTTTAAAAAATAATCAACACCAATAAAATTTCTTTACAAACCACATCTTAGCTTTTATTTTTTTAATTTTTTTGATACTCACATTTAGCATTTTTGAATGCAAGATTTATTATCAGACTTTTTCCCCCATCTTAATCTAATAGAACGATTTAACTTCACTTTAATTTTGAGATGATTGGATGACTCAGTCAGATTTTAAATAAAACATGGGCTTTTTTAATTATCAAAAATAGTATAAATTAGTTTTAAATCAGTTAAACTTCTGTTTATTTTCATTTCAGTTAGATTATAAGTTATATTGTGAGATTAACGATGATCCTTATCATTTTTATTGGGCTGAGTGTGTAAATTAATTTACTAATAAAATGTATAAATTAATAATGTGAGAAAAATGAGAATGAGAGAAAGTGTCATTCAGTAAAAAGTAGACAAGCTGAAATGAGTTAATTAGAAATTTATGTAGAATAAAAGTACTATTTATTAAATGAGTTGAAGTTAGTCATTTTTGTATACTCAGCAAATTTTTTTAGATTGATTGTTTTATTTAAATCAAATTAATATTTATTTACTGTTTATAGCCTTCAATTTAGTATGATTTCTCACAATTAGAACTCATTAGAAGTGTTGAATGAATAAATGGGAAGGAAAAAAATTGTTTCCAATGTTGTAGATATTAGGCTTCATCATTTCCAAATAGCTAGCTCTGATAGAAGTTGGATAGAGGGTGTTCAGGGAGAGAAGGAGAGTTTTTTTGATATAATGGTGAGACTTTGATGGAATATAAAGGGTAAATAAAACCTTATAAGTTGAAATTTGATTATATTTAATTTATTTAACTTAATTAAATGGAAGTTAAGTGTTGTTTTTATTAAAACTCTAAATTTTGTTACAACTTTAAAGATTCTATAAGTATTTGATATTAGTTTCAGTGACTCATTAATATTTTTTCAACAGTTGTATATTTCTGTTTTGATATAAAATTGTTTATTATTTTTATTCAAAAATAATCCTCTTAGATTATTAAATTCACTTTTAATTATTAATCCATAACATTATATTTCAATAAGAATTATTTAAATTACTAAATATAAAGCATCTGCAAAAGTTTTGGTGTTGAAGAATAATATAAAACAGTATTTAGATATATAATAAATTGTAATGTGTGAATAATTTATTATTAATATTCTCTATATTAGATTATCACTTTATCTCTACTAATATTTATAGCTTCCACCCATCATCACAACAATCTTACAAAAGCAATATACAGACAGAAGGAATAAAATAAAAGGAGATTTAAATTTAAAAAAATCCATAAAATAAGACAGGGTGCATAGGGTGAGCTTATGAGGGGCACCCTTAGTGGAGGGAAAGTGTCATAATAATCATCATTTTCTAATAAAAATAAATACTTTATGATTCTTACAGTAAGAAAATCATTGCCTTCTTAAATTGAAGAATCAAATGTAAGAGCACAAAAGAATATGGGAGTTTTAATTTATGACAAGTCAGCAGCCTTGTACCTAACTTACCCCATAAATGTAACACCAATAGAGGTACTGATGAATATACAGAAGAGAAAGGGTTAAAATTTATTGAAAACTACTTGAATAAAAATTGAAACTCAATTGAAGCTATTGATGTGTCAATTTTAAGTCTTTCCTGAGTCATTTCTGAGCCAATTCTTGGGTACTGCTCAGGCAATGATTAGTCACTTCTGAGCCAATTCTCAGTCATTTAAAAGGCAATTGTCAGTAATTTCTGAGATAATTTTCAATCACTTCTCAACCAATTCTTAGTTACAGCTCATTGACTACTAAGTAGCTTCTCATTAAGTGATCATCAATTCCTCAGTAAAATTTTGGTTAAAATTCAACAAAGATTCATCAAGGTTTCACTTAGATTTAGTATAAGAGCTCAGTCAAATTTTAATTTCAGTTAAAACTGAAGACTTGCTTGAAATTCCCTTCCAAAATATTTTGTGGTGAAGCAGGTAAGGAAATAACATAAACAGGGGGGTGAATCCCTGAAATAGATGTCTAGTACAGTTTTTAGCTGCAGGGTATGACTCTGGGTCTGATTTGTGAAGTGACCCTGTTTGAACCCACCTTACTTTTTTAATTTTCTGACATTGGCATCTCCTTGGCTCATGTCTTCTCATCTTCATGGAATCATCCAAAAATTTTATTTGTGCCTCCTCCTCCCTTCTCTTACAATAATACCCACACCACACCACATTAACCCTCTTCCAAAGGCAAAAAATAAGGTTGACTCAAAAGGTGACATTCAATGGTTTGTCACAAAAACACACCTAGGAATGGAATACACCAGAGAAAAAATATGGGCACCTGATAGCAGGTGCCAATCCCTATCTTTGACTCAACCCAATTTCAGATCAGCTGTAATTCTTCTGGAAAGGCTGAGCACTGAACACTGAGAAAACTAGCTCAAACAAAATCAAGTTTAATTTACTCTTAAATCAAAACTAAATATAGGGATAGGCACCTGCTTTCAGGTGCCACTTTATTTTTTGAAGTGATAGGGTCACAAAACTGAACTAGACATCTAGCTCACCATTTCCCCCCTGTGATATAATTATAAAACAATTGAAATTTAAGAATAGTTAAAAAAAACAATTTTTACCTGTCAATGAGATTAAGAATTTTACTTTTTGGATAAGAGATGGAGTAATGGTGACTAGAAAAATCTCATTTCATTGGCCAGAAATAATTATTAAATTCATTAAAAGATGTGCTCATTTGGTGTGATTCATCACTATTTTGGCTTTGAAATGTCTAATCCCTTGAAGTTAATAAAAATGAACTGCACTGGTGTCTCTTTTTACAACATTAAATACATTCAAAAAAAAATTCCATACTGATTGTAAAGACCAAGAAATGTGTTGTAACAAGAAATAAAAGTAATTGGGGTGCTATTAATCTAGTATTAACAACCAAATATTAAATAGGGGATCTTAAACATTTGCATATATGCTATTAAATCATGACAAGAAATTGTTACTGATTCCTTTTTATTTGTAGTATACCTAACCAGAGCAGGTATCTTTGTACCTCAAAACACTCTTTTTTGGTATATCAATTCCATTCACATGCTCCATCCCCATATCATTATTATTCAGCGCCAAGTAAACACACAGTCATATCTTAATCTTTTTCCCTCTTTCTCCTAGTGGCTTAATTATCTATATGAAATATGTGGTTCATAATCTCTTAGGACTCCCCTTTTATCATACTCTATCTTAATATTTTTCACCCCTATATCTAAGGTGCTTAATTATACATGTCTAGTATGTGGTGCATAAGCTCTTAAGCCCCAATTTCATCATACTCTGGCTCATAGTTTTTTCTCAAATACTAATCTGAGGCCTTCAGTTTTCTAGCATCTCATGAAAACTTCCAATGATTACATTATTGATTTAATGGTTGATTCTGATTCTTAACCAAACTTGGCTTACATGTGTCATATTTTGGAAAATCATTATTTAGCATCCAGAAATCTTTTTATACTGTACCAGACCTGTTATTTACTTGATATTCTATCCAAAATTTCTGAAATTAGCTTCAAGAAATTTTTTCAAACCAAACTCACTTTATTTTTGAGGCTTCATGTATTGATTCATCAACATTCTTTTTTTTCAAAATAAATCTCCTTTTCCACATTGGAATTAAGTTATACAAATCTTGATGTCACTTTTCCAATTTGTCTCAAATTGTAATGGTGCTACCTTGATTGATCTTTAAACCCTCTTCAGAATAAACTGTGGGAAAAATTATGTCATGCTTGCATTTCAGGTGGAAATTTCCTGCACACAAGCAAAAAAAGATGTCTCTTAATTAAAAAGGAAAAATAATCTTTCACATGTAATGCATGTTGCTTTTAGGGGGGTGCAATTGAGTCATGTGGTGTGTGTGTGATGAATGTACAGTGGCCTTCCAAAAGTCTGTGAATAGAATTTTTATTCATTTTACATATTTTTCACTGAAATTTCCTTTAATTTCACTATTCTATTCATCTTCTCATGACAATCATACACTGATCCTCATCCTTTTTCCTCTTCAAGACTTTTTTATCCATTCCCTACCTTTATCACAGCTTCATAAATGAAACCCAAACATTTTTCTTTCATGGAAATACTTCCAAATTCTTTAATGCATGCAAATAAACTTTTTTTGCCTTATCCACACTCCTCAGAGCCTTATACTACCTCAGATGAGTCTATGCTCACTGATATTTCTACTCCAAATCATTTTTTGGGTAATCCTTGCTTTTAAAGAATAAGTTCAAATGAAATCTGATTATCCCCTTGGCATGATTGGGAATTCACAAACCATGTCACTTAAGGGGAATCAACACAAGAAATTGATTATCTTTTTCAATATTTTTTTAAAACTTTTTCTTTTCATAAGTCACTCTGTGATATCTGGGCTATGTATAGGTAAGTATTTTATCTGTCTAGAAAAATTCTTAGTTGTAGATAAAAAAAATTGCTTTTTTGGATTTTAAATTTTTCTTCATTTTATTTCAGTCATTTTGTATTTTGAGTATGTTAGATTGATTAGAAACATGCTTTTGTATCAGAAGACAAAACTAGATGTTATTCTGAGTAATATTGAGTGAAGTAAGTTAAAAAAAGGCCATTCACAGACTTTTGGTTTGGTTCTGTACAGTACCCAGAAAGATATCTATGTGATTAATTTTCACTACCTACCACCACTTTTGAATTCCATGGCTCACTCACCCTAACCCCTATTGCCTCAAAAATCTGTATACCCTTTCTTCTGATTCTTTAGATCAATTAAGTAAGTATTTTTATTTCTCCATATTTTTTTAGAATAAGGATTCCTACCATCACTCTTGTTTTTCCTTGCCTTTCACCTAGTACGCAGATGTCTAAGTCTGTAGTGCAGAAATATTCCCCCATGAAACATGCTCAGACTGTTGGAATGGCTCTTTCTGGATTAAGATTTTACCAAATTTTCTGTTCTCTTAGGTTTCCTAACTCAATTGTGCATTCAATTCTTGAAAGTTGGGATGGGAGGAGCGCAGTAAAAAATGCATCTCAACCTTATCATACCCATAAAACAGCTGTCCATCACCTCTGAGTGCAGCAAAAGTTCTGACTTGTGGATAATATGGACTTTATGACCTGAATTGTCAAAAATGGAGGGGGCCCCGCCTGCTGGTAAGGGGGGTTTTTTTACAATTATATTATATATTTTATATGAAGTCAATAAAAATCTGGCTTCTCTTTTGAATGGTATTACTATCAAGTTGGAGAGCCATTGTTATCTAAGATTCAAAAATCACCTTTTTCAAGAACATAGATTAAAAAATAATCTGTGATACACATTCTCTACACATGCTAGTGAATGAGAATATTTTTGAAAGAAATAAAAAATAGTTCTTTAGTGGTTTTTATGATGAAAAGTTGAATTTTGAGGATATATTTCCAGGTTCTGTAACTTTTATTTAGTTAAATTTTTTCATACTGGTGATGAATATTGAAATCAAGTAATAATTTGTGCTTGTAAAATGCATGAATAGAGAGAATAAATGTTAAGGAATTCACAATGGGGGATCAGGAATTTTTCTTCCCCATATCAGATATTATTAATTGCAGAAGATGCATATCCACAAGCCCTTGGGCTTGTAGTTAAGTAATGCACAATAGTGCATTAGGCTGCCTCTTATACCTCAATTTCCATTCCTAATTCCTGATCCCAAACTCATCACATCCATGATTGATTTTTAAGCAAGTCACATGAGACATATAATTCGAGATGCCATCCTTATGTCACTTTTCACTCTGGGCCACTTAGTTTTGGTGGTGAAAACTTAAGATTTTACTTCTATTTACACCCACCCCTGATCATTTGGTGGAAATTTCTGCTTCCCTCATCTACTGAACCCTCAACCAACAGGAAATAATGAATCAAGTTCATCATCTTTAGATTTGATGCCCTTACTGATATGAATCTCATTAATACCAATACCAGTGGAAAATGAAAGAGTCTTAGTCTTCTTGTACTTGGCTTGATAGTGCTTGGAGTGTTCATAAATCTATTTTGGCAAAAGATCAATCCTTTTCTATTTCTTCTTTCTTAATTTGTTAGACATTGGAAGATAGCCATTGAATTTTGATGTGGGGGGGAATCCTACTTTAGTTGCATTCTCAGTATCAAAACAAGAATCATAATTAGTTTTAGTTTTTAGCCAGTTAATAAGTATGAGGTGATCATCTTTTTTTAGTTGAATGGTCTTTGCTTTCTCAGCTGAGTGAAGTAAAGAGGGAGTAGTTGGATTTGAAGAACAAGTGGGGGAAGGCTTCCTTTGAGAAGATATGTATATATGAGGCATGTTAAGATATTTGATGATGAAAAGGAGCATAAATGATCAGATGAGATGGGTAGTGATCTGAATGGATGGGAGAGCATGGAAAGATAGGGAGGCTGAAAATTTAAGATACTATTACTTATTTTATTAATATTTAATGAAAGTTTAATCTATATTTATATGTTATTTTATAGGTCTAATCTAGTCAAAATACATAAGGATAGTGTAAGCATTATATAAGTAGATGTGGTGGTGTTTCTAATTCTGAATCAATCTCTTCATCCCTTCTTTATTATTTCTATTGTAAATCTCACTTATCTTTATTTTATTTATAGTTTCTCTCACCTTTTAAAACTCCTTATTGTGTCCATTTTTCCTCTGTCTACTAGTTCCACTAATCACTTATTATTATTTTTATCAGTTTTATGAGTCCATTGCCCCTGTCTCACTAAGAAAAGCTGGCTACTCCTGATTCCATCAATATTGACAACTTATCTGATCATAGCTTCACATACACTGCTTTACCCAACATATCTGAATCATCTAACCCCACTACTGCTCCTTATTTCTCTTACTTTTAAGAAGCTGCTAAATACTCTGAAATAAAAGGTATTGAAAAATTGAATGACAAGAATTATAGTACTTTGAAAACTGATATCAAATATTCTCTTATTGTACAAAACCTAGATCAATTTCTGATCAAAGACATACCTATTCCCAGAAATCCAGTCCTTCAGAGTATTTTTAAACTGAAACAAAGACAAACTAATACTATAATCAAAAAAAATTCAGACCAACCTAACCAAGACAAATTTGTTCATGAAAAGGTCCTCATAGAGCTGGCCAAATTATGGTCCCATTATAGAAAAAGAAGTTCTATAATACTAAGCTATAGACACAGTCTGAGATGGGTTGGCTCTTCTTTCTAAAACTATTTTAAAAAGAAGAACCTACCACTCTAATTTATAAAGACAGTGATAACCAAAGAATGTAAGTGTGGTAGTAGAAAAGAAGAATAGAAAGAATTTTTCTATAAGAGACTAGGAGAAAGAAAGTAATATATTATATAAATATAAGTAATCATACTGCTGGATGGCTCTATTCTAAGTAAGTGCTATTATTCTCATTCACTTCCACTCTGAAACACTCTCTATAATACTATCCTGAGTGTAGCAATAAAATAGCTCTACACTGCTACTTCTGGCTATGAACACCTATTATGCATAAAAAATAAAATAAAATAAAATATATCTATGCTTTTCTTTATCTCTTATTCAACGCTTTATATCTTTGTCTAAAAATCTTTACTACTTTTTTTAACTACTCCCTACTATTTTCACCCCCCCCTTTTATTAAAGAGTGAGTTATCTTCTATATACAATGTATGACTGAGCCCTTCCCCTATGCTCTTTTCCCCTACTGGTTTTCCTACACAATTTAAGTGCTAATATACATGTGTCAAACATTAAATTAATTATCTCAGTAATCTATGCACACCTCTAGCATAATGATATTCTAATAGTGTCTAGTTTTTTTTACAAAATCAACCATTAGCACCTTACACTACACATACCCTATGCTTCCTGAGATCCTCAGCTTCATAATAGGTACTGTACCACCTTTTTTTACTTATTATTGAAATGTGTGCTTGTTATATGAGTATCAACTAACTGTGAAACCCTCAGTGCTGAGTAAGTAACCTTCCCTGTCTAGAGTCTTACCTTTATTTTCTTATCATCAAGCACTGCATATTTGGCTTACTTTTAAATTGCTTATTTTCTAGCACTGTGTTTGATCCTCCTTACAGGTTTCTATAAGAAATGGCTATCTGTAGACTTATATCCAAGTGCCTTTGAGCTTATCTAAGTGTGAATCCTATACCATCACTTTAAGTTGCTTCTTGAATCTATACTATATCTTTAGAGCTAGCTACCATTTCCTAAATTACATACCATGCTCATGTCGTATATTCCAGTATGCACGTTCCTTTAACTTTCACTTTCCATGGCTTGTATATCCATACTGCACTAAAAAAACTGTGCTCCAAGAGTCTACTTTTTCTGCGCTTTTAAAGACCCCTCTGTTGTGCTTTCATAACCATCCTTCATAGAAACTCCTTTATTGTGCTTACTGAAAACTGAGACATCTGCTGCATTACTACAAGATGAGTACCACAGTCTCCCTCTACTTGCAACTGTTCCTAGGCACTATAAAACCAGGTGCATATCTTGCACTTTTTTCTCATTCCTTCATCTTCTCATCATCTCTCTTCTATAATAGATTCACTTCATCTCTTACTAGTTTTTCTCCTCTTCTATTATCTTCTTAGTTTTCATCATGATTCCCAACAACAATATTGTCAATACCATCCTCCAGTTTTTTGATGCTCAGAAGACTATTGCTGCTACTGTTCTCACTTTCAAGACAGTTCGCACCAGTGCTGAGCATTGTCAGTGCTGTATTGATAACAGAATTACCCCATGTCAATTTTTGAAAGCTTGCCATGGTAAAGGCTTCTTCACTGTAAATTTTTTATTTACCTCTTTTAACTTCTTTTGTTTTCCATTACTAAACTTTTTGTTCTTTTCTCATTCATGAACTTTTTGCATGACTCACAAAAAGAAATGAAGTCACAATAGTCCCACTGCCATAGTGACTCCTTCTGAGGCTACTGCTACTGTTGACTCAGATGTGTTGACCTCAAATCTAATGAGTCAGTTTGCCATCAAGCACCCTGATCCTATCACTCCTACAACTCCTACTCCAAAAAGAGCTAAGAGGACACATCATTGCTTTCCAACATTGAGCCCTTCCTCAAATACCACTAATCACTTGCTCTTCTCAGAGGAGTCAATTCATACTGTAAGTCCTTCCTTTAAATAGTATTTCTCTTTATTATTCTTATTTTTTCTAAAAAAAATCTTCTTTTCTTTCTTAGGATCTCCCCAATACTCCTTATTCTGTGACACCTCCAACTCCTTTCATTGAAATTACCATCCCAGGTCTATAAGAAGATCAATTCTGGGCTGTGACCCCTGGAACTGTATTCTATCCTGCTGTTTAAAATGAAATAGCCTGGCCTAATCACAAAGCTACCCTCCCCCAACATCATCTAATTCATTTGAGGAAGAGGCACACAAAATTCACCCTCCTTGCTCTCAAGACTGGCAAGTCCTGAATTGAGTAGTCATAGCTCCCTATTACTGCACTATTGATTGTGTCAATACTGCATTCAACACAGCATTCTCCTACCTCAAAAATACTCCGACTCTAGACAAAAGAGACATCTAAAGTTGAGTCACTCTAGTTAGAACTTAATATCCGACTTAAAAAAATATTTATGAGGACTGGAAGTACACCTTCCTTGATAGGTGCTAAAGTAAGTCCCACCCTTGTTCTTAATTACTAAAATAATACTAACTTTCCTTTTTCTTTAGAAATTTTTTTTCTTTTATTATTATATTTATATCTTTTTTTAAAAGTATCTTGTAAATAATGCATTATTATTTGTAATATCACTTATAAACTTTATTGTTCTACAATTTAAATAATCTTCAATTGCCATAATAAAAATTACCTATTAATTTTATTTGTGAGTTTGAGAAGAATTTATCAGTGTGAGGAAACGATAGAAATTTTCTAGTTATCTTGCACACCCATAAAATTAGCTTCACCTGAAAATAAACTTAGACAAGATTTAAAATATTCCCTAGATAACTTAATTTGTTAGCACCACCTCCTCTTCATACATCATATTTTTGAAGTAAGTTCAGATCTTCCTAAGATCTGTGCTCCTTAGAGCTAACCTTCTTTTCCCTTTAGCTTGGGTACACTTCTTTCTTCCACTAATTATTTTCCCACTTGGATACTATTCAGCACTCCTTCAACCATTACACTTTTATAGTGCCATATTTTACCATAAATATACCCCTTTACCTGTTGTACTTCTATATCCAAATCCATTTTCCAACAAAATCTAAATAGACATGAATCATTACCATAATTTACCTAGAGATCAGTCTTGCATCTATTACTGTCAACACAGTTTTAATTGTACTTTCTCTAAGCCTTGTGGTTAAGTCTACTTTAGACCTTCTTGTGACAATTTATTTTGATATTATAAAACTTTTACTTTCTCCTATAAAAATCCTTATTCTCCAAGTGAATTTGTGCAATTCTCTCTTGAAGATACATCTAGCACTCCTACTATACTAACTAGTCCTAATAGTGCTTCTCATCCTTCTACTAAGACTTTACTTATTGACATTGTGTCTCTTCTCACTTATAGTTGACAAGAAATCTCTATCCAGCCCAAATCCAAATCTCATACATCCTTTGAACAAGATTTTTCTATGCAATCATCTTCCACAAACATACTAAGTGCTGTGAGAGTACTTTCTCCTTCTGCACACCTCAAAAACTTACTCACAAGTAAGTACATCTTTTCTTTTAAATTCTCAAATACCAATTCCTAACTTTTACTTTCTTCAAAGGCTTTAGTGAATCTATTTCCTTAGGATTGGATCCTCAACCCCTTCCATTTTTTCACTCAATGCCAATCTTTTTGCGTCTTCACCTAATCTATGATGCTATATCATAATCTTACAATTTTTCTCCTGCATTTTCAGAAAAAAAATTAGATGCCCACTATTATCATATCAAAACGGTTGGTCAACTAATGAAAAAAATCAGTTGTACATCAATCCCTAGGGTTCCTGCAGATCTTAACAATTTTATCATTCCTGAAAAATGGAAAGGATTTCCTGCTAGCTGTAATGGTGAGTCTGATCAGTCATAATCTTCTTTTCATTTTTTTTGATCAGTGCCATTACATAAGCACTTGTACATAGCCCTATTTAACTATTCTTTTACTTTTAATAATTATTATAAAAAAAATTGCAACATTCATAAAAAATCATGAGAAAAGCACATAGCACTTTGTGATGCACTTGCCTCTTATCTTGTGTAAAAGTCTTCCAGAGAGTACTTGACTGTGCTCCCTCTAATATCTTTAAACAACTTTTAAACCCCTTAATTAACTATTATTGCTTGAGATTTTTCATAAATCCAGATTTCTAGATTGGGTGCTTCATCTACCAATATTCTTCAGCTAAAGCTACCCATCTTCTGCTAAGGCTAAAGTAGCTTTTTGAATTGTCCAGACAGACTTTTCTCTATCCAGAACATCTACTTAATCATATCTCTTTGAACAACATTAATTCTTCATTCCATAAGACCTACTTTGAGCGCTAATTCAAACTTCTTATTCAGCCATAGTCATTTCACTATTTCTATGACCCTATCTGTCACAGCTGTGTTTTAGCCTTGTATGAGTTCTTCTAAAATAAATTTTACATACTGATGATAGTTTATACTCTTTCCGGTGTATAAAGAAATATATTTTTTATTGTTAGTTTATACTCATCCTGGAGTCTCCTAATAAATATCATATTTTTACTAGTTTATAGTGGTTCTGGAGTTTCCTTTTCCCTTACTGGAATTCCTCTTGGGTAGAATATTTTGATCTTATCTGCTTCTACTTTCTGCTTCCATTCAGTCCCATCCAATTCCTCCAGTAAGTAAGATCCTCTGGTTATTTATGTTCTGATCCTATAAGGACCTTCCCATCTGTCTGCAAAATCTTTTCCCCATTGGCTTTCAAGACTTCTATTTTATACCAATACTAAATGCCCTGGGTTCAATGTTTTCTTAAATCTGTGCAGTAAGCACTCATCCAAATACTGTACTTACTGGTCAAAGATCTGTGTAATTCTTTCATATGCTTTCTCCATGAACTCATCCCTTCTTTCTAGTTTCACTAATCTTGCTAAAATTAAATCTTCTGTAGGGCACACTTGATCCAAATCACATACCAAAAACAATCCTGCTTCAATTTCGATAGGTAAAACTTCCCTCTGTCCAAACATTAATTCATAAGGTGATAATCCTGTAGTTCTCTTAACTGAAATCCTATCTGCAAATAATACCAAGGGTAAATAGGTCTTCCATTTAGCCCCATTAGATACACATAACTTAACATGTGCATCTTTTATTACTTGATGACCTTGCTCAATCATCCCTTATACCTCAGGATTAGATGGAGAAGCAACTTAAATTTTAGCCCCAATTCCCTTAACAACCTCTTGAAACTCCACAGCAAATTTAGCACCACCATCCACTGTTACCATCTTCATCACCCCATATCTATATACCCATTCCTTTCTTAAAACCTCAGCTACATTAATTGCTTTAATATTAACTAAGGGTGCTTCTTCTACCCATCCTGATAAATCATCTCTGGCTACCACAAGATACTTAAATTTCCCTTCTTTAATATGGACTGCATCTAATCTGGTCCTACCAAAAATGTTTTCCTTGCCTTTGGCCCTTCCTTTTTTATTTGGCTTTCTTTAACTTTTTCACTGACACTCCAGACAAGATTGACCCCAATCCTTGACCTCTGCTCTCATATTAGGTCACCAGAATTTATCCTTGACTCTCCTATAAGTCTTGTCTTGTCCCCTATCCCCTAAATTCTCATTTAATTCTTTAATAATTTTCTCTTTTCTTTCTCTATCTACTATAACAAGTTGTGGTGTAGAAGACTGTTCTCTCCATATCCACCCATTCTTAATAAAATAATTTCTAGTGTGCTACTCTATTTTTTGCCACATGTCTTCATCACACTCCTATGGACAACTATTCCCTTCTAAATAAATTCTCAACCAATCTATTTCTTCAATTGGCTCTTCAATTAAATCCCTGTCTTCTAATGGTGTATAACTTTATTGGCTTGATACCAAGTCATCATCCTCCTCTGATCCCTCAGAATAGTTTATTCAAGCATTCCATGTTACTATACTAGATTCCACATCTAGTGCTTCCAACTTTCCTTTTAAAGATTCTACTAAAACGTTTTCTTCATAAACCTTTTGTATTAGTTTAGAATCTTCACAGACACCTGGTACTAGTTTAGTGTCTTTGCAGACATCCGATAATAGTTTAGATTTTTTGTGGATGTTTTTCTGAAATCCTTGATATGAATAGTCTATCACATTTATCCAATTTTTATCTTCTTAAAACTCTTCCATCTCAGAATCCTCTTCACATACTGGTCTCCAAGAAAAAGAATCTGGCGTAGTGAAGGTTTTTCCTGGTTTTTGAACTAAGTCAAAAGAAAATAAATTAATCTGTGCCAACCATCTGGTCATAGGGGCATCTGTTAGACTTGGACCACTAATCATTTGTACCAATGACAGCACATACACCTGCAGCTCAAGATTTTGCACCCAAAGCATCCATTTCAATTTCTTGAGAATTTCGGAGACATCACACAGTTCCAAGTTAGACTGTGAGTACTTTGACTCAACCTTTGTAAATGCCTTAGACTCATATAATACTGGTCTATTTTTTCCTTCCTCATCTTCTTGAATCAAGACTTCTCCTACAGTAGTCACACTTAAATCCTCCACCAAGGTAATTTTTTCGAGCACTGGGTCCATACTCTAATTTCTTTAACAAAATATCCTTCTCCACAATCTTTTTTATTAATTCAAATGACTCCTCACACTCCTGTTTCAAATCCCACTCAAAATTATTTTGAGTTAAGTGCCTTAAAGGTGACAATAATAGTGTAAAATTACAAATGAACATTCTTACATAAGTACAAATCCCCAGAAAACCCCATAATTCTGTTGTGTTCCTAGGTCTTGGCCATTTAAGAAATTTGTTCTTCTGATTTTTAGCTATAATCCTTCCTCCCCTGCATACAAGATGCCCAGAAATGTCTAGTGCTGGCACACAAAATGAAAATTTTGACCCTGTGACTGCTAATCCAGCCTCCTCTATTCTAAAAATTACCCTTTCAATAGCTACCACATACTCCAAAATGAACCTTCTGATGCTCAGATTCTCCTTCAGAACCTCACCATCATAATCACTAACTGGGCCTTTTATGCTGCCATTTTCAATGAATATTCTAACATATTCTGGAATTTCATCCTGTAATATCCACATCATCTGCACCTTATACACTTCCACTGAGTTTGTAGCACCCTGTGGTAACCTTTTCAATCTAAAGCGCCCAAATGGAGTATCAAAAATATTTATGGGTCTTGAAAAGATGTCCAACTTTCACTCATTGTATCCTCCCATAATATCATCTAATCCATAATAGGCATGTCCCACAAATGAATCCAAAAATTCTTCTGGGGTTAGTGGCAATCCTGCATCTTTTACTGTAACCTTTTTCATCTCTCTCAAATCATGAACAACTCTTAACATCCCATTGTGTTTGACCACACCAAATTCCAGGCATGAATAAATTGAAATTCACTTTTCATACAACCCAGAGCATAATATTTCCCTAAAAAGTTCCATATATTCTTCTTTTATTGCTGCCAGTATTGAAAATCTTTTTTCTGCCATAGAGAATGAGGTATGATTGGAACTATATATGGATTCCCATTAGAGTGCTTTAATAGTCCTTTTTCTTCTTCTGAAAATTCAATAGCCTTTTCCCTATATACAATTACATGTAACAATAAATTTCTTTCTTCTTGTGACAACCAATCCTCTGGTCCAAAATTAACCATTTTTGAGCACTCATGTGTAATCCATTCTGTGGGTTAAAACATTGGTGGAAACTTGGTTAACAGTGTATCATAAGGATTTCTTGATAGCATTGGCCTCTACAAAGGAGGACAAAAATCTGACATCTGAAAATTAACTGGGCTAACCTTGACAGCTACTGGTCTATACTTTGAAGCTAGACTGCACCAGCTACTTCCTTCATTACTCAATATTAGCCTTTTTCTAATATATCTACATGTAAATCCTAAATCATATTTTTTCTTTTTCTTTTTAATAAACAAATAAAAAATACCAAATTAAAAGAAATTAAAGAGTCCAGTTATAATAAATTCTATAGTAGTATTTCCCTGACACCTAAGAAGTCTTGCTTTATGTACCCCTTTTTGGACTGACTTGCCCCTAACCAGGCTCCTCTCATATTGGGAGATAGTAACACCTAAAATGCCAGCCCCTAATGAAAAATTTGGTGCTTTCCTAAAATTTTTCCATTTTCTTTATCTAGGCTGTCTTCATAAAACCCTCTTTATTTCTCTAAACTAGTGGAGCCTACATATCTAGTTTACCAGCCACCATCTTTTGGCACTACTGAAATTGTGGTTACTGGGATACCATCATCCCCTATAATCTTAATGCCTATAGTTTTATTTAGAAAATAATCAATAGTTACCAAATAATACATTAGAGAATGTGTTCCCAAAACTATTTTTACAACTCCCATTAAAATGTAAAAGTGCTGATCCCTTTCTCCCCCTTAAACTCTAGTTTTGACATACTCAGCTATCCCTATGACTGGTAAACTTCCTCCCCCTATTTCAGCTACAGTCCCTTCACCATCTTTTAAAGGAAAACCTAGCTCTACCACATCATCCTCTGAATCTAAATTAATCTGTGAACCTCTATCCACCAGAGCTCTAATCTTCTTTCCATTGATAGACAGAATTAAATGCCCTAAAGGTCCTGCATAATGAGGTGTCTTGGGTATCCCTGAAACTGGTTGATACACTTGTCCTGAAACATCAAATTCAGAGCAGTTATAAATTATTTTCTTTTGACATTTATCTACTAACATTTTTTCCATGTCAGGCACTACAAAAATACTTCTAACCTTACTGTAGTGAGTGGTGATTCAACCACACCTTCTTTAACTTTGAAGTCCAATATGGCACATGTTACTAAAAAATTAACCAATTTTGTATTCTTTCAATACAGCTTTATGATATCATCCGGTAATGGCTTTATTGATCCACCCATTTTAGACCCTAAAACTCTTCCTTGAAGCGCCAGCTTAATTTCATCCTCTCTTGACAAAACCCTGAAAACAATATATATAAAAAATTGCACTTACAATTTGGAGGCCACTGTTGGGAAACCAATTGTAGAAAGAAAATTTCTAGAATACTAAGCTATAGACACAATCTGAGATAGGTTGGTTCTCCTTTTTAAAACTATTTTAAAAAGAAGCACCTGCCACTCTAGTTGATAAAGACAGTGATAACCAAATAGTTTAAGTGTAGTGGGAGAAAAGAAGAGTAGAAAGGAATTTCCTACATGAGACTTAGAGAAAGAAAGTAATATATTTTAAATATAAGCTATCCTACTGCTGGCTAGATCTATTCTCAGTAAGTGCTATTATTCTCAGTCACTTCTACTCTGAAGAACTCTCTCTAATACTATCCTGAGTGTAGCAATTAAATAGCTCTACACTGCTTCTTCTGGCTATGTACATCTATTATGCATAAAAAAATAAAATAAGATAAAATATACCTGTTTTTCTTTATCTCTTATCTAACACTTTATATCTTTTTCTAAAAAATCTCTACTACTTTTTTTAACTAATCACTACTATTTTCACCCCCCCTTTTATTAAAGAGTGAGTTCTATTTTATATACAATTTATGACTAGAGCCCTTCTCCTATGCTCTTTTCCCCTACTGGTTTTCCTACACAAGTTCAGTGCTAATCTACATGTGTCAAACAGTAAACTAATTATCTAAGTAATCTAAGCACACCTCTAGCATAAGTATATTCTAATAGTGTCTAAAATTATTTTTACTAAATCAATCATTAGCACCTTACACTACACATACCCTACACTTCCTGAGATCCTCAGCTTCATAATAAGTACTGTACCACCTCTTTTACTTATTATGGAAATGTGTGCTTGCTATGTGAGTATCCACTAATTGTGAAACCCTCAGTGCTGAGTAAGTAACCTTCCCTGTCTATAGTCTTACCTTTATTTTCTTATCATCAAGCACTGCATATTTGGCTTACTTGTTGATTTCTTATTTTCTAGTGCTGTTCTTGATCCTCCTTACAGGTTTCTATCAGAAATGGGTATCCATAGACTTATATCTAAGTGCATTTGCGCTTATCTAAGTGTCAAACTTATACCATCACTTGATGTTACTTCCTAAATCTACACTATAGCTTTAAGGCTAGCCACAATTTCCTCAAGGATATACCATGCTCTTGTCCTATAGTCCAGTATGCACTTTTGTCTAACTTTCACTTGCTGTGGCTTGTATATCCATACTTCACTAAAAAAAACTGTGTGCAGAGAGTCTTCTTTTTCTGCACTTTTGAAGACCCCTCTTTTGTGCTTTTGTAACCATCCTTCATAGAAATTCATTTGGTTGTGCTTGCTGCAAAATGAGACATCTGCTGCATTACTGAGACATTTTCTGTGCTACTGCAAGATGTGTACCACACTGTATCAAGGATTATTATGCATCTAAATCTACTCAGAGTTTCTCCTACTTGGTGAATCAAGTTTTTAAAATATAAGTCACAAAAAGCAGCTTACCAGAAGCTATCAATGAATTCATAAGTTACCATTAAACTTCTTACAAAAGCTGCTCTGGATTTATTTAAGGAAAACATTTTATCATACATAATGGGAAACTATGTACTAAATCTACTCCCTGAATCTTACCAAACTGCCACAACCATTATCCTTAGCAGGTATGATATCACCAATCAGTGGCATACCATTGAAAATATCTTTTCTGATATAGAAGCAGAGATCACTAGGAGAAAAGCACTTAATACTTTATCAAGGACAGCATTAAGTTTGGACATGAAAACAAAAATGTTTTGCTCAAAAGGAAAACATATTCCACTAGCTCCTCATTTGGAATATTTGTGTTTCCAGTTACATCCTGTAAAATAAGACAAATTCTTAAAGTGAAAGAAAGAGAGAGAAAATAAGGACAAGGACACTACCCATAAGGTCTTTTTAGTCATATTAAATTTACCTCATGACCATTCCATCCTGGACAGTGATGCTTCATTTACCATTTTCAATGACTTAAATTTTTTTTCAAAACTTAAAAGTCTTTTATTATTACATTAACCATAGCCAATGGAGACAATATTATTGTCCTTGGACAAGGCAAAGTTTCATTCTTCACTGCAGGTCATAATTTTGTTATCAAAGATACTCTATATATCCCCTCAGTTAAAGCTAATCTCATTTCAGCTGTTGATATACTATCAGATGGAAGGAGTCCTATTAATAAATCTGGACAATTCAAACTCAAACTCAATGACTCTTCTTACATCAATTGCAATTCCAATGGATGCATCTTAACTTTTCTCCTATCAATTAATCCTATCTATAATTTATCAACTCTAGTTAACCACCACAAAAAAAAATTAACATTATTACATCACAACTATGGGCACCCCCAGGAATCAAACCATGGAGAAAATACCCCCAGGTTTGAATTTCTCTAAATTTCCTTTCAAAATATGTGCATTAGCTAAATAACATACTTCACCTTATTCTGGAATGTTTCCAACAGCCAAATTACCTCTTGATATTATTCAAATGGACCTTTGTGGACCAATCACACTAAAAATCCAGAGGAGGCAAATCTTACTTTCTAAAAATTGTAAACAGACACTCATGATATTGCCATGTTTATTTCCTTGAGCTCAAATCTGAGACTTTTCATCATTATAAGGAATATGAAGTATTGATCTTAAATCAACTAGACTGAAAAAATCAAAAATAGTTTCTCTGATAATGGTGGTGAATTTATTAATTTTTCCATGAGGGATCATCTTAAAAACAAAGATATTATACACTTTTGTACTGCACCTTATTCTCCTCAGAAGAACCCAATAGCTGAAAGAGGTAACTGATCTATTGTAGAAAAAGCCAAATGCCAATTAATTGAAACTGGTCTTGATTCCACCTGGTGGGGTGAAGTGGTTAACACTTCTATGTATCTACTCAACATTCTTCCTCCTTCATTGCTAGAATCAAACAAATCACCTTGGACCCTCTTGTGTAAAAATTCCAAAGAGCCTCCCAATCTTCATCCCTTTGGTTCAGATGTTGTTTATCACTTACAAAAATCAAAAATGTAATGATAAATTTGAGAAGAGCAGAGAGGAGGGAATTTTTGTTGGGTATTGTGATGGCCATGTTAATTACCAAATCCATTCAATTCCCAATGACAAAATTATGATAACTCATGATGTCAAATGTCTCAATCCTTTTAATCTATCACACAAAATCTAAGATGGAAAACCAGCTGAAACTCTTCATTTTCCTGACTTAGAAGACATTTGCCCCAACTTTATTGCTTCTAAACACCATTGAGCCAGCCACACTTGAAGATCCAGTTATTGACACAACTTCTAATAAAACCTGACCTAAATTCATCACCAACTGGAACTTCCATTCCAGAACTCCTGGTATTCAAACATTACACTTATATAGACAAACATTTAAGACCACCTATAGAAATTTCCTTCAACATTAATACTTGCAACATCTTGATTAATAGGAGAAGAGTCGGGAAATCCACCAAATGGCTATTCCCCCCCAAAACAGTGATTATTGTATTGTCTTTACCTCAAAAAATCACTATATGGATCCAAACAAAGTCTGCGTTGGTGGTATAATAAACTAGTGAACTTCTTCTCTGACATTGGTTTGAAGGCTAGTAAGGCCAATCCTTGTCTTTTCGTCAATCAAGATCCTGCCAATCCCAGTTATGTTTTCATACATGTCAATGATCTCATGATAGGAGGTCCTGCAGTCAACAACTTCAAGAATAAAATATCTCGAGTATTTGAGATGGACCATCAAGGAGAGCTAAAATGGGTACTTGGAATGAAGGTCACCAGAAAGAGATCAAATTGGACCATCTTTCATTCACAACAATTATAGGTCAAAAACATGTTAAAAGAATTCAATCATTGTCCCAAATCTTCACTTCCCCAAATGCACAAAAACTAAACTAACAAGTCTTTTCAATTACAAAAGGCCAATCAGACTACTCAACTACTTGGTTCTCTGTGCTTGACCGGTCTCTTGCTTCAGCTGCCAATTGTTGTCTTCTTGACACCGGAAGATTCCCTCACAGAATGCCCAAGTCTCCTCCATCTTGTTTCTCACGTCATGTATTTGGCCTGTCTGCCCGTCCTTCATGCCCCTCGTTGGGTGTGATTGTATTTTGTATATAACCAAAATGTGACAAGGAGATCGTCTTCTGCTCCGCTTCTCCGCCGGTGCGCCGCCGCTGTTTCCCCGCTTCGTCTCTTTTGCCTCTCAACTTTTCATTCCTCTCATTTCTTCGCCTTCACTCGTTCTTCTTCTTTCATCCTTTCATCCTTTCATCCTTTCCTTCGTTGTTTGGTTTTCTTTTTTTGCAATCATCCTTCTCTTTTTTCGTTCATGCTTCAAAAACGTATCAACAGTCCCACTGCTCCCTCCTTTCAATCAATCAGCGTCAAAGTCGTCTGTCGTCTTCGTCCTCGTTTGCCTCATGAACCTCCTGAGAAAAAAGTCGTCGAGGTCATTGATGATTTTAGTGTAAGAACTGTCGGTCAGCTAGCTTTTCCTTCTCTCTCGCCTCGCATACATCATCATCATAATCTCTCTCTCTCTCTCTCTCCCTCTATCTCTTCTTGGCAGATCCTTATAAAGGATTGGTCAATCGTTTTGATTTCTCTTCTTGTTACAGTGAACATAGCTGTCAACAAGACATTTTTGATGGTGAGGTTAAAGACCTCATCTTAGATGTGTTTAGTGGTATTGTTGGTTGGCTTCTACTCCGTTTTTTCCTTTAATTTCTTTACTTATCCTTCTTTTCTTTTATATTGTTTGGCTTGGACTCTGATGATATTCTCAGACTGCTACTATATTTACGTAAGCTGGTGTTTTTGAACTTGAAATGGCTTGTTTTATATTGGTTAACATGGAAGTTTTGTTAGTTTTGGTTGTACTGGTTCTGGAAAAACTCACACCCTTCAAGGTACTCCTTCAGACCCAGGAATTACACCCCGTGCAATTCGGGCGGTATTTGAACACAAGTCATATCTATCTTCACAACATCGTGCTAATATCAAAGTTCAGGTTTCTTGCTTTGAGATTTGGAAGGATAAAGTGTGGGATTTACTTGCAGATGGACCCCGTGATTTTGCCACAAGTGATTTACCTATTCGAGAAGCAGCAAATGGGCAAGTTTTTGTATCAAAATTAATACAACTTGATATAGAGAGCGTCTCCAAGTTTGATAGGATATATGATCGTGCAATGAAGAACCGTTCAATCGCTAGCACCAAACTCAACGCAAGCTCATCTAGATCCCATGCAGTACTTACTCTTGCCATTTCGCAGAGGATAGGCAATGAGATGATTGAGGGTAAATGCTATTTGATTGATTTAGCTGGAAGTGAGAATAATAAACTCACCGGAAATGAACACAACCGAGAAAGAATGAAAGAATCGGTGGAAATTAATCAAAGTCTACTTGCACTCCGCAAAGTGGTTAGGGCCCTTAATACGGGTGAAGTGCGTTGTACTTTTGCTATCAATTTCACAAAACTTTTTTTTCTTCTTTTTTATTTTTATTTTTTTAATGTTCTTATTGTGATTTAGTTACGGATTCCTTATCGAGATTCAAAGCTCACACGAATTTTAAGTGATGCCCTTGGAGGCAGCTCAGCTGGACTGGTCATTTGTAATGTTGCTCCTGGTGCTCATTCATATCGTGATACAATCAAGTAGGCATCATCACTTTATTATTATAATCTACCGATTTTCTTGCACAGATTTTTCATGATCTTTTTTTTATTTTTATTTTTTTTACTATATGATATTATCTTTTGTTTTTGGTAATAAAAAAAAAGTACTCTCACTTTTGGTAGTCTTTCACGCAATGTCGAAAATAAAGTAGCAAATAAAGAAGCAAGTAAGCATAATCGTTTTGTTGCAGCCAATATTATATTTAAATTTTCTTGCTCATGCCATATTGTAAAACGTAGGCTGCAAATCTTTGGGACTATCTCCTCAAATGAGTGATATAACAACAAGTCTTTCTCCTATCCCTTCTTCAAGCAAAATCCCGTCTCCTAGTAGTCCTGTCCGCTCAAAGCCTACATCTGTATCATCACCACCAACCGGTAACACAATTCGCTCATCTTTCATGAAACCAGGAAAGTCAAAACGATCATCAACTACTATCAAAGATTTGAAAGACTCTATCATGAAAAATGTTGGAACTCGCCCACGTCATTCTGGGACTGAAGATTTAGAAAAAAAGTTGATGGAAGCTATGAACTTGCGTCTTGACCAACTTGTTCAAGAAAAGGTTGAAGCCTTATTAGAGGCTAAGCTTCGAGAAGCCGGCTTATGTCTTGAAGATAGAGATGGAAGCATCCATAGTATTGGAACATCTGAAAGCGATGAATCTCCTAGTATTCACTCTACGAAAAGCAAAGTGACGATCAACCATGAAAGCCTTTCAAATAGAGTTTTGAATCTTGAAAATCAATTGTGAGAATTCTTGGTTTCCTTTAAGACGAAGTTACATTTCGGGTGAATCTTTAGTTACCAAAATCTCTCTAACTTTATTATGGTGCAGTCAGCACCAAAATCTTGCAGCCTCAGGAAGTATCGAAGTTTTAGCTAATGAACACCTTTCTAGTGATGCTTCAGGATTGCTGGTTGTACGTGGCATTTAAATTCCTGAACTTTCCCATACATATTAAATGCATTTTAATGTTAAGATTCTAGGCAGTTAGCACTTGCTCGTCAAGCAAACCATAATTTGCCACAAGCCCTTCAACGCTGTGAAGAAAAAACAGCTGAACTGTCGGGTTTGATTGCATTAAATTAGAATTGATTAATTTATTTAAAATTTGTTCTCACTGGTGATGGTGTTCATGGTCATCCCACTGCAGTTCTTCTTTTTTTTTGGGGGGGGGGGTTAGTTAGTGAGTGTAAGTTGATGAGATGTGATGGAATTGGTATGAAAAGACATTGATTTCCTTATATATGGTAGTTTCTCAAAGATGATACAAATCTGTGGTTGTGTCAGAGGAGAAGTTTTTTGTCATCAGAGTTAGTCCTAAAGAATTGTTGATCATATACCCTTTTTTTTCTTTCCTTCTCTCTCTTTCTCTCTCTCTCTCTCTCTCTCTCTCTCTATATATATATATATAGGTAGATGGATTGATAGATTGATGGATATTTATACAATATATATACATACATATTCAATAGTTTGTCAATAATGGTTTTTTATTAAAGTTGCTTGTCTTGAAAAACATTTTTTTTGTTCTTATACATATATATATATGTATATTTTGAGTGATGGTTTTTTTTTTTCTTTTTTTTTGTAAAGTAGATTTTTTTTTCTTTTTTAGGTTGTGGTTTTGGTTGTGGTTGATTTGGTAGTTAGTTAATTAGTTGGGTGTGGTTGATTTGGTTAGTTAGTTGGTTGGTTGGTTGGTTGGTTAGTTAGTTAGTTGGTTGGTTGGTTGGTTGGTTGGTTAGTTGTTTGTGCTTGTTGTGATTAAGAATGATGGTGAATCCAAAGAAACATAGAAAATTTTAAAAATAAAATAACATAAAATAAAGTAAAATAAAGTAGAAACTTACTGTTCATGTTATGTTATGTTATGATATGATATGATATTACAAAGTGTGCAAATAGAGGGTGACTCCACTTAGGCCCTCAATGGGGGATGGACCCCTATTTTAAAAATCCATGTCAGCCCCTTCCCCCCCCCCCCCCCCAAAAAAAAAAAAAAAAAAAAAAACCATGAGAAACAAGCCCTCTAAGGTTTCTCCATGTTGCACCTTCCAACCCTTGTGATTGAGTATCACTTACCCCCTTCAGCTTCAGCTTCAAATGATCTTTCTGGAAGGTTTGAATGATTTCCCAAAAACTGGAAAAAAAAAAAAAAAAAAAAAAAAGAAAAAAAAAAATAAACTTCTGTTAAATGTTAAGCTGTTCTTAGTGTCACCTCTTAGTCCATACCCTACCACCACCACACCCATCACCACCTATTCCATGACCTACCATCACTAAAAAAAAAAAAAAAAAAAAAAAAAAAAAAAAAAAAAAAAAAAAATGTCCATTGTTTTTCACGTACCCTAAGTGTGTGTGTTTTTTTTTTTTTTTTTTTTTTTTTTTTTTTTTTCTTTTTGCCTGCTACAGCCCAGCCAAGCTAGCACCTTTTTCTTCCTTTCTTATTTTTTATTTTTTTATTTTTGTAAAAGAACTGTGTAGTTTTCATGAAGATGATGTGTTTCAAAGTCACAGAACAAAATGCTATATCATGGAATTTTTTTTTGCCTATATTATATACCATGATAATATGGATGAATATCCTACTTATCTTCTGTTTGACAGTGTGTCATCTATTATGTATTCTATAGTGCTTTTCTATTATATAATAAATCTTACATCTCCCTGGCTGACCACCTCAGTTTTAAATATCCCCTATCTGTCTGAGTTGAATTAGAATAACGCCAAGGGTATCACACATCATCATTCTTCACACTTATTTGACATTCCACCATATTTGATTTTCTGACCCAAACACACACACACACACACACACACACACACACACACACACATACACCAGAAAAATTTCCCCACATTGACATTGTTTGATATGTTATCTTCTATTACAAATAATCAAATTCATGTCTCCACATCTGTACAAGATTCTTCCAAGCTCCAATCTGTCAGAATTTGAGGGTTATTGGGCTCCTTTGCTCACTTTTCTATCTGCCTAATTCTTACATTTTTATTACTTTCTCATATTTTACCAGTCATTACAATATACTGAACATTTCATAACACTTGTTCATTGCTATTTCCCTTGGGATATAAATTTACACAAAGTTACATTTAAATACATATATACATATTTCCATCCAAATCTATTAAATATTCATTGATTCACCACATTAATATTTTAGTCCATACCCTTATTTGTTTTCCTATAACCTGGGGATAGAGATTGAGCTTATAAGAATAGTGACATTTGTCCATTTTTTCTATCCCTGTTTGCTCCATCTCCATTGCCAGGTAAGGTCTCATTCCTCATATTTCCATATGCTCATTATTTACATTGAAATATTATCCTTGTTCCCTCCATCTCTGTCTCCAGATGGTTAGCACTTGAGATCCTTTGTGCCATTGTCCATGTCATATTTTAAGTCAGGCCTTTGGTCCCCACATGAGCCAGGCCATCATCCCTGCTCCCCTTGTGTTTAGACATTTTCCTCCACCATAGGTTTTTTGTTCTGGAAATTTGTCTCAAGCTATTTGGCACTGGGCCATTGTCCCCATTTGCCTCAAACTTATTTTTTTGGGCTGTTTTTCACATATCATCAAGTCAAGCTGTTGTCCTTGCGTACTCAAGTTGGGCTGTTCTCCCCACATCATCAAGAAGAGCCATTGTCCTTGCATCCTCAAGTTTGGGCCATTGTCCCCATCAATCTCTTCTTATTGGAATTGGTTCTTTGTCCCCTCTATCCTCTCATCATCTAATATGGGCTATTGTCCCCATCATTAATATATTTTTATCAACTATATCCACTATTAGTTTATTGGCCCTTTGTTGCCAATCTTTTATTATTTTAAATCATTAAATCAACCAAAGTTCTTACACAAATAATCAAAGTTATGTCTCCACATCTGTACAAGATTCTTCCAAGCTCCAATACTCTAACTCTCACCTTAGAAAAAGTTTGCCTTCTACTTCAGATCCTTTACAAGAACCCCCATCATGGCATGCCTGTAAAGAGCACACAAACTTCACTCAGTCAGATTCACATGGAAGTTTCCCATTTGGACAATTTCTCCCCTCCCCCCTCCCAAAAAAAAACAAAAAAAAACCTCTTACTCATTGAAAAGAAAGCCACACCAAGTGTTTGGTTGGGAAACTACTATTAAAGTTTCTGGAAAAAAAAGTATTTAGTGTAGATATGTTTTAGTTTCTACCAAGTTACTCTTTTAATGATTAGATAGCTTTCTTTCACCATATCTGCTACATATGGGGGCTACCTGATAACTTGCACCTACCTCAACCACTCTCCTCTGGACAGCTCCAAACTTTTGCCCAGCATTTCACCAATCTCTGGAAAATCAAAAAAGCAATAAAAGATTTAAACTCCCCTTATATAAAACCATAAAATGATGTTGAGACTATAAACAGCTCCACCAAGTATCTGATCTCAATGCATAACTAAACTTTGGATTTTGATTCATCCTTTATTACCTACATTCATGCCCATTTGGCCTACCTTGGGCTCACCACTTGGTACTCTAATTTATCACAAGAAACCCAAACATTGTACAACACCATCTTTCATGTTTCATCAATATTCATGTTTAAAACAGATGCTAAATCTGAGGTCTACCACTTTTGTTCCATCAAAATGTGCTATCTTGAGCAAAAGGCATACCTCCAAAAAATTTATAATCACTATTTTCACCATTTGTGTACTGAGAAATTGAATCAGGAAGAGAAATTTATTTTTTTTGGGAGGTCTGCTATAATTTCATCCAATAAGAAGATTCACAAAAAAAAAAGCTGACATGTAAGTTCAGAATCAATGGCCATCCTCCAATTTTCTTATGATTTTATCTTGGTAGCTCTAAAAAAAAAAAAAAAAAAAAAAAAAAATCATTATTCAGAAATGAGTGACATTCCAAGAAAGATACATGCAAGAACTCAAGGACCCACTTTCAGATTGTGACAAAAAATGGGATTCCAATACATGTGTTTTTGTCATTAAGAAGTTGCCTTACCTCTCAAAGAGTTCAAACATTTTTATTTGGCAGTTGGATGAAGAAATTCATCAAACTGAAAATTCAGAGTAGAAAATCTATCAAGAGAAGGCAAAAAAATCCTACTAACTGATCATCATTTTTCCCAGTTCATAAATTCCCCTAAAGAAGGGCTACTTTTACACTTCTATAGTGTCTCTTTTCTGGAAAAGTTGGAGCCAATTATAGAGGCTGAGATTCCTAAATGGGATGAAGTGGTTTTCCTCCCAGATGCTACCACATCCCCTTTTCCTAGAAGTGACTTTTCACATAATCCTGATGATAAAATTTCCAAAAACAAATTCACCCTAAAGTATCTTGAGTCTGTTAAAGAAAGATACTTGACATTGGACAACTTACCTAGTATGAATGACAAAGACCACTTTCCTGGTGATGGGCCCTCAGCATCTAATTTACCAAGTCAATCCTCAGTTCAAGGACAAAAAGTAAATTTACATGATTGTTATCAGTCAAGCCAAGATTAATGTGTGTAAGTCTATTAAATTCTCCTATAAAGGTTTATCTATTTCTTGTATTTTATATATATAGCTGTTTATATTGAGTACTGTTTGATGAAGCTGTACTAGAGATATGATAATGGTTCAGCTGGGAAATTTTGTTTAGCAGCTTCTGAAGCATTCTAAAAAATTCTGAATTTAACAATTGAGCTTTTAAAAATACCCACAAATATGTTTCCTTTTGAGTTACATCTCAATTTGAAAAAAAAAAATTAGCTTTCACATCTCCCATTCCTAGCTAAAAACCTGAGTTTTGTTTGATTTTTTTTTTCAAGGGATGAATGCCTAGAAAACCACAAAATTTTCCAGTTTATCAGTAATACTGGAAATTTTGTAGCAGTTGGAAAAGTCATCCAAACACATCATTTGCTCTTGTACTCTTAACCATCAGAAATCTTATTTCTGTCAAGTTTATGAACACTATGAAGCCATGAAAAAGTTTGAAAAAATAAACATGTTGTCTGTAACAATAAACCAAGTATCAAGGGGACACATACTTTTGAAACACCCCTACAGTTCAATTTTGATAAAAAAAAATTTAATGAATAAAAAAGGAAATCAAAAAAGTATACATGCATCACTTTTATGGTGAAGATTATGTTTTGCATGAAGAAAATGGCCAGTCTGTGTTTTACAATGGTATTTCAAAAATAATTCAGAGGACCTTAAATGCACAGCAAGTATAAAATGAATTTATAAATTTTATACAAGTAAATATGCTGAAAATAACTCTTTTAGTCAAAATATAGACCTTCATTAGTAAGGGTATCATCTTGTTTCCATATTGGAAGCCGGTATACTGGCTTAAATATGATCACATTTTCATCTATCTCATGTGTGTCTTTGGAAAGGTGTTTATAAGCAAAAACTTTGATGATCTGACCACTTTCCACCAGGGAGTTTTCATTAGGAGGAAAAATTTATGAAAAACAGGTGAAAATTGGGTGAAATGTGATGTTTTGATGTATTTGACAAGGATAACATGTTTATCACCCAAGTCTGGATACTTAAAACTATTTATTTCCTCAGCCATCCCATACTTTAATGTTTCACTTTCCATGAGGACTAAGAGTTTATTTTGTGGGCTAACAGAAATGGTTAATCCAGTAGTTCTCTTCCATGACCTCTGACTTACAGTATAAGCACATACTGGCTTTCCAATTTGATTTTGAAGATAATGACAAAAATCAACACAATGTAGATCAGCCATCTTCAACAAGCTACTGAGTCTATTATACCATTTATCATCAAGGAATAGTTCTTTTTTCAGCTTATGATGTCCAATTTTATGAAATTTTAAATTTATTTTGGCCCATGCCTTATGGCTGGCCAATTGTTGTAATTTTGTGACTTTACTCAACATAGTTGACTCCATCTCTCCTAAAGAAATACAATATACTCCTAAATGTGAGTAAGAAAAATAATCCAAACCCTATAAGAAGAAAAAGTAGGACTCACCAATATAAAAATTTGTTTTTAGTTTTTCCAGGGTGCCAATTAATCTTTCCACTGAAAACTCTGCTGAACCCATCATAGGACCCCAAAACAGAATTTTCTCTTGAATGGGGAGGGAATAATGATATTTTGGAACAAGATGTAGGTTTGGCAAAATTTTCTCAGATGCTTCAGTATATACATTGTAGCTGTGTTTGAAGCTGGCTGGTGAAGATCAAAGGATGTGTTGGGAACAGACCAAGTCAGCACAATGGACTAATTGAACAGTATTAAGTAAGATGAATTTCTTGTTTTAATTTCCCTTGAGTGTTTTGGAGATACTAGCGAATTGCTTAATGATAATAAGGGGAAGTAGATACAAAAAAAACACATACCACTATGAAACCTTCAGCTTTCTGGTATTTTCTTTTCCTAATTCACTGGGTATACATTCTAAAGAGACAGTAAAGTAAAACATCCAAGAGTTTTTTTTTGGAATAAATTTATTTCATGATCACTGAATAAGCCACAATATGAGCCTTGGCCAAGCACAAATTTATCATCATCATCTAAGTCTTGTGATGATTCAGGATCTATAGTAACATTCTACATATCTTCCTCCTTGTCTAAATTTGAGGGTAGTATATGATTTTTATATTTAATGTTGCTTAGGTTCTACATCTTCTTCTCCTTTCACAGGAGAAAAAATCAGTGAACTGGATGTCTAGTTGTTTTTTTTGGTTTCTTGTTGTGACCCTGTCTGAGCCCCATTCCATTTATTTTTCCCCTTTCACCACACAATATGGGGGGCGGACTTGCTAGCAAGTCCGCAACCTAGGACCCAAACTAACCACAGATTGAACACACATTGAGCTATTGATAAATGAACCATACAATCAGGGATGAACACCACTCAGCAGAGCAGTTTTAGGTTGGTGTTCAAATAGAGTTCAGTATGGGTTCAGTATGACTTCAGTCTGAGTTCCATCTGAGTTCAGGTTGAGGACTTGCTAGCAAGTCCACCCCCTATATTGCATAGTGTTTACACCTCACAATATTTTTTTTAGTTCCATTCATGACTTACCCCTTATTTCTACCATTCAGTGTTGCATTTCATAACTTCCCCGTTGTATCTTTCACTAACCCATTCTACTTCTTCTATCTTCTATTTTTATCTCTAGCATGATTGTGAGCTGATTGTTGACTAGCACTTTTTTGCCAAATAATAACATAAGAATCTGATATGTGACCAACTTCCTTATTTTCTAATTCTTCATGAGATGGAAAACATGATAAAGGACTTTATTTATTTGAATAAACATCATCTTCCTTTTCCTTCCCTTTCAAGAACCACTCATCCTCAGATTCTTCTGAGGATGAGTGGGCTGTGTTTTGAGATTTTCTTTTTTTTCCATCTTCCTCAACATTTTTTTGCTTAAGAGTTTTTAAAGTTGAGCTAGATTTTGATTTATTATCAGAAGGTAGAATAGCTGTCTTTAATTTTTTACTTTAGTTACTCTTAGATTATTATTAAAAGTGGAATAAGTAACAAAAAAAATTAACTAGCACAGATGGCTTTTGCCCTCAAGCTGGGTTAATTTTTATGATTTTTAATTTTAATTTTTCTATTTTTTTCCCAGAGATCCCTACTCAAAGCAAAAAGGCGCAAAAACAACACCCCTCACCTATGTATTGAAGAATACAACAAAATTACTAGATCTAAGTGTCCCATTAATCAATGCAGTGACAGTTGCTTGCCATTATGATGGTGAAAGGCAATTGGAACTGAATCTGGTGTAAAGGAGCATATAGCTTGAACAATCTCAGCTTCAACTGGGACTCTACTATGTTAGCCAAATTTTAAAAGCAATGCACCGTATTTTTCTCACTACTCGTCCAAATTTTTTATTCTCCGAAACTATACTCAAAAGTGAAAATTTGTGAAGGAGAATGAACAATTTTTCTTGCCAGTCTTAATTATGAAATATGCAAATCAATATTGAATATCCTTTTTTTTGATACTGCTGATATTATATTTTCAACAAAAAATTAATAATTAAGAAAACAATATTTTGTAATTACAATATATAAATACGTTAATATAACAATTGAAAAAGAAATGAGCTATTCAGATTTAAAATCTAAATAATGTTGGCAAGTTATAGCCATTTCATCCTAACATGTGATTTTCACTAAGAAGTGCTATATCTCACTCAAATTTCAAGCTACAATAATAATTTCATGATATAGAAAGCTTAATATAGTTATTCCAAATCCAATGAGCTAATAAGATTTATAATCTAAGTAAAATTGGCAAAGTTATAGCCATTTCAACTTGACATGTGTTTTTTCTAAGAAGTGCTATATCTCGCTCAAATTTCAAGCTACAATAATAATTTCAAGATATAGAAAGCTTCATATAGTAATTCCAAATCCAATGAGCTTATCAGATTTAGAGTCTTATTTGCATTGGCTAAGTTATAGCCATTTCAAAATAACATGTGATTTTCACTAAGTGCCACATCTCAATAATTGTCATTACTTGACTAATTTTTCTTTGATTTTAAATATGAATAGCTCTTTGGATTTGGAATAATTATATGAAGATTTCTATATATTCAAATAACTATTGTAGCTTGAAATTGGAGCAAGATATAGCACTTCTTAGTGAAAATCATATGTTAGGATGAAATGGCTCTAACTTAGCCAATTTTACTTGAATTTTAAATCTTAATAGCTAATTGGTTTTTCAATTATTATATCAACATATTTATATATTGAAATTATAAATTAGTGTTTACTTAACTCTTAATAGGGGGTATCAAAGTGGACCAATCTGCAATTAAATTAATTCCAGATAAAAATCCTATTACCTCAATTATCTTCCACAATTATTTTTGCTAATAATTGGGTTATTAGACATTTTACGTGTAAAAGTTTATCTCTTATCTGACATTTTTATACTCAATTTTTCATAACAACATATCAAAAAACTTTCTTTCATAACCACATCTTGGCCTAACTTCATTCATAACCACATATTTGACTACTATCTGGATATGTCTTCTACCTTGTTGCACACTTCCATTCTCATCTCATCTTGTCTATTCTCTCCATTCAGAAAATTTTGCTATCTCATCTGCTTGTTTGTTCTCCTTTTCATCTTAAATTATCTTAACATTCCACATCATCATAGATCTTCTCAAAGGAAGCCTTCCGCCAGTTGTTCTTCAAAGTTCACTACTCCCTCTTTCCCCTTCTCAGCTGAGAAATCAAAGAACATTGTAGACTGTTCTAAAGTACTAAGCAGTAGACACAATGCGAGATGGGTTGGTTCTCCTTTTCAATTTATAAAAAGAAGTGCCTGCCACTCTTATTTTTAAAGACAGAGAAATAATGTGTAACACTAATATTTTGATTAGAAAAAGTTATGAGTCGAGAGATGGGTTTTTTTAGAGATCAGAAAAAAAAAGAACAAGTATTACTATCTGGATTTTTCTATTCTTAAAAAGCGCTAATATCCACAGCTACTCCCTCTTGAAGCGCTCTCTTTAAATATGCCTTGTTATAGCAATAAAATGACTCTAGTAATAATCAATCCTACTGAATCTATATAACCTCTCTATGTTGCACTTCTTTCACTATGCTTTTTGAAATCCACACACAGACGCACGAATTAAAGATTCAGACAAATATCTAATTTACTACTCGATTTTTTGTATATATCAATCTCTCTCTTAAAAGACTATATATGTGTATATATATCTACCTTATATGTATATGACTCCCCCAGACTCTATCAAATGGTCGTCCTTTTTATACTTTTACGGTACTCAAGACACAGTTCCCTAGTGGATCTTCAGCGCTAGCTCTAGCGCCATATTAGTAAAACAATGACTAATCTATTAGTAAGCTACATACACTGCTTGTAACAACTAAAGCGCCTAAATCATACCCTATAATTACTAACACTAGTATTAACTTGTTTCACTGATACTCCACATATGCGCTTTTAACTATACCTTTGTTTTGTTTCAGCGCTAGTTCCAGGTTTGACTTATCCTAACGCTTTGTCTAGTTGCCTTAACTCTTGGGTAGCTTTATGATTGAGTCCCCACTCTCTTTGCTTTAATACTAAGTTCATGGTTCCGACAGCTTGCTTAACTAGTTAGCCTTCTTCATTACTTGTCTCAGTAAGTTTCCCAACTGGCTGCGGTACAGAATACTATGCACTTGAGTCTTCCTTAATCCATGACTTTTTACTTAATGCGTAACACATACTTTTTTTGGAAAGCCCAAATCCATATTTGTTTAGCACGTAATAGTCCTAAGTTGATAATACACAATTCCCTATTGTGCGGCACATCTTTCTGCAATATCCAAGCGCACAGACCCTTAATCCTTTTCTGAGCTTCCATTTCCTTTGTTCCTTGAAACACACAAATACATATTATATTTTTACACTTCCTGCTGCGCTAACTCCCCTTTATTCTTCCTGGACTACACGCGCTGATTGGTCTAAATTCACGTTTCCTGCGAGGCGCGTACCAAACAGTTCAATTGAAAAAAGATGATAATCTCATTCTTATCAACTGGCTGAAAACTAAATCTAACTATGATTCTTGTTTTGGGACTAAAAATGAAACTAAAGTAGGATGGCCCCTGCATCAAAAGTTAATGGTTATCTACTAATGGCCAATGAATTACAGAATAAGACCAAGAGAAGGATAGATCTTTTACCTTAACAGATGTCTGAATGCTTTAAGAACTACCAAGCCAAATACAAGAAATCAAAGACTCTTTCATCTTCCACTGGTTTTGGTATTACCGACATCAATATCAGTAAGGGGATAAAATCTGTAGATGATAAACTTGAATCTTTTTGTCCTTACTTTAAAGAGATGGATGCTATATTTGGAGAGTGAGCTGATGTTAATCCTCCAAACATGTTGGATGGTGAAGATTCTATCTACAAACTTGATTCCAAAACAAATCTTTGTCCTTTTTCTTCTACTCAAGCCTCCCCTCATTTAACTTCCACAAATTAAGATATCTTTTCAATAGATCCTTATGGCAATATAAACCAACTGTATCTAACTCAAGTATTTTTTTTCTTTTATCTTACCAATTCTTTTTTTTATTAACATTTTCTTATTTCTAAAAAGGCTGAAGAACAAATGCAGGAGCCACAATCAACTGAGTCAGAAGTCAGAAAAAATGATGAGGAGGAAAATGTGACCTTGAACAAAAAGCAAAAGGCTTCAAGTAGTGTAAATTTCCACTCTCAAAGAAGAAGAAAAATTGATACCTCATCTCAAACCCCTTTTTCTTCTATTGAAAATTTTTTGTAGAAACATGATGCTGGTAAGTGATACCATACTTCTTAATACTTTTCTCTGCTTTTCTTCTACTTTGTGTTAATATTTCTTATCACTCTAGAACAAGTGAAAGTTTCTAAAGAGACTCTAGAGTTTGAAAAGCAAAAATAAAAGCTCTCTTTAAGGAGGGATGATAGGGCACAAGACTTGGAGGAGAAGCAATTTGAGCTAACTCTTATTATTGAAAAATCAAAGAAAGAGGAGAAAACACTCAAGCATCTAAAATTAATGGAACAGATGAAAAGTAAGCATGATCTTGAAGAAAATACAAAGAAGAAATTTTTTTTAATGGAATGTGTTATAGCCAATAAATCTTATGAGGAAATTGAATGTCTAATGAAATTTTTTAATGACTAGTGTGTTTTATTTCTTTCATACTTCAACTATTGATAATTGTTTGTACATAAAACTTTACAATAATCTCCTTTAATTTGTTACTCTATCAATCATTAGTTGAATTTTTGTATTTTAATTTTAAAAATTCTTTTTTAAAAAAAATTTTCAAGTCTCATTTGAAAATTTGCCGATCCCCCCCCCTGAATTTTTTTGAAGTAAGGGGTGGGTATCACCAAAATTCTTTCAAGTCAAGAATTTTGCAAGTCTTATGAGAAATTCAGGCAATACTCCCCCCTGCATTTTATTGAAGTAAGGGTTGGGTATCACCAAAATTTAAAGTAAGATTTGAAAATTTGGCAATATCCCCCCCCTGCCTTTAAGGGGTGGGTATCACCAAAATTTTTACAAGTCAAAAATTTTACATGTCAGATTTGAAAATTTGACAATACTCACCCCTGAATTTTATTGAAGTAGGGGGTGGAATCACCAAAATTAAATATAATTACATAAATTAATATATAAACAACTAATATATATCAATATCCCTAGTTTTAAAGTAATGACTATTCCTCTAGCCAAAATGCGGATAAAATCTAGAAACAAATGTTTGGGACTTTCCACAAGTGCAGGCCAAGGAACCTCATGAAACAAATAAATGTTGTCATGATTCCCATTTATACAAAATAGAGTTTTTGGCCCATTACTTTATTTTAGGAATTTGAAATATAAGAGTTATTTATAAAAATTTTATGAAAAAATAAAAAATATTTGATGAATCTACTTATACCCATACTCTTTTGATCTACATAAATATTTTTTATATTTGTTAAATTTACCTTCTTTTTTTACCTTGTTTATTAGGTGGATTAATTTTTGACTGATTTGAAATGAACATCCAAAATGTGTGAACTCTTGACAATATTCCAAGCCAGGTGGAGCTTGGTCATTTGGTGATGATTCTGAGAAGAGTTCCAAATTTTTTCAATCACACCATTTCCCAAACCAAAATCAATCATGCACTGATTGTCTGAAAAATATAATACATGTCCTTTGATTTTAGCTGGAGATGGTATTGGTTGGGCAGTTATTGGATTGATATATGAGAAAATTCTAAAAGTAAGATAATTGGTGTCATTCCTATCAATATGAATCTTATTGTGGAATCCTGAATGATTAATAATAACATTTGAAAATAAAAGATATTGGTTGCTAATTTCTTCCCATTTTGGGTCACATCAATTTAGTATTCCAACTTTGGTAGAAAGTTGATGATTATTTTTGAAAGCTTTGTTGAAGAGTTTTTTGAGGCAAAGAGCAAGAAAAGTATTAAAAGAAGTTAAGATGTACCATAAGCAAAAATCGTCATCTTTTTCAGCTTTAGATAATTATTTAAGTGAAGGATAAATGCATATGGAAATAAAATGAGTGACATTATTTTAAGAATGAAAAATATATTATCAGACATACCAAGAGAATAGCCTTTAAAAAATCCTGGTCTCCAACCAATTCAAATCATAATACCACCCAACAAATTAATATTCCTTATTGGTAAACAAACCAAAGCCATTTGATATAGTGTTATTATAAGATGGGATAGTTGTTTAAAGGTTTCTTCTTTTGAACCATTAAAAGAATTAGTTTCATAAATAAATTGAGGTTTAAAAGAATTAATGATAACTTCTTTAATTTCATCATCTCCTGATTTGGTTAAATATTTTAAATATTCTGGTAACTCAATTGGATAAGAATTTTTTTGATCCACTCTATTTTTATACCACTCCATACTTGATATATGACCAAATAAACAATCCAAATGAATTTTCTTTTTTAAATTTCTTTTATTCTGCTGACTTTGAACATCATTATTTATTATTTTTTGAGATTTTGGATGATGATTGAAATGAAGTTGAATTTGAAAAAAGATGATAAAGAAGATAAAGAGGATGATGATAAGGAACTAAGAGGTGATTCTGAAAAAATAGACATTTTTTCTTTGAACAAAAAAAAATTTGTGTCAAAAACCAAAAAAATAAAATAGTAAAAAAATGAAACTCACAAAATTTAGTTTGTTTATTCAACCTTAAGAATTTTATTGATAAATATTAATTCAAATAATTGTTTTTTGAAAGGAAATCTATTACTAAAACTGTCTTTGAAAAAAAAATTGAAACAAAATAAAATAAAAACAAACATCAGTAAAATTATTTTCCAATAAAAAGAATTTTAAAGTTATTTGGTGTTAGATATACCACCTAAAGTCCTTGAAAAAAATGATAAAAAAAATGATAATCAAAAAATTAAACCAAAAGAAAAAAATTTTGTATCAGAAAATTTTTTCCCAAATATAAAAATCAGAATTATAAACACACCAAATTTATTTTTGATTCAGTTAGAACCATAAAAAAATTTTTTATAATATTCTGTAAAAAAAAAACCAAAAAAATACAAAGTAATGTTAATAAAAATAACAAATATTTTCTTTTACATACTCCCATATCATCCTTCCTTGTCTTCCTCTTTTACCTTATTTTGGTGTCCTCAAACCCCCTCCTCCTTCTTGATCTCCTCAAAACCCCCTTCTCCCCCCATTCCCCCCTTTTACCCCCTTTAGGCCATTTCACAATACTCTCCCTCCCCTTATCCCCCCTCCCCCTCTAATAGCTAAACAAATTGCTAAGCGATTCATTTAGCTATTAAATTAACTAGCTAATGATTGCTAAGAAACTCATTTATCTATTAAACTAACTATCTAACAATTGCTAAGCAATTCGTTTATCTATTAAATTAGGTAGCTAACAAATCTCTATGCAATTTGTTAGCTAATAGGTAGAGGGTGGAGGGGGAGGGGGGAAAGAGGTGGAGAGGAGAGGGGGGAGAGTTTAGAGGTGTCCTAAAGGGAGGAAAAAGAGCACCTAAAGGGTGGAAAGGTGAGGAAGATAATAAGGGGGAAAGGGGGGAAAAGTGGGAAAAAGAGCAGGATAAGAGAGAAAAGAGGGTGAGAAAAAAGAAAAAAAATCATTTTAACTTTGAAAAAAAATAAATGAAGCACTCACAAAAAAAAAAGAAAAAAGAAAAAAATCATGATTAGCAAATAAAAATTCAATAATAATGAATAAATTACTTACCTGGTGAGATGAGTTAAGAAAATGCAACCAAAATATTTGAGGGATGTTTGAGGAGAGGAGGAAAAGGATATGAGTGAAGAATGAAAAAAAGAAACACTGAAAAAATATGCAATTTCATGTTGAGCTGGTGAAAGAGAACCAGTGAGCCATCTAAAAAAGAGATATTCACTTTAAATTCAAAAAAAATGAATATGCAACAAACTAAAATACCAATCCAAGTGAAAAAAGTATACAAAGTGGACATTTGGGAAGTATGAAAACAAAAAATTAAAAGGGTTGAGTGTCAAAATGGTGGAGGGTGATTGGAATAATGACAAAGCATATGCTGGTTAAATGAATGTTTTGTGATTCAAGGGAGGGGAGAGCCAGTTCTAGTTCAGGATCCTCTTCTTCACAACAGATCATTCCACCCATCTTTTAAATAAGCTAGGATATTGTGGAGTATAATGCAAGTCATGATCCAATTATTTGCAGTTTTGATCTCCAATTTCTTTTGAAATTTGATTCTAAGCTCCCAGAGACTAGAAAATCTTCCCTTTAAAATACCAATAGCATGTTCAATCTGTACTCTTTATTGGGCAAGGTGATAATTAAAGGTGGTTTTAGGGTCATTTTCTAAAGTTGCACCATGGAAATCAGGTATAATGTACTTTCCACTTGCAAATTCTGAGTCTGCAAGGAGGTACTGAGATTTATCAAAGTATGAGTCAGGACTTTGAGAAATCCTCATTCTTTGGAAGGAAGAAGAGTCATGACATGAGCTGGGGCAGCCACTATGAAAAGCAATAAAATTTTTGTTGGTATCACAGACAAGTTGAATGGCAATAGATTATCTAGAAAGAAGATAAAAATTTAGCTTATTAAAGATGTGAAATTAGAGAACATTTTGAAAAAACCTTTTTTTGAAATCAAAATAATGGTTTCCATCATGAGCAGGCTTTCGACTCAAAGGTATAGTTGTGCCATCAACAAAAACTACACATCCAGGGAAACCTTTGGCTTGCATTACTTGAGATGATTCAAGTCACTGTTGTCGAGTTGGCCAAGCAAGTGTTTGAGACTTGAGGGAAAGGATAGAAATCATACAGCTCTTGATGTATAATATCACCGTACCATATCTTATGGTAAAGAGACTATCCAAACATCTTACAGCGGCACCATTTCCATTTGAGCCAAAGCAACATAGTGCAACAGCAAGTTGAATAGTAGGATCACACTGTTTATTTTGAGAACTGTTATGAAAGATAGGAAATTTGGAGATGAGTTGATGAAATTTTAAGAAAGAATTGGTAGAATTTTGAAATAGTTGAGTGAAGTTTAGTTGAGGAATGTTGAGAATGGAGCGGAGATCATATCTGGGATCATGATGAAGATTTGGACCCCTTGGGTTCATGTAACACTTTTTGGAAAGAAAAGACATAAAGGCTAAAGCATCTTCTAAATAAGAGTCCAATTTATAGTAAAGAACTAAAAGTAAAGCAATAGCATTCATAGTTGAGTGAAGTAGCTGCCTATTAGAGAGGTGTTTCATAGTTGATTGTGGAAGGCTTATGTGATGAGGGATGTGGGAATTAACCGCCAAATGTGCAGTTGGGGTGTGTAGATAGAAAAAAACTTTAAGTTTTTGCTACCAAAATTGAGTAGCATAGAGTGAGGAAAGACTTAAGGATGGCATCAGCAATTATAAGTGATTTGACTTTCTTAAAAATCCATCATGGATGTGATGAGTTTGTGATCAAAAATTAGAAATGGAAATTGGGGTATAAGAGGTGGGATCATGCATTATTAGGGGGTATCAAAGTTAGAAATTTGTAATTCTTTAAAAGGTATTCCACAACACAAAAAGAAAGCCACAAACTCAACATTAATTCTCAGTAAAAAGGTATTTTGGGGGCACAATATGGCATATTTTAAAAAATAAACATGGTTTATTTGGTGGAGAAAAGACATATTTTGAAATGAAAGATTTCTAACTTTGATACCCCCTATTGTGGATTCCTTATCCACTAGACCTGGGGCTAGTGGATAAGAATCTTCTGCAATTAAGAATTTCTGATCCCAGGAAATAAATTTCCTGATCCCTAATTGCGGATCCCTCAACTTTGATACCCCCTAATTTGTTGTTGAAAATATTATATCAACAGTATCAAAAAAAGGATATTCAATATTGATTTGAATATTGCATAATTAAGACTGGAAAGCAAA
Source organism: Hemileia vastatrix (assembly GCA_030280995.1). Classification (NCBI taxonomy): domain Eukaryota; kingdom Fungi; phylum Basidiomycota; class Pucciniomycetes; order Pucciniales; family Zaghouaniaceae; genus Hemileia; species Hemileia vastatrix. Next base: position 14,932,377 of record JASXTE010000004.1, on the reverse strand, counting down.
ATTGTTCATTCTCCTTCAAAAATTTTCACTTTGAGTATAGTTTTGGAGAATAAAAAATTTGGACAAGTAGTGATAAAAATACTGTGTATTGCTTTTAACACTTAGCTAACATAGTAGATTTTTTATTAATTGTGGAAGATTCTGCCCCAGGGGTAGTGGATAAGAATCCATGATAATGCATTATCCCACCTCTTATAATCCAATTTCAATTCCTAATTCCTGATCCCAAACTCATCACATCCATGATGGATTTTTAAGAAAGTCACATGACTTATAATTGCTGATTCCATCCTTAAGTCTTTCCTCACTCTATTCTACTTAATTTTGGTGTTGAAAACTTAACATTTTTTCTCATCCTTATGTGTCTCTTTACTCTATGCTACTTAAGTTTGGTGGCAAACATATAACATTTTTTTCTATTTAAAAACTCCACCTGCTCATTTGGTGGTGAATTCCCATTTCCCACTCATCATCTAAACCTTCTACCAACAATAATAAAGCATCTCTCTACTAGGAAAAAACTTCACTCAGCTATGAATGCTATCACTTTAACTTTAGCTGCTGACTCTGATTTTGACTTGGGTTTGGAAGAAACTTTAGCTTATATGCCTTTTCAATGATCTTTATGAAGAAGAGGATTCCAAAACTGCACCAGCTCTCCCCTCCCTTGAATCACAAAACATGCTTTTCACCAGCATGGGCTCTGTCATTATGCCAAACACCCTCCAACATTTTGAAACACAACCCTGTTTATTTTTTTTTATACTCTCCATATTTTCAGCTCGTGTGCTTTATTCACTTGGTTTGGTGTTTTTTTTTGCATATTCATTTTTATTTTGAATTTAAGCTGAATGTCTCTTTTTTGGATTTCTCATTTCTTTTCATTCACCAGCTCAACATGAAATCACATATTTTCTGCAATCGCATAATTTTTCAATGTTTCTTTTTTTCATTCATCCCTCATATCCTTTCCTCCTATCCTCAAACATCCCTAAAAAAATTTGGTTTTATTTATTTTCTCATCTCATCTCTCTTTTTATTTTTCAATTTCTAATTATATTTTTTTGTTTTTTTGTCTTTTTTGTATCTAAATTTTTTTTGAAAGTGGTTATTTTTGATTTTTATGGTAAAATTAACCTTTTTTTCTCTCCCTCTTTTCTTTCTTTTTTAGCTCCATCACCCTACTCATCATTCCTCCTTGGCATGGTCATTATTCCCCCTTTCCCTTTTCTCCTATTTCACTTTTTTTTGGTTCCATGTCAATAAAACACATACATTGCACATTCTTTATGCATTTAACTTACTCCATATTCAATTTCCCCAAAATTCCAACATCATTCTTTCTCACTATATACTTCCTACTTTTCAATCAAGGTAAGTTTCATCTCCTTTTTGTTATGCCTAAATGATATCTCATTCCTTTTATGAAAATTTCATGCTTTAAAATATGCATGACTCTTATCTGAATAACAGTGGACTTATTAAACTCTTCTTGTTCTCATCTCCATTACAACTTTTCAAGTTTTTGTATAATTTTGAAATTCAGACTTGGAATCAGGTATAGATTTATTCAAATCTAATCTCCTTTAAACTGAAGATTCTCCTAAAGACTACCTTTCATTTCCCAGAAACATATTTGAATTTGGTTCAGTGGTTGTTAAGATATTGACCTTTAAATTTGAGCCTTTTTTTCCCAATTTAATTTTTTTATTTTACGTTTTTATGTAAAATATTAGGGTTAGGTTTATTTAAATCGCATTTCCTTTAACTGAGGATTTTCCTGAAGCCTATCTCTCATTTCCCACAAACAGGTTTGAATTCGGTTCAGTGGTTGCTGAGATTTCAACCTTAAAAATTGAGCCTTTTTTTCAAAATTTTACTTAATTTATTTTATGTTTTTATATTGCATAATAAGAGAATAAGGCTTCAGAAACTCTTATCTGACAATTATCTAGGCTTATATCTCCATCTTGTTGGAAATTTCTTCATCAATTTTAAAATTTTTGTTTGATTTTAAAAATCAGAGTCAAAATTAGGGTTAGGATTATTTGAATCTTATGTCTTTTAGATGAAGATTCTTCTAAAGCCTACCTTTCATTTCCCATAAATGGATTTGAATTTGGTTCAGTGGTTACTGAGATATTGAACTCTAGAGTTGAGCCTTTTTTCTGAATTTCACTTAATTTATTTCATGTTTAGACCAGGATTTTTTAAAGGCTATTCCATTGGTATGTCTGATAATATATGTTTCATTCTTAAAATCATGTCACTCATTTTATTTCCATAGGAATCTATTCTTTTCTTAAAAAATTATCTAAAGCTGAAAAAGATGATGATTTTTGCTTATGGGACACCTTACCTTCTTTTTATACTTTTCTTTCTCTTTGCCTCAAAAAACTCTGCAATAAAGCTTTCAAAAAGAATCATCAAATTGCTACCAAAGTTGGAACACTTAATTGGTGTGACCCAGAATGGGAAGAAATTAGCAACCAATATCTTTTTTTTTCAAATGTAATTATTACTCATTCAGGATTCCACAAAAAATTCATATTGATTGTAATGACACCAATTATCTTACTTTTGGAATTTTCTAATATATGAATCCAATAAATAGCCAACCAATACCATCTCCAGCTAAAATCAAAGGACATGGCTTATAAATTCCAGACCATCAGTGCATGTATGATTTCTGTTTGGGAAATGGCGTGATTGAAACAATTTGGAACTCTTCTCAGAATCATCACCAAATGACCAAGCTCCATCTGGCTTGGAATCTTGTCAAGAGTTCACACATTCTGGATATTCTTTTAAAATCAGTCAAAAACTAGTCCACCAACTAAACAAGGTAAAAAAAGAAAGTAATTTTAACAAATATAATAAAATTTTAAGTAGATCAAAAAAGTATAAGGATGAGTAGAGTCACAAAATATTTAATATTCTTCCATAAATTTTTAATAAATAAATCTGATATGTCACTTTACTAAATTAAAGTAATGAGCAAATGACCTTGGGTTGTATAAAAGGTAATCATGACAACATTAATTTGTTTCATGAGGTTCATCTTGCCTATACCTGTGGAAAGTCCCAAACTTAGTTTCTAGACTTGGTCCACATGTTGGCAGGAGGAATCTTCATTACTTTAAACTAGGGAAATTGATATGTATTAGTTTTTTATATATTAATTTATGTTATTATATTAAACTTTGGTGATTCCCACCCCTTACTTCAATAAAATGCAAGGGGGGGTATTGCCAAATTTTCAAATCTGACATGCAAAATTGATGACTTGTAAAAATTTTAGTTATACCCATCCTTTACTTCAATAAAATGTAGGGGTGAGTATTGCAAAAATTTCTTATAAGACTTGCAAAATTCTTGACTTGGAAGAATTTTGGTGATACCTGTAAAATGCAGGGGGTAGTAATGCCAAATTTTCATATAAGAATTTCAAGATTCTTGACTTGAAAATTTTTTGGTGATACCCACCCCTTACTTCAAGAAAATGCAGGGGGGGGGATTGGCAAATTTTCAAATGAGACTTGAAAAACTTATTTAAAAAAGTATTTTTAACATTAAAATACAAAACTTCAGCTAATGATGTATAAATTAATAAAATACAGGAAATTATTGTAAATTTTATGTACAAATATTTATGAATAGTTGAAGTATTAAAGAATTAAAACACACTGGTCAATAAAAATTTTTATTAGACATTCAATTTCTTCATAAGATTTATTAGCTTTAACACATTCCATTAAAAAAATTCTTCTTTGAATTTTCTTTGAGATCATGCTTAAATTTCATCTGTTCCATTAAGTTTTGATTCTCAAGTATTTTCTCCTCTTTCTTTGACTTTTCACTACTAAGAGTTAGCTTGAATTTCTTCTCCTCCAAGTCTTGAGCCCTATCATCCTTCTGTACAGAGAGCTCATACTTCCTCTCCTCCAAGTCTTGTGCCCTATCATCCCTCCACAAAGATAGCTTGTACTTCCTCTCCTCTAAGTCTTAAGCCCTATCATCCCTGCTTAAAGAGATCTTGTATTTTTGCTTTTCAAACTTTAGAGTCTCTTTAGCAACTTCCACTTGTTCTAGAGTGATAATAAATATTAACAAAAAGTAGAAGAAAAGCAGAGTAAAGAATTAATAGGTATGGTATCACTTACCAGCATCATGTTTATCCAAGAATTTTTCAATAGAAGAAAAAGGGGTTTGAGAAGAAGTATCACTTTTTCTTCTTCTTTTAGAGTGGAAATTTAGACTACTTGAAGCCCTTCCCTTTTTGTTCAAGGTCACATTTTCCTCCTCATGGTTGTTGCTGGATTCAGACTCAGTTGATTGTGGCTCCTGCATTTTTTCTTCAGTCTTTTTAGAAATAAGAAAATTTAAATAAAAAAAGAATTGGTAAGATAAAAGAAAAAAACATACTTGAGTTAGATTGGGTTGTTTTAAATTTCCATAAGGATCTATATAAAAGCTATCTAGATTCTTTGAATTTAGAAAAGGGAAGGCTTGAGTGGAGGAAGAAGATGGTAAAAGATTTGTTTCAATATCATGTTCAGAGATAGCATCTTCACCATCCAAAATGTTTGCAGGATTAAAATCAGCTTTCTCTTCAAAAATAGAATCCATCTCTTTAAAGTAAGGACATATAGAGTCAAGTTTATCATCTATGGATTTTATGCCCTTACTGATATCAATGTTGGTAATACCAAAACCATTAGAAGATAAAAGAGTCTTTGCCTTCTTGTATTTATCTCATTAATTCTTGAAACTATCAGACATCTGTTTAGGTATAAGATCTATCCTTCCTTTGATCTTATTCCATAATTCATTTTCCATTAGTAGATAACCATTAACTTTTGATGTGCAGGGCCTTCCTACTTTAGTTGCATTTTCAGTACCAAAACAAAAATCATAGTTAGATTTAGTTTTCAGCCAGTTTATAAGAATTAGATGATCATCTTTTTTTAATTGAATAGTCTTTGATTTCTTGTCTGAGTGGGGAAAGAGGGAGTAGTGAGATTTGAAGAAAAACTGGGTGAAGGCTGCCTTTGAGAAGATCTATGATGATGGGGAATGTTAGGACAATTGAAAATGAAAAGGAGAAAAAACAAGCATATGAGATAGCAAGGTGTTCTGAATGGAGAGAATAGACAGGATGAGATGAGAATGGGAGTGCGCAGCAAGGTAGAAGGCATATCCAGAGAGCAGTCAAATATGTGGTTATGAATGAAAGTAGGCCAAGATGTAGTTATGACAGAAAGTTGTCCAATATGTGGTTATGAAAAATTGAGTATAAAAATATTGGATAAGAGGTCAACTTTGACATAAAGAATGTCTAATAACCCAATTATTAGCAAAAATAATTGTGGAAGATAATTGGGGTATAAGGATTTTCATTGGCAATTAATTTAATTTCAGATTGGTCAACTTTGATACCACCTATTAAAGACAACTGTTCTACCTTTTGATAATAAATCAAAATCCAGCTCATACATATTGCATAATTGAGACTGGAAATAAAAATCATTCATTCCCCTTCACAAATTTTGACTTTTGAGTATAGTTTTAGAGAAGTAGTGTGAAAAACACTGTACATTGATTTCAAAACTCACCACACAATATGGGGGGCGGACTTGCTAGCAAATCTGCAACCTTGGACCCAAACTCACCACAGATTGAACACACATTGAGCTATTGACAAAGGAACCATACAATCAGGAATAAACACCAATTGGCAGAACAGGTTTAGGTGGGATTTCAAGTAGAGTTCAGTTTGGGTTCAGTCTGAGTTCCATCTCAGTTCAGGTTGAGGACTTGCTAGCAAGTTCACCTGCTATATTGTGTAGTGACTTAGCAAACATAGTAGAGTCTCAGTTGAAGCTGAGAATTCTTAATCCATAAGCTCCTTTACAACAGCTTCAACTCCAGTTGCCTTTCATCATCATAATGGTGAGAAACTGTGACTGCATAGATTACTGGTCCACTTAGATCTAGTAATTTTGTCCTATTCTTTAATACATAGGGGAGGGGTGTTATTTTTGGACATTTGTGCTTTGAGTAGGAATCTTGTGCAAAAAAAAACCATGAAATATTGTCCTGTAAATGGTTTCATTTAATTGCATTAATTTATCTTTAATAATTAAACATTTCAGAGTAAGCTGAATTATGCTAATTTTTTTGTAGGACTTTGTAACCTGTGATGCAAACATAATATCATTTTCCCTTAGTAAATATCATAAAAAATGTTGGGTAATCTTTATTTTTTTAATCATTTCACTTTTTAATTGTTCATTTTTTCTCACCACATATGTACATCCAACTGTTATTTCTAAAATACAACATTAAATGAAAATTTAAATAGTTTCATTTTGTGCTGTAAGCCATTTTTCAAGAAGAATGAATCCCCATATTTTAAAGATTTAAGTAGATATGTAATTAAAATGTTTTTTGTACTAAAGAACAAGCCAAGAAAGAAAAATGGTAAGCAGTTAGAGGAAAAACAAGAAAAAGAGGATTGAAAAAGTAAAAAAGGGGGAAGAAAAAAATGATACAATAAGCAATAAAGGGATAATGGAAAGAAGGGAGAAAGCAGATAAGAAAAAAAGTGAGTTTTTATAGACATTGAAAGGGGGGAATGGCTCAACCAAGGTCACTTCAAGGTATCGAGAAGAATCAAAACCAGGGCATGAACAGGGACAAAAAAAACAACTAGAAGTCTAGTTCACTCATTTTTTTCCTGTGTTGTATGAGAGGGTTTGGGATTGCCAAATATCATGTACATGATGCTGCAGAATTCCCTCAAGCCAGTTGTGCATGATACCCAATGCAACATGGGAAACTGGGTTTTGATACTTCAGCTCATTTAGGGGTGACCAATGGATTCCATGTTCATGGAAAATATGTTCAGATATTTTGACAACATTTTTTTCAGAGAAGGATGTCCCAACAATCAATGATAATTTTTCCTTCTGTGATGTATTAAACCATGAGAAAAATAAGTTGGCTGCATGAGAAGTAAAACTGACAAATTTTTGAGTTGAAACACTGGCCAATCAGTTGTAAAAGTGTCACCAGTACTTGATGTCCTTTAAGATGTTTGAGTGTAGAATAAAAAGTGGGAAAAATTTCAGATTTTAACTCATCCACTATTGGTTGGAGAAAGTGGGTTATTGTTTCTATACTAGGGAGTACTGGAACAGGTGTGAAGCCAAAAATAAAAAAATATTTTCCAACTTGTTTCTGAGATTGGGTGGGAGGTTTAGACAGGTCAGGAAATTTATTCCAAAAGATAGTTTCTTTCTGGCCAGCTTGTTACCCAAGGGATTGAACCAGTCAATGAAGAGAGATAATACAAGTATTAGCTGGGACTGGGAGTAAGTAGGGGGTTCCTCCACAGTTTTTTTCCATTCTTATACCTGATGTACATCTACTAAGACTTTGGGATCCATTGAGATTAGATTGGTATGCCATTTTTCAATGGAATATTCAATTTCTGGTTTCTAAAGGAGCCAGTCAATCCAGGGAGGCATTCTCTGCGTAGCATATATTCTGATAGGGACATGAGTACCAGAATAAGTAGGATAATTGATAGCACCATTCCAAATTTTATTTTTACCATGTACAATATTTGTGAAGTATATATTTTGGGGGTGAAATCGACCTTTTTATAGGGGAAGATCTGTACAGGCAAGTCAAAGGGGAACCATTTATTTCATAAAAAGAAAAAAAAAAGATGGGAAGCAGGGGGTTTTGATAGTTTTAATACTAAAAACATAATTCAGTAGAGATCATGTGTCTTTTGGAACTATATCTTGTAGGGGCTTTGACATTTTGTTAGAATAAACTGCTTGTATTAGCGTGATGATGAGTTCTCAAGTGAATCACTACACAATATGGGGGGAGGACTTGCTAGCAAGTCCGCAACCTGGGACCCAAATTCACCACAGATTGAACTCACATTGAGCTATTGACAAAGGAACCATACTATCAGGGACAAACACCACTCAGAAGAACAGTTTTGGGTGGGTGTTCAAGTAGAGTTCAGTATGAGTTCTGTCTGAGTTCCATCTGAGTTCTGTCTGAGTTCAGGTTGGGGACTTGCTAGCAAGTCCACCCACCATGTTGCATAGTGAATGGTTTTTTGTTCCCTCTGAGGCCACATGAGAGGTGGAGCCAGCTGAGTAGAAATGTGGCTAGGTCTGTGATGATGGGATTATTTTTAAATATTTTCAGATTTTTTCACATAAAATCTGAGGTTTTGGTATGTGAAACACTTACCACATATGTCAAGTGGGTAATCTGCTATATTTTTGATGGAGGATGTGGTGGGAGTTAAATTTTAATGAATACTAGATTGATTGCTTATAGAGGTGCTTTGGTTGGTTGAGAAGCCAGCTCTTAGATAGAATTTGTGAAGAATGCCACACTTTTGGTGTTGGCTTATGATGCAACATGGGAGGTAAAGACCTTGTTCTTTGACTTGGGTTTTTGAATTAAAGTGAAGTCACTCAGCATAGGCATTGATTCATGGAGGGCAGGAGAAATTTGACAAGGATAATATTTAAAATAACAGATAAAAAATGGTGTAATGAATCTCAAGGTAGTATGGAATTTTAGTAAGGGCTAAGGGGAAACTATATGATCTTGGGGTATTGTTTTTCAATATTAGCAAGAGGAAAATATATATACACTAGACATGCTTTTCTGGGAAGAAGATGGTGGGATGGTCATAGTATCATTGTATGAGCAAAGGTCATGATATGCCATTGTTCTGTGAAAGGCATTCATGGAATGGAACAGTTTACAAAAGGTGCTGTGGTAAGAAAAATTTATTTTGGGTGAAAATTATTGGACATTTTGATGGTGGATGAGGTAGAGAACAGAGTGGGTGGTTATGGGGGCTACAAAATGTGGCTTGAAACTAGGGTGAGTTGGCCAAAGGGAGATTTCCAGTAGTTGTCCTCATTTTTCACTCAGTTTTATGAATGAATGAATAAAAGGATCATCTCAACAAACATTATTCAAGTCTTTCAAGTAAATCTTTATATCAACCAAAACAGCAAGTGACAAACCAAATTTCTACTCACTATACATATGTACAGTGCCTAGCCAAAAATCTCCACCACCAGATGCATAATTCAACATTAATTTTCAGTAAAAAGGTATTTTTGGGGCACAGTATGGCATATTTTAAAAAATAATCATGGTTGATTTGGGGGAGAAAAGAGGCATTTTGAAATGGAAGATTTCTAACTTTGATACCCCCTAATATGTTGATTGGTTTTGTTTTCAACATAGGTTTTTGTTGTTGTTGTTGGTTGTAATACATAAAATCCGTTACTTTCCATTTATTTACCTAAATCCCAATCTCATTCTTTTTCATTATTATTATTATTATTCATTGTCCCTCATTTTCTTATATATAAAAAAATCTTAATTAATGACTTACTTCATTAAATAAAATTTTAACTTCCATTCATTACTTCATTATCATTATTACCTCAACATTATATGATTACACTATATTATTTACACTACCAGTCTAACGGGGAACAACTGGTGACTTTGAGACCAAGACAGTATATGCACAAACATAATCAACGACAATCATTTGTCACATGTACAACATCAACACAAAAAAGTAGGGCATTGCATAAACCTACTGAAAGATGCCAAATCCTTCTTTACTCCCCTCTGCCAGAACACAATTTAGATAGAAAAAAAAATGAATTATACAATAACAACGGCAATCAACAAACATACAAGGACTATAATTAATAACAGTATAAACCAGCTTGACTTAGAGTCTTTTGACCCAGCACACCACGTCGCGAAAGTATGGTATAAAGTGGAAGATTGATTAGCACGTACAAAAGAGATTTGGCAAGCAAGAAAAGACCCCTCTCCACCACAAATGTAAAAAAAGAAAAAGCGTACCTTTATTTTCCTTCATGAAATTCTCTAATTTGCGAGAAGCGCGGCCCATCCTGGATTGAGTATGATCCACTTGTTCGTCTAATTCATCTAGAAGACTATAAAAGAGGGAGAAAATGAACAAAAAAAAAGTTTCAAAAACAGAGGAATGAAGAATCGGGTCAATCAAAATCTGACATATTTTGTTCGCCAATTTCACGACCCATCAGAGCAGCTTGTTCCCTGAGAACAGAAACAGAGCCGGAAATGACTCCTAAAGTACGATCTTGTTCTTGCATGAGCATCTAAAATAATATGATCCGAATAAATGAAATCAATGTTAAGTGGTTGATTACAAAAATGGTTACAAAGAGATCAAAACAGACAGCTTGGTGTTCGGCATGATATTGATCAACGTCATCGACATCTTTTGGGTATTGTTGGAAGGGATTTTTCGGAAAGGAAGGACGTGGTGTAGGTGAAGCAAGGGGAGAGCTTTGAGATAGGGGAGGAGAAGAGGAAGCTGCCAATGCATTTAATTTCTAATGGGTGGAGTGAGGGGGAAATGCAGGAAAAGGGAGTTAATTGGATGAGTGGATGGATGATTGATCGGTTTATAGAGAGATGCTAGATAGAGATAAGCTTGCATTGAGTTCCTGACGAACAGACGTCAACCATGACCTGCGACGGGCGACTTCTTGTGGAGAAAGATTGAATCGAGAGGGAGCGTTAGAAGATTTGAGATCAGCTTCGAGAACGGAGACGGCGCTATCGAGTTGATCGAGATCAGCAGCCAAGGGGATGAGACTTTCAGTGAGCTCGAAGCGAAGGGAAGCGATCTCATGAGGGGAGTTGTTTGAGACCAGACGGGAACGATAGGCCTGAGCGAGATGATTAGCGGCGGTGAGAGATTGTTGGACGTCGCTAAAGGAGAGAAATTGAGATAAGAAGGAGATGAGTGGGAGATTGAAGAAAGGGAAAGGGAAAGATAAAGAAAAGAAAAGATAAAGAATAGATAAAGATAAAGAAAAGATAAAGAAAAGAAAAGATAAAGAATAGATAAAGAAAAGAATGGAAAAAGAATAGAATAGATAAAGAAAAGAAAAGAAAAGAATGGAAAAAGAAAAGATAAGATAAGATAAAGAAAAGAAAAGAAAAGAATGGAAAAAGACCAACGCCTGGACTTGAAGATAAGGGTCAGTGGGCATGGACAGGACGAATGAATATGCAATATGGAAAGGGCGAAGAGAGAATTGAGACGTCCAAGATATTCTGGACCCCAGTGGCCTTAGGGATATTGCATGCAGGTGGCCGAGATATGCAATGTGCGTTTACGGCTGACGTCACGTGAGCTGGAACTTGTAGAACTCCGGAAAGAACCGGAGAGCAGGAGACGCCCCAACTACAGAATATATACAAAGTACATCATCCAAGTGGAATCAGAATATGATACGAGTTTGAGTGGGGAATGGTGGTCAGGATGAATGTGAAGACAAAGTTTGGCTGTGTATTGAACATATCTGAGCAGATGGTTTAGAGCAATCCAGAACCTTTTGGGGGTGGTGGTTGAAAAGCAGCTTTGTGAGCAGGAAGATGGTCACCAAGGAGAACAGCCATAGCAGATTCAACAAAGGAATTTGATTCTGGGTCCCAAGAAATCCTGCCTGCATTATTTAAAGAATAACCAACACATTTTCAAACCAAAGCATGTTGGCCCAGTTTGTGTTGAGTTTCTTTATGGATATGGACAAAATCAGTTTCACCAAAAATTCTGAAGTTAGAGTAAGTTGGATCACAGTTGTACTTGAGCTTCAGAGGAGTTTTTCTTCCAGTCTTAACATTGGGAAGTTGATTATGAACATGAGCTGCCCATTTATATGCAAAGCCATAGAAGCATTCACATAGATCACTTACTAGAAGAATGGTCCTTACAATATCTCCAACTGCTCTGTTGAAATGTTCAGCTGATCCATTTTTTTATGGTGGTGAGGACATGTAACTTCATTAGTAGCTCCAATGTCAGCCAGGACTTGAGCCATCTACCTGCTATGCATTTGCCCCCCATCAGTCTGTAATACTTGAAGCTTCTTATCAGTGACATTTTCCAGCTTTTTATAAAAGGTAACAAAAGCAGAGGTAGCTTCAGATTTGGCATTAAGCAGAAACACCTCACCATAAGAAGTTGAACTTTCCCTGAACATAGCCCCCCATGTTGCACCATGAATTGTAGGATCCATAGGGACAACCATGTCTCCAACAATAAGGTTCATTAAATATTAAGGTCTTGATTCACATGTAGCTGATGGTTTTCTGATGCTCTTTGCTATCAGACAATCTTCACATTCAATCTTACCTAGTGGAATAGAAAGGGGAAAGCCAGTACTAATTCCAGTTTTGATGATATTTCTGATTGTGTTTTCACTGGTATGACAAAGTCTCCTGTGCCAATCCATGATGGAGCATTTCTCAGCAGGAGGTTGGTTGATATGATCATTCTTTTTGACAGTACACAAGAGAGAAAGATGCAAGAGTAATAGTAAGGGGAAACATCATTTGGATTGCAATTACTAACACTAATTACATCCAGGATCCAACACCTCCTTTGACTTTCTAATTGGCCTATCATAATCAAATCTTCTTTAAAATAAATTCCTAAGTTCTTCTTTTCAGAACATAACCCAAAACAGAAACCATAATCCACTAATTCAAAAAGAGAAATAAGATTAGTTCTAAAATCTGGACAGTAAAAGACATTGGTGATGGTGACAACTTTTCCATCACATTTTATCTTCCAGTCCCCTATACCAGTAATGAATGAAGAACAACAATTAGTTGCTACTTTGATTAGGATTTGATTTTTAATAAGTTTGAAATTGCAGAGAAGGCTCACATTGCCAGTGATATGATGGGTTGCTCCAGAATCCAAGATTTTCACATTGCCTGCAATTGCTACAGGTGACCACTCTGCACTGTTGAGAGCAATATGTGCCACATACCCATATAAGGACTCTGTATTGTCTTCATACATAGTGATTTAACAAGCTTCAATTTGAATGTCTCTGGCTCTAATAGGTTGGTGTTGAGGTCTTTTAAAAGGTATGTGAATTGTCTTGTTCCTTGCATTAGGATCAGACGCAAAAAGTGTAGCCCATTCCCACATGATGTAGAGTTTAGGAGAAAGGTTTGAAGTATAAGGATTATACATGAAATGAGAAACAGAATGAGAAATGGATTTTCATTTGTGGAATACTCTTTGATTTCCAGAAGACCTGTAAGAGTCTGTTTGATGATGATGTTGAGCAGCAGCATTAGAGGCAGGTTCTTCAGAGAAAGAGGCATTGGGAGTTGGTGTGATAAATTCCCTATTGATTCTGTTCTGGACCAAACTTATAATTAGATGAAAGAACTCCTCAAATGTGAATGATTTTGAGTCTGAGTGGTTATCAAGTGCTACACAAAGATCAATGTAAAGGTCTTTCAAAGATAAGGGTAATAGGGCATGAGACCTAAGTGCTTTGAAGACTTTGTTGTAAAAAACAATTCCTTTCCTCTCAATCGCATCAAAATATTTGTTGAACACCTCTAAATATTCACTATATGATGTGAATTGAGTTTATTTCAGATTGTTGAAGTTACAAGTAGCTGTCATGATTGATGTGTGATTGGATCTGGTAAATTTGTTACTGATGTGAAGTTAGGTTTGATGTACTTTCCAGTCTCTTGAATATTCATGGCACAAATTAGGGGGAATTGAGTAGAGAAGAATAATATGTGTAACTCTGTCTTTGAAATCATCAGGACCAGGCTCATTGTTCATGACATATGCTCTTGTTCCAACAAAATATTTGATAAGGGCCATCACATTACTGTGCCAGTCAGAGAAGTTAACACCCAAACTCTCAAGATTAGGGATGGACTTGGTAAATGCAATTATATTTCTTAGTGTCCTCTGACACTCAATCATAATAATGGGTTCTGAAAGATGGGGGGGTACAGGATGGAAGAAGGGAGAAACTAAACAACCTGGTACTGTTGATGAATGAGATTTGGTAGCTGGCATTGTATTAGGTAATCTGGTAGAAGGGACATTAATCAATAAGTCACCAATCACATGAGTTATATTGACAATAGGGTAAGATGTTGGTTTAGGAGTGGGGTTAAAAAGGGGAGGCAAAGTCAAATGTGCCTTGCTAGTAGGCAAACAAGAGAGATGTGAGGGTAGTAGTGGTGGAGGGATTGTTTCCAAACAACTGGGTAATATTTTGGGGATATATGATGTACAGTGGGTGGCCATTTATTTTGGTCATTACTCAAATCAGAGCCACTCATTCATTTCTCATCATAAAGCAATATAATTTTATATTTAGGTACTTGAGATGATAGAGATAACTAATCATGATTTGAAAATAAAATTTGATGAACCATTTTTTATATTTTTTGCTTTACTAAAGATGTGACATCTACAATTACTTAAGCAGAAATCAAACAGCCATAATACTTTTACCATCAGAAAGCCAGTTCATGAAAAAGATAGATTGCTATTTTGAAATATGAGAAAAGTAAAATAACAATTACTTAAAAAATGAAAAAAAGCTTTTGGGTTACCAGACGGTTGATCCTCCACCAGAAGAAATAACTGCTTGCATTTGGGCAGGCATGGGGGAAATAAATTTCTCCTGTGTCTCTTGGGGAAAGTCATTCCAAGCTAATTTCAGTGCAACTTGAATTTTGTCAATATTTTTGGGGTGGTATTTCTTTTGAATCTGTGATTTGAGTACTTTCCAGATATTTTCAATAGGATTTAAGTCAGGGGATTGAGGAGGCCAATCTTCAATCTTCAAAAAATTGACTGAAGTTGGAAGTCCTTAAAAACTTTTTCAGTATGTACTGGGGCATTATCTTCCATAAAAACAAGTTGATTCCTTGAGTCAACTTTTTTGAGCCATGAAAGAAGGGTTAAGACATAAATGTTAGTAATAAGATGCTTTGCTCATCACTGATTTGGGGATATAACTACAAGGGGAGCTTGTGTTGTGTTGAAAAAAGCACTCCAAACCATGATATAGGTATGACCTGCTCTTGAAAGTAGGTTGAAGACATGACTTGAGGTACTTTTGATTTTTCTTGCACTAGACAAGTTGTTGTGTAGATTATTTTCAGACTTCAAAACTGGACTCATCAGATCATAAAACTTTCTTCCAATCACTTAGAGATCAGTGGAGATGATTTTATGTAAAGAAAGACATTTGGCTTCATGAACTTGGCTGATATAAGGCTCCGTGACAGCCACACAACTACTGAATCCTAGCTTAAATATACATCCTTGGATGCTATGGGGTGATATGTTGCTGGAAAGTGAATTTTCTATCTCATTGGTTGTTGCTTTTTGGCTATTAGACACTACACAACTTATTTAGAAAATATCTTAAGGTGATATTTTTCATGGCCATCCACTTTGGGGAGAGGTAGCCACAGCTCCTTCCGAGGCTTTTTTTCTGATAATTTATCACACAGTTGTGTGAGGAAGGTGAAACTGGCAGGAAACTTGGGCAATGAAGAGTCCCAAACTTGTCATTTCAGCTACTTTAACTGTCAGCCTAGGTATCTCCAGGACTGAGTAATTATTATGTTTAGAGTAAGATAACCTTAATTACATTAAGCTTATTACTTAAAAATAAGGTTAAAACACTTATATATATGGCTATAATACATACATATATAATTATTACTCTATTATATGACTTATAGTGGTTTAAATAGCTTATCAATAGCCTAATTGTCAGTATAGTCTAGTATATAAGTATGATATAATAGTGTTTATTTATGGTCCTACTACTTATTGATAAATGATTTAGTGATTAAACCTCAGGGGAAGAATAATAAAATAGTTATACTCAAATAAAACTCACAATACTTGGATTTAAATGCGTGCCAGTGGTGGAAAATAGATTTATAAAATATAGTTATAGCTTATATAAAGATAATTTCAATTTATAATGGCTTTTATAATATATTTCTGAATGCTAATAATTTTATTGTAGTGTTTGTTTGAATTGTAGTAATTGAATTGTAGTAATTGAATGATGATAAATAACCATCAAAATCCCTTCTTACTTATACCCAAATCCACTGGAGTGCACAGACCTTCAATCCAGATGATGTCACTGCTATCCCCGGCAATTACAGCACTGTGAGGGCCCATCACCTCCCCATGGCATCCACTTCAAGCAGATTCAACACCCAGACCTCCAGTAAGGACCCTCCATCACAATTAATGATAACACCGATCTATACCACAAATAGAAAATCCAGATAAAAGCGGATACCATAAAGAAACAGGTAAAATAAACAATCAAAAAGAGATTTAATGAAACCAAAAGCATATAAAGGAAACAAATAAAATGTCCAAGCCCCAATAACATCCCCAAACATCCATATTAACCCAGAAATGTCCTTCCAACCCATAAATCCGTGAATAACCATCCAAGGAAGTAAATTAAGTTGTCCAAACTGGGTGTATGCGCCTGATATAGGCGTCTATGCTTCTTTAGGCGTTGTGAGTCCACTGATTTCGTCCATATGACCTAAAATAAGCAGAAAAACAAAGGTTATAGGCTATTAAGGGGCTAAAACCCACTTATATACCTAAATATACATAATATACTGCATATTTCACTGAATATGAGATTTATGTATACATATAAGCTTATGTATGTCAATAATTACTTCATATCACTTAAGATAAGTATATTATGACTCTATTAACACCTTAATAAATATTATTAGGCTATGGATAAGCTATTTAAACTACTATAAGTTATATAATAGAATAATAATTATATATATATATAATAAAATAATATATATTATTATTTTAACCTTATTTTTAAGATATAAGCTTAATATACTTAAGGTTATCTTATTTTAAGCATAAGAAATACTCAGTCCTAGGGATATCTAGGCTGACACTCCCTCACCCCAAAAAAAATAATAATAAAAAATGTTAAGACATTTTAACTAAAAGTAAGGAGTGAAATAATAAAAAAACAAAAATAATTTTTATAATACATATACTGAATGAACAGTATTATTTAGATTTAAATTTTTTCAAGAGATTTTTAAGATCAGAGATTTCATATTCTGGAATCCACTGGTCATATTCACTTGATTTATTTTTAAATCTTAATAGATACTCAACTCCCTTTTCTTTAGTAAGGTGTCTCTTTTTAAGTATCTTTTCAATTTCTGCCTTTTCAACTATTTCTTCAGGTTGCTGTTTATGCCTTCCTGATCTTCTTGGAAATAGAGCAGTATCATTAGAATGGTATGGTTTTATAAGAGAAATAGGAAATACTGGATGTTTTCTATCATATGGTGCATATAGAATAACCTCAACAGCATTATTACCAACCATATTTTTAACTACAAATGGTCCAATGAATGGATCCTTCAATTTAACATTACCATTTAAATTGAAATGTAGTGTTGAAATAAGGACTTCATCACCCTCTTTGAACATTTGTTCTTTATGGGCTTTATCCCATCTTTTCTTTTCATACTCAAACGCCTTATTTATACATTCTTGAGCATGTTTTCTGCATAATTCCTGCATCTGAAGAAAAGATTTAGTACCTGGATGGATATCCAATTTAGGTAACTTATTAAGAGTTTTAGCAGGGGTATTAGGTACATGACCCAGCCATAACTCAAATGGCTTCTTGCCAGTGACAGAATGTACTGTACTATTGTATGCAAATTCTAAACCTGGGATAAGGGTTACCCAATCATGCGTGAATTTGTCATTGTCTTTAAAATTAAGACCAAAAGCACAATATCTTCTTATCTTATCCTCTAAAGTTTGAATCATTCTTTCTGCTAGCCCATCAGTCTGTGGATGGTGTGTTGTAGAAAGTTTTAATTGACACCCTGAAACATCCATAAGTGATGTCCAGAACTCAGAAGTAAATTTTGGATCTGTCAGAAACTATTGCTTTGGGGAAAACTGCTATATTTAACATTTGTGTCCACCATAAAAAAGCTAAGTCCTTTGCAGAAACCTATTTGTGCGAAGGAATAAATTTACACATCTTTGTAAATCTATCTACAATTACCCAGCAGGAGTTATAACTCTTATGCCCTGCTATTGGCAAACCTGTTACAAAGTCCATGTTAATGATTTCCCATGGAGCATTTGGTTGCTCAATTTGTTGTAATAAACCAGCTCTTTTTCCTGTTATTTTTTTAGATTTTTGACAAGAATCACATGTTTCAACATATTTCTGAACATCCTCAGACATGTTAATCCACCAAGCTGTGTTTTTTACTCTGGTTAATGTCTTATAGTAGTCAAAATGACCTGCTAATATATCATCATGACATATACTTAACATTAACTCCTTCATTGAAGGGGGAATTACAATTAAATTACTTAATTCTTTCCTGTAATATATAAATCCATCCTCAATGGAAAATTTTCCTTTTTCTAATGCCTCTTTATACTTAGTTGGTAATGTTTTTATTAAAACATTCATTGAAGCATTAGATGGATCATTTAATATTGTAGTGAGTTTACTCAAGTCAGGATCTGAAGTATAATTATCAAGAATTGATTGCATAAATTAATCCTCAAGATCTACAATATAAACGCCATAAATGTTAATAATCTCTGACTCAGGAGCATAAGCATGATTATCATCATTATTTGGAAGAGGTACTCTAGATAATGGATCTACATTAGAGTGCAAGGTTCCTGCTCTATGTGTAATAGTCATCCGGCCTAATTGTTGTTATCAGTATTTCATTCTCAACAGCCACTTTCTTTAAATCTCAATAAGCGTTAAACATATCAGAGTTTCATTATTTTTAACAATCAGATCCAAGTAGACTGGTTAGCTTAGTGATTTAGAATTCCCATTTTGTTATTTTTATTGAAAGGACGGGGTTTTCAGCTAAATCCACATATCTCCTCCAGATTCTGCTTACAGCAAGGCGACTGTAAGAGTTTACCTTACCATAGTTGGCGCCCAACGTGGGGATCGAATTCTCTAGCTTTCTTTAAAGACTTACTTGGATCAAGAACGTTCTTAGCCTGCAAGAGGCTTATTTTCTGGAACTCTAATTGGATTTTTGTTATTGGCCTGCAAGAGGCTTGTTATTTTATCGATTGTTAACGCTTTTCATTACTTATTGGGATGTCTTTTTCTGCTGTTGCTTCTGGATCTTCTAACCCTCTTACTCCGTCAGTTAGAATTGTTTCTTAGGATGGCCCAAAGTTTGATGGGGAGGAGGTTAAATGGTTCATTAGCAGGTATGAAGCTGCTGTTGCTGTTGATGGTGCTTCTCATGTGGATATGGTGAAGCAAGTTAGGTTTTTTATTGCTGATAGGGAGGTGGAAAAAGAGGTTATTGCTATGCAGGCATTTAAGGACAAGGATTGGGTTAAGCTTTCTAAAGCTATGGTTGATAGATGGGGTGTTAGGTTTACTATGATGGACCTCAATAAAATTGTTGGAGACTGGCAAGCAAAAGGAGGTTTTTCTGCTATGGAAGACTTCAAAAAGCTGTGTGTTCAGTTTGATGAAGTGGTGGAATATCTCATATTGGTGGACAAGTTAGTGCATGAGAACCAAGCAAAAGATTTGTTTTGGACAGCATGCAGCAGGGATATTCGTATGGACGTCTTGAAGGATCTTTCAAGAAAAGATTTGATGAAGGAGCTGCCTAATGGTGAGAAGAAACTACCAGCTCTGGAGGTTATCAAGGACAACATTCAAGCCCATCTAAAGTTATTGGCGTTGGACAAATATCAAGAGTCATGCACTCAATATGTTAGCAAGGTTAGCGAAGTTTTGGCCAAAAACAACAATATTATGGTCAAAGCCCAGGAGGCCAAGAAGGCACAAATGGGATTACCTGTTGCTAAAGTGGAGGGCAATGTAGATAATAAGATGGTCGATCACCTGGCCGATTTAACGAAACAATTAAAAATATTTGTTCAAGAAACCCAGAAGGCTAACAAGGCCCCAATTGCTTCTTCGTTGACATCAACTTCTTATCAGTCCAGAGGTAATGAACATCGAAATTATAATGGCAATAATAATGGTAACCGCTTCCCAGGCAATGGGAGAAATGGTGGGAATGGTGGTAGTAGTTATAGAGGTGGCTATGATGAGCCAAACGTGTGCTCCTATTGTAATAGGAGGGGGCACAGAGCAACAGTTTGTTTTGCTCTTGATAAGGATATGGATGCTGGGCAAGTTCTTTTTGACAGTAAAGTTTATAAATTTCCTGATGGATCCTTCATCAAGCCCAGTGATTGACAGTCTCCTTCTGATTTGGTCAGAAGAAGTTTAACGGCTGAAAGGAGAGCCAGATTTGAAGAGGTGACAGATGAAGATGTTAATGCCAAGGGTGGCAAAAATGGTAATGGTAATGGTGGTAAAGCTGACAAGGGAAAGGAGAAAGAGGTCAGTAAAGCCACATTTTCTACTTCTTTTGGTGGTTTAGAGCTGGCGATGGTTGCCCAGGTGGAGGGAAGCTGTATGGCTGGCGAATACGATGTTAATGCTGCTAGAAGAGCAACTGCTACTAAGGCGAAGAGTAGCATTCAGAGCCACTTGAGGGCTAATCCTGGCAAGGCCAATAACAAAGTGAACCCTTACTCTAAGGACAAGAATTCTAGTGCTCAAACTGCCGCCAACAAATTGAACCCTTACTCTAAGGACGAATTATATAAAATGCAGAAGGGGATTGCTGATATGGGGCCCCCTAGTTATGGCAAGTTTGATTTAAATGGTGAGCCTATGCCAGAGGATGATTCGGATTCTGAGGAGGACGTACCATTGGCGTCTCTACCCAGACCAAGTTTTAGCGGTCCCATCCCAATGGAGGGAGTAAGAAGGACTAGCAATGGATCAGGATTAGTGCAAGAAGCTGGTGACGGAGTTAGGGTTATAGAAAGTGAAGATGTTATTATGGGAGGTGAAGATGGCTCGGTTGGACCTCAAGAGGTACCCAGGGCCAAGGTTGTAAAATCAAAGGTCCAGTATGAGCGGCCAGTAGTTTCTGGTCAAGCTAATGCGATGGACGCAGTTTTGAATAGGGTGAATCAACTGCAGATTCCCTTATCTTTGGGGGAGTTATTTACGATTAGTCCGGCGCTTGCTAAAAAGCAAAAGAAGCATTTGACGAGGCGTCGGGTTTCCACTGGAGAGGTGGAATATATTTGTGAAAATGCTGAAAAGTTTGGGGAAGATGTAGATACACATTTTTCCGCTCGCCTGGGTTACCTGGTGGTAACTCTTAACGGTAAAGAAGTTAAGGCCTTGGTCGATTCAGGGTCTCAAATTAATTTAATTTCATTGGAGCAAGCGACGAGTATAGGCTTGCCAATTAAAAGTGGAACTGGGGGAAACCTCAGAGGCATTGGAGGGCATGCAACCGAGCTGATGGGTACAGCTGAGCATGTCAGGTTAGGCATTGGTGGATCTGTTGGTAAGGTTAACTTTTATGTGGCCAGAGGAGCAGTCAAAACTGTTCTTGGTGGTCCTTTTTTGATGGATTTTGAGGCCAGGATAGGGTATCAAGCTGGCATGGGGATTAGTTTGGAAATTACTGGTGAAGATATGCGGAGGTTACATATGCGGTTAGCGCCTCCTGGAGATGAAGGTTGGGAAACAAGGCCAGGGATTACTACTCTGTGCCAGTGTTGTGTTTGCACCAAGAAGCGGCATATAAAATGGACGGCTTCTGGTGAATTATGTTTGTTGGAAAGGGATGAATGCCCTCATTTTTTGGGGTAGCTGGGGCTGATCACTCTAATGTTGTAATCTCTCCTCAGGATGAGATCCCGGATTGCAATAGGTCAGCTCACTTGGAGATAATTCAAGTGGATTCTCAATTATTTTCTGTTAATATTACTTTGGAGTGCAAATACGTTATGGAATTTTCTATATGTTTATTGGATTTACCCTGTTTTTCTATTAAATTTAAAAATGGTGAAAAAGGCAAGATGGGCCAAATTAGGTTGGATAAAAATTGGAAGGGTATGTTTTTGGACCTCCAGCAAGAGGTTAAACTGCAAGTATCTCCTTCTATTTTTGACCTCTAGCAAGAGGGTAAACTGAAAAAATCTTATCAAAATCCGATTAAAAATCTCAGTATAATTAAAACACAAAAAAATAATTTTTGTAAAAATTCAATTCCGGTTCTCCAGCAAGAGGTTAAACTGCCAACTTTCTTTACAGGTGATTTACTGTTGGATAAGGGAAGCAAAGGTGTTGGAAAATCTGTTTATAAATTAGACGAGGGAAAAGAGAAAAGGGTAAAATTTAAAAATGAAATAAAATATTTTTCTAATTTTTCTTATTCCGATTCTGGCAATGAAGAAGATTCATTTGATGAAATATGTAATGGCGATACAAAAGTAAATTTTTTACCTCAAGTTTATTTAGATGTGGACGCAGCCAAATATAAGAAGGTAGCAAATAAAGTTCGACCTATTAATGAACCGCTACCTGCTGAATTAAATCCACCCTTGAGAAGACCAAGGTTATCAAGAGATCCTTATGAAAGCCCCTTGGTAATGAATCCGCCTGAATTTTCTGAGACGTCAAGAATCACTTTTGAGAGACTGGGTGTTGTTAATTTTGGACCTGATGGTTGGTTGTCTGGAGAAGAGAAGAAGTTGTTGTTGGATGTGATGGTCAAGCGAGAGAAGGCCATTGCTTTTGTAGAAGAAGAGAGGGGTGTGTTGAAGCATTCCTATGGGGAGCCTTACAAGATTCCTGTGGTATGTCATGAACCGTGGCAGCAGAAACCGATTCCTATTCCGGCTGCATTAAAAGAAGCCTATATTGAAGTTGTCAGAGAACGGATACGCACTGGACTGTATGAGCAATCAACGTCAAGTTATTCTAGTCCGGTATTTTGTATCAAGAAACCAAATGGCAAGCTTAGAGTTGTTCATGATCTAAGGGAATTAAATAGGGTTACAATAAAGGATGCTGGGATACCACCTAGTGCTGAGGAGTTTGTTGAAGCGTTTTCAGGGAGAGTGTGTTATGGTTTGGGAGATATTATGGGTTGATATGATGAGAGAGAGTTACATCCGGACTCAAGGCCTCTCACTACATTTGATACGCCACTTGGACGTTTACAGTTAACAAGATTACCTCAAGGAGCAACAAATTTGGTTGCAGTTTATCAAGCTCAGATGGCTTGGATCCTTCAAGATGAAATTCCACAATATGCTGGGATCTTTATAGATGATGGAGGAATTAAGGGACCAACCACCGACTATGATAACGAGGTGTTGGAAGAGAATCCCGTGATACGCAAATTCATTTGGGAGTTCGCAATTACTTTAGAAAGAATCTTGTTTCGAATTGAAGAGGCTGGTTTAACTATTTCAGGTTCAAAATTTTCATGTTGTGTGCCAGCCTTAGAAATATTAGGCCATGTGGTATGTAGAGAGGGTAGGATTATGTCCAAGAAGAAAGTTAACAAAATTCAGTCCTGGCCAAGACCCAAGAATACAACCAAAGTTAGAGGGTTTTTAGGCGTTTGCGTATATGTTAGAATGTTTATTAAGGACTTTTCTTCATTGGCAGCTCCATTGAGACGGTTAACGAGAAAGGATGCAGACTGGGAGTGGGATGAAGAGTGTGAGAAGGTGTTTGTGAAGTTGAAGGAGGTTGTGGGGAAGGATTTAGTCCTACACAATTTGGATTATGGAAAAAATGCTGGCAGAATTTATTTAGCAGTTGATTCAAGTCAGGTTGCAGCTGGGGCAGTTTTGTCTCAGATGGATAAAGCTGGTTACATCAGGCTATTTAGGTATGAATCTGTAGTATTTACTGACGTCAAATCAAGATATTCTCAACCAAAATTGTAATTATGTGGTTTGGCAAAATACTGAAGAAACTTCAGCATATTTTGTGGGGGCAACATTTTGAGTTGCAAGTGGATGCGAAATTGTTAATCCAGATGATTAATTCCCCAAGTTTACCGAACGCACCCATGATGAGATGGGTATCTTTTATTCAACATTTTTCATTTGATTTAGTTCATAAGCCTGGCAAAACTTTTACTATGCCAGATGGTTTATCAAGGAGACCACCCACTGAAGAAGATTCAGACTCAGAAGAGTTCGATGAAGATATACCTATTATCAAAGCCAGCACTAAAGGAGCTGAAGACTTTCCATACCTCCCCCATGAGGTTAAACTGGCAGGACTATTGTGTTTAGATTATGGTGATAATGAACTCCATCAAGAGGATAAACTGGAAAATAGTTTTTATGTTAATAAAGGTGTTGGAAAAGGTGTAGATAAATTT
Source organism: Hemileia vastatrix (assembly GCA_030280995.1). Lineage (NCBI taxonomy): Eukaryota > Fungi > Basidiomycota > Pucciniomycetes > Pucciniales > Zaghouaniaceae > Hemileia > Hemileia vastatrix. The sequence continues at coordinate 14,908,125 of JASXTE010000004.1, read as the reverse complement.
GGTAGAAAGGAGGTAGAAGAAGATGTGGTGTATGTAGAGGAAGATGGATTGGTAGTGTGGGATAGTAGTAAGTTAAGGAATGGTGTATATGTTGGAGAATTAGAGAATTTAAATAAAAGGGTGGATAAAGAGAAAGAGGTATTTTCAAATACAGTTTACAAAGGATCCAAAGGTTCAGAAGAAAAACTTCAACATAGCTCGATTAAAGATTTATTTAGGTGTCAACAATTATTGGCTCATTCATGTGCAGGTGATATTGGTGATAGAGAAGTCCCTATTGATGTTATATTAATCAATTTTCAAGATGAAGTCTGGGGTCAGACTGGTTTTTATTTTTTGTTAGTCAAATATTTGTTGACTTTAGAGAGGCCAGAAGATTGTGAAGACGATGAATGGGTGGCTATCAAGAGGAAGTCATCTACATTTTACCTATCTGTTCGACGTTTAATGAGGAGGAGGTATCCAAATCCTCAAGTAGTTATAACTCAACAGAAGGGGCAAGAATTATTTTTGAAATCACTGCATGAAGATCTCGGGCATAGAGGAGTTGGAGAAACATTTAGAAGAATTTCTGATCGACTTTGGTGGCCTGGAATGAAGATGGCTGTTAAACAGTGGGTTCAGTCATGCGAAGAATGTCAAAGACGAAGTTATTTAAGGCCAAAAGAACCTGGACGCGCGACTGGTGAATATACGCTCTTTGGAAGAGTTAGTTTAGATGCCGTTCATATAAAAGAGGGACGGTATAAATATTTAATAGTGGCCAGAGACAACTTATCAGGTTGGGTAGAGGCAGCACCTCTTATTAATTTGACTGCCAAAAATGTGGCAGAATTTTTGTTAAATAATTGGGTGTATGAATATGGAGTGATGAAATTGGTGACAGTAGATGGAGGTCCTGAATTCGGGACAGAGTTTAAAGAGGCCGTATTGAAAGTTGGATCAAAGTTTAGGGTAGCAACCCCATATTATCCTGAAGCTGAAGGCATGGTTGAAAGAGGGCATCAAGTTATTAAGGATTCTTTATTTAAAATGTGTGGGACAAGTGCCGAAAAGTGGAGGCACTATTTACCTTTAGTTTTATTTGCTGATTGAATCACTGCCAAAAGGACGACCAGATTTTCACCTTATGAACTTGTTTTTGGACAGAAAGAAGTTTTACCGGTTGATTTAGAAGCTGAATCATATCTTGGAGTTGACTGGGACATGGTCAAAACTACTGAAGAATTATTGTGTGCAAGAATGATGCAGCTAGAAAAGAAAGAAGAATATTTAGAAAAGGCATATTCGCGGATGATGAAGATCAGAAACCAATCAGTTAGATATTGGGATGAGCGGTTGGCACATCGATTAAGGAAACCTTTGAACCCAGGTGATATGGTCCTGGTGTATAATAGAAGTCTAGAGAGTCAACGGGGAAAGATGTTTGCAGATAGGTGGAATGGACCGTATCAAATCAAGGAGCAAGTTCCCGGCGGTTCATATGTGTTAGAAGAAGTGGATGGAGTAGTATTGAAGAAGAGGGTAGCGGCCGATCAAGTGAAACGGTTCTATCCTAGAGGCACCAGGAGTGCCGAAGTCTACCTCCGCAATGAGGATAAACAATAATATCAATGAAATTTTATGGATACCTCCGCAATGAGGATAAACTATGATATCAATGAAATTTTATGGATTCCTCCACAATGAGGATAAACTATGATGTTTATAAAAATCTTATCAACCTCCGCAAAGAGGATAAACTATCTTCTTTTTATCAAAATACTTTACTGTTGTTACACTGCATATGGGCGACGAAACTATGATGAAACTTAACGAAATGCAAGAAGACCTTCTTTGAAATTTTTGAAAACTTAAAATTCTTAAAATATGGGTGAAGATAGTGTTGGAAAATTTTTAAAATTTATTGGAAGAAGTGTTCACAGGGGAACCTTCTTAATTTAATATTGGCAAGTGTGGGGGTAATTGATGGGCTGGCTGCTCTATACACAATTACCCCATAATGTTCGTTTCCAAAATTTTCCCTGTTTCTGGTTGAATCCTGGCTTTGTCTTTTAATTATAGGAAGTCCACTAAGACTATAAACTGGAACGAATCAAGAGACACCGCTCTCAACGCCGGATTCAAGATTCTTTTTATTTTATTTTGTTTTTGATTTTTTTATGTTAGATTGTGATTTCTTTTCTTTAATATATATTATGAATTATTGTAAAGGTGATGCTCACTGGTGGTCTCTAATCATTTTTATGAATTGGAGGGAGCCCACCCAGTGATCATCATTATAAAAATTATCTTCTAAAAACTTTCATTTATTTTCTTTTCTTTTCAATTTCTCAAAATTGTGTAACCACATCAAGTTGCACTTGGATGTGGGTAAGATGTCGAGGGTACGGCTCATCAAATGGCCAGGGGGCATCTTTTAAAATTTTTCTTTTTGAAATTTTTTTTATTATTACTTTTTTTTATCTTTCTTTAAAAATTAAATTTTAACTGTTATTTCAAAACTATCTTTTCTAAATCTTTTATTTTAAACTAAAAACAAATTTAAAAAATAAAATAAAATAAAATAAAAAAAATAAAAAAATAAAATAAAAAATAAATAAATAAAATAAAAATAAAATTAAATTAAAATTAAATAAAAATAAAATAATTATAAAAATAAAAATAAAATAATAAAATTAAAAAATTAATTAATTAAATCAAAATTATTATATTTCTCAGTTTTATTTTTCAGTCTTCATTCTTTTTAGTTTTATTCATTTAGTTTAGACAGGAAACAGGGTCTAGGGGAGCTCAATACCTATGGGATTTTACTTCAAGACATCTGATAGTCCTCCAAGACTTTAAACTGGCTACTGTTCAAGACGTTATTTAAGGTTTTTTATACATATTTTGGATCTGTTAGTCCTCCAAGACTTTAAACTGGCTAATTTTCAAGACTGTCATTAAAGATTTTATATTGGAGCTATTAGTCCTTCAAGACTTTAAACTGAATTTCAAGAATGTTCAAGATTTTATGGATATTTTTGGGAGACAGATTTTTTTATTTTTAATTTTATCAATCAAATGTTAGGTCCACCAAGACCTTAAACTGGAGTGTTATCAAATGTTAGGTCCACCAAGACCTTAAACTGGACTGTTATCAAGCTGTTGGGTCCACCATGACCTTAAACTGGATTTCTTATCTATTAAATGTTTGGTCCACCATGACTTTAAACTTGTAGTTCATTCATTGTTTAGTCCACTATGACTTTAAACTGGAAAATTAATATCTGCAGGATAATTCAACATTCATTGGTCCACTATGGCCTTATACTGGATTACTTGTCAATCAAAGGTTTGGTCCACTATGACATTAAACTGGATTATCAAATTTATTCAATCTTTGGTCAAGCCTAGGCCTTATTTAGGAATATTTCAAGTTATTTATGCACTTAAACAATCTTTGGTCCACCAAGACCATAAACTGGCAATCGATTATATGTTTGGTCCACCAAGACTTTAAACTGGAATGTCAATCTTGTTTGGATAACTCAATTCAATCTTTTAATTTATCACTGTCCACTAAGACTCTAAACTGGTTATTCAATTATTTCTGGAATTGGGTGCTGATAAGCTTTAGGAGGTTAAAATTTTAGGTGGTGATGATGCAAAGGAAAGCATAATGGTTAATTAGGTGAAAATTGTGGCGCTTTAACATGGTCTAAAGTTAATATTATTATTGGAAGCCTGGCAAAAGTATTTTATGGGTTTGCAGTATAGCAAAGTTTGAAAATTGTGATGAAGGAATCAGAAGTTAGGATGGTAGTTGGATTTTAGGGAATGATTTTTTTTAGTGCCTCAGTGTTAGGCCATTTTTGGTGTGAAGCTTGGAGGACCTTATGGCAAGATTGGAATCATAGAATTCGGCTCAGTGGGGGGCCCTATGAGGTTGGAATCAGGAGTATTCGGCTCATAGGAAGATCCACTCTCTCAATGCTGTGACAAGAAGGAAGACTGGTATATGGGAGTCTGAAGGGATTCAAACCTTGCTCTCAGTAGTGGAATCATCACAAGATTTATATTATATTATTTTATGTTATATCAAGCCAGAGAAGAAGAAACAACGTTTTTATTGTAAAGAATTAAAAGAAGACCAGCTAAAACAAATTTATCAAATTATTTTATTAGAAAAGATAATTCTTTTGGAATTGCTCAACCACTTATGCAAAGTTTTAAGAATGGGGACATTCTCAATTGGAGGGAGGATGTGGTAGCCTAAAGTTTAGTATGGAGCCTAAGTACGTAAATGGAGTTATTACGGCGTACAAGATTGGCGTTATTATTTTTTATAAAAGGGTTTTATTTAATTTATTTGAGTTTTAAATATGAAGAAATTGGTCAAGAGCAAATGCCTACGCGAAAACAATTTATTTTACGGAGAAAACTTATTTTTACGGTCTGAAGAATTTATAAGTATCAATTCGAGTCACTCAAGAACCTTGGGAAATTTTCCCAGAATTTTTACTATTTTTCTTATATTTTTTTAAATGAATTTTAAAGTTTTATAGAAATACTTACGTTTTTAGAAATTACTTAACTTTAATGAACTTACACGGGGTGATTAGAGCTGCGCAGACTACAAAAATTAGTTTGTAATGTAAAGGGGAAGTGGCTCTATCATGTTTAATTTTTCTAGATTTTTTATTATGTTTTAAAGTTTCTAATTGAGTCCGCTTGGACTCCGTTTGGACTCCGTACGGACTCTGCTTCGACTCCGTACGGACTCCGTACGGGCTCCAGATTGACTCTGGGAGAGCTCTGAAGGGGAAAACTTAGGCACGTGACTAGGAATACTTAAGCGCCTCTCAAACTCGAAATTGAGGGGGGATAGAACATACAGCTTAATCATTAACCACCACGGTCTCATTTTTTATTACTCAACAAATCAAATAAATTTGTAATACCCTTATAACTTTATATTTTATATATAACATTTTAGAAATACTACTCAACAATTTAAATCACACTTCATACAGGGTATCTTTAGAAAGGTCTTCCTCACTGGGACTTAATTATTGCTGTCTCATAAAAATTTAAATTATTATAAAAACATAAAAGTCAATCTTTTCAGATCTTTCACTGGTACACCTTAATTGTTGTTATCAGTATTTCTTTCTCAACAGCCACTTTCTTTAAATCTCAATAAGCGTTAAACATATCAGAGTTTCATTATTTTTTACAATCAGATCCAAGTAGACTGGTTAGCTTAGTGATTTAGAATTCCCATTTTGTTATTTTTATTGAAAGGACGGGGTTTTCAGCTAAATCCACATATCTCCTCCAGATTCTGCTTACAGCAAGGCGACTGTAAGAGTTTACCTTACCATAACGGAAATTGGGGTATAAGAGGCAGGATAATGCATTATGATGGATTCCTTATCCACTAGCCCCGGGGCTAGTGGATAAGGAATCTGAACATTGATACCCCCTATTTTGTTTTCAGTGCCTCTCCCCTATGTTTCCTTTCTCTATAGGTTTCCCTACACAAGTTCAACGCTAATCCAAGAATATCAAAAGTTAACTAAGTATCTCAACAACCTATGTACATTTGTTAGAATAAGTCTTGGTTCCAATAGCGCCTGAAACATTTGTTCAAGTACAATAATTAGCACGTAACACTCTACCTTCTGTACATACCCATTTCTTTTGAGATCCCTGACTAAATAATAGGTACTGTACTGCTTTCCATACCTATTATAATAACCCATGCTTTCCATATGAGAATCCACTAATTGTGAAGCCCTTTGTGCTAAGTCAATACCCTTCCTTCATACTTCTTTTTTTTTGAGCACTGCTTATTGACCCACTTGTTTTTCTAGTGCTACCTTCTTCCTCTAACAAGTGTTCTGCCAACAATGGGCAAGAATAGTTTTATCCAAGAGACATCACTCTTATCTAAGCATGAATTCTGTACCATTTCTTGTCACTGCTTCCTAAGTCTATAGCATGCATTTATTGCTATACATGACTTTCACAAGTACATACCATACCCTCTGTCTTATAGTCCAGTATGCACTTTCTTCTATCTTTTACTTGCCGTGGCTCATATATCCATAGTAGATAGAAAAAAACTGTACACAGAGAGTCTACTTTTTCTGCGCTTTTGAAGACCCCTTTGTTGCACTTCCATAACCATCCTTCCTTGAAAACCCTTTGTTGTGCTTCCTGCTAACTGAGACATTTTCTGCACTACTGTGAGATGTGTACCACACAACCTTTTCCCTGAAAAGTCCAGCTCAATTGGACAATAAAACAAGCCCACCAGAAAACTCAACCAGATTTTTATCAATTGTTGGCTCTCTCAGTTATCTAGCTCAAGGTACAAGACCAGAAATTTCCTTTGTGGTAAACTACCTAGCTTGTTTTCTTAGCTATCTGACCTCAGATAATTGGGGAGCTTTGCACCACCTGATCCAGTATGTCACCAACACCGCAGATCTTGTTCTAAAAATTTGCCCAAACATGAGTGAAGAGGTGTCAATAGGGGGTGTCAGTTCTGGCAAATCTGCACTTAACTTAAGTGCGGATTTCAAGCCAAATCAGCACTTAAATTTTGCAAAAAAGTCACTTATTTCAAAAAAGGGTGTCAGTTATGACCTCAAATCAGCACTTTTTTCCCATTTTTTTAACAACCACATGTTGGCCACAACATCCCTTACTTTCTTACCCCATCCCTGTCACATGTGACAAACTGACCTTCCTTGCTCCCTACCCATCAATCCTTGGCACACACCCCTTCCTAACATTTTCAACAATTTATTACAACATTTTGACCAGGCATGTTTAAATTATTTTTTACTTATTTCTTCTACCTCTTAATCTCTTTTCTTGTTATGTACCAGTTTTATAATGCCTCCCAAACATTCCAAATCTCAAAAGGTAACTCAAAATTCTGCTTTGTCAAAAAATTCTCCTTGTAAAGCAAGCCCCACACCTGAAAAATCAAAGTTAGGTCAGCTAAAAAAGGATCATTATCTCATCATAATCAACTTCTTTAAAATAAAATCAAATTATGATGCATGTTTTAAATGTGAAAAGTCCACTAATATTGGATGTCCACCTTCTTCAAAGGTTGATGGCTACTTATTGATGGCCAATGAAGTAAGGAAGAAAACAAGGGGGAGAATCGATATCAATCCTAAACAAATGAAGGAGAGATTTAAGAGTTATCAATCAAAATATAAAAAGGCTCATCATGCTGCAAATGAAACTGGCTTTGGTATTGACAATGATGATTTGGAGATTGGAATTACTACTGTTTCTAAAAAGCTCAATGTCATGTGTCCTTTCTATGAGGAAATGGATAATCTTTTTGGCTCCCAAGTTGATGTAAACCCCTGGTTTCTACACAATACTACTAAGGATATACCCTCGGGATTTCAACCATCAACTAATCCTCCTGAAATACCTGTACATAAACAGGATCAATACCCTCAACCTTCTAACCATAGTTCAGCTGAAGATCATCCCAACTATGAAGCAGAACAATTATATTGCAGCAGATCTGAATCCTCAGAGCCCCAAAATTTAAATTTATGTTTACTTTTTCTTTTTTCTTCAATTCTTCTCTAAATTTCTCTTTCTTTCTAGGCTCCTCTTACTCAAACTCAAACTCCATTAAATAATCTCGATTCTGGAAATGTGAATCCCGCTTTAGAAGCTGCTTTAGATGAGCTTCCTGAAGCCTCTTGTTTAAGCTCTAAACTAAAGAAATGAGCCTCAACTTCAATGAACTTGAACCATCTTTTAAAATGTGGTAATACTTCAACAAGCTCAATTGTCTCCCTTGAGGATTATTTTGAAAAAAAGATATAAGTAAGATTTGTTTACTATACATCTTATTCATTAACTTATTTTTTTCATTTCTCTTTTGTAGCAAAAATCTGTATTGCAAAAAATGCCCTTGACTTTGAGAAGATGAAGTTTGATGAAATGCTAAGGAAAGATCAGAAAGCCTTAGATTTGGAAGAAATAAAATTTGAGGCAGAGCAGATGTAAAGAGTAAATGACTTTCAATTTCAAAGAGGAATAGATACTTGTTAATTGGAAATACAAGAAAGTTTTAAAAAAAAGATTTTATTATGGAATGTGTAAAAAATGGCCAATTATATGAGGACATTAAAAAATTGCTTGACCTTTTCAATTGATAAATTGTTTTCCTAGTTAAATTAATTTTGTTTGATTTCTTTTTGGTAATATTTTCTTATATTCTTACTTATAAAAGGTCTTGAATATAGTACTTTTTTTTGACAAACTTTGGAAAATATCATACAATTTTTCCATCTTTACATTCAAGTCAATAAGTTTGATTGAACTTTTTTTTGACAAAAATTTGAAAATATAATACAATATTTCTATCTTTACTTTAAAGTTAATAAGTTTGCTTATCTTAATACTGCTAAGTCATTAAAATTCTATATCTCTTTTGAAAATTTGGTAATACCTCCCCTTGAATTTTATTGAAACAAGGGGTGGGTACCACCAAATTTTTCTAAGTCATCAATTTCACATGTCAGATTTATAAATTTGGCAATACCCTCCCCTGCATTTTATTGAAGTAAAAAATTAAAGTCACTAAAATTTAATATAATTACATAAATTAATTAAGATATAAATAAGATATGTCAAATCTACTACTTTTAAAGTAATGAAAATTCCTCATGCCAAAATGCAGATCAAGTCTAGAAACTAAGTTTGGGACTTTCCACAGGTATAGGCTAGAGAAGCCCCATGAAACAAATTAATGTTGTCATGATTACCTTATATACAACCCAAGGTCATTGGCTCATTACTTTAATTTATTAAAGTGACTTATCAGATTTATTTATTAAAAATTTATAGAAGAATATTAAATTTTTGGTGACTCAACAAATCCCCATACTTTTTAGATCTACCTAAAGAATTTTTAAATTTATTACTTTTTCTTCTTTTTTAACTTGTTTATTTGTTGGATTAACTTTTGACTGATCTGGAAAGAGCAACCAAAATGCATGAAGTCTTGACAAGATTCCAAACCTGGGGAGGAGCCTTTGTGGTTTGGTGATTATTGTAAAAAGAACTCCAAAATGTTTTGATGATTCCATTTCCTAATCCAAAATTTATTATACATATATGATCCAGGAAAAATATAACCCATGTCCTTAAATTTTAGCAGGTGACAGAACTGGTTGTCCAGTGATAGGATTAATATTTGAGAAAATTCCATAAGTAAGGTAATTGGAATCATTTGAGTTGGTGTAAATTTGGTTATGAAATCCAGATTGAGTGATTATAACATTTGAAAACATTACATAATCACTGCTAATATCTTCCCATTCAGAGTCACACCAATTCAGTATTCCAAGTCTTGTAGAAAGTTTATGATTTTTTTCAAAATCTTTATTGAAGAGTTTTTTAAGTTGAAGAGCAAGAAATGAATTAAATGAAGGTAATTTATTCCATTTTTGAAAATCATTATCTAATTCAGATTTAGATAAAGATCTGAGTAAAGAATATATGCCAATATATTTGAATTCAGTAATATGATATTAAAAAATCCAGAAAAAATTTGAAACATACCAAGAGAAAAACCTTTATCAAATCCAGGTCTCCATCCAATACCAATCATAATACCACCCAACAAATTCTTATTCCTTAAAGGTAAGCAAACCAAAGCCATTTGATAGAGTGTTACGATGAGATTGTAGAGTTGATTAAAAGATTAATTCTTTAAACCATTTAAAGAATGGTTTTTAAAAATAAATTGAGGTTTTAATGTATTATTAATAACAGCTATAACTTCATCACCTCCATTTTCTGTTAAATAATGTATATTTTCAGGTAACGTTTTTTGAAAATTATTTTTTTTTCAACTTTAGTTTTATAGTACTTGATTTTTGAAATATGGCCAAATATTTGATCTAAGTAAAATTTTTTTTAATATATTTTATTTTGATACTCTTAATTTTTTGTCAATGTTTTAGATGATGATTGAAAAGAAGTTAAAGAAGAAGAGAGTGAGGTAAGTGGTGAATCTGAAGTTAAAGACATGTATTTTTCTTCATAAAAATTTGATACTTTTCAAATACCCAAAATTTTACATTAAAAATAACTTAATTTAAATTTTAAAAAAAATTCCTCAAAAGACAAATAAGAATTTTTTTATTTCACTTGAACTTGATGAATATTTTTCTCTAAAATCCAGAATAAAAAAATTCAAAAAAACTGTAAATTTTTTTTTCCTTCCCCATTCCCCTCAATTCCCCCCTCCAAACCCCTTCCCACCTCCCCAAAACCCTTGTACAAACCCCCCCTCCAACCTCCCCACATCCCCCAAATCCCTCCCAAATCCCTCCCAATCCCCCTCCCTCCAATCCCCCTCAGAACCCCCCCAATCCCCCCTCCTATACCCCCTCGTATACCCCCCCCTATACCCCTCAGAACCCCCCAATCCCCCCCTCAGAACCCTTCCAATCCCCCTCAGAGCCCCCCTCCAATCCCCCCTCCAATTTCCCTCAGAACCCCCCCGATCCCCCCCTCCAATCTCCCCTCCTATCCCCCTCAAAATCCCCTCAAAACCCCCCTACCCCCCCTCATTCCTCCTTAATGATTTGCTAACAAATTGTTAAGTTACTGAATGATTAATCGTAATCATTCATTAACTTAATGATTCTCTAACAAATCGTTAAGTTAAAAAACAATTGCTAATGATTTTTCATTAACTTAATGATTCATTAGCAAATTGTTAAGGAGGAATGAGGGGGGGGAGTAGGGGGGGATTGGGGGTATTTTGAGGGGGTTTGCAGGGGGGGTTGGGGGGAAAGGAGGGGGATTGAAGGGGGGAATTGAGGGGGGGGATAGTGGGGTTCTGAGGGGGATAGGAGAGGGGATTGAAGGGGAGATTTAGGAGATTTGGAGGGGGGTTGGAGAGGAATGAATGAGGGGAGGAAATGAGGACACTAACAAGGAGGAGAAAGGGAGAAAAGGGAGGCTAGAGTGAGCCAAGGAGGGGGGAATAAGGCAGCCAAAGGGGGAAAAAGGGGGGATATATCCATTCCAAGGAGAGGGTAAAGGTGGGAAAAAGCCCAGGCCAAGGGGGGATAAAGAATAGGATGAATGAGAGAAAAGAGGGAAGGGAGAGAGAAAAAAAGGTTAATTTTACCTAAAAATTTAAAAAAATACCAAAAAAAAAATAACAAAAACAAATTAGCATAAAATTAAGTAAAAATGAAAAAGTGACTTACCTGGAGAGATGAGTTGAGAAAAATGAAATTGAATTGAAATTGTTTGAGTGATGTAAGAGGAGAGGAGGAAACGGTGTGGTCTTCAACATTGGTGGAGCCCTTTGCTGGTCTGTTTGGCATTGTTTTGATATGTCTTCAATGGCATTGTTTAATAATTGGGTGTTTTTCTGGAATTATTCAGCAAATATTGTGACAGTGCAAATGTGGTTATTACCATTGGATAGCCCAGGAGTTTCTCTATATTTTATGTCTTGATGGCATTTTTCATACTCTAAGTATTTAAGGGATTATTTCTCATTTTTCATCTTAAAAGATAGCTGTTTAATTTTGTTTTTTGTGTTTTATGGGCTAACATTAAGTCTTAGAGCTAAGTGCTTAGAACCATTAGAATGGGCTAATTTTTCTCTATATTTCATGTGTCAATGTTGTTATAGCTTAATCATGTGTTTTAAAGGTTTTAGTAGTCATAGTAGATTTTTCTAAGTATTTTGGGTATTTTTGGAGGTTTTTGGTGGTTTTCTGGCTTCAGGATGGTCCGGCCGTCTCAGGCAAGCCTCCCGACGTTGGGCAGACTGCCTGCCTCAGTGCTGGAAGGCTGGGAAGCATTTCTAGAGGGGTTTTATGCAATTTGGCGCTCAGAAACGCCAAATTTGTTGGTGTGCATGGGCACTTAGATAGTGGTCTGTGTGTATATAGTGAATAAGACAGTTTGGGTAAACCTTAATCATCATAAAACCATACAGAGGTGATATCCTTGTTCCTCACTCAGTTTTCACTGTTTTCTGGCCACAACTAGCTGTGTTTGTTGCAAGGTTAGTTCTTCATTTGACTTAACTTTGGCAACTGTTTTCTCTGTTATAGTGTTGCAAGCTATATCAAGTATTATTGCTGTCTCTGGTGTGGATTCGCAACCTCCATCAAGTATCATTGCTTTCTCTGGTGTGGACATTGGTCTACATTTCAGTTCTTTGGTTTGTTAGTCTGTCTGGAGACTACTTTCCTGGCTGACCAGGCAGTCAAGTGTATTGGAAAGGGGGCTTTTAAACAACAGGGACCAATTTAATGTAGCAGGTAAATCTCACTTATATTTTTCTAAAGGGACAGGGGATTTTCTCTCTGGTTTTTCTCCAAGTCCCTTGGTCAAGGCCTATAGCTAGTACTATAGGATTGTCTACAACTGATATGAGTGAAGAAAAAAAAGAGAGTGACTTAAAAAATATGCATTTTCAGAAAATATGTGATTTCATGTTGAGTTGATGAAAGAAAACACAGAGAGATAAAAAAATAAGACTTTAACAGCAAATTCAAAAACAAAATAAATATGCAAAAAAAATTACCATTCTTAGTGAATAAAACCTGCAAATTGATCATTTGAAGAGTATGAAAAAAAATTTAAATTGTGTTGAAAAATTTTGGAGTGTTATTGGAAGAAGGGCTTTCACCCAAATATCTTCATCGATTGGTGAATTCAGGTAAGCTGCCACTACATCAAAATTGTGAACTGGCCATTTTTTAGCTGCTGCAATTGTTAAAAGTAATCTCAATGATGTAAATGTAGCTGTTGGTGCAAAAGTTTCGAAATAATCTACACCTTCTTTTTTAAGGTAACCTTTAGCTATGTACCCTGCCTTCCTTTTTATTAGATTTCCCTCATCATCTGTTTTTTTGGCAAAATCCTATTTTGCATCAGTAATTGTTGCGTTGTTGGGAGGAACACATTCATACAATACATTGAGATTTTTGAGGTTTTCAATTTCTTCATTACATGCCGCTAACCATTCTTTTTTTTTGTGCTTTTCATTTCTTGTAAAAATGTAGTCAGTGTTCTGCTTGCAATTGATTTGAATCTGGCTTCAATCTCATTTATTGTATTCTCTTGTTCAAAGAATATAGTTTCTTCTGTGAAATCATTAAAAGTTAGCTTGTTAGTCAGGAAGTCAATTGACATTTTATCATTTTTATCAGTTGTGTTTATATTTTTTACATTAGGTTCTTGTTTGCTAAAGGTAGCCCATGCAGAAGATATTAGTTTGCCATTTCCTATATCAACAAATAACCAACCTTTAGAGATTCCAAAAACTCAATAACTTTTCATTTCCTGCTTCTGTTATCTAGTTTTGTTCTAGACTCTTTTGGTATATAAACGTTGTGGTCTTCCAACATTGGCAGGGGCCTTTGTTGTGTGATTTGGCGCGGTTTGTGCATGTCTTAATTGACATCTGTTAATGAATTGGGTATTTTTCTGGTTTTATTCCGTGGACATTGGGTCTGCTGGTATGTGGGTACTATCATTGGATAGCCCTGGTTTTTCTCTATATTTTATGTCTTGTAGACATTTTTCATATTCTGAGTTTTAAGGGGTCATTTCCTCATTTTTCATTTATAAAAGATTGCTGTTTAATTTTGTTTTTCGTGTTTTACGGGCTAACCTTAGGTCTTAGGGTTAAGTGCTTAGTACCATTTGATAGAGCTAATTTTTCTCTATATTTCATGTCACAATGTTGTTATAGTGAAATTCCGTGTTTTAAAGGTTTTAGTAGTTGTAGCTAATTTTTCTAGAGTAGTGGTTTTTATTGGTTTTCTGGCTTCAGGGAGGCCGGGCCGCTTCAGGAGGCATCTCCGACGTCGGGTGGCCCGCCCGCCTCTGTTTTAGGAGGTTGGGGAGCGCTCCAGGAGGGTTTTTAATGCAATTTGGCGGGTACAGGCGCCAGATTGGTGGGTGCGCATGGGCTCTTAGTTAGTGGTCTGTGTGTACATAGTGAATAAGACAGTTTGGGGCAACCTTAATCATCATACAACCATCCGGAGGTGATATCATTGTTCCTCACTCAGTTTTCACTGTTTCTGGCCACAATTGGCTGTGTTTGTTTCAAGTGAGTTCTTCATTTAACTTAACTTTGGCAACTGTTTTCTCTGTTATAGTCTTGCAAGCTATAGCAAGTATTATTGCTGTCTCTGGTGTGGATTTTCAGCCTACATCAAGTATCTTTGCTGTCTCTGGTGTGGACTTTGTTCTACATTTCAGTTCTTTGGTCTGGTAGTCTATCTGGGGACTACTTTCTTGGCTCATCAAGCAGTCAAGTGTGTTGAAAAGGAGCTTTAGCAAAACAGGAACCAACTTACTTTAGCAAGTAAATCTTACTCTATTTTTCTAAAGGGACAGGGGATTTTCTCTCTGGTTTTTCTCCAACTCCCTTTTTCAAGGCCTATAGCTAGTACTATAGGATTGTCTACATTTCTGGCGCCCAACGTGGGGTACGAATCTGTTGGCTTTTTGGAATCTCTGTTGATCTAGGCTTCTCTCTTTGGTGGATCTCCTTTGGTGGATTTTGAATTTGGTGCTATATCTCTTTGTGGTTGGTCTATGGGTCTTCTTTTCTGTTGGTTTTGGTCCCTCCTAGGTCTGTAAGGCTACTGGGGGGACTTTGGCTATCTTTGGTGGAGATTGGAGGCTGTAACTTGGAATTCCTAGGATGGTTAGGATTCAGTCTTGGGATGGTTCAAGATTTTTGGGGGAGGATGCAAAGGGGTTTTTGGCTAGTTTTGAGGTTTCTGCTGAGATTGATGGGGCCTCACTGTTGGACATGGTTAGGCAAGTAATCTTTTTCATTTTTAATAGGGAGGTGGAGAAGGAAGTGTCTGGCATGGCAGGATATAGGAGTAAGGACTTGGGAAAGTTGAAGATTGAAATGGTTAAAAGGTGGCCTACTACTTTCTCAATGGTGGATCTTCATGGGATTTCTAGGAAGTGGGAATTGAAAGGTGGTGTAACTTCTCTTTCTCAGTATGGGGAATTTATGGAGGAGTTTGGGGAGGCTCTGGATTATCTGGCATATAATGATATATTACCACATGAAGATGGGGCCAAGTATGTATTTTGGAGTGCCATGGGTAGGAATGTAAAGGTGGTGGTTTTGGAGATTCTTTTCAAGGCTGACTTGATGAAGACTCTTCCAAATGGGGAAAATAGGATTCCTGGTATGGCTATTCTGAAGGAGGTTATTTTGGGATATTTGGATGTTATGATGGATAGGGATGTGGAATCTGGAGAGGAAATCCTGTTGGATGGAGAGGTTCAGGAGACTGTGGTGGAAAATTCAGTTTCTGGAAAGGTGTTGGAGCCATCAATTTTGGAAGATGGGGACTCTGATGATGTTTGTGAAACTGATTTTTCTTTTTTAAAGGATTCCATAGGATCTCAGGAATGTGCTTCACTGGATGTTTTGGAAATTTACACACTAGAGGATTAGTGTATTTCCTCAAGGTTGGGTGAAATATGTGGGAAGGAGGACTTGTCTGGTCATGAAGAAGGATTTTGGGATATTGAGAAGGAATCTGTGGTGGATGAATGGTTGTTGAGGGATGATTATTTTTCTTTCTCAAGTTCAGATAATGGTTTATTGGAAGAGGATGTATCAGTTGAATTTTTGGATGGACAGAAAGATTCTGTCTTGGATCTTTTTCTCATAGAGAAAGATTATTTTCAAGTGGTTCCCTCAAGATCAGAAGGTCTCTTCTTGGAGGAGGATTTTTATTTTTATTTTATGGATGTTATTCTGGAGGATTTTGCAGATTATAAGCAAGATTCCTATAGGGAAGAGGAAAATTGTGATGTTTTGGATGTCACTGGTATGGAGGTTGATTTTAAAGATGTGGTGGAGGTTCCAGATGTTTCACAGGGTGGAGAATTTATGGATTCTGGTAATGTGAACTATGGTAGACTCAGCGTATGGAGGAGGATGGAAGATTTGTTTGGAGGTCTGATGTTGGGATATCAGAATTGGAAGAGCAGCTTAGTGGGTTCAAGCCCTAGGGGTAAAAATATTGGTTTCAACCTTGGGATTTCAAGAATCGGATTCCTCCGAAATGAGGATAAACTACTTAATTTGTTTTGGTTTTGCTTAATTTGGCCTCTATGTATTTGGTCAGGTTTTTTTTTGTTTGTTTTGTCCAATTCTTTTCAGTCTCTCTGGTTTAAGTTTCTATATAAAAAAGGGAGGCGGGGAGGCTTCAGGCGGCACCTCCGACGTTGGGCGGCCCGCCCGTAATAAAAAAAAATCTTAGTATAATGAAGATGGAAGAAAAGAAAAATTCAAGTGAAGATAGGTATTTTATTTAAAAGAAAATGAAGATAAAAATGAAGATTATTGGTTTTATTTCACCTCCAGCATGAGGTTAAACTGCAAAATTTTATTTCTAAATTGGATTTTTTTGGATTTCAAGAATTTTAATGGTTTTTTAATGGTTTTGGTTTTTTACGGGAGAAGATTTGTGTTGGAAAATTCTTTTTGTTAGAAGGTACCCAGGGGTGGGGCTTCTAGATTTTATTTTGGCAAGTGTGGGGGTTACTGATGGGCTGGCTGCTCTATCAACAGTTACCCCAGATTGTCTGTTTCCAACCACTTCTCTTAACTTTGTTGAATTCTAGTATTGGTTTTTTTTCTTTAACAGGTTTTTAGTCCACCATGACTTTAAACTGGAAATTCTTTTGGTCTTCAAGTGCTGGACCCCTCATGTTTATTGGTTTTGTTTAATTTTGTTGGATGTTGTGTTTTTGTTAGAAGGTACCCAGGGGGGCTTCTAGATTTTGCTTTGGCAAGTGTGGGGGTAACTGATGAGCTGGCTGCTCTGTAGAACAGTTACCCAAGAATGTCTGTTTCAAGCCTTTGGTTTTCTTCTATTTGAATTCTAGTGTTGTTTTTTTGTGATTCAGATTTTTAGTCCTCTATGACTTTAAACTGGATTGCCTTGGATGTCTTTTGGTGCTTTTGGATTGGTGGTGGATCACTGGTGGTCTCCCATCATTTTTACTTATTGGAGGGAGCCCACCCAGTGATCTCTTCTGTTGACCTGGAGCTAGCTTTGCTATGTGGTTCTAGGGTGTTGGCTGTGAAAGTGGTGGATTCAAGATTTTTTTCTTTTTTTCTCTTTTTTTTCTTCTAATTTTTTTATGGAGTCTATGTTTATTCAAAGGCTCAACATAGGGCTCTGGCAATGTTTTTGGTAGAAGAGAAGGAGTCAAAATAAAAATAAAAAAATTAAATTTTTTTAGGTGTGACCACATCAAGGTGCACTTGGATGTGGGTAAGGTATCAGGGGATCAGCTCATCAATTGGCTGGGGGATACCATTTTATTTTGTTTTATTTGTAAAGGAGGTTAAATGTTTTGGCTTTTATGGTTTTTGGTTTGGGGATTTATGGGATATATCTTCAAGATTTTTTTTCTGGAAGGTCCTTCAAGACTTTAAACTGATCTTTTATTTATGGGCTATATCTTCAAGATTTTTTTGCAAAGTCCTTCAAGACTTTAAACTGATCTTTTAATTACAGGCTCAAGATTTTTTTGATGTCCATCAAGACTTTAAACTGAAAATTCTTAGTCCTCCAAGACTTTAAACTGGCTGTTTTCAAGATTTTGTCAAGAAGTAGTCCGTCAAGACTTTAAACTGAACACTGTGTTAGTCCCCCAAGACTTTAAACTGAGGATTGTTGATGGTAAGTCCCCCAAGACTATAAACTGAGGAATGGGAGGCAGTGTGATGTGGAAGTTTAAAGGCAGAAGGATCCAAGGGGGAACTTCTGAATTTTTTAAAGGCAAGTTTGGGGGTGACTGATGGGCTGGCAGCTCTATATAAAGTTACCCCAGAAAGTTAGTTACTTCTCTAAATCTTTTTCTGGTTGATCTCTGGTTCTGGGTTCTGTGATTCAGGTTTTTTCAGTCCCCCAAGACTATAAACTGAGGATTTTTGGAGTCCCCCAAGACAATAAACTGAGGGCTGTTAGTCCCCCAAGACTTTAAACTGAGGGCTTTTAGTCCCCCAAGACTTTAAACTGAGGGTTGTGAGTCCCCCAAGACTATAAAATGAGGAAATTTTTATGCTGGTAGAAGGTTATAGTTGGGAAGACTTGTCAACTGGATATCACTTTTCATTGTTGGAGGCTGGTACAGCCAGATTTGGAATTCAGGAACAGAAGAAAGAGATTCTTTTCACAGAGATAGATTTAATTTAAAGGCATTGTGCAAGAGAAGTTTTAAAGAAGAAGCTTGGATTGCTGGTTCAGAAGTTCACTTAGGATGGAATAGGATCTGGTGGAAGAGAGAAATGGGCTGTTTGTAAGGATTCTGGAGAGGTGTTCAGACATGTCTGTTGGCAAAGGAAGAATTGGGACATTCTTTATTGGAGGGAGGATGTGGTGATCCAAACCTGGGTAGGCCTTTGGAGTGCATTTTTGGGGGTATTTGGTATGTAGGGTGTTATTGGGGTTATGGTGTTATTAGTGGATTTTTTCATCTTTAGGTGGTAGTTAGTAGTGTTTATGGAGGCTTAAGCTAGGTTCACTTATTATGTCTCAGCTTAATGTCCTTTCTTTTCTCTTCATTTTGGTATCCCTTATGGGTGGTTACCTTGTTTTATAGGGTAGTTATGGTGTTGTTATTGGTATTTATTGGATGTTTATTGCTTAGTGGTGCTTATGTAGGCTTAAGCTAGGGTCACTTATTATGTCTCAGCTTATTGTCCTTCATTTTATTTTCATTTTGGTATGTCTTATGTGTGTTTATTTTGTTTATTAGTGAAGTTATGGGTTTTTAGGGTTTTTAGGGTTTTTATGGGTTGTATGGGTGTTTTAGGGCCTAGAAGCGGCCTGCCTGCCCCTAAGCGGAGCGGCCTCCAAGCGGCCTGGCCGCCTGGGCACTGGGGAGGCGCTAAAATGCACTTTTATGCATGAAAAAGGCTGGGGAATTGGTCAGGGTGGTCTGTGCACTGGCTGCATGATGCGTGTGTGGGAAGATTTTTAGGGGAATCATCTTATCTCTTTACTCATCGCCTCTCTGTTCCTCACTGTCTCATTGGCTGGTTTTTTATTGGAATATATTACTGTTCATTTCAACTCTTTCTAGTAGTCTGTCTGGGACTATTATCTTCACTTTTAAAGGGGTCAAGTGTGTTAAATTAGATGGTCTAGCAAACAGATCTCCAATTTGCTGCAACAGGTCAATCTCACTTATTTTTCTAAAGGGACAGGGGTTATTCTTTCTGGTTTTTCTCCAACTCCCTTGGTCAAGGCCTATAGCTAGTACTATAGGATTGTCTACAACTTAAGCTGTTGACCAAAAGATTTGTAAGTGATCTAGTCTCAGTTTTATCTTTAATAGCTTCTCATAAGGCGTCATATCACTGCTACATGTGTTTGGAAGTCAATTGTGAGTGTACACAGCCCATTTGAAAGCTGGTCCCCAAAAATGTTTTGGTAATGCACTGTCCAGTAAAATTGTATGGCCCATATCATAAATTGTTTGATTGAATCTTTCTATATCCCCATTTTGTTTGTGGTAGTATGGGAGCAAACATTCGTGTTCTATACTGTGTAAGTATAACCATTCTTGCATCTTTTTGTTGACAAATTCACCCCTGTTGTTGCTTTTTAAAATCTTAATTTTTATATCAGCTCTTCTCTCTAACCAAGTGATATAATTTTTATAATGTTATTAGCTTCATCCTTGGTTTTGAGAATTTCAATGTTACCATAGCTTGAACCTAATTCTAACATTTTAAGCAGATACATACCTCTATTTGTTTTATTTACCTCAAAAAGACCCATGAGATCCACTGCTAAAGTTTCTCCTATTGAATGTTCTTGGTTGGATGGCTGTAGTGGATCTGACCTCTTTGATTTTGCTAATTTGCAGTCTTCACAATCAATTGCACCTGATGGCAATATGTCAGGAATACCATTAGCAAACTTATGGTTGAATAATTTTCTTATTTTTCTCAGACTCCTGTGACCAAAAATTCTATGCCAGTATTGTAACATCTCAGATCTTTCAATATCTAACTTTACTCTCTTTATTTGAGTCTCTATCAGTCGAGTATTATTGTTCAAAATAGTTGTATTTATTTCAGATAGAGATGGACTAGATACAAAATCATCAGCACACAATAACATGTTTAGTAAGTGATTAGGAAAGGGTCGTGGGAGAGTCCAACTTCTGTTATTGATTTTTGCCATAAATATTAGTGTTCTGTCATCACTAAAAATGGCCATATCTTTGTAGTTGAAATATATCTTACAACCAGCTAGTATCAAAAATGCTTGTGAGATAAGGGTACCTGAGGCTTTCTCACAATAATAAACGTTTTTTAATTCAATTTTATTCTCATTCAGCCCTGGGAAAATTAGAGATCCCTTGCCTGTAATAAAATTAGGAGACCCATCAGTCGCTACTTTGAGTGGAATCGGTTTCGGAAGAGTAACGTACAGTGAGAAATTTCTCTTGTCCCCTGTGACATGATGTGTTGCCCCACTATCAAGAATTGGTAGAGGACCATCATCAGAAATTGAAAGTTTCTCTATTTGAGCTTTGGATGGCTCTCTTGAATCCTCAATTTCAAGTAGTCTTGATTTGACTTGTTTCTTATCTTTTTTGTAGTTTGGACGATAATAATCAGCCTTTCTGTCATCTTGTCGGTTTTGTTGTGGAGCAATTCACAGTAATTGTTGGTAAGGCATTTGAAAAGGATAATAATTTGGCGGCAAAGCGTAGGGAAATTGAGGCATCAAAGGGTATATGGTATTTGGAGTGAGGGCTGGGAAGAAAGGAACTGGATAATGAGCTGTGTAATTTGGATTATTGCTGTTAGAAGATTGTTGTCTTGCTGATGCACGACAATCTGAAGAAAAGTGACCCGGTCTGTTGCATCTGTAACAAACACCCTTGTTAGATGTTTTCTTTGCAAATTCCACATCAATCGTTTCTGGATTGTCTTGTTTCTCAACATCTGTTTGCTGCAGAACAATGATTTTATCATTGGATGATGAAGATTTTAAGGATTCTTGTCTTTGACAATCAATTATTACTTTTGAAATTTCCTTTGATGAAGGTATATCACTAAGACAGTATAGAGTATTTATTTGTGTCATTATATTGTCTTCCAATTGTGGTTCACCCTGGGCTTGATGTTGAAGAATTAGACCAATAATGTTGTCTATTGTTTGTTCAAGATCCGACACTCTTATATTCCTAAATTTCTTGTAAATGGCTTGTGTATATTCCACACCAGATTTGAAGTCTTTGAGGTGAATGTTAAGCAGCTCTTTCCAAAGATTGATGTGATGAATACGGGTACTTTGGTTAAAGTGCATAACTAGGAAAGCTAGTAGGTCGAAAGCTGTTGGGTAAGTTCCATTTGCGATGAGTTCTTGCACACCATCATCTACACATTCGATTAACAATTCTCTGACAAGGTAGTCTTTGTGCAGGTTAATTTGCCATTTTTGATTATCCGCATAGTATTTGTCTTGTATTACCTTTCCAATTAATTGTTGAACTTTTTGTAACCAACTTTGGAAGTTATCACCAGTCGTATTC
Source organism: Hemileia vastatrix (assembly GCA_030280995.1). Lineage (NCBI taxonomy): Eukaryota > Fungi > Basidiomycota > Pucciniomycetes > Pucciniales > Zaghouaniaceae > Hemileia > Hemileia vastatrix. The sequence continues at coordinate 14,886,492 of JASXTE010000004.1, read as the reverse complement.
AATTTTGGTGTTGCGTTGATCCAAGGTTTAGCTTTAGTGAGCTTAGCAAATGCAAAATCTTTATCCCAACCGGCTTCAGTGAAAACTCTGACTCATTCCTGTTTGGGAGGTACTTCTTGCTGTTTTGTTGTGTTTGCCGGAGATTCACCTGGTGTTGTAGCTGGGTTGGGAGGTTGTCTACATGAGGAGGAAGATGGCCAAGACATTGGCAATTGATTATAGAATAGAAAAGAAGAAAGATAATAGAAAAAGATTTAAGAGAAATAGAAGAGAAGAAAGATAATAGAAAAAGATTTAAGAGTGAAGGAGAAGAGGAAGAAAACTATAGATAAAAGGTAGAGAAACAGGAATGAAAGAGAAGAGTGAAAAAAAAATATTTTTTATTATTATTTTTTTTTTGTACTTTTGGTGTCACACACCACGTGACACTCGAGGCAAAAGCAGCTCATTAAATCAATAAAACAGAGGTCTAAATCCATACTTGAAGTGCAGAAAGCAATTCTACATAGCAACTGTGATTTTCCTTTGTGTACTCACTATTCAACCGCGCTAGTCTAAACTCTAAATCTAAATTAGTCAATTTCTCAATAGTGTGTCTTAGTCTTTTTCTCAATAAGCGACGCACAGCACAATAGTCAATGTAATAGTCTGCTAAAAAGGTTTATTAAAGTATCTGTGGGTTATTAAAAAGGGGTAGTAAGCATGGACAGAATGGTTAGTGGAGGATTAAAGGGTTAACGGATGTTAGTGAGGAGGGTCCAGGTGTAACGGGTGTAATTTTGGTGGTCTGTGGTGTGCGGAATGATGAATGGGTATGAGGTCAATGCGAGGAGGAGTAAAGGATATATAAAAGGGGTTGGATTTTGGTTCGACATTCTTTAGAATTAAATTATAAAACGTATATATAGTTAATAGTGGTAAAGCTTCAGGTTAAATCATTATTATTGTATCTTTCCTTATTTTCTCAGTAATCATTTCTCAATCCTAAATCTTTGATTATTGAGTTTCCAACCCTTTGTGAGATCTTAAAGAATATTAATATTACCTTTAAATTATATTAGAATTCTTCTCAAACATATCTCAAAGCAGTAGTTCTTCCTTTGAGTCATTTTTGAATCACTTCCTCGAACATTTCCTCTGTGCTTCGAAGAAGTTTCTAAACTACTCTCCTCATCTCACTTCCAGGAACACCCTCGACCTTGTGCGTAGGTCGTCTGGTGACATTTTGTAATTGGGTGCGTCCAAGCCGATTAGAAATGGCTCACCTTTGGGCTACCAAAAATAACCTAATCATACTTTTAAATTTATTATTATTATTATTATTATTTATATTTAGAGAGAGAATAACAGAAACGTAGAGATAAAAGAAAGAAAAAAAAATTGAAACGAGAAAAGAACAGAAATGAGAGCAATATAAGAAAAGATGTTCCGCTATGGTAAGGTAACCCTTTGCAAGTTGATATGAATTCCACTGAGGTAAGGAAACCCAAAAAAAAAATGATTTTATTTAATGTTTAGACGGGATAGCCCATAACCTGAGAAGGTCAAGATGGTGGATTTACTTAGATACTTCGTTACTTAATCATTACTATCTGCTTTAGTTTATATACATGCTGTTATGTAGTCGAGTAACTTAATATATATGTCTTAGGTCTCAACAAGTCCTAGTGACATAACACTCAGATGGACAAACTCTATTCTTGACAATCGATGATGGACTGAGTTTGCTTTGCTGGAAATCCGAAATTGGTCCATCCGCCAATTCGGAATCTCAAATTGGTCCATCCGCCAATTTGGAATCTCAAATTGCTCTTTGCAGCACGCCAAGACTTTCATTCCTCCCCAACGGTTTTTAAGTTTGCCCCATCGATTTCTCCCCCAACACACTATAAAGTCTCCCCCTCTTTCCGTTCCTTTTCCCATGGCTCTTCCTGCCTGTGACCTCACTCAGTCTTATCATCTCATCCATTCTGCCTCCCTTTCTCCCTCTCCTTCTTCTTCTACTTCTTCTTCTTTTCAGTCCATCAACCCTCATTGGTCCTCTGACCCTGACCCTGAACCTTCCTCACTCCCCCACTCTCAATCTCCCTCCCCTTCTAATTCCCCTCAACCTTCTCTCCCTCTCCCCGTCTGGTCTCGTCGTCCTCCAATCAATCGCACTCCCACGTTTGCCTTCACCGGTCCCCTCACCGATGGTGAAGCTGACGGCCTCACGGATGATGACTTCAACTCTTCCCAATCTTCTCTTACTTTGCCCCCTTCTTCTCACTCACTTCCTCTTCATATCTCGACCTTGACCCATCATCTCGTCATGCCTCGTCTTCCTATCTCCTCAAACGTCTTCTCTTCTTCTTCTTCTTCTTCTTCTTCCTCTATTCCTCCTATACGCTCACGCACTCCCTCTCGTCTCATTCGCACGAAAACTCTTTCTTGGCCTAGAACTCTTCTCATCAACGATGGTCCTTCTCATGTTCGAGCCATCACTCCCTTCATCAATCCTACTTCCCATCATTCTATATCTGTCACAGAATACACTTTTGATCTTGCCTCTGATCTCTTTCCCGACTTTCTGGTATCCCTTATATCCTATCATCTTCTTCTTTTCCTCTCATCTTGATCCCTTCCGCATCTGATCCTCTTTTCTACTTTGTTCTCCTTTCCGCTTGTGTTCATGCATAGATCAATTCGCCTTCTTCTCATCGTGTCCTATTCAATCATCTCATTGAGCCCTTGGCTCGTCTAAGGCCTATACTCCGAACCTCACTGTTCTCCTCAGACTTCCTCTGTGACACCACTCACCAGCAAACGTTTGACAAGGTTCTTGAATCATGGGTCTCGTCAGAGTGCTATATTATTGCCTTTGTGGAAATGGCGGCTGCCCGTAAAGATTTTTTTATTCTATTTTCTCCTTCCCTCTGCGGCGATTGACATAGCCTCGTCCTCCCCTACTCCTAGCTGCTTCTTCTCAAACACTTGATTTCTTGCTTTCTCTGTCTCGTTTGGTCCCTATCAGACCCTTCATCTCCCCAAAACTTATCTCTCCTCTTCCGGTAGACTCTCAAGCCATCTTAACTCGTCAATTAAGTTTTCGCAGAATTCCTCATTTTCCTATTTTATTGCCTACCAATCCTGGCAAACCTGTCTTTTCGCAAGAAGACATCACTTTATCCATCATGCCTCCCCTCAAGACTTGCGTGCAACAAGCCATATCTACATCCAAAGAATGGCTTTCCGTCGATGAAGCTGCAACTTTCTCATACCAACCAAAAAAATACGCAACACCTATTACTCCCTTATCTCCTCCTTCTCGCTCATCCGCTCTGTATAAATCATGTCCACCCTTTGCACTCCCAACTCTTGATCCTGATCGATGGTCTGAGAAGGTGGCTTCTCGCAAAGAATTCATAGTCGCACCTTCTTCTAGTCCTTTACCCGCTTCAAACCATCATTCCTGCCTTTCGTTGACCTATCACTCATCTAATCAAAAACCGACATTCTATGATCCTTACAGTCTACCTCCATTCACTACTTTAGTCAGCATTGGCCTCAGCCGACTTCGTTTTCATGTCTCTTCTATGATCTATCCGTTTTTTTATGGAACTCAAATCTCACATTCTAAATCTACCCAATCCTCGAAATCATCGCCTTTGGCAGGACTGCAGATTGAATCCCACACATCGCAACATAATCATCCTGTGACTTGCAAGGAGGACGTTATTTCTTCGGACAGCTTCAACTCTTCTACCCCCATTAAAAGTTTTAAGTCGTCATGGTGGATTTTTGCAACCGCCACAGCAGCAGTTGTCTATGGACTGAGCCTTGTATATCATTGTTGAAGAATGATGTTTCAATTTTGTTCTATTTTTGTATTATTGTGGAATGTAAATCCCATGTATGTGTGCAATCAACAATCGATACCCTTCATGTTGAAAAATGAAAATTTGATTAGATGATATGATGCTTTGTTGTATATTTTTGGAAACTCTCCCTTTTAAGTAAGTAGTGTTAAATTGATAAACGAAAAAAAAAAAAGATTCTGTCCGGTTTTGCTTTTATGTTTGGCTTGTAGTAATTCTGATAATCATTGTGTATCATCACTGTAAATATATATATATATATATACATATACTCTTTGGAGACCTTTGACTTGGCCCTTTTTTTTTTCCTGCATTCTTTTCTTGAATAAATTTTGTGGGCGTGTTTCTGCTATTTCCTTGGAAGAAGTGATTTGGTTAAGATGGAATGGATGAAGTTTTTTTATTTTTTGGGACACCTTAAACAAGGGGAAAAAAGTGTGAACTAGACGTCGAGTTCAGTTTTGTCAGGCTGAGTTCAAGTACAGAGATGTGAATAGCTTGATTAGTCAGTTGTCGAGATGAATTAAATGGTCCTATATGAATACTGTAGTACAAATCCAATAAGTATTAAAATATAACTCAATATAAGGGTCTCAGTAATTTTTATCTCACTACGAGCCTTCTATCCGTCTGCTACGCAGACAGTCAGCAGGCACGCACCTCGCATGATAGATATATCTTACAATCTCAGGTTTTTAGTGGAATGAGTGGTTGTGAAATGAGAATTGCTGGTGGGGCTGCTGCATCTAGCAATGTGCAGCCCCAAGTATTCAATGTGGAATCAGTTGGGGTCAGTTAGGTTAGCAGCCAAATATGCTAAGTTTTAGGAAGTTAGGGCACCTGTTCTTATATATATATATATATTTATAAATGGGTTACAATCTTATAGCTGGTAGAAAAATAGAGAATATAATTCAAACACTATCCAAAGACTTTAAAAGTACTAATGAAATGTATTGTAATTGTAATGGTTATATGTTTTAATTAGGGGGTATCAAAGTTGACCAATCCGCAATTAGGGATCAGGAATTTTTTTCCCCGGGATCAGACATTATTAATTGTGGAAGATTCTTATCCACTAGACCCAGGGCTAGTGGATAATGATTCCACAATAATGCATTATCCTGCCTCTTATACCCCAATTTCCATTGTGAATTCCTGATCCCAAACTCATCACATCCTTGATGGATTTTTAAGAAAGTCACATGAATTATAATTACTGATGCCATCCTTAAGTCTTTCCTCACTCTATGCTACTTAATTCTGGTGGCAAACACTTAAAGTTTTTTTCTATCTACACACCCCAACTGCACATTTGGCAGTGAATTCCCACTTCCCACTTCCCTCATCATTTAAGCCTTCCACTGACAACTATGAAACACCTCTCTACTAGGCAGCTACTTCACTCAACTATGATTGCTATTGCTTTAATTTTAGTTTTTTACTATAAAACAGACTCTGATAGATAGAAGATGCTTTAGCCTATATGTCTTTTCTTTACAAAAAGCATTACATAAACCCAAGGGGGACAAATCTTCATCATGATCCCAGATATGATCTCCACTCCATTATCAACATTCCTCAACTAAACTTCACTCAAATATTTCAAACTTCTCCCAATTCTTTCTTCAAACTTTATCAACTCATCTCCAAACATCTTATATTTCATAACAATTCTCAAAATAAACAGTGTGATCCTGCTATTCCACTTGCTGTTGCACTATGTCGCTTTGGCTCAAATGGAAATGGTGTTTCTGTAAGACATTTGGATAATCTCTTTACCATAGGATATGGGACAGTGATATTATACACCAAGCGCTGTATGATTGCCATCCTTTCCCTCAAGTCTCAAACACTGGCTTGGCCAACTCCACAACAGTGACTTGAATCCTCTCAAGTAATGCAAGCTGAAGGTTTCCCTGACTGTGTAGGATTTGTTGATGGCATGACTATACCTTTGAGTCAAAAGCCTGCTCATGATGGCAACCATTATTTTGATCGCAAAAAAAGGTTTCTTCAAAATCTTCTCCAATTTCTCATCTTTCATAAACTGACTTTTTATCTTCTTTCTAGATACTCTATTGCTGTTCAACTTGTATGCAATGTCAGTAAAAAATTTATTGCTTATCATAGTGGCTGCCCTGGCTCATGTCATGACTCTTCTGTCTTCCAAAGAGTGAGGATTTCTCAAAGTCCTGACTCATACTTTGATAAATCTCAGTACCTCCTTGCAGACTCAGCATATGCAAGTGGAAAGTAAATTATACCTGCTTTCTGTGGCACAACTTAAGAAAATGGCCGCAAAGTCACCTTTAATTATCACCTTGCCCAATAAAGAGTACAGATTGAACATGCTATTGGGATTTTAAAGCAAAGATTTTCTAGTCTCTGGGAACTCAGAATCCAATTTCAAAAAAAAAATGGAAATAAAAACTGCAAATCATTGGATCATGACTTGCGTAATACTCCACAATATCCTAGCTGATTTAAAGGATAAGTGGAATGATCTTAATGAAGAAGAGGATCCTGAACCAGCACCGGCTCTCCCCTCCTTTGAATCACAAAACATTCATTCAACAGGCATACTCTCTGTCATTATGCCTATTACTCTCCAACATTTCTCTTCACCAACCTTTTAAATTATTTTTTCATACTCTCCCAATTTTCAAGTTCCTTGTTTTTTTCACTTGTGTTATTTTCATGTTCCATGTTTTATTCACTTGTGTTGGTTTTTTTTTTTTTTTTGCATAACTACAATTTTGAATTTGCTGTCAATTTTCTTTTTTGGATGTCTTATTTGTTTTATTTTATCAGCTCAACATGAAATTGCATATTTTCTGCAATTGCATAATTTTTCACTGTCTCATTTTTTCATTCATCCCTCATATCCATTTCCTCATCTCCTCAAACATCCCTCAAATATTTTCAATTCTTCTATTTTCTCATCTCATCTCTCCAGGTAAGTCATTTTTTTTTTCTTATTTTTGATTTTTTTTTTTTACTTGCTAATCATTTATTTTTTCTCTTTTTTTTTATTTTTATTTTTATTTTTACTTTTTTTGGTTTTCAAGGTTTTCCCCCCTCCTTGTCTGCCTCCATTCCACCCTTTCTCCCCTTCTTGGCCACCTCAAGTCCCCCCTTTACCCCCCCTTTAACCCCTTCTTGCCTGCCTCAACCCCCCCTTCACCCACTTCTTGGCCCCCTCAAGCCCCCCCTTTACCCCCTCAAGCCTACATCAACCCCCCCCCTCAAACCCCCCCCACAACCCCCCAGTGCCTACTTATCAAATTGTTACTGATTTGATAAGTTGGCTGTAGGGGGTTTGTGGAGGGGTTTGAGGGGGTAAAGCCCGGGGCTTGAGGGGGCCAAGGAGTGAGTAAAGGGGAGATGAAGGGATGGGTTAAAGGGGGGGTAAAGGGGAGGGGTTTGAGGCAGGTGAGGAGGGGTTAAAGGGGGGATTGAGGGGTTAAAGGGGGGTTTGAGGTGGCAAGGAGGGGTTAAAGGGGGGGATTGAGGGGGGGGGGGGTTGAGGCAGGCAAGGAAGGGTTAAAGGGGGGGGAAATTTTTGGGGGGCATTTTGAACCAAGAAAAAAAAGACTAATATCTGCTTTTTAATTTTTTTTACAGAATTTTTTTTCTTTCCCTTAGTTTCTGGACATTTCCCCCTGTTTCCAAAATAAATCAGGTAATTTAACTGTTTTTTATTTGTGTTTGTTTTTTCAAATAATTAATTATTCTTAAGTTTACCAAATTCAATTTCTTTTTTTTTATTTTAATAAATTGGATTGAAGGACATCAAGTGGTATTTCCAATAGCAGGCAAGTAATTTTATTTATTTATTTATTTTTTTTGCAATTAAATTTAATGAATTTATTTTTATTTATTTTTTTATTTTTTGGTGATTTTGTTTGTTTTTTCAAGAAATTTATCTGGTATTTCAAAAACCATTCAGGATTTTATTTTTATTTTTATTTTTTGCAATTTATTTGACAATTTTTTTTTTTTTTTTTTTTTTTTTTTTTAGAAATTTTTTTCTAGGATATAACCTGGTATTTCAATCATAATACAGGTTTTTTATTTTGAATTTTTATTTTTTTCAAAATTTTTTACTGATTTTTTTGAAATTTTATTTTATTTTTTTATTTTATTTTTTTATTTTATTTTATTTTTTACCAAATTTTTTTTTCTTTTCAATTATTTTACTGATAATTTTTTATTGTTGGGGGGTTTTTTTTAATACACCATGCAATATAGGGGGTGGAATCGCTAGCAAGTCTGCAACTTGAAGTCAGATGGAACTCAGACTGGACTCAGACTGAACTCAGACTTGACTCAGGCTGAACTTTACTTTGATCTCATCTTGAGCTCTTAACCAAAATGGATGAGTCTGTGCTGGAATAATAGTGAAAATTTAATGAATAATTTATAGAAATAATAACAAGGGAAGATTAATAATCTGAACCATTCACAGAATTTTTTTCATAAAACTCATTTTCATTTTCATTTTGAATTTCACTTGATAATTAAAAAGACTGAAAATTATACTATTTATTTCAAAAACATCACTTCTAACCTCTCTAATGAATTTATTCTATTTTTTTTTGAAAAAATATAAAATAAGATCAGTGGTTCTTTTTTATTGATAATTCCTTTTAACCAAGAATTTGAAGTTTTTTATTTTTTAATTTAAACCATATTACCTGATTTTTTTTTTGTATTTTTATTATTTCTGATTATGAAATATAACCAACATATTTTACTATTAAATTTAAAAATAAATACAATAAAATCATAAAATACATAAGTTCAATAGTTTAAAATTTATTTAAATGTTTTGTTCTAGTTTTCAACTTTTTGCTACAGTTTTCCTATTATATTATTTAATTATATCATGTATAGTTATCAGAAGCATTCTGTGAGTTCTTGTGTAAAAAAGCAAAATAGTATTTCATTACCAATTATTTTACTATATTACTTTCTTAGTCTAAAAGTGCATTGTAAATCAAAAATATAAAATAAAGACATATAAACTATAGGTTTAAGCTCAAAAATAGCAATAAAAATAATTATCAAGCATTTTACATATTGGTAGAATAGAGCTGTAGATTGAGGGGGTGGACTCTGATGTTTGCCCAAAGAACAAAGTTCACTCTCCATTTTTCACTACCTCAATGGACAACCTCTCAATCTCTCCACACAAATTTTTCTGCCTTGTCATTTCTGTTAATTCTATTACCACTCCCCACCCTTTTATTTCCCTCCTGATACACTTTCTACACCCTTTAAGCTTCAAAATATAAGTTTAAGCCCTCCTCACTACTCCCCTCCACTCTATTTTCACTTTTAACACAACTCCACCCCTTTTGCAACCTTTCTCTCACCTCCCATTTCCCTCACTCACCCCAATCACCTCCATTAGCCCTCACCAGACTTTCTCTCACATTCTCAAACCATTACTCACCTCCCCAGTCTATTTTCCACGTCCCCCAGCTCTCCCTTACCTCCCCTAGCCCTTTCTCACCTTCCCAAGCCCTTTCCAGCTCTTCACTCACCTCCCCCAGCCTCCCCCACTCCCTTACTTTGGCTGGAGATGTGAGTGAGGTGCTGTAAAGACTAAGGACGGCTGGGAGAAGTGAGTGAGAGGCTTTTATCACCTCCCCCAGTCTCCCCAGTCCCTTAATTTGGCTGGAGATGTGAGTGAGGTGCTGTAAAGACTAAGTAGGGCTGGGAGTAGTAGGTGAGAGGCTTTTATCACCTCTCCTAGCCCTTTAAAGACCCTTGCTCACCTTTTCCAGACTTCCCAAAGTAGATTAGTGGTTTTTATAACCTCTCCCAGCCCTGTAAAGCCCCTCTCTCACCTTCCCCAGCCTTCCCCAGTCCCTTGATTTTTCTGGGTGAGGTAAGCAATGAGATGGGAGAGGTGAAAAAAGTGCTGAGGAGACATGCAAGGGCTTGGGAAGTAGCCAAGCTTTGATAAACTTGAGAATAATTAATATTTATCAATTAGAAATAACAAGGAATAAAATCTTGAGGTATTATAAACCATTCCAAGTGGTAAATAATGTAACTAAATACATATTTCAGAATTTGAGTTGCTTGTGTTTACCAAAAATATGTGGCCAAGTGTTGAGAAAGGAAGATATTTGTAGGGAAGAAACACAAAAAAAGAAAAAAATACAAAGTAAAATAAAACTGATGACAGTGGGCTGGGAAAGGCGAGTGAGGTTCTGGAGGAGGTGTGAGAAATAAAGAGAAGAGAAGGGAGAGGGGTGGAAAGATAGGAGATTTGTTTTCTCACTGTGAAGGGAAGGGATAGGGTAGAAAAGGTAAGTAGATAGCAAGGCTAGCAACAAGATAAGGGGGGCAGTATAGGAAGGCTGATTGAAGATAAGGGATAATTGGGGGAGGGAGGTATAAGATGGAAATCCCACTTGGAATTCTACCAGGAATTATTTCAGGAAGCAAAAAAAGCACTAGGTGTCTAGTGCACACTTTTTTCCTGCTGTGAATATTTTTTGAACTATTAATCAACTGTGGTTCAAATCAGTTTCAAGGTGTTTTCAAAGTAAATTCAATATTTCTTCATGATTGTTTCATCATCACCTCAATGTGTTCTGAAAAATATATGAATTAGGGTTCAAGGTTGTGGACTTGCTAGCAGGTCCACCCCCCATATTGCATGGTGATATATTTATTTTTTTTGTTTTATAAATTTTTTTTTCCAGGATGCTACTATGGAAAATTTAACTTGCTCATCTTCATTATTATCCATTACTTCTGAATCATCTTTATCCTCTCTTTCATCCTTGTCTTCAAATCTTGAAAGCTCCATAAATAAACATCAAATATATTCAACTTCTTCTTCTTTGTCTTTACTTTCTTCTATCTCTTCAATTTCCTTCTACTCTATTCCTTCTCCCAATCAATCTGAGCTTTCCTTACCAGAAAATAAAAAAGCAGAAAATCATGGAACCAGCTAAAGAATCAAGCAATTAAAAGACAAAATTTTATCAAAATAGAAAGTTTATTAGGATGAAGATATTTTGAAAAACATTCTTTGGAAATTTGGACAATATCAAATCTTAATTTTTTTTTTTTTTACAAAAACATCAAAAACCTTAAAGAAGGTGGTATAGATCTCATTGTTTCAGTTGTCAATAATGGATACAAACCTCAATTCATCTTAGAAGTTCATTCATTTAATGGGAAAAAGGATGAAGTTTTTTGCCAGATTTCTGATTTAATTATTACTCTCTATCATATAGCTTTGGTTTGACAACCCTTATCAAATAAAAATCTGATTTCTGGTGTCATGAAAGGTTTTGGTTGGCAACCAGGATATGATCAAGAAGTTTCTTTTAGTGTGTAAATATTTTTTTATCATAAGTAATTTTTAATTTTGTCATATATTCCAGGAATTTTCCTTTATTGAAAAATTTGAAACTGGAGCAAATGGAAGAAGATCTGAAACAATGGAATTCTTTAGGATCATTTAATATTTTCTTGGAAAATTGATTTAAAAAATTATGTATTCAAGCTTTTCAAAAAAAACATCAAATTGCTTTAAAATCTGGTTTACCAAATTGGTCTGATCCTGAATGGGAAGAAGCAATAAATGCTTATGTTTTTTGTTCTAATGTTATCATCACTTATAAAGGATTCTACAATAATGTTCATCTAGATAAACATGATGAGAATTGTCTAACATTTGGAATTTTCTCTTATATTAATCCAGAGACTGGTGTTCCTATTCCATCGCCCTCTTCTGATGAGGGACATGGCCTTTATTTTCCTGACCATAAATGTATTATTTATTTTGGTAGTTCCAATGGAATAGTTGAGGCTATATGGAATTCTTCTCAACATTGGCATCAAACAACTAAAGCACCTCCAAAATTAGTTTCTTGTCAAGAATTTACCCATTTTGGCTGTTCATTCCAAATAAATGAAGGTCTTATCAATTGTATTAATAATAATAAAAAAAAAAGATAAAAAAATTGTTCTTAGTAGATCTGTCAAGTATGGTAATTAAAATATTATAAACTTTTTTTCTATCATTAAATAATTTAATTAATTTTTTTTCTCATTTATTAATTTTTTATTAAATTTTTTTTTTCTTTTTTAATTTTTTTAATTTTTCCTTTTTATTTTCGTTTTTTTCAATTTTATTTTTCCTTTTAAATTTTTTTTGCATTTAATTTTGGATTTGTCTTTTCAAATTATTTTTTAAAGTTATGTCAAGATAGATTACTGGTTTTATATAATGGTGCATCTAGCCTTAGGTTGTTCTACTGGCTATTATATAAAATAGAAAAACTTGATTGGGACTGGTGAAAATAATTGGTTGAAAAAATTTTCATTTTCATTTTTAATTTTTTTTCATTCAATTTTGGATTTGTCTCTTCCAAGTATTTTTTAAAGTTACGTCAAGATAGATTACTGGTTTTATATAATGGTGCATCTGGCCTTAGGTCATTCTACAGGCTATTAGATAAAGTAGGAAAACTTGATTGGTACTGGTGAAAATAATTGGTTGATGAAATTTTCATTTAAAATTTTTTTTTCCATTTGATTTCTTTGATTCAATAAATTTCAGGGGGGGGGGGGGTATTGCCAATTTTTTATATCAGACTTTAAAAAAAATTTGACTTGAAAATTTGTTGATACCATTCCCTTAATCAAATAAAAGACAGGGGGGGGGGGGGGGGTATTGCCAAATTTTCATATGAGACTTGCAAAAAAAAAATTGACTTGAAATTTTGGTGATACCCATCCCTTACTTCAATGAAAATCTGGGGGGAGTATTGCCAAAATTTCATATAAGACTTGAAAAATTCTTTACTTGAAAGAATTTTGGTGATACCGGCCCCTTAGTTCAATCAAATTCAGGGATGGTATTGGGAAATTTTCAAATGTGACTTGAAAATTTCAACTAAATAAGAATTTATAACATTAAAACATGAAAATTCAACTTATGATAGATAGAGTAAAGAAATACAGGAAATTAAGATAAAAATTTATGTACAATTAATTATGAACAGTTGAAGTGAGAGAGAAATAAAACAAACTTGTCATCAAGAAATTTCTTTAAACATTCAATTTCCTCAACATATTTATTAGCTTTAACACATTATATCAAGAAATCTTTCTTTTTGAAATTTTCTTCATGATTAAGCTTATATTGCATCTTCTCCATGAAGTCTTGATGCTTAAGTCTTTTCTCCTCTTTCCTTTATTTTTCAATACTTAGGGATAACTTGAATCTCTTCTCCTCCAAGTCTTGTGCCCTATCATCCTTTTGTAAAGAGATTTTGTACTTCCTCTCCTCCAAGACTTGTGTCCTATCATCCTTTTGTAAAGAGAGTTCAAACTTCTTTTCTTCCAAATCATGTACCCTGTCATCCCTCCTTAAAGAGAGCTTGTATTTTTTCTTTTCAAACTTTAGAGTCTCTTTAGAAATTTCCACTTGTTCTATAGTGATAATAAATATTAACAAAACGTAGACAAAAAGCAGAGTAAAGTATTAAGAGGTTTGGTATCACTTACCAGCATCACATTTCCCCAAAAATTCTTTGATAGAAGAAAAAGAGGTTTGAGATGAAGTATCACTTTTTCCTCTTCTTTGAGAGTGGAAATTTAGATTACTTGAAGCCCTTTGCTTTTTGTTCAAGGTCACATTTTCCTCCTCATCATTAACTCTGGCTTCTGACTCAGTTGATTGTGGCTCCTGTGTTTGTTCTTCAGTCTTTTTAGAAATAAGAAAATGTAAATAAAAAAATAATTGGTAAGATAAAAGAGAAAAAACATACTTGAGTTAGATTGGGTTGTTTTAAATTTCCAAAAGGATCTATAGAGAAGCTATCTAGCTTCTTTGAATTTAGAAAAGGGAAGGCTTGAGTCAAGGAAGAAGATTGTAAAAGATTTGTTTCAATATCATGTTTGGAGATAGCATCTTCACCATCCAAAATTTTTGCAGGATTAACATCAGCTTTCTCTCCAAAAATAGCATCCATCTCTTTAAAGTAAGGACATAAAGATTCAAGTTTATTGTCTATGGATTTGATGCACTTAATGATATTGAGGTCAGTAATACCAAACCCAGTAGAAGATGAAAGAGTCTTTACCTTTTTGTATTTGGCTCAATAATTCTTGAAGAATTCAGAAATCTGTTTAGGTAAAAGATCTATCCTTCCCTTGGTCTTATTCCGTAATTAATTGGCCATTAGAAGATAGCCATTAACTTTTGATGCTGGGGGACATCCTACTTTAGTTGAATTTTTGGTACCAAAACAAGAGTAATAGTTAGATTTAGTTTTCAGCCAGTTGATAAGAATGAGATGATCATCTTTTTTTAATTGAACAGTCTTTGATTTCTCAGATGAGCAGGGCAAAGAGGGAGTAGTTCAATTTGAAGAATAACTGGAGGAAGGCCACCTTTGAGAAGATCTATGATGATGGGGCATGTTAAGATAAATAAAGATGAAAAGGAGAAAAAACAAGTAGATTAGATAGTGAGGTGTTCTGAATGGAGAGAATAGACAGGATGAGATGAGAATGGGGGTGTGCAGCACGTTAGAAGAAATATCCAGAGAGTATTCAAAGATGTATTTATGAATGAAAGTAGGCCAAGATGTGGTTATGGCAGAAAGTTGTCCAATATGTGGTTATGAAAAATTGAGTAGAAAAATGTCAGATAAGAGGTCAACTTTGACATGTAAAATGTCTAATAACCCCATTATTAGCAAAAATAATTGCAGAAGATAATTGGGGTATATGGATTTTTATCCACAATCAATTTAATTGTGGATTGGTCAACTTTGATACCCCCTATTGTAATGATAAAGAATCTAGAAAATAAGATCAAAAGCCCCCTCCTTTTATACCCAATAATTCTCCCATGTGTTCCCCTGATTTACCAATTCTATAAATGGCCAATGAGGCCTCATCATAGCTTATACACCTGCCCATAAACATAATGAATGACGAATAACACAATTAGAATGATATCACCTACCAAAATCCTGGAGTAATAGGGATAATACATCAAAATGAAAGAATAAGAAAAAAAGAGAGTATATGCGTGTAATATCTTAAAATAAAAGACTAAAAAGAAAGAATAATACTAAATATTACAATCTATCAAGGGGGATCAACTGTAGAAATTAAGGGGCTAATTATTCAAAATTACTATGTGAAACCCCCATCCAAAAATGACCAATATTGACTGAGAAACCACTGAGAAACCCCAAAAAGGATGTGAAATGTGTGGTAACTGAATGCAGTCCTTGGTAGGTGCTTTCACAAATAAATCCTTGACTAAATAGGCAAATTTTAAGTGTGTTATTGAATTAAAAGCGCCAATATTGAGGTTGTTAATGAAATTAGTGCATATAATAGTGGGTATCAAAGTTAGAAATTAGTAATTATTTAAAAGGTATTTCACAACACAAAAAGGAAGCCACAAACTTGACATTAATTCTCTGTTAAGAGGTGTTTTGGGGGCAAAATATGGCATATTTTAAAAAATAATTGTGGCTGATTTGGTGGAAAAAAGGGGTATTTTGAAATGGAAGATTTTTAGCTTTGATACCCCCTAATGAGCTCAATGCACTTATAATTAAATTAGAGCTCTAAATAAGTGCCTGTTGCTTATTTTAGCATGTTTCCCCATAGTGGGCGTACAATTGGGGTAATTATAGTGTGAAAATTCTAACTTTGTTAAAAATGAAGCTATTCACATGGGACAAATGCAGGTAGTTTGTGGCCAGTACACAGGAGCCATTTCTGGCATAAAAAACACCAAATTTGAAAAGTGTTATTTCTATGCATTTGAATAGCCAAATCAATAGTTATGATTAAGACAAATTAATTGTGCAAGAAAATTTTTTAATATTATTAAATTTATAGCACATATATTCAACTTTTAAGTGATTTAAAGCACAATTCTTTTTTTTACATAAAACAATGAAAAAAACAGCTTTAAGTCTACTTAAAAATTATTTATTCTTATTTTTAAAATTTTTAAGATTACCCTGACATATTCCAACTTAATATTAAGTGCATAAGATTTATCAAGGGTAGATATATGCATGTATATAAGGTATTATAATGGCATATATTGTGTTTACTCATTAATTTCATTTATGTATACAACTTGTGTATCTTTTTTTATTGATCCCACGTGTACTGCATATGTTTAAAATAATTTATAATCAATTTTCACTCAGTCCTGGGAATATCCAGGCTGACAGATAAGGTTTTAAATGGTGATTGAGTTTGGAAAGAGTGTTAACTGAGAGGTGAATAATAGGTTATTAATTAATTTCTGAGTAATTACTCTGCACTGATAGATGTTGAGAGCTGAGGTGGTTTAGGCTACAAGCGCAGAAGGGAATCACATAGAAGCATGCACCCACAATTAGTAGTAAGGCAAGATTGAGAGGTAAGAATTATGCATAAAGGAAGTATGAGAGAGGAGCATATGAATGAGTCACTGTGTTTGAAAACTTGTTAAATACCTTGGTCTAGTGTCTATTTCTTGTCTCACTTGCAGTATTTAAATAATTATTCTAGCAGCTCCAGTCCTAGTCAAAATTTGAGCCCCGAAAATGTTTTCCCTGGTCTTAAAAACTGAGTGGTCACTGATAAGTGATTTGTTTTTGACTGACTTGTGTGTAGCTTGTACTCATCACTGACCAATGTTGAAAAATCACATAAAGAAAACTTGCACCCACTAACCTTCAAACTAGGTTCAGATTTTCCACAAATTGATTTCATTCAAGCTTCACCCTTTATCTCCATTTTCATCTTGAATGACTCAACTTTTGTTCAAATTTCTGTGAGTTAGGTTTCAATTTTATGGATTTTCTAAAATTTCCACTACTAATATTTGGTAGTTCATCTTAGTAATAAAATTCAGTATTGCAAGATATAATACCTATAGAAAAGAAGCTCTTGTGTGCAGAGTGCTCCATTTATAAAACTCTGAGTAAAGAAATTTCTCTTGAAAAAGGAATTTCATTTATGGTAGCCTGATATAAATCTTAAAATAATATGTGTTGAGGACTATTTTCCAACTTTTATCAATAAATAAAAGCTTAAACCTTTTTATTATCCCCCCAGTACCCAACCTAATCAACATTAAGTAATATTTAGAAACTTATAAAAAGATATGTTTCATTAGATTCAAATCTGAATTAAAATGCATGAATCACTTTAAAATAAAAAATTAATTTAAAGCTACTAAGTTTTTATCAATTTTTTATTAAGCATTAACATTGATTAATGAATTCTTTTTTTAGAATTCCTACATAAAAAAGTGTTTTTTTTATTTAAAAATAGAAAGAATCATGTTCTTGGGTATCTTTTTAAGCATACTACAATTTAAAAAATAAATAAAACAAAAAAAGTTTACTTGATGTATCAAATCACAATTTTTTTATGGTACTTATATCCAGCTTTATTCAATACAGGATAAATGTTTAGCTATATTTCCCCAACTTAATCCAATAAAGTGAGTTTCTTTTTCTTTTATTTGAAAATTATTGGCTGCTTTAGCTCACCCCAAAACAATGTAGGCACCTGATAGCAGGTGCCAAACCCTAGCTTTGATTTAACTCAGGTTTAGCTCAGCTGAAATTGTTCTGTAAACACTGTTAACTGGAAACTAATAATTCGAACTAGTGCAGAATTAAATCTGATTTTTCTTGAGTTAAAAATAAATTGAGTGATTGGGACCTGCTATAAGGCTCCAGTTGTCTTTCTGGGATGGTTTATTAATAAAAATATAAAAATTTATTATTAAAATAATGAATTAGTATATAATTTAATCTCAAGTTATTTTGTATTCCTTTGCTTTTAAGTTTAAGATTCAATGGTTTTGGGCTAGTTCATGTTGTATTTTACTATGATAAATGTCCCAAAAAGTCTTATTTCTATAGCCCATATCACTGCTAGAAGCATATAAGAGAAATCAGAATAACAATAGTCACCCTTCTAGCCTTTTGATCAGATGAGTTTATTAATTGATTGACCAATAAATTCTATAAATAAGACATAAGAAATAAAAACAAAGAGTAACAGAAAAAGAAATTCTGATTCAAAAAAAGAAGGAAAAGAAAAACAGGAATTTAAAAAATTAAATACAAGAAAAAGATTAAAATTATTTATCAGTTCACTTTATGATGGCTCAGGTGCCAAATTACTTATTTTTTTCTTTTTTTAAAACCATGTTTCTGAATTTTTTCTAGATTAGCTTTTTCAGATTGTTTAACAGTAAGATTTTTGATGTATACTTAGCTATTGGATAAATAATTTTTTTAATTTGTGAGTGATTGATATTATTAAAAATGTTAGTGTTAAGTTTTCTCAATAAGCTAATGAGTTTTAATCTATGGAATTTGATTGATATTTATTTTACTACAGTTTTACTGCTTATTTTATTAGTAGGATGATGAGCTATCTAATAGTTCAAGTAATCTAGCCAGTAAGGTCTTAAAAATTAGCTTTTTGTATTAGTCTAGAGTAGTTAATAGTCTCTTTAGTAAACAATTACTTTATTGATTAGATTTTTTGTCAATTTTTTTATAGTTAGTCTTTATTGTTTAGGTATAGGTTTTTCAATTAGTTTTTCAATTTAATTTATGGGTATTTATTATTTTTTTAGTTAGTTATGGCTTTAATAATTTGTTTACAATTTTGAATTTTTGACCTATTTTTTCTTCACTTACTTAATTTGTTGTATTTTTAGATTTATGAGGTTTGTGAAATGTTTATTAGTTTTTGGTGAAATTGAGGAAGGTAATGGGAGGAGATTAGAGAAAAGGGGAAGGAAGCAAGGGAAAAAGGAGGGAAGGAAATTGAGTGGATGGGGAGGGGAGAGGGAGGGAAGCAAAGAAAAGAGAGTAGATGGGAAGGGGAGATGGAGGGAAGGAGAGGGAAATGATTGAATGGGGAGAGGAGGTAGAGGATTGCAATGGAAAGGATAGGGAAGTTACCAGATGGGAGTTTTAGGGGTGGAAAAGTTAGAGAAAAATCAAGGATACACACTATTGTGAAAAGCATGATGGGGTATTGAGAGAATGAAAATATATATATAAAAAGACTAAAAAATGAAAAAAAGAGAAAGGAGAAAGGGGCACTTGTTACAGGATTAGTTTGACCAGTGGATGAGTGCATCACAGGAAAATTGGGTGAGAGGGGGGAGATGGGGTCTGAGAAAGGGATTCCAACTTCTGTCTTAAAAATAATTAGTGAGCTCAAACAGGGTCACTCCATAAATTAGACCCAGAAGTGAAACATGAAGCAAAAAATAGAGCAAGATCTCTAGTTCTTCATTTTTTTCCCCTTGTGATAAGTATATTTGATGTGAATGTATACACAGGAGAAAAAATAAGTGAACTAGACGTCTAGTTGTTTTTTTGGTTTCTGCTTGTGACCCTGTCTGAGCCCCATTCCATTTATTTTTCAACTTTACACTTCACAATATTTTTTTTAGTTCTGTTCATGACTTCCCCCTTATTTCTACCATTCAGTGTTGCATTTCATAACTTCCCCTTTTCATTGTTTGCTACCCCATTCCACTTCTTCTATCTTCTATCACCATGCAATATGGGGGGTGGACTTGCTAGCACGTCCACAACCTTGAACCCTAATTCATATCAAATATGAGCCCACATTGAGGTAGCAATGAAACCACCAAGAAAAAAGGTTGAAATTTTGGTGAACCCAATCTGAATCTAACTTGAAAATTTAATGAAGCATAGTTAATAATACTTTGAAAAAATCCTGAAATATAAAAAATGATATTTTGTATAGAAATGTGAATTAAGTGCAGACCACACCCAAATTATGCTGAGAAAGACATATTTTTTAAAATACTTAAGGAGTTTATTTGCAAAGTTTCAAAAAAACACCAAAGTATAGAGTCAATAAGAAACCATCTGAACTAATTATATAAGTTTCTTTGGCCAACAATACATGGAGAAATTATAATATATAATATATGAACTTGTTCATAAAAAATATTTATTGCATTGATATTATTTATTGTAATCCTTTCAATAATTGAAAAATGATATACTAATTGTGTGATTAGATAGTATTAAATCTTATAAATCATTAAAATATTCAAACAAGGCTCAAAAATCATAAATATGATGCTAAAAAGACTTTACTTAGACATATAATTTTCAAAATTTGAATACATACCATATTTTACTAGTAAATAAAAAAATCTCATACTAATATTTATTAAAATTTATGTCCCTTCATCTTCTAAATTTCAAAATATAAAAATGTAGATTTTTATTTGATTTAAGGAAATGAAGAAATAATAAGTATATGACTTGTGAGTTTATAGGAATCAGGTAATTACTGTTCCTTTCTTTGTAAAATATTTTGTATATTTATTTTGTATCACTATCTTCTTTCACCATCTTTGTGTACTTCCTCTCAACAATACCACAATCCTTCCCCTTCAATAACTTCATTTTTCCTCTCCTCTCATCTTTCTCCCCACCCTTTACACTCCCCCCTTCATTGGTTTCCATCCCTTTCCACCTTCTTCTCTCGCTCTCCACCCCTCTCCACTTCTCTTCATCCAGTTCAATTATCTACCCACTCCTCCCCAGTACTTTATTTCTATAGATAGAGATAGGGATTGTATTGGAAGGGAGTGAGATGGGGTTCAAAGGTTGGGGAAGCGAGGTAAAGGGGAGAAATGGGATGTTGAATTAATAGGTCTATAAGGGTTTGAGAGGCTAGCGAGAGGGGTGAGGAAGTTTATTTGGTGTATTAAGAAGTTAAGGCAAGAGTTTTAAGGGCAGACAAAGAGTTTTGGAAGATTTTTTAGTGTAGAAATGGATTTGGGAGGGGTTGAGAGGGGTGAATGGGGAGAAAAAGGGGAGGGCATACAATGGGGTTGGGAAGATAGCAAAAGGGGTGAGGAGGAAATAAAAGAATGTGTTTATTTCATTGAAAGGGGTGGGGAATGGCACAAACTATGTGTGAAAAAAGGAAGATGGACTCTGTTCTTCGAGCAAAGAACAGAGTACACTGACATAAAATGTTACTTAAAACATGAAATCTCTAAGGTACCAAAATTAAAACTGAGATAGATTTAGACATACATCAGAATTTTAAATAGAATAAAATATCCCTTTATTTATGCTATCATGTGAAGAATTTTCAAATTATGTTTTATGAATTTTCATCAATGCTCACTTATTCAACATAAAGATGTATTGATTATTATTTAAATATATATATTAAAATACAAAGAATTAGAAGCAATAGAATATAAGAAGAACCCATATAATAGTAGTATAATTCTTCTTTAAAACAATTTTATGTAATGTGGTTTATAATTATATATATATTGAAAAAAAAATGTATTTTAGAAAATAATTTGAAACAAAAAAACTTGATTAATGCTTTACCCATTTTCATAGGCCTCATCAGATTAACTTACATAGTTTTGAATTTACATGTGAGCACTGCTGGTGATGTAAAAAAATCTTTTTCATGAATCATGAGCTTCAAATGAAAATTTAACTCGAGATCTATCAATATAACTAAAATTTTATCTTAATATCTTAATTTATGATTACAGTATATACATTAATAAATACATCTAATATATAAACACTCATATAAATAACACTTATAATATTTATTAGTATGCATATTATTATTTAATCAATGAAAGAAACAACTCTATGAACTCTCCTACTTTCCAAAAATCTTTTATGGAAATAAATACATACAGTTTTATAAAATTAAATATATTAGCTTTGATAGAACATAGATTGAACTCTCAATGACAACCTATGCCTGACTGTGGTTCAAGCTTAGTTAAGCTGTGAGAAGTCCTCTTTAACTCTTAAAATTTAAAAGTAGATATTATAATTTAAATTTAAGTATATTTTTTTTATCAAAAATATTTTTATTATATGATATGGAGTCATGGGAATAAATAGGAAACTTTGTAAAGTCTTTTTTCAAAAAAAATTCAATAGATGTCATTTTATCTTCTATTATTATAGTATGATTTCTCTTCCAAATGATAGACTGAAAAAAATCCTACAGTTATGAATATAGCCCTATAAAATATATAAACCGGTTCCAGAGTTCCTATTTACATTCAATATATTTTAAAAGAAGAAAATATCTCTTTTAAATAAAAATAATTCAGTTACTTCTTGGTAACACATTCTTTTATATATATTTGTATGTTTAAGTTCAAATTACACCAATGAATAAAAATTTATATATTTAAAATAGAAAGAAAAAATATTTTTCAAAAATTTCAATTTAAATTAAATTTAACTTATGAAGTTGTTTTTCTCGTTAATTATTCACTGAAAACTCATTATATTATCAGTTTTAATTAATTTAAATTAAAAAATTCTTCATTCATGTAATGATTTTTGAGTCCTGGAATATATAAGAGGATAAATATAGTATTTATTTTTAATAAAAATAGGCAATATATTGACTCATTTAATGTCAAAAATAATTGATTTTTACCCATATTTCTTATTATTGTATTTCAAATAAAGTATTGAAAGCCCATTCATCTATATTTCTAAATTCAGAATAATGATCAAACTTAGAGATTTAAATTTATCTTCTGAATTTTTTATCTCACAAACCAATAAAATGAGCCTCTATAATTTTACTTTATCAAACTTTAATACAAAAAACTAAAATATTTGCAACATATTTTAAAGTATTTTAGTAACATTATACTAATCAAAAATTGATTAATATAATGGTAAGGTTTTATGATTTAATGACTAAATTATCTATTTTATCCTTCTTAAAAAATGCTATATAGAGGTTACTATATGAATAGAATGATAGAATGATGAAAAATATCAGTTCTACCTCTTTTATAGAGTAATTGAATGTTAAAAAACTCCTAGAGCTTCATCTTGAGCACCTATTCTTACATGGGAACAAAGTTAAAATTTTGAAGTGAATCTCCAGGGAAATAGTATTTTTATCTCAAATATCAAAATTAAATACAACATACTATTCAGCTTAAAGTTTCCATATATATCCATTTATTTACTTTAAACATATTTTCATAACTTGAGGCACATTTTATCTGTATTTTTTACAAAAAGATTTCACTGAGTGGTAATTTTTTTTGGGTTCTCTAGATCACTTCACCAACTGAAAGTATGCCAAAAGAATATTTATGAAACCAATAAAAAGATACTATAGAATCTAGATAGATATTTTATTTACTCATGATATATTATATATATCACCACATAATATGGGGGGCGGACAGGAAGATGATGTTTATTCAAATAAATCAAGTCCTTTATCATGTTTTCCATCTGCTGAAGAATTAGAAAATAAGGAAGTTGGTTACAAACCAGATTCTGATGATATGATTTGGCAAAAAAGTGCTAGACAACAATCAGCTCACAATCATGCTAGAGATGACAATACACCATGCAATATTTGGGGGGGACTTGCTAGCAAGTCCTCAACCTGAACTCAGATGGAACTCAGATGGAACTCAGACTGAACTCATACTGAACCCATACTGAACTCTACTTGAACACCCACCTAAAACTGTTCTTCTGAGTGGTGTTCATCCCTGATTGTATGGTTCCTTTATCAATAGCTCAATGTGTGTTCAATCTATGGTGATTTTGGGTCCCAGGTTGCGGACTTGCCAGCAAGTCCACCCCCCATATTGTGTGGTGTATGCATAAGCTTAATGCACAATTATCATTGAGTAATCTAGAAATTCAAGAAACACAAAAAAGAAGAGTTCAGTTTATATTTTATTAATTAAAAAATTACAATTTTTCAATTCTGGAATAATAGTTTTATGTAATACAAAAAGTCACTGATTGTTTTTTAAATGTTACCTGAAACTTTTAACAACATTACTATATTTAAAAAATGTGATACTGTAGAAGGAAATTATATGATTTTATGTCTTTTCATTGATCAACTTAAATTAATAAAGTATTATTCATATAAGATTCATCAACAAATACAGTGAATTGGGTAGCTTCTTAGAATGAGTTTTTCTGTTTTCCATTCATTTATCATGACAGTTTCACTATTTTTTTTTTAATAAAGATTCATTCATATTTGTTTGAGGTCTCAAGCATATTTCAAGTGAAAGTTCAGTATCACTTCAGTCTGAGCTCCAGCTGAGTTCCATCTGACTTCAAGTTGAGGACTTGCTAGCAAGTCCCCCCCAAATATTGCATGGTGTATTGTTATCTCTAGCATGATTGTGAGCTGATTGTTGTCTAGCACTTTTTTGCCAAATCATATCATCAGAATCTGGTTTGTAACCAACTTCCTTATTTTCTAATTCTTCAGCAGATGGAAAAAATGATAAAGGATTTGATTTATTTGAATAAACATCATCTTCCTTTTCCTTCCCTTTTAAGGACCACTCTCCCTCAGATTCTTCAGAGGATGAGTGGGCTGTTTTTTGAAATTTTCTTATTTTTCCATCTTCAAAAAAAATTTTTTTGCTTAAGAGTTTTTAAAGTTGAGCTAGATTTTGATTCATTATTAGAATGTAGAATAGCTGTCTTTAATGTTTTATTTGAGTTACTCTTAGATTATTATTAAAAAAGAATTCAGTAACAAAAAATTAACTAGCATAGATGGCTTGTGCCCTCAAGCTGGGGTGATTTTTATGATTTTTAATTTTAACTTTTTTTTTTGGCTGGAGATCCCTACTCAAAGCACAAATGCACAAAATCAACACCCCTCCCCTATGTATTGAAGAATAGGACAAAATCACTAGATCTAAGTGTCCCAGTAATCAATGCAGTGACATTTGCCCACCATTATGATGATGAAAGGCAACTGAATTTGAAGCTAGTGTAAAGGAGCCTACAGCTTGAGCAATCTCAGCTTCAACTGAGACTCTACTATGCTAGCTAAGCGGTAAAAGCAATGCACAGTATTTCTCTCACTACTTGTTCAAATTTATCATTCTCCAAAACTATACTCAAAAGTGAAAATTTGTGAAGGAGAATGAACAATTTTGCTTGCCAGTCTTAATTATGAAATATGAAAATCAATATTGAATATCCTTTTTTTTGATACTGTTGATATAATATTTTCAACAACAAAGTAAAAATAAAATGAACACTATTTTGTAATTACAATAAATAAACAAGTTAATATAATAATTGAAAAACCAATGAGCTATTCAGATTGAAAATATAAGTAAAATTGGCTACGTTATAGCCATTACAACCTGACATGTGATTATCACTAAGAAGTGCTATATCTCACTCAAATTTCAAGCTACAATAATAATTTCAAGATATATAAAGCTTCATTTAATAATTCCAAATCCAATGAGCTAATCAGATTTAGAGTCTAAGTAAAATTGGCTAAGTTATAGCAATTTCTGTAAATGAGCGTTGGTAGCAAACTTCAAGAAGAATCAGATTTTTTTAGTTGCCTCAACCACAGCTTATATACTAAGATCACGTGGTAGCAAAACCCTTAAAATGTCTATGTACATAAAAGCCTCCCATTTTGCTACCATGATGAAAAACTGAAATATTATAGAATCAAAAAGTAGATGAAGAGAAAAGTAAAAAAAAAAATATCAAAAAACACCTAAATGAAAACATTTGTCTACAGTCAGAATTGGCCCCACATTCTTAGTTAACATATAAGTATGTTGATCTCCACCAGCTACCCATTCCAAAATAATTTTTTTTCTATATAACTTTTCATTTAAAAGAAAAAAATAGCAATATAGGTGTCTTGTACACTTTTTCAAAGGATTGTTCATGGCTGATGAGACTGCACTTTTATTTTCACATTTTAGACTGACACTATCAATGGGTACACATATGTCACTGAGGAGGTTCTGTATCCAAATACTGTCTTTAGTTTCTGAACACATAGCAATAAATTCAGCAAAGCAAGTAGAGTCAGCTACTGTAGTTTGACATTTAGATAATCATAGGATTGGGAATCCATTCAGGTACAAGACATGGCCACTGGTTGACCTTGCATATTCACCTCCCAAGGAGGCATCAGAGTATGTTTTCAATGTTGGTTTGGAGCATGAATTGGGATATAAGCATAGTTTGAGGTCCCTGGTTGCTTGTAGATATCTCAGTAAATGATGTAAAGCTTTCAAGTGACATTCTAAAGGCTTAGTAGAGAAGGGAGCAATGAAGTTTACTGCATAAGAAATATCAGAATAAGTTGAAATAGCAAAAGAGTTCAGACTACCAATGATGGACAAATATTTCTTCAGTTTAATACCAATATCTTCAGAAAAAGAAGGATCATGCTTGATATCTAGCATAAGAGGAGTTTTGGTTTAAAATTGGCAAGGATTATGTTCAGTTAGTACTTTATTAATTAGTCTGTGACAGTCCAATTCAAATCCTTTGCTACTATGTTCACCTTCATGCATACTATACCTTCCAACCCTTCCAACCATTTCACTTTTAGTCCTCCATTCAGCCCATTCTCTAACTTTTTTAACAATGCATCACTACTTTATACCACCACACCACCATCTACATGTAAACATATGACACCAGTAGAATTGTTTTCTTTCAATATATAGAGACTGAAGTCATATTGACTAGTGTGAAGCCCCAAGTCTTTGAGTTTTTCAGCAATATGTAGCCACCAGCATCTATCTGCTTGCTTTGTTCCATACAGGGCTTTATGGAGTTGAAGAACATTCGCAGGATTATTGAGAGTCATTCCAGGAGGAGGTTTGATCCACAAGTCTTCATATACATCACTATGTAAATATGCAGCAGTAACATCAAAATAACATACTTTCCATCCAAATATTTCTGCAATAGTTAAAAGGATGCGTTGAAATGCAAAAGTAGCTGTGGGAGCCAATTTTCTTTATAATTTATCTCTTCACATTATTTAAAGCCTTTGGAAACAAATCTTTCCTTGAAGCATAGGGGAAAACCATCAGGAGAATTCTTAATGGAAAATACCCATTTTCCTTTTAGAGGAGTAATACCATCTGGAATAGAAACCTCAGACCAAAATTTCAAGAAAAAAATATTCTCCATTTCTGTATTACATGCAGTTTTCCAATCTTTAGCTTCATAAGATTTGATAGCTTGTAAATATGTATTTGGGATGGGAATAGGTGATTGTGCTGTAGCAATTTTCATAGTGAAAATTTTTTCATCTTGTTCATCAATAAGTTTTTCTGCACTGAAGTCACCTAAAGAGAGGGTATTAAGGATTGATTCAATAGAGCCTTTGGAAGGAGTAGAGACAAGAGCTTGTTGTGAGGCAATACTAGACTTTGGGTCAGTGGTAGGAAACATTACCATTGCAGATTCAAATAGTCTTCTGGATTCTGAATGCCATAGTAACCATCCATAATTATTTTGAGAGTAACCAACAACTTTACATTAAAAAGCATGGTTATCTACTTTAGTCTGAGCTTCTTTGTGTACATGTACAAAAGCAGGCTCACTAAAAGTCTTCATATTATTAAAATTTGGTCAATTCCTATACACTGTTTCAAGTGGAGTAGATTCATTTACCTTGCTGTTAGGAATTTGGTTGTGTATAAATGAAGCCCACTTGTAGCCCAGACCACAAAAGGTTTTTGGAAGACCACTTGAAAGTAAAGAAGTTTGTGCAATGTCACCAACTGTTCTATTAAAAGGTTCAGCTGTTCTGTTTTGCTCTGCATGATAAGGCATGGTAACCTCATGAACCACTCCAATAGAATTAAGAAAAGATTTCATGGAATTTCTGTGTGGCTCCCCTCCATCAGTATGCAGTACCAGTAGCTTCTTTCGAGTTACATTTGTAAGTTTGTTATTAAAAGTCTTTAAAGAATCCATGGCATCACTCTTAGATTTAAGAAGGAAAACCTCACCATAGGTTGAAAAGGATTCCCTAAAATAAGAAGCCCATTTGTAGCAAACATTGATAGTTGCATCTTTAATTGGACCAATCAGATCTCCCACTTCTAATGATAGTAAGGAATCCGGAGCTATTTCCCATTGAGCTGTAGTTTTACTGACACTTTTAGAAATAGCACAATTGGCAAAATTAACCTTGCCTTTAGGGAATTTGCCTGGAAGACCTTGACCAAGATTAAAATTGATCATCTTTCTCAAAGCTCTCTTGCTGATATGTCCTAATCATTGATGCCAATCCAGTAATGAACCTGGAGCAGTATATGGTTGATGAATAGAGGCTGAATTCACATCATCAATGAAAAGATTGAACAGGGATATATTTTGGTCATTTCTCATTGAACTAGTATAATGTGAAATATCATTGTTTGCATTGATAGTATAAGCAGAATCAACATGTTTCATAGTAGTTACAGTCAATCTTTTTCCTTGTATATAAATATTCCCAAGATGAATCTTGGTATCATCATGTTTGATTATAAATTCTTTATTAGGTGACATGGAAAAATTAATGCCAGAATTTACTAAATCAAAGATAGAAATCAAAGTATTTCTTGTCTGAGGGCAGAAGAAAATTCTTTGGAGTATGATGGAGCAACCTAATCCTGCTAATTTGATATCCCCAGTTCCAGTAATAAGAGAAGGAGGACCATTGGTTACTACCTTAACAGGAATGTGTGATGATAACAGCTGAAAGTTTGACAATATACTCACATCTCATGTTACATGATGTATAGCCCCAGAATCCAGAATTGCTTCATTGCTACAGATAAATATTTTGGATTCCCACTCAACACTTTTAAGATCAATTTCAGAAATTTTTGTAGAGAGATCAACAATTGAGTTTGTGTCCACTTCCAAGACTTTTTTGTCTACATCTTCCATATGCACCTTAACTCTGCCTTTGCCATCATTAACTATCTTTTCTGATCTATTCAATTCAGTAATCTTCTGTTGAAGATCATAGTAAATTTTAAGATTTGGGTTAAAGAAGGATGATTTTGAATTGTAGGGACCATTAGGATGTAGATGTTTAGTAGAGTTACAATCAAAATATCATCTTTGTGCATTGGGAGGGTGGTAAGAATCAACTTGACATGTGCAGTCAGGGCAGTGTTGGAAAGCATTATGAGAAATTTTGGACACTGAGGGAGAATAATTATTCTGTTTGATTAGGGTAATATTATACTCAGAATTCATAATTTCTGTCATGTAATCATCAGCAGACATGTTCAGAGTGTTGCCTTTTTACTTGATGGCACAGCTTGTATCAGCAGAGAGAGTTGCTAAAGATAATGGTAAGAGTACTCCGCTCATCACAGCCTTTATACTATTGTTAGTAAATGTAAAGCCCGTTTGCACAATTGCGTAAATGACTTTGGAGACTTTTTTGCAACGTTTAGTGACTGATGTAAAGGATTGAGCAGGAATAGAGAGCAGAGATTTGAAGAGAGATATTTGGTAGGTATGAGTGGATTGGGTAAAATTTTTGAAAAGAACCAAATATGCTGCCCAACATGATCCTTAGGTTGGGAGAAGTCTTTGTAGGGATACATCAACAGTATTAAAAGTATCATCCATGCAAGTCAAATGATAAAATTGTCAGAGGAGCAAGAAACATCTTGCCTTGCATAGGAAGAAAATCCAAAATATTTGGTCATCACATTTGTTCCAATTGGATCCATTGGCATGAATCTTGACAATATAAGCAATTGTTTTAATAACACCATTCAGTTCACAGCAATGGCATTCAATTTCTTTGAGGGATAGGGAGGGATTGGGAAAAAGATTTTGAGAATCAGTAGACATTGTAGAGAGATGCATTGGAGATTTGTGAGTAATATGAGGATGTGGGTCACAAAGAAGGGGGGCTGGTGGCAAAACTTTTTGTCAAGGAGTGGGCAAGGGTTGATTTGAGGCACAAGCTTGGGATTGTGTTTGTCTTTGGTCAGGTAAATTTGTAGGGATGTTGGAAATTAAAGGCTAGAATAAAAAGGCCAATCTGGTGTGTTGAACAATAAGCAGTATAATTTGGACACCTCAGTGTAATGCCCAGATAAAATTATAACATCTAAAAGAGGGGATTCAAATCTTGTAAGTATTACACTTTACTTCTTTAACAACAAGCACACAAGGGTCCCATAACCTGTAAATGAGTGACAGTAGCAAACTCTGAGAAGAATTGGAGTTTATTAGTTGGTTCATTTAGAGCTTATATACTAAGATCATGTGGTAGCAAAACCCTTAATATGTCTATCTACATAACAATTTCAACATAACATGTGATTTTCACTAAGTGCCACATCTCAATAATTGTAATAACTTAACCAATTTTGCTTTGATTTTAAATATAAATAGCTAATTGGATTAAGAATTACTATATGAAGCTTTCTATATCTTTAAATTATTATTGTAGCTTGAAATTTGAGCAAGATATAGCACTTCTTAGAAAAAATCACATGTCAGGTTTTGATGGCTATAGCTTAGACAATTTTCTTTAGATTCTAAATCCAATTAGCTCATTGGATTTGAAATCACTATATAAAGCTTTTCATATCCAGAAATTATTATTTCAGTGTGACATTTGAGTGAGATATAGCACTCTTAGTGAAAGTCACATGTTAGGATGAAATGGCTATAACTTAGCTAATTTTACTTAGATTTTCAATATTAATAGCTTATTGGTTTTGCAATTATTATATTAACTTATTAATCTATTAAAATTGCAAAATAGTGTTTACTTAATTCTTAATTTGTTGCTGAAAATATTATATCAACGGTATCAAAAAAAGGATATTCAATATTGATTTGCATATTGCATAATTAAGACTGGCAAGCAAAATTGTTCATTCTCATTGAAAAATTTTCACTTTTGAGTATAAGTTTTGAGAATAAAAAATTTGGACAAGTAACGAGAAAAATACTGTGTATTGCTTTTAACACTTAGCTAACATAGTAGAGTCTCAGTTGAAGCTGAGATTGTTCAAGCTATATGCTCCTTTACACCAGCTTCAACTCCAGTTGCCTTTCATAAACATAATGGTGAGAAACTGTAACTGAATTGATTACTGGGCCACTTAGATCTAAATTTTTTTTCCTATTCTTCAATACATAGGGGAGGGGTGTTGTTTTTACACATTAGTGCTTTGAGTAGGGATCTTGTGCCAAAAAAAAAAAAGAAAAACATGAAATAGTGTCTTGTAAATGGTTTTGTTTTATTGCATTCATTTATCTTTAATAATTAAATGTTTCAGAGTAGGCTGAATTTTTTTTTTTGTAATTTTTTGTAGGACTTTGTAACCTGTGATGCAAACAAAACAGAATTTTCCCCTAGTACACATCATAAAAACAGTGGGGTAATCTGTCTTTTTTTCTTATTTTAATCATTTCACTTTTTAATTATTCATTTTTTCTCACCATATATGTACATCCAACTGTTATTTCTGAAATTCAACATTAAGAAAAAAATTTGAATAGTTCCATTTTATGCTTTAAGCCTTTTTTCAAACTGAATAAATCCCCATATTGTAAAGGTGCAAGTAGATATGTAGTTAAAATGCTTTGTGTGCTAAAGAACAAGCAAAAAAAAGAAAAGTGGTAAGCAGTTAGAGGAAAAACAAGAAAAAGAGGAATGAGAAAGTAAAAAAGGGGGAAGAAATTGATAATAAAAAAAGTAAAAAAGGGATAATGGAAAGAATGGAGAAAGCAGAAAAGAAATAAAGTGAATTATAATAGACATTGAAAGGGGGGAATGGCTCAACCAAGGTCACTCCAAGGTCTTGAGAAGAATCACAACCAGGGCTTGAGCAGGGACAAAAAAACAACTAGAAATCTAATTCACTAATTTTTTCTCCTGTGTATGTTTCATGATAATGGTGATGTTGAATGATGATGAATGTGCTGAAAGACAGACAACTTGACTCCAAGTTTTTTGTTTGAGTTTTTTTTCTTTTTCTATTTTTTTTTGGGGGGCAGGGAATGTGAAGAGGGCATAGTGAAGTTTTCTATGTTCACTCAGATCACTCACAAGTTTATCCCTTCATTCTCAGTATATATGCACACTATTGATAGATACAATTTTAAACTAAAAAAAATTTAAAAAATTCAGAAAAAGTTGTAAAATTTAATTTTTATTTATAAAATTATAAAAAAAATTAAAAAATATAACAAAATTTAAAAAAAAATTATAAAAAATTTAAAACTTTAATTTTTTTTTTAAAAATTAAATAAAATTAAAACAAATAAAAAAATATATAAAGAATAAAAGTTTTTTAAAAAAATTAAGAAAAAATTTAATAAAATTTAAAAAGATAATGAAAATTAAAAAAAAATCTAAAAGAATTTAAAAAAATTTAATAATTTAAGAAAGTTATTTAAAAATTTAAAAATTTAAAAATTAAAAAAAAAATTTAAAAGAAATTTAATAATTTAAGAAAAACTATAAAACAATTAAAGATTAAATTTTTTTTTAAATTGAAAAATTGAAAAATTCTAAAATATTTAAAAAATTCTAAAAAATTTAAAAAATTTAAAAAAAGATTCAGAAACTTTAAAAAATTTAAAAATTTAAAAAAAGAAAAAAATTATAAAAGTTAAAAAAGAGAAAAATTATAAATTATAAAAAATTTGGAAAATAAAAACATTATAAAAATTATAAAAAATTAATTTTTTTAAAAAAATTTTAATATTATAAAAAATTTAAAAAGTGAAGAATATAATTTAAAAAAATTATCAAAATTCAAAAAATTCATATTAATTCTTTTTTTTTAATTACAAAAAATTGGAAAAATTGATTAAATTTAAATTATTTTAAAAATTTAAAAAAATTAATAAAAATGTAAAACAAATAAATTAAATTAAAGAAAATAATTTTAATAAAGTTGTAAAATTTAAAAAATTTAAAAAAAATTGAAAAGTTATAAAATTTAACAAATTATATATAATTAAAAAAAATTTAAAATTTCAAAAAAAATAATAAAAAATAATAAGAACTTTATAAAATTTAAAAGTTATAAAATTTTCAAAAATCTCAAAAAATTAATTAAAAAGATAAAATAAAATTACAAAAAATTAAAAAAAATTTGAGGATATTAAAAAAATCAAAAAAATAAATAAAATAAAATAAAATTTTAAAAAAATTAAAAAAAATTAAAAAGTATTATAAAATTTTTTACAAATCTTATAATGTAGAAGTTTTAGCATGGGGAAAGGCTAAACACAGGTTAATTAGCAACTATGCACCCCTCAACAACAAGTAACTACAAAAAAGCATGTGCTAAAACTGAACAAAAGACTCTATTCTCCCCACACATTTCAAAGACTGTTGGATGTGGCCTAAGGGAAAGTAGGGGACAGGATGGAGGAATGGAGGGAGGAAAGAGAATAGAAAGAAAAACATTTGGGTGGGGAAAATGGAAAAAGCAAGCAGAGGCTTGCTTATATGACATAGTCCACCATTCAAAAAATTAAAAAAAAATATTTTTAAAAAATTAAAATTAAAAATTAAAAATTTAAAAAAGTTTAAAAAATTAAAAAAAATTGTAAAAAATTTAAAAATTAAAAAAATTCTAAATAAATTAAAAATTATTAAAAAATTTTAAAAAAAAAATTATAAAACAATTTAAAATAATTTCCAAAATTTAAAAACTTTAAAAATTTAAAATATTTTAAAAAAATTATAAAATTATAAAGAAAATCTAAAAAATTATAGAATTATAAAATTATAAAAAAGTTAAAAAAAATTTAAAAAAATTTAAAAAATTATAAATAAGTTAAAAAAACTATAAAAAAAAAATAGATAAAAAATTTATAAAATTTAAAAAAATTCAAAAAATATGCACCATTTTTCTTGCCCATTTTTGTATTTGGGAATAAGTGAGATTCATTTACTCAAGTCAATTCATTGGTGTGAGGCAACAATATCCCTCCCTTATACCAGTAATTTTAGGACATGCACAATGTGTATCAATAAGCAACTGGACTCTTTGCCAATGTTCTGATTGAATAAGAATGTCTTTGGTAATGGTTTCTGAATTCGAATCATTTTTAGTGGTGAGAGGAGGATGTCTGAGGTGTTTATATTGTGCATTTCTCTTGAAATGTATATTATTAAAAAGTGTGAGTTATAAATTAAAATAAAATAACAGAAAAACTCACTTTTTTGTTACCTGAGGGATCATTATGATGCATAAAAAGTGATATTTTATGTCCATCAAGCACAAACAAAGCAGATTCTATATTTATTTTTCAAATATCAGGGTTTCTTAATGTCTTCTTCTGAAATTTTTTAAATCAGTCATATGAGGAATCAATATGTTCCAAATTTCCAAACCCTTTTGAACAAAAAAATCCTAATTCTTATCTTATTCTTTATAAAGGAACTCAATAACACATTGCTTAAATTCATCTAAGACATAGTTTTCAGCGATTCGAACCAATAAAAGTTTGTCCTTTTCAGAGATCATTTTCTCCATTGCAACAGGGGGTGGTTTCAGGTTGAACAAGAACTGGGGCCTTTCTCTTGCAGGAAGAAAAGGAAGTTTTTCAGCCTTTTCAATCCACAAGTTGAATTCCACATGTAGAATGATAAACTTTGTAGTGAGTTCTTCCAATGATATATCCTCATCAGACTCAGGGTTGGGAAGGTAAAGAAATTTGTGGTTATGGTGATCAGAAGTTTGATTTGATTAACTTAAAAAATATGGTGGTGGGATAGGGTTATCAGTGGTGTTCAACAGATAGTAAGGGTTGAACATTTTCCTTTCTTTTGATGATAAAGAGAAAAATGAAATACAGAAAAAAATAATATACTAAAAAAAAGGAAAAGAAGAATAAAAAATACTCACTGGGGAAAAAAACTACAGCTGAATCAAAGAGTTGAGTAGGAAAGGAAAAGGTGAAAGATCAAAATAAAATAAAAAAACTAAAAATATTAAAAAAAAAATAAAGAGAGAAGAAAAAAGTGGTAAATTAGGAAAATGAGTAAAATAAGAAAGAGAGAGAAATAATAGGAAAGAAAAAGGAAAAAAGAGAAAGAAAAGACTTACAAATAACCAATAAATTCTGGACTTTGGGTTAGGAGGTAGAAATGAAGGGGAAGGATGGATGGGGGGAAAAAATTGGTGGTGAGTGAAACTGATCCAGTGCTCAGCACTGGATCATAGATTGTGAGAAATCTAACACTAATGGAAGACCCCTGTCAGATTTTGGCACTAAAAAAGCTGAGTACCTCTCTCCAAATTTTGTGTTTTTTCCCAAAGCCTTTCTAATATAGTAGTACAATTTTCTTTCTTCACAGTGATAGCCAAGTGGGGGGCTGTTATGTAATTAGATATATGTGTACAGTGGCCAGACATATGTTTTGGCCACCTTGCATGAATATCACTTTTTCTCAACTTTCAATCACACCAATACTGTCAGTGAGCTCTCAAATTTTGTTCTTTTATTTTTCTGGTTCCCCCAATTGTTGGGTTTTTTAATTTTTTTTTTTTTTACTTTCTTGCCCTTATTTTTCAGTTTTTCTTATCATCTTCTTTTACAGACCAATTATTGTCCCTATGTTAGGATTTGAGTTGAGAAGAAAGGAGGAGGAGTGCTGTGGACTCTATGCACTTTAATAGGCAGGAGAAAGGGATATTGCATAAGGGGGTCTTATGGGGAAAACACTGTGGAGTGCTTTTCACCAGACAAATTAGTAATCAAGTTACTTCTTAGTCTCCCATAATTGTAACCCTCACTGTTTTAAGTCCCAACATAGTCAGTCTAGTTAGTCACACTGCTGTACCAGAATAGTCAGTCCCATCTTAGGCTAGTGCTAGCCCTAGTAGTAGGCTTCCCTCTTAGGTCTTAAAATTTTGTCTGATCTATAAATAGTGCACTACAAAAGAACCATGAACCCCTCAGGTCAATCTGGCACTGCACTCCTTGCTGAAATACAAGAAAAAATAGAATAATTTCAAGAACAGAGTTCCAGATTCATGGAACATCTAGAAGAGGAAAAATCCTCATATTGTGATGCCACAAAAGCAGAGCTGGATGATGCTGAAGCTGAAGCACAAGTAAATTATGCCACACTAACAACACCTATCAAAGGCCCAAAGATTGCGGTCCCAGAAATCTTCAATGGAAAGAGAAGTCCTCAGGATGATCAGTATGCATTGCAGGAAAATCTCTATTTCCTACTCAAAATTCATCAGTTCCCAGATTTGCAATACAAAATTAAATTACTGTCACCAAACAACCTACGCACAAGGTCAAGGGTGTTCCTGAAAGTGAAATGAGGGACAAAGTTTAGAGACTTCTTTGAAGTACAGAGGAAATGTTCGAGGAAGTGATTCAAAGATGACTCAAAGAAGAGCTACTGCTTTGAGTTATATTCGAGAAGAATCTTAATATATTTTAAGGTAATACTAATATTCTTAGAATCTCACAAAGGGTTGTAACACTCAACAATCAAAGATTTAAATTGAGAAATGATTATTGAGGGAAAAGGGAAATGTACAATAACAATGATTTAACTTGCAGTTTTACCACTATTAACTATAAATACGTTTTATAATTTAATTCTAAAGAAACCTCGAACCAAAATCCAACCCCTTTTATATTTATTACTCCTCCTTGCATTGACCTCATACCCATCCATCATTCTGCACACCACAGACCTCCAAATTTACACCCGTTACACCTGTATTCTCCTCACTAACATCCGCTACCCCTTTACTCCTCCACTAACCAACCCTTCCATGCTCACTACCCCTTTTAATAACCCACAGATACTTAATAAACCTTTTAGCGGAATATTGCATTGACTATTGCACTGTGCATCACTTATCGAAGAAAAGCCTAAACACACTTTTGAGAAATTGACTAATTTAGATTTAAAGTTTAGATTAGCACAGTCGAATAGTGGGTACACAAAGGGAAGTCTCTGTTTCTAGGTAGAATCACTTTCTGTGCTTCAAGTATGGATTTAGACCTCTGTTTTATTGATTTAATGAGCTGCTTTTGCCTTGAGTGTCACATGGCGCATGACAGATGCCCGGGTATAAAAGGTGAGCTCCATTGAGCGTGAGACATATACTTCCCACACTACTTTCCCTCTATTCCTCTTTTTAATTACTTTTTATTTACTATGTCAACCTGTCTAACTCCAACTCCCACGCCTCCTCACCCCAAAGTGGATGGTCGGCTTGTTACCCAACAATACTCCCAAGCCTGCACGGCCTGTGAGTTGATGGAGTATTTCTGCTTTGAAAGTACAGCCACACAGGGTCCTCACCAGAAATGCGAGTTTTGCCGCTGGAGACTGTTGATGTGCAATGCTTTATCTAAAAACTTGGACATTGAACGAATGTTTACCAAGACCAAATATTGGGTAATACCGAAGACCAAAGAAGTGGTAGAAGATATATGGGACGTGTCAGTTGGGGAAGATCAGTTGGAAGGAGTTGATGAGGAGGTTGAGGATACTGTGGCGACCTGGGTAACCCGGGCCACCGGTAAAAGACAAGGGGTGGAAGAAGATGAGGAGGAAGTCCCCATCTCAAGGCGGACACCGAAGAAGCAGCAGATGGTCATCCAAGATGACGAAGAAGAAAAAGAAGTGACAGTGGAAGTCACATCAAAGTTATTTCTAGAGGCTGATCTGGTTTTCGAAGTAAGTTTTCCTTTTATTTTTTCAAAAGAAATTTTTTACTGATGATTGTATATTTAGAGTTCAGATGTCATCGCGGAAACCCCTATGGTGGAAACCTCGATTGTGGAAGTAGCCATTGTGGAAGTGGTGCCTTCGATCCCAGTTGAGGAGAACCAACCAACGATTGATTCGAGGGAGGATCACGAGGAGACTCTTGATCAGGTATGGTCAAAGAAACCTCGACAGGGTCAACAAACTCGGTTTATTGACGAGTTAAGTGGTGATGTTGACAAGATTATCGATGCTGCCTCCTTCAACGTGGCTGAAGAATTACTGGAGATTGGAGAAGTAGTACCAGTAGGAGAGGAGGAGGTATTTGAGAAATGCAGAAAGGAAATAAGGGTGATTTTGGAAAAAAATGAAGAAATTGGTTCGAAAGAAAATACAGGAGAAGATTTAAAATCAAAGGAGAAAAAGAAAGAAAAAGGAAAAGAAAAGTAGAAAACAATTTGTATATTTTTTATTTTGTTGTTTTAATTGAAATATTTATTTATTTTTATTTTGGTTGTTTTAATTGAAATTTTACTATTTATTTTAAAGGATTTTGAGAGAAAAGAAAAAGAAAGAAAGAATATTTAAATGCAGTTTTTTATGTTTTAAAATTTTGAAAGAAGAGAAGAAAGAAAAAAAAATAATCAAGAAAAAATTTTAGTTTTAAGTTTTTGAAAAGAAAGAAAAAAAAATAAGAAGAAGAAGAAAAGAAAAAAAAAATATAGTTGATTGAAACAATTTAGAAATGAAAATTTAATGAGAAAAAAAAATTTTTTTTATTTGTGAAATTTTATTTATTGAAGTTTTTTTGAGGAATTTTGGTTATTTGAAAAGAAAGAAAGAAAAGAAGAGAAAAAAATAGTTTTGAAAAAAGAATTTGAAAGAAAGAAGTAATTTGTTCAAAGAATTTTTAAAAGAGAGATTTAAAGGTTTAAGTAAAGTTCAAGAAAGATTGTAATGTTGCGTTTGTGAAAAAATTTTATAGTTGGAAGAAACAAATTTTAAGGAAAAAATGTATATAGAAAATTGAAAAAGAGAAGAAATGAAAAATTTAAAGGAATTATTGATTTTTAAAAGGTTTTATGAATTTTAAATTTTTTTGTTTTACTTTATTTTTGTTTTATTTTAATTTAATTTTAATTTTGTTTTATTTTATTTTAATTTTATTTATTTATTTTAAAGAAGGTTGGAAAACTTTTGAAAAGAAAAAAGAAAACAAAAAAAAGGAATTTTTTAGAAGTAAAGAAGTTTTAGATTTTAAAGAGAAGAAAGAAAAAGAGAAAGAAAAGAAAAAAGAGAAGAGAAAAAATAAAAGAGAGTTTCAAGGTTTTGGTTTTAAAGGATATTTAAGATGAAAAGATTTTAGGAGTTCAAGGGCGTTAGAAACATTGATGGCTGGTTCCCAGGAGGTTTTGTCTGAGTCATCAAGGAATCCTTCCCATTCCACAAGGTATTGAAGTTTCCCCTTGCGCATTCTTGAATCAAGGATACGGCTTACTTCCCACTCTAGATGGTCTTCTACTTTGACCGGTTCTGAAGGAGGTTGGTTCCTGCCCCGGTATGTTTCTCGAGCCAGTTCCAGGAGAGATACCTGAAAGACAGGGTGAATAGCCTTCCATTTAGGAGGTAGCTTGAGTCAAAATGCAGTTTTAGAGACTTCAGAGTCAATTTTGAATGGTCCCAAGTGCCTTTCGGCTAGTTTCTTTCATGGTCGAGTTGTTTGAATGTTTTGTGCGTCAAGCCATACTTTGTTGCCTGGTTTAAAGGGAGGAGCAGGTTGTCAATGTTTGTCGGCCTGTTCCTTGTACCTTGGAATCACTAATTCCAAATTTGATTTAAGTTCTTCTTGGAGTCCTGATATGGTTCGAAGATAATGTTCCGCAGGATGATTAGTTCCTACATGGATTGAGTTGAATTGAGGATGTCTTCCATAAACAGTTTCGAAAGGAGATCGTCGTGTCAAAGAATGAGTTGAGTTATTATAAGCAAATTTGGCCAATGGTAACCATGTGGTCAAATTGTCCTGTTGGTAACTGACATACATTTGAAGGTATTGTTTGACAATTTGGTTGACCCTTTCTGTTTGCCCATCGGTTTCAGGATGATAGGCTGTGGAGAGATTCCTCGTGATATTGAGTTGTCAACACAGTTGAGTCCAGAATGTGGATACAAACAATGAGCCTCTATCTGAAATAATATCATTAGGTAAGCCATGTTTGGAAATAAAAATATTCTAGAAACAATTTTGACAAATCTTCTGCTGTAGCAGTAGTAGTGGTTTTAATGAAAATAGACATTTTTGAAAATCTATCTACTATTACTAATATAGCATCAGAATTATTAGAAAGAGGAAGTTGAGAAATAAAATCCATCGATAAAGATTCCCAAGGTTTAGAGGGAATAGGAAGTGGTTGAAGCAACCCATGCTTCTGGTGACAGGGAGCCTTATTCCTATTACATTCATAACAAGCTCTTATATAGGCCTTGATTTCTCTGGTCATTCCTGGCCAGAATAAATCCCTTGCTATTAACTGGTAGGTTTTATCAACCCCAAAATGACCAGCTAATGGAGAATAATGTCAACTATTTAAAATCCATAATTTTATTTCATTGTTGTTGGGTATGACTACTCTACCTTCGAAAACTAATAGACCTGATTCAATACTAAATCTTTTGGCCCCTTGCTTTGAGAGTATTTTGTCTTTTAACCCTAAACAATAATTGTCCTATGACTGAGCTTTGAGAATGTTGGATAGTGGATTTTGAAAAGATTGAATTGTCATCAAATTAAGTTGATGAGTCGTTAACATTGATTCATTGAAAATTGATTTCACATTTGCTGGGTTTTTGTCAGCAAATGTGTCCCCCTGCTGTGGGTAAATGTTGTCCTGACGTGACAAGATATCTGGGACAATGCAGTTCTTACCTGGGCAATAGGAAATAGAAAAAAGAAATTCAGACAGAAATTCAG
This sequence comes from Hemileia vastatrix, assembly GCA_030280995.1. Taxonomy (NCBI): domain Eukaryota; kingdom Fungi; phylum Basidiomycota; class Pucciniomycetes; order Pucciniales; family Zaghouaniaceae; genus Hemileia; species Hemileia vastatrix. The sequence continues at coordinate 14,846,043 of JASXTE010000004.1, read as the reverse complement.
CCCACCTGGCTTGATGCCTGGTTAACACTTTGGAAGACATAAAGTATTTCAAAGCATTATGGTCTGTTAGAATTTGAAAAGGACTATCTAGGCTGAGAAGAAAAGAGCGCCATTTTTTAAGACAGTGAATAATAGCTAAAAGCTCTTTGTCATGAATTTCATAATTTAATTCTTCCGCAATGAGTTTGTGTGACTCAAAAGCAACAGGATGAAACAATTTTGTTTCAGGATTTAATTGAGAAATGACCCCTGCAATAGCATAATTGCTAGCATCTGTCTCAACTATTGTTGAAGCAGAAGGATCAAAGTGTCGAAGGATTGGAGCTGTGGTGAACACAGTTTTCAATGCTTTGAATTCCTTTTTTTCTGTAGAAGTAAAAACAAAAGGAATATCTTTTCTAAGAAGAGAAGTAAGATTGGAAATAGTTCTAGAGTAATCTTTAATAAATCTTCTATAGAAATTGGAAAAACCCAAAAATCCTTGTAGGGATCTAATGGTTTTGGGCTCAGGCCATTCCAGGACTTTTTGGACCTTTTTGACGTCCATGACTAAACCATCAGTGGACAATGTAAAACCAAAAAAATTGATAGATTTAAGATTGAATTCACATTTATTGTGCTTGGCATAGAGACCGTGATCTCAAAGGCAATTTAAATCCTGTCAAACATAATGAATATGTTCATCTAATGTCTTCGAGAAAATTAAGATATCGTCTAAATAGATGACAAAAAACTGTTTGACAACATCTTGAAAGATGTCATTAACAAAAGTTTGAAAAGTAGATGGTGCGTTACACAATCCAAAAGGCATAACTAAATATTCAAAACTTCCAAATCTAGTGCGCATTGCAGTCAGTGGTTCATGAACTTCCGCAATGCGAATAAGATTATAAGTGCCTCTAAGATCAATTTTAGAAAAGAAATTAGCACCAATGAAAAGGGTAAGAAGCAATGACATAGGATGAACAGGATATGCATTCTTCTTAGTGACTGTGTTGAGCTTTCTATAGTCAACACACAACCTAAGGCTACCATCCTTTTTCTTTAAAAAAAGAACAGGGGAGCCGGTTGGAGATTTACTGGCTCTGATGAAACCTTTGGCTACATTCTCTGCAATGTAGTCTCAAAGAACTTGATATTCGTCCTTCGACAAAGTATAGACAGGACCTGCCAGAGGTACTGAACCTATTAACTCTATTTGATGGTCATAGGGTCAATGAGGTGGTAACTTATTGGCCTTGCGAATTGAGAAAACATTGAGGAAATCGTGATAGATTTCCAGTAGAGTTTATTTAATGGCTTCAACGTTTATTTGGTCGTCCTCATCATCTTCGAGAGAATTGTTTGAGGGAAGACCAGAATTGAGAGAGTATAATTTGACTACTTCAAGGCAATTTAAATCCTCTTCGAGTGAAGTGATTGAGATAGAAGGGTTAGCCAATTTCACATTTAAAGAAGGATCAGATGCTTGCAAGTCATCTGGCAGAGATTTGTACTCTAGAAGGACATTTTTAGGCGGGTTGTTTAACTCCCTATTGACCTGCATTGAAGAATCAGAAATATACTTAGTGCGTGGGGTGATCAATCCCTGTGTCCAATCAATTTCAGGATTCCAATGCGTTAAAAAATCATGGCCAAGAATGGTATTGTTCATACTTGGGGTGTCCAAGACTGATAATTCCCACTTGAAGGGGGGAATGTTCGGAAAGTTGAGAACCCATAAAACTTTCTTACTTACCCAATATTTGGGTTCCTCTGATTCAACCAAATAAATTGGAGTTCGATTGATATCTGTAAATTTCAGTTGTAGCTTTTTGGCAAAAGATAAACTGACAAAAGAAATTGAAGCTCCAGAGTCTATAAGACAACTGAAGGGGGTATCCTCCTTAAAAAGAATGAATCTCAAGCGATTTAAGGCAACTCCAGTCCTTAAGTCATGGAGGTTCTGTGCACTGGGAGAGATAAGATAGTTTGCTTTTCACACAAGTAAACTATCTACTAGTTTTTTGACCTTGAACTAGTACCTTCTCTTTCCTTTAACTTTACAAAATCTTCTAGCTTGTGCTTACCCCCACAATACATACATAACCCATTATCTGCTCGTCTCTTCCTTTCAGCTTCTTTAAGTTCCCCTTTTGGATCCAGTACTTTCTGATATCGCCTGGAGTCAAGCTTTTGCGTCGAGGTTTGTCCTTTCCCTTATTGGGTTTGGATTGAGTTGGCCGTGGGTGTGAAGAAGGCCCTGATTTAAAATTTAAGCCTTGAGATTTGTTGGCGTATCGACAATGTTGTAGTTGTCCTTGGTAAACGCTGTTGAGTTTGAGGGTTCAATCTATTAAATCCGTTAAAGTAATCATCTTCTGACCATGAAGATTTAATTGATCCTGAATCCTCAAAGGAAGTCCCTTTTTGAAATGATACTTGAGGGCAGCATCATTCCAACCTACTCGAGTTTGAAGTGCTCTGAAGCTTGAGATATATTCAGAGGCTTTTCCATTATCATTCATGCAGAGGAAGTCAAGTTCAATTTCCGCATTGTCAGTTTCATTAGGGTCACCCAACAACGTAAAAAGTTGGTCTTCAAACTTTTCCCAGTTGTTAATGAGTAAGTGTGTCTCTGTGAAAGAGAGCATGAGAAGATAAGGTTCAAACCACCTTGCTGCCTTTCCAGCTAGGAATGAAGAAGCGTAAACAACCTTCTATCAGTCATTATTGAAGGTTTGAGGGTCATTATGGAACAGAAGCTTGCATGTTTGCAAGAAAGGTCGCAATCTGTCTGGATTTTCTCCATCCAATTTATCAGGAGATTTCATGGAAGGAGTTTTGAATTTTGATCCCTCCAAAGACTTTGGATTTGAAAGGGTCTTCATGAAAAGTCTCATGAAGTCTTCCAGAGAATTAGAATTAGATGGTCCTGGTTCCGAAGGTTGAACAGAAGGGTGTGTAGCAGGGGCAGAAGGTGCCTCGTGCATAGTATCCTATCCTTCTTCATCATCACTAGAATCATCAAAATCTTGTGGGATGTCTTCTACATATTGGACTGAATGTTGCCGTTCCATAAGGTTGAGAGGTTCCAGGGAGTGAGTGCGGGAAACAGGCCGTGTAGCTGTTGGCCTGCCTCTGGCACGAGCCCTAATAGTGGCACCCGTAGGAGGAGTGCGTTGAACAGGTGCCATTTTTAAAAGGATTTAGAAACACCTGAAAAAGGACTCAGTAGTGCAAAGAATGAGAACTACAGAGAATTAAATTATACTTTCACCAGACAACCTAGGCTCAAGGTCAAGGGTGTTCCTTAAAGTGAGACGAGGGACAAAGTTTAGAGACTTCTTTGAGGCACAGAGGAAATGTTTGAGGAGGTGATTTGAAGATGACTCAAAGGAAGAGCTACTGCTTTGAGTTATATTCGAGAAGAATCTTAATATATTTTAAGGTAATACTAATATTCTTAGAATCTCACAAAGGGTTGTAACACTCAACAATCAAAGATTTAAATTGAGAAATTATTATTTAAGGAAAAGGGAAATGTACAATAACAATGATTTAACTTGCAGTTTTACCACTATTAACTATAAATACGTTTTATAATTTAATTCTAAAGAGACCTCAAACCGAAATTCAACCCCTTTTATATTTATTACTCCTCCTCGCATTGACCTCATACCCATCCATCATTCCGCACACCACAGACCTCCAAATTTACACCTGTTACACCTGGATCTTCCTCACTAACATCCACTACCCCTTTTATCCTCCACTAACCAACCCATCCATGCTCACTACCCTTTTTAATAAACCACAGATACTTAATAAACCTTTTAGCGGAATATTGCATTGACTATTGCACTGTGCATTGCTTATCGAAGAAAAGCCTAAACACACTTTTGAGAAATTGACTAATTTAGATTTAAAGTTTAGATTAGCGCAGTCCAATAGTGGGTACACAAAGGGAAGTTGCTGTTGCTAGGTAGAATTGCTCTCTGCGCTTCGAGTATTGATTTAGACCTCTGTTTTATTGATTTAATGAGCTGCTTTGCCTCGAGTGTCACGTGGCTCATGACAATTACTAATATCCTACCTCACAGATGAAGTGGAACAATGGGAAAGGACATATACAAAAGAACTCCTTGAAAATGCTAAGTTGGTAACAACTTTATTCCAGTTCATGGCCGCATTTGAGCTAGAATTTGGTAATCCTGACATGACCACAACATTGGAACACACATCAAACCAGTTATTCCAAAGAAATTCAATGGCCATGTATGTTTCAGAATCCAGAGGCCATTCCAGCCATGTTATTTCATGGGGAGAAGGAGCATTCATGTTTCACTTCAGGAATGGAATATTTCAGAAAATCAGGAATGCCTTAATAAGTCACCCACATCCAACCTACCTCCAAATGCTCATGGAAATGGAAATTCAAATTGATAATGAATTAAAACACCATTGCATGGATGGTGGGAGTGGTGATTATCACTGGTGCAGCTATGCCCAATCAACTGGGTCCAGTACTCAGAACCTGAACACCATGGATATTGAAGCAGAAAATGCAAAGTGCCCTGGTGGAAGGAGAAGAATTTCAGATGAAGAATACCAAAGGAGCATGAGAAAAGTTTTTTTATCAGGTGTGAAAGTAATGGTCACTTAGAAAGGGAGTGAAGAGGGAAAATAAGGGTTTAGAAGTGGAGGATAGCACAGGAAAGGTGCAAGTAAACAACTGCGCTTGGGAGTGAAGTTGGTGCCCTCCTTGAGTTGATTAGAAGGAAAGGATAAGGTAGAGTTAGTAGAAGAATTATTAGAGTGTAAGCTACTTGAAGTAAGTGATAATTGTATTATACTGAAATTAACTTTAATGAAATTGACACCACAATAAAAGTAAAAGCCCTGATGAAATGTGGGGCCACAGACTGTTTTGTTTCCAATAAGTTCTTACAGAAGAATAAAAAAAAGAAAAATTGGACCACCCAAGGCCTCTAATTATAACAGGAGAAAAATCCCTGAAATAGATGTCTAGTTCAGTTTTTGGTTGCAGGGTATTACTCTGGGTCTGATTTGTGGAGTGACCCTGTTTGACCCCACCTTATTTTTTTGCTTTTCTGACATTAGCATCTCCTTGGCTCATTTCCTCTCATATTCATGGATTCATCCTAAAATTCTATTTGCACCTCCTCCTTCCTTCTCTTACAAGCATACCCATACCAAACCACTTAAATCCTCTTCCAAAGGCAAAAAATAAGGTGGGCTCAAAAAGTGACATTCAATGGTTTTTCACAAAAACACACCTAGGAATGGAATAGGGTCACAAATATGAGCTAGACATCCAGTTCACCATTTTTTTCCCCTGTGTATGTTTGATGGATCACAAGGTGGGGGAGGAGAAGTAAAATAGAAAGTTTTTTGTAGATTCTGGTGTGATGAAAGAAAGTCTCAATGCAAGGAATATGCAACAAAACTGAAGAGCCAGTATGATATGGTACTGAGAATGACATGGCTGGGCCAATATAACCTATAAATTTACCAGAGGGAAGGGAAAACAGTGCTAAAGTATTGAACCCCTGGACCACTCAGAAGTCAGGGGCCCATCCTGGAAAGTCTTCTGATGTTCTGTTATCATCAGTTGACTTTCATCCATAACTAATACTTTCCCTTGATTCTAAGCAGAAGAATGGGGATGGGGGGCCAGTTTGAAACACAAGGGAGGACCAGAGAGGAGATGAAGCACACCAAGAGAAGGGGGAAGGCATAGAACAGAAAGGTGGATGACACAGATAAAGCATTGGCTCATCCTGGAAAGTCTCCTGGTATTCTATTATCATCATTAGGCTTGCTGCAAGAGCTGACACTTTCTCTTGATGCTGATTTTCACAACTTGGATGGGGATCTGGAGGAAGAGGAGTAACTGGAATGTGACACAACAGCATGGAACATATCCACCAAGATTTCAGCTAATGTCCATGCCTAAAAGCATACAATAAGCCTCAAGGAATTAGTTCATGAAGCTTACTGTAAGTTCTTACCACTTTTTGAAGTTGGAGGGGTCAAGAACCTTCCACCTCACCAACCATATGACTTTGTCATTGACATGATTTCAGGCACAAATCCTCAATTTAACAATATAATCCCATTTTAAACCTGGGAGTCAACAGCGCTAAAAGATATGATTGATAAAGCTTGAAGAATGACTTAAACAGAAAATCAAAATCTCCCTGGGAATCCCCTGTGATCTTTTCAGGCACAAAAGATGGGTCATTAAGACCTTGCATGTATTTCAGAAGGTTAAATGTTCTGAAAGTTAATAAAGGATATCCCTTTCCACCAAATATTGAGCTGATTTACAGTCTTCTGGGTTCAGAAACTTTTACATCCATATATCTCAGAGCAGGTTACCACAAAATATGTGTGAAAGAAGGAGCCAATCACAAACAGGAATTCTGCACTAAATTTGGTCATTTTGAATTTTTGGTATAGCCTTTTGGTCCATTTAATGTGTCTTCCAATTTCCAACACTTCACCAATAGCATCTTCAGAGATAGAATAGTAATATAGGTGGAATTTTATCTAGATGACATCTTGATTTACTCCAGATCAATGGAGAAACACAAGTTACAAGTGAAAGATTTCTTGTAGCACTTGAAAGAGGTGCAAGTATGGTCAAAACTGGGAAATGTGTCTACTCAGTAAGTGAAATCCCCTATCTGGGTGTTGTCATTTCAAAGGATAGTGTGGATGTACCAGGAGAGAGTAAAAGTAGTAAAAGAGTTGCTAGAACTAGAATAATTAAAGGAGCTCCAGTCATTTTTTGGCTTTGAAAATTTTTACCACTGCTTTATTGAAAACTGTTCCCACATTTTCCACCCACTTCACAACCTCACAAAGAAGGAAGCCAAATTCAATTGGAAAATTAGCCAAAAATATTTATTTGACTACCTAAAAATGAAATTTGTGATGGCCCCTACTCATGAAATCCCAGACTTACTAGAGCCATTTGTTCTGGAATGTGACTGTTCAGACTTTACACTAGGTGTGGAATTATCCCAAAATGATACCAAAAAATGTCTTACACCCAGTAGCATATTTTTCATGTACACTAATAGGTGCCAAACTGAGCTATGAGATGTATCATAAGGAGCTGTTGGAATTAGTAGAATCTTTATGCACCTGGCCCCACTATTTGGAAGGGGGGCCACACTGTTTATGAGTTATTATCTCCACAGATCACAAAAAATTGGAAACCTTACTAACTGCTTAAAATTTAACTCTCTGGCAAGTGCACTGGGCAGAACTTCTAAGTAGCATTAATTTTGTTTTTTGATCTTGCACCCAGCACCAAACCCACTGCACACTGTTGGCACAACTCTATTGAAGGGGGATCTTAAAGAGGGGGTCACAAGGGGAAAAAGTGTGAACTAGACATCAAGTTCAGTTTTTGGTCACATTGTATGCTTCTAGGTCTGTTTCATGAAGTAACCCTGTTTCAAAACATTCAGAGTGGCCCTAGTTGTTCTCACATTTTTTTTTGTTTATCTGAAGTTGGCATCCCTCCATCTGATGCCTTCTCCCCCTCTTTTCCCATCTATGGTGAGTTTTTATCTTCATATCTGCATTTTCTTCCCTTCTCACTCTACCTCTCACACCCTCTCATTCAATTCTTGTTTAATCTTTCTTAATTCCTCTCATAAATGCTTTGTATATCAAAGCTGGTGTCCCTCTTTATATCCCTCACTGGCCCACTTTTGACTCTCCATCACCCTTTTATATATGGCTTATATAAATTAATCTTCTTGATGGTAATCAGAAAGCAGCATGGATGATGCATGTTAAAAACCTTCATTTTGGATGAAAGATTTGTAAATACCAATTTTGATGTTTACTTTTAACTGCTTAAAAGTGGGAACTGATACTTTTTTAGATTACATTGACTTCTCTATGCATGTAGCCTCTCAGAGAATAATCCATCTATTCTTCCACCTATGGGTGAAGTTGAATCATTTGGTCCTAAAATTCAAGAGGTGTTTAAATAATAACTTCACCTTATTCCTGAAAAATATGAGTTGTCTCTGCCTCCAGCATAGGAAGAGACCTCATCATCACAGCCTTTTGCTACAACTGTCACTGTGGCAGATGTGTTCTCACCTATGGAGATCACCAATCCAGTCACTACAACTTTCTATGAGGACATTTTGTAATCAAAACCACTACCAATAAAGAACTCAGAAGCTTCTGTATCTTCAGTAGTGGAAGTATACACAGCTGAAACTGGTTCAACAGCAGTTCAAGATGCTGATTTGATACAAGAACAACCAAAATTTGTGTGAAAAGTAGAAGAACCTAAGAGAAGAACAAAAGAAACAATTCATGAGCTACCTGAAATCACAGGTGAGTACTAATTACTAAATAAACCTTTGAAGAATTTACTACAACATGTGACCTAAACCGTGCTATAGTTCTTGTAGGAAGCAACCCTGAAAAAGATTCTCAAGATGAGGTTATTAGCCCATATCTAGGATATGACACTCCCTCAGCAGGTAGGTAATATTTTTCCCAGATTTTATTAATATAATGAATTCTATTTCACTTGCTAGTTTGTGCATCTAGCTCCTCAAGAGAATGAGTTATCTAATCAAACAGGTTTGCATGTAACTCTATTATCTGTACCTAACATCCAAGAGGAAACTGAGCCATCAGTGACTCAAATTTTAGAGGATGCTGTAGATGAAATGTTCCCAACTTTGGAGAGTAACAAGGCTTGCACATCCACCAGACAGGAGAAGTCTGAGTCAACTTCTCATTTTCCTGCGGTAAACTCTGAAACTCCTGTACCCCTGTAGAGCTGGAAGCCGTGCATGAGCCAATAACTGAACCAACTGATGCAGTTGGTTTTGAACTAGTAGTTGCATCTCCAGATGAAAAGCTTACTTATGGGACTCTGGAGGAAGTGTAATCACATGAGTTAAATGGTGAGATGTAAATATATGAAATTTTTTGAAATAAATTCATTTACTACCTAACCTGAAAGTTCTTTGAGTTAACTACTAATTCTTAAGATGATATGATGAGCAAAAATCTGGAGGATGATTCTTCAAGTAGTAAGTAATATTTCTTCATGATTAAATCCTCATGATTTTCAATCTGAATATAGTTAATACTCACACCTAATGAATATTTCCTTTCTCAAAAGTCAAAGGTATTACCAGCACTAATATGGATAACATCAATACTTTCAAATCTTTATTTCTTGAATCATTGTCTCCACCATTGGATGAAACTTAAAATTCTATTCCTGATGGTAAAGAGGAACCCAAGTCATTAGAAACTCTTGCTTCAGAGTAGAATTCAGGTGATGTATCCTCACCTAACGGGAGAGCTTGCCTGTCTTCTCCCCTCACTCAGAAATTCTTGGAGTTAAATATCCCTCAACTGGTGGAAAACACAGAAGCTCTTACTTTTCCTGCAAATGAAAAAACTGCAGTGAGGACTGAAGAGACAGAAGTCAAAGATACTGATTTAGCTCTTTTTGAACAAGCAATGGCATCACAAGGTGAAAAGTCTGTTTCTGGGACTGTGACACATGATGATAAAAAAGTTATAGCCTTAAAAGATGAAGAATGAAACTTGAAAACTTTTCTAATTCATGAAGGCAAATTTCTTGTAAAAAATTCTCAAGGTCAATCCATGGGCCTACATCAAGGGAATGATTCAACCTAAAAAAGTTAATCCTATCTTCTCACAATTACCCATTTCCAGTTCTCCTAATTTTTAATCACACAATTAACATTTTTCTCACATTTTTGCCCTCTATTACCCTGGCCCCAGATGCTTATTTGGAGAAAATAGACATGTCTATGCCTTAAACTTATGGAGAAAAGGATTCATCTGTGATGGTACAATGGGATGCACCTGATTCATCTTTACATACTGTTCTGGAGGAATAAAAGACATCTGTCTCCTCTGTTACTGAGGAATCTTCATGTGACACCACCCCACCTAAATATAGAATTGAGGTGTATCCTCACATTAGCCAGGAGGAATCTGAGTCAACTTTGAATTCTGGGGAAAAATTTAATCTTATGTTTCTGTAGCAGAGGATGAAGCTGGGATTAGAACTGTTGAGGAAGCAGCCAAATGTTTCCACATGAAAAATGAAGAAGGAAAAGTAGTGTGCAAGGATAAGGTGTCTGTGGATAAGTTTGTAAAGGGTTAAGAATCATCTGAAGTCACTAGTGAGACAAAATTTCTTGGGATGCCTAAAAGTAAATTGTATTTTTGTCTAATATAAAAATTGTATGTACTAGTAAATATAGGAAATGTCCAGGTTGATGCTAAAGTTGGTGTCATTGATAAAAATCTGGAGGAGCCTGTCCCCACTCCAAGTAAGTTACATTATGGCATCATTCTATTAATACTGAACTAATTATCTAGACTTTTATTTTGATCATGGCTGATATCATTGTCTGAAAAATACTTACTTGTCACACCATCAAAGTGCTGATTGTTACTACTGTGCAAGAAATTTAATTATCTGTATTTTTAGCTTTGGATTAGTGGAATTTTTCTGTGTCTAAACCTTTGTTTGAAGCTGAATCCTCTTTTCCTATCCTTCCAGGGAAAACTGAATCAAAATTTCACTTGATTCAAAGGACACTGGGGTAGGTGTCTCCTCACCAAAAAAGACTAGCAGATTTTCCTTTTCCCCTATGGAAGAAGAAAATGAGTCACTGATACCTGCAGCATGGGATGGCACTTTGAATAATTTATCCTCACATGAAGAGATCCACAAGTTGGCTGACTCCACCAGTCATGAGGAGAAGGCTCAAGCTACTGAGCTCCCTCAAGAGAAGCCCACAGGTAAGCCTGGAAAATGGGAGCCTGTATTCCCCAATTCATTTGTGGAACAAGCAGTAGTATCTCAACAGAAAAGTCTTATTTCAAGAATTGTGGAACTAGTTGAATTACCTCAAGTCACTTTTGAGTATTAATTACTTTGGATGCCTTGAAAGAAATTGATTCAGTGATTAAAATCAATACTGTTACAGTTACTGAAGAAAGTAATCTGCTTAATGATTTTCAAGATGGCATGATGAATACACAACCATATGATCATGCTACCTCAACAAGTGAGTCATATTTTTTTGTGATGTCATAAACTCACCCACAATTTTCAAGATTTAAAATCTGATAATGATTAATAATTTGGCCTGGTGAACATTCAATTATAACACCAAAAAAATTCATTACAGACACCTGTATGGTGCCAATTGACCCATCTGCACCTTCACCTGTTTCATTTATGCCTCTGCCTCTTAATGTGATTGAAACATCTGTACTTCCTGATTTGTCCCCACCCATAGACAGTGCCAAGTATACCGCACCCACCAGCAAGGAGGATTCTGAGTCCACTGCTCCTCCTCCAGTGGAGAACTCCGAAACTCCTGCCCCCCCTGGAGAGCAAGAGCCTGCTGTTCAGTCTGATAAATCAGGAACTGAAAGAAATAATGCTATTTTTTTATCAAGTAGTTGTATCGCAAGATGAAGAGCCTACTACTGGAACTTTAGTAGAAGAAGAATCTAATGAAGTCTGTGGTGAGTTATAGTACCTTGAGATTTCTTGGAGGGAGTTATATTCTGTAATTAATCACAATGTAATTTCTTATAAATTACCTGTTAAAGCATGTCAATATTCACAGGTCACTCTTTGGATTAGTTCAATGAATTTGATTGAACTTTTATTATAATTTGAATAATGAAAATTTTTTTGTATCTATCAGTAGCTTTTATGTGAAAACATAAATATTGCATCATTATTTATTGAATCATTCTCAAAAACTTCATATTCAAAAATTTCAATATTCACCAAAGGGAGAAAACAAAAGGCTTGGAAAGGGAGGAGATAAATCAGTAATGTTAAAGGAGCTAATATGAGAGAAAAAGATTAGGGAATAGTGATGAGGAAAAAAGGGGTTCTAATTATTGAGGGCTGACATGTAAAAGAGAAAGATATAGGAAAATGAAAAAGTTTAAAGAAAGTAAAAGGTATGTACTTCTAATACAGAAACAATTTTTTATCAAAAAGGGAAAAACAAAAACTTGGAAGTTCTTCTTTTCTTCAAATTAAAAAAGAGTATGGATATCAAGGAGAATAATATTTAAAAGAGCTGAGGGAGAAGTGAAAAAAAAACTTGTCAGAAAAAATGTACTATATCACAATAAGAAACTTATCTAATAAAGAGGGCAAAAAAAAATTTCATGATAAAAACAAAAAAATAAAAAAACAAATTACTCATGAAGATTGAGGAGAAGGAGGATAAATAAATGAGGTTTAGGAGGAGTAAGAAAGGGGGATGTTAATGTCAGACAATCAAAAGAATCAAGGGATCTATAATGGTTACTTCTATAGTCGTGCCATTGGCCCAAAAAGTGAAATTCTATGTTTTGTCAGAAAAATGTACCCATTAATGGAATAGGGTCACTAAACTAAACTTGACGTCTAGTTCACAATTTTTCTCCTCCTGTGGGTAATGGTATATGAGGAAGAATTGGCAGATGAGGATTTGATGGAATGAGTAAGGAGGTGGCAGGAAAAGGATGAGGGAGTAAAGGAGCTGGTTAAGTCTCTCTTATCCAAAGAGGTATTGGTAAGGAAAGTATTGGAGGAGTATCACCTGAAAGGGGAAACACTGTATTGGAATAGTAGGATAGTGGTTCAAATGATGAAGAGCACAAGATCCAGGTGATTAAATCAAGCCATAACTATCCAATGGCAGGACACACAGGACTACTGAAGACAGTGGAGCTGTTAAATATCAAATTTAACTGGATGTACATGAAGGTATACATCTAGTGCCATGTAGTGGTGTGCAACTCTTGCCAGAGGAACAAGGTCAGCTCATAAGACACGCCACTTACCCCATTAATAATACCCAAGCACAGGGGGAATAAGACATGAACTAGGTGTCATGTTTAGTTTTGGGACCCTATTCCATTCATGGGTGCATTTCTGTTACAAAAAGTGGAATGTCACTTTTTGGGCCAAGGGAATAACTCTGGAAGTAAAAATTTTTGATCCCTTGATTCTTTTGTTTGTCTGACATTTATGTCCCCCTTTGTTACATCTCCTGCCCCTCATTCATATATCCTCCTTCTCCTAAATCTTTGTGAGTGATTTGTTCTTTAATTTTTTTGCTTTTATCATGAATTCTCATTCTCACCCTCTTAATTAGATGCTGTTCTCATCATTGTGAAATAATCAACTTACCCATGTCAAACATATAATTATGTCTAGTTTTTATTCTTTCTCCATCATGAGCCTCTACTTTAGTTTCTCTATACTCCCTTCTCCTCTTCCTGACTTCCTTAATATCCTACTCTAACTACTCTCTCCCCTCATGCTGCCTCTGTCTTTCTCCCTTTTACTTAACCACCCATAATCTATATTACCTCATTATGTCACTGATTTTTTGCTATACACCATCATTCTTTTTATCTTGAATAATTCTCATCTCTCCTCTACACATTCCTAAATCCACCTTTGGTAAGAAAATAAATATCTTAAAAACATTTACATCAAAAATAATAGCAAGGCATATGCATAAAAAACAATGGACTAGCCCACCATAAGCTACATAATTATTGAACATGAAAAATTGCACAAATAGTTCTGGTTCATGAGATTTGAAAATTTGCCAGTATAGGTTTTTAAACAAATAGAGTGCAGCAAAAACTGAACTATTTCACTCTCACTTTAAAATTTTTCAATAAAAAATGCTATTTACTTAGGTGTTTGTAAAAAGAAAGGCTGTTTTCTATAACAAAACATGAGATCATCAATGTATGTTAAGAAACAAATTATTTTCTGCAGTAATGATTTACATGTTCAATGACAAATAGGGGCTACTTGAATCAACCAAGCCAATCACTGAAACATCATTAACAATTAAATGTTACATCATTTTTTCCCCCCATGTAATACTCAAAAAATACTAACACACCATAAGCTACATGATTATTGGACATGTAAAATTGCACAAATAGTTCTGGTTCATGATATTTGAACATTCCCCAGTATACTTTGTTAAATGATTGGAATGCAGCAAAAACTGAACTATGTCATGCTCACTTCAAAATCTTTCAACAAAAAAATGCTATTCTCTAGATGTTTGGCAAAAGAAAGGCTGTTTTCTAAAACAAAACATGAGATAATCAATGTATGCTAAGAAACCAATTGTTTGCTGCATTTATGATTTAAATGTTCAATGACAGATAGGGGCAGCTTGCATCAACCAAGCTGCTTGCTGAAAAATCATTAACAATTAAATGTTACATCATTTTTGTCCCCGTGTAATAGTCAAATGTCAAAATTTATAAGGGCAAACATAAATTTCTCTCGCCCAACATATCTATGTAATATGCAACATGATATTGATTATTCAAATATAGCCCTCTGAGTGTATCCAAAAAAATGTGTCAACTAAAAAAAAACCAATCAATATCAAAAAACAATTGTTAAATAAATATAAGGAAAATTGAATAAAAAAATTATAAAATTGTGAAAATCATTATCTTCATCAAATACATTAATTTCAAAAAATTCAAAAAGGTCATAAAAATTAAAAAAAAAATCATAAAAATCATAAAATCATAAAAAATCATATAAATCATAAAGATGAAAAAAAACCAAAAAATCAAAAAAAATCAAAAAAAAAACCTAAAAAATCAAAACAAAACATAAAAATTCAAAAAATTCAAAGAAATCATAAAATCATATAAAAAATCATAAAAGTCAAAAATAAAATTAAAAAAAATCAAAAAAAATCATAAAAATCAAAAAAAAAATTATAAAAAATAGAAAATCATAAAAAATAAAAATAAAAATTAAATTTTTGAAAAAAAATCAATTAAAAAATTAAAAAAATCATAATTTATAATAATTTTAAAAATTTCATTAAAATTAAAAAATTAAGAAAATTAAGAAAATGAAAAATTCATAAAAATCATAAAAATAAAGAAATTAAATAATAATAATAATTATTATTATTTAAATTATATAAATTTAAAAATTAAATAAATCTTATAAATGGTATAAATCTTGAAAACCTAAATATATCTAAATAATTAAAATATTCCTTAAAATCATTAAAATATCAATGTTATCATAAAAACACTTATAATCACAAAAAAAAATTTTTTTAAACTATATCACCAAAAAATCCAAAAAATTAACAAATAAAAAAATATAAAAAATCTAAAAATTTGTTAAAATTATTAAATTATTTTTTTTAAATTAGAATAAATTATGAATATCATTAAACCAAAAAATTCACCTAATTGATTGAAGATGTAAAATTTATTAAACTCATCAAAATCATAAATATCACAAAAATAATGAAAAACAACAAAAGTCTTAAAGCAAGAATATAAACAAATTTCAAGAATTATTTAATGAAACCAAAATTAGAATAGTATATTAATCATAATATTTTTAAACTTCAAAGAAACTTTTTAAATCAAATGAATCAGAAAAGCTATAATAATTATAGAAACTTATGGAATAGAAAATCACAGATAAAAAAGTATAGAATGATAGATATCAATTCAATAAAATCAAGATAATTATTTTGTGTTTATAAAATTTTTTTCAAAAAAATCAATAATTTCTTCAAAGTAATTACTATGAATAAAATTAGAGGATCAAGAAAACCATAATATTCTGTTTATAAGAATTAGTTAAGAAAACAATATAAATAATAGAAAAACAACAAAAATGTAAAAATTAAAAAATAGAGAAATTAAAAATAAAAAATATAAATTTCAGAAGGATAAGGCAAAATGTCAAGGTATACTTTTAGTCTAGAAGATTTGGTATGTAGTTCTACGAGGATTTAAAAGGCTTAAATGGGTTCTCAACAAATTTGTACATATTTCTTAATTCCAAGATGAATTTTTTACTCAATAAAAGAGGTAGGATTAAAATATTAATATAAATTATAAATCAGAATTACGCTATTGTAAATACTAATAATATAGAATATAAGAATAAGTGTTTAGTTGGTTATTGTTGTAATAAAATGAGTTGGTAAAATAGAATGATCAAAAGACAACAAAAAGAGAGGCCTTTTATAGGCAAAGGAGAGACAAAGCACAGAAATCAAATTCTAAAAACAGTAGGAAAAGAGAGAGAAAAAGAACATTCCAGAAAATTATTTCAAATAATAAAGTTATTTTAAAAAGAAGGCGTCAAAAAAGATGTATTTACAGAGTATGTCAGAAATACATCAATATTTTTAATATTTACTGTAATAGTCAATTCTAAATAAGAAATTTGATTTTTTTGTATATTTTTAATATTATTTGAATATTTAAATCTTATTTTGTCATTGTATTTATTTCTTAATATAAAATTTTCCCAACCTGTCAAATGAGCACGGTGTTAGAGAAAAATATAAGGGACAAAATTATAATTTTAATTTTAATTATTTATTTAATTAATTAATTTAATTTTAACATTTTGTAATTAGTTAATTTATTATAACTAATTTTAATGTAACTAAATGATAATTAAATGATAATTAAAAATGATAGGGTGCGGCTTCATCCCGTAAATAATTAATTATTTCACTGGGTAAGTCTAGTAGCCTGGCTGACACTCCCTCACTCTAAAAAAAACAATAAAAAAAAATGCTATGATTTTTTCTTTTTATACTTTTTTAGTAGAGTAGGAAGATTAGATATCTCCTTCCCAGGTATCCAAGAATCATATTCAGATGATTTATTCTTGAATCTCAATAAGTATTCTGTACCTTTCTCAGCAGTGACTATTCTGTCATTTAAAATTTTTTCAATTTCTGCTGTCTCAGTGATTTCATTTGGGGTTTTCTTTGGTCTACCCCTCCTTCTTGGAAATAAATCACTATTGGATGTGTAAGGTTTCAAAAGAGATATTGGAAAAACAGGATGTTTTCTGTCATATGGGGAATACAGAATAACTTCAACTGCATTATCTCCAATCATTCTTCTTACAACAAAAGGACCAACAAATGGATCTTTTAATTTGTTATTACCTTGTAAATTGAAGTGGACTGTAGAAATCAACACTTCATCACCCTTTTTAAAAGTGTGTTCTTTATGGGATTTGTCCCATCTTTTCTTCTCATATTCAAATGATTTTTCAATACATTTTTGAGCATGATTTCTACATAGTTGTTGCATTTGGAGAAAAGATTTTACACCAGGATGTATATCCAATTTAGGTATTTTGTTATTGAGAATTTGGGCAGGAGTATTAGGAACATATCCAAGCCAGAGCTCAAAAGGCTTTCTTTGAGTAACAGAATGAACAGTGCTATTATAAGCAAATTCTAACCCAGGAAGTAAGGTAACCCAATCATGAGTGAATCTGTCATTATCTTTATACTCAAGGCCAAAAGCACAATATCTTCTTATCATGTCCTCTAAAGTCTGAATCATTCTTTCAGCTAAACCATCAGTCTGAGGGTGATGGGCAGTAGAAAGTTTCAGATCACAACCACAAACATCCATCAGAGACATCCAGAATTCAGAAGTAAATTTAGGGTCCCTGTCAGAGATTATGGCTTTAGGAAAACCAGCAGTATTAAACATATGAGACCACCATAAGAAAGCTAATTCTTTAGTGGAAACATCCTTGTGGGTAGGGATAAATTTACACATTTTTGTGAATCTGTCCACAATAACCCAACAAGAGTTATAACTGTCTTTACCAGCAATAGGTAATCCTGTTACAAAATCCATGTTTATTATTTGCCATGGGGCATCAGGAGGTTCAATATGTTGCATTAATCCTGCTCTTTTACCAGTTAATCTTTTTGATTTTTGGCATGAATCACAGGATTCAACATATAATTTTGTGTCTTCAGACATATTAGCCCACCAAGCAGTGTTCTTAATTCTGATCATTGTTTTGTCAAGATCAAAATGTCCAGCCAATATGTCATCATGACAAATTTTCAAGATGATTTCTTTCATAGAAGGAGGAATAACAATAAAATTACTCAACTTCCTCCTATAATATAGATATCCTTCATCAATTGAAAATTTTCCTTTTTCCAAACCCTTTTGGTACTTTGGTGGAAGGGTTTTAATTAATGCTTGTATTGAAGCATTCTTTGGATCATTTAATATGGTGCATAACTTTTTCAAGTCAGTGTCCCTATCATATGATTCCAGAATAAGCTGTAATAGCTCTTCCTCCATATCAACCACATATATCCCATGGATATGGATAATTTCATCCTCAGGATCATATGCAGGATTTGAGTCATCATTTGGTAAGGGTAACCTTGATAACATATCCACATTTGAGTGACCAATACCAGCTCTGTGAATAATTGTCATTCTCCCTCTGTACTCTTGAACAGCCAGCTGCCATCTAAACATATGTCTATTAGGTGTTTTCAAGTTTAAAAGGGATTTAACTGCACTGCAGTCAGTGACAAGTTCAAATTTCTGGTCATCTAGGTAATAATGGAGCTTTTCTAGAGCCCATACTACAGCTAAACACTCTAATTGAGTAGCACCATATTTCAATTCACTATTTCTCAAGGTTCTTGAAATATAACAAATTACTACTTCTGAAACTTTATCATTTATCACTTGTTTTTGATGGAGGGCAGCACCAAGACCAATGAAACTGGCATCAGTGTACAAAACAAATGGTTGATCAAAGTCAGGTAAAGCAAGAATTGGTGCTGACATCAAACAGTGTTTCATAGTGTCAAAGGCTCTTTGTCTTTCACTATTCCAGACAAAAGCAACATCCTTTGTAGTTAATTGGGTAAGGGGTAAAGCTATGACTTGGTAATTTTTAATATACTGTCTATAGTATCCACACATTCCCAAAAAACTTTGGAGCTCTCTTACTGTTGTAGGAGCTTTCACCTGTTGTATGGATGCCACTTTGTTCTGGTCAACACATATCTGTAAGCCTGAAACAACATGGCCAAGAACTTTTAAAGAATGGAAACCAAATTTACATTTCTTCAAAGCAAGTGTCATATTTATTTCGTCCATTTTCTGGAATAATTTACACAGGTGTTTAAGATGGTCCTCAAATGTTTTTGAGAATATAATGATATCATCAATATAAACCATCAGCCAACCTTCAATTATCTCTTGATGGAATGTGTTATCCATTACTTTTTGGAAAACAGAAGGGGCATTTTTAGGGCCAAATGGCATCCTAATATACTTATAAATACCCATATGAGTGGCAATCATCAGAAAGTTCTGAGAGTTCTTCTCAACAGGCACCTGGTGATATCCCTTATTCCCATCCAAACAGCTGATATATTTAGCACCCTGTAAAGTAGCATGTATAGAGCTGATTCTAGGTAAAGGATAGATATCATCAACAGTATAAGTATTTAGTGCTCTATAATCACCACATAACCTGGCTTTATCTTTCTCATAAGAAATTAGGACAGGTGAGATAACACAATATTTAGGTGTTTCAACTACCTTTTCAATAATATTCATTTTCAAAAGGGTAGAGATATTATCCTCAATATCTTTTCTCTTTGTGGGAGAAGCAGGATAAGGCTTCTTCTTTAAACTAGGTGGTATATCAGTTAATGGGCAAGACAATGAAAGTTTCATTTTCTCTTTAACTAATCCCAGTTCATGTGACCCATGAGCAAAGGCCATGGGAAAAGATTTTATCAAGTCAATGATGGAATCTTTATCCTCACCAGAAAGTTGTTCTCCAAAAGAGGCATTGTCAATTTCAGACATAAGGGCATGCATTTCCTTTGTAGATCTTCCTTTATATTGAACCACAGAATTACATGTGTTCAATTCTGGTTTTAATAATTTTTTAGGGGAGGAAATTTTAAATTTTCTCTTCCCATTCAACCCCATTGTGAAACATTGGTTTGAAGGATCCAATTTTATGCCATACTTGGTTAAAATATCATTCCCTACAATAAACCAATTGCTCAAGTTATCATTTTTCATGACAACAAAATCACAAATAGCTCTTACAAAACCATGGTTATATCTAAAAAACACTGTGGCTTTGTATTTACCAATGGGGAACAAAACAGAGCCATACCCTCTCCAATTTTCAGAAATGATAGGCAACAGTTTAGATTTATAGTCTTGATCTACTGAGGCAAGTGCTTTTTCAGATACTACACTTCCTCCAGCTCCAGAATCCAGAACAACTTCAATGCTGGTTCCATTAATCAAGACTGGTGCCTTAAGAGGGGCAATAACAATTGAGTTATCCTCAATGTTCTTTATGATCTCAGCATCCTCAACTGTAGATAAATCATTATTATCAACGTCAATAGTATTTAAATAATGAATATCTTCTTCCAGCATCAAGATTTCTTGTTGAGATTCATATGAAATATTGCTGGCACAATCACTTGATGTATCATCCAGTGCCACTGTGTCATCAGCATGCTCCTCTGTTTGTTCCACAAGATTTATCTTCTTGTCACAAACATGGCCTTTCTGCCAAGGCTTGTTGCACTTGAAGCAAGTGTTTGTTGCATACTTCTTTGGTGCAACAGGGGCAGAAGGTTTACCAACCTTTTCCAGAGGTTTTTGTTGGTAAGTGGAGGGTTTCTCCAAAGGGGTCCTAGGAATGAATCTTCTTGCATCATACTTATTGTTTAGAAGTATCTCATTGCAAGTATTAATGAAAGAAGAGGGTTCTTTGGAGAACTCAGTCCTAGCCACAATCAAATCTCTCAGAGACATTGGTAATTTATAGAGGATCCTGTCCTTCCATAAATCAAACTCCATATTTGGGTCAATTGCCCTTAAGATTTTTACAAGTTTCATTAAAAACTCAATAGGTTTATCAGTAGAAGAGCTATATCTAGTTTCCTCATACTGCCTTTGTTGAGCCATTCTGAACTTGGAGCCACCAAATTGTGCTTTAATTAATTTCTTCCAATCCTCCCATGAATAGTCATTCCCATCCAGGAGAACAGATTCATACCACATCAGGGAAACATTAGTTAACAAAGAAATTAATTTGGACACAATTTCCTCATCTGGGAGTTTGTAAGAATTTTTTAAATTATCAATTCTGCAAATAAATTGTTGCCAATCAGAGGAAGAATCACCATCAAATGTTGGGTACTGGTCAAGTTTTGGCCAATTCTTTTGATTTGAAGGAGTCTCCTTAGTACTAGCTTGTTTCTGAGTAAGAAGCAGCTGTAATTTCTCTAATTGTGCTGAAATCTCATTGTTTAATCCTTCTGTTGCAGATCCTGGTGCATCATCAGTTTTTGATGGAAACTCAGTGTTATCAACAGGTATTTCTGGATCAATTTTTATTTTAGATGAACTAGCCACAGGTACTGGTTGAGAATCCTGCACTATATGTTCCTTCACAGAATTGTCAGAATATTTTTGGTCATTTAACAATGAGTTCAATGTTTCTTCAATGGTTGTTAGTCTTGTTTTCATTCTTGGAAGACTAGATAAACTTTCATTGACAGTTGCAAAAGATAATTGATTTTTATGTTGAAAAGATGACAAATGGTCACTCAATCTTTTCAGATTTATCTTATCTATCTCCACCTCCTGGCAACAGGCAGATACAGTATCTTTTAATTTAGACAAATCATTCTTTATATTTTGCCATAAAGCAATTTTCTTTTCATGGGTTGCTTTGTAATGAGACAATTCATCAGAGACTCTCTGTGCTTCACTTTTTAATGCTTGATAGCCCTGATCAGTTAACAAACTATTATATCTCTGAGTCAATTGCATATTGTTCATTATATGATTTTGCTTGGCAATAATATCTCTCAAGTGCTCATCATTAATTCTTGCTACATCTGGAGTGTTTCTCAATAAGGAAACTGAGTAACTTTCCAGACTCTCATAGAACTCAGGGTCAAGAGTTTCATCAATCACAGCCATATCAGGATTAATCATTGAGGTAGCAATTAAAAGTAATGGATTGGATACATGAGATAACTGTCTACTATTCCCAGCCTCTATAGGTCTCAAGGTTTCATCCTGCCTTCCAGATTTACCTGAAGGAACAGAGTCAGCCACAAGAAAAGGCACTTGGGAATCAATAGAGGGACGTACCAGGGTTTGCTGGGTATCACCATATTGGGCTTCCTTCTTCTTCTGCCTCCTTGATAAGGGTGGGGAGGAGTGGGGTTTGCCTGGGTGGGCCTTGATGGACCTACCTGAGGTAATTGATGCTGATTTTGAGCTAAGTAGTCCCACTGTGTGTTCAGCCAGTCCCACTGCCACTTGGACACTTCCACCATCTCTTGGGATTGGGGAGCCAATTGTTGTTGATCCCTGGGAGGAAGAGGTTTCCTTTTCTCTTGGAGAGAAGTATTTATTCTTTTCTCCCTTTCTTCCAAGGCATCTACCCTTACCTTTAGTTTTAAGCTGTCTGTCTTTAACTCCTTTATGTGGGTTGACAGATTCTTTATCTGCTGGGACAACGGCATCTTTTTTATTTTGAAGCCTCTTGGAAGCTCTTCTGGTGGGGTTTTCTTGGGTTTCTGATCCTGAGTATTGTCCACTAGGATTTCTACTTCTTCCATTTCCACATCCTGTTTGGGGCAAGGATTTATTAGTGTGAGAAATTCTTCTTGTTAAAGGAGAACTTACAGAAGTAGGCTCATCATAATCAATTAAGTCTAGTTCTTCTTCACGTGCAGTAAAACCACTTTGATCAGTCATTTTAAGATTCTACTGAAATGAAGGAAAAGAGACAAAATTAATTAGTCTTTTATTTTTAATTTTTATTTAACAGAAATAAAATAAAAATAAATAAAAAAAAATCTTTTTAGGATAAAAATCAACTTAAATAAAATTAATAAAAAAAATTTAAAACCAGGATAATGCAATCAACTGTAGAAATAAATTAGAATTTCTATTAATTTTTATTTTCAGGATTTAAATCAACTAATTTATTACCAGGATTTATTGTCAACTGAAATAATCAAATATGAATCTTTATTAATAAAAATTATTTTAACTGATTAATTACCAGGACTTAATGTCAACTGAAGTAATTTAAATATGAATTTTATTACTTAAAAAGATTTATTGGATTACCAGGACTCAAAGTCAACTGAAGTAATGAAATGTTAATTATTTATTAAAAAAATATAATTGTCAGGACAATTTGTCAACTGGAACAATTAATTAATCAGGACAAATGTCAACTGAAAAATTATAATAATTATTTTATTTAATAAAATATTTTATTGTCAGGACAGTTTGTCAACTGGAACAATTTAAATTCAAATCAATCAGGACAATTGTCAACTGAAAAATGATAATAATTAATATTAAAATATAATTATTTTATTACCTCTGGGACTAAGAACAGTTATTGCTCTATTATGGTCAACCAGGAAAAATAAAAAAAAATATAATAATAAAATTAAATTCCAATTACCAGACACCTCCCCCTGCAAAATGAGCAAATTAATGCCACTTACAGAGTGCTGAGTAAAAGGAAATACGTAGCAAATGAAGAGTGAAGAGTAACCCACAAATAGTAATTACAATAATTACCACAATATATACGATCTTTAGTCAGTATATGAACTTAAGTTTTGGAGCGCGGTTCGATTCCCGTTCGCAGCAAAAACTTTTATCACGTGACGTATGACGTTCGTCGTTTTCTTGCCTCCACTCGTCCTTTACAGGTGCTTCTACGCCGATGGTCCTCTCGATTACGCCTCAAGTATCGTTGCGCCGTTGATATTTCGGAAAGGCTCCCAATTGTCAAGGTATACTTTTAGTCTAGAAGATTTGGTACGTAGTTCTACGAGGATTTAAAAGGCTTAAATGGGTTCTCAACAAATTTGTACGTATTTCTTAATTCCAAGATGAATTTTTTACTCAATAAAAGAGGTAGGATTAAAATATTAATATAAATTATAAATTAGAATTACGCTATTGTAAATACTAATAATATAGAATATAAGAATAAGTGTTTAGTTGGTTATTGTTGTAATAAAATGAGTTGGTAAAATAGAATGATCAAAAGACAACAAAAAGAGAGGCCTTTTATAGGCAAAGGAGAGACAAAGCACGGAAATCAAATTCTAAAAACAGTAGGAAAAGAGAGAGAAAAAGAACATTCCAGAAAATTATTTCAAATAATAAAGTTATTCTAAAAAGAAGGCGTCAAAAAAGATGTATTTACAGAGTATGTCAGAAATACATCAATATTTTTAATATTTACTGTAATAGTCAATTCTAAATAAGAAATTTGATTTTTTTGTATATTTTTAATATTATTTGAATATTTAAATCTTATTTTGTCATTGTATTTATTTCTTAATATAAAATTTTCCCAACCTGTCAAATGAGCACGGTGTTAGAGAAAAATATAAGGGACAAAATTATAATTTTAATTTTAATTATTTATTTAATTAATTAATTTAATTTTAACATTTTGTAATTAGTTAATTTATTATAACTAATTTTAATGTAACTAAATGATAATTAAATGATAATTAAAAATGATAGGGTGCGGCTTCATCCCGTAAATAATTAATTATTTCACTGGGTAAGTCTAGTAGCCTGGCTGACACAAAAGGTGGTTTAATTTTTTTTAAGTACAATAATAAATACTCCAATATGAAGTAAATTATTTCAGTAGTTCATTGAAAAAATTATATTTTTAAGTTCAAATAAATAATCAAAATATTCAGTTTTTTAATTTATTATAATAGCCCAAGAATACAGGTGATAGAGAAATAGTAATTCTTAAATTTGAAAATTAATCATCTTATCTAATCATTTTTAATGAAAATACTTATAATTTAAATATATAAATAATAATTCTTTTTATTATTTTGTACTTTTTAAGAGGCTAGAGTAAATTGCAACAAATCTTTTCATTATACACATCAAAACTCATTGATAAATAGATCAAATAACTAGCAAGATAAAATACCAAAATAATCAAAAAAAAATGAACAAAGAGTCAGAAAAGTGCCCTCACCAACCTAAAAATGAATAAATCTGAATTGAAAGATATAATAATCTAAAAAAGTAAAATGAAAAGGAATGGCTTAATCATGGGAGAAAATAATTAATCAAGGAATAAGATATAGGAAAGGAAAAAGAGAAGTAAGGGGACTATCAGAAAATTGATGTAATTAAAAGGAGACAGTTATCCAGTCATCTGAAAAATTAAGGGGTTTGGCAAATACTTGCTAAAAAGTCCCTTCACATTCACAGAATTGTATGTAGTATTACATTAGTTGGTGAAAGTCTATCCTGAGATTTACTAAGTCTCACTCTAGTTTTCCAACAGAATTTGTGTCCTGTAGCACATACACATTGTGTCTAGTCAGCACCTTTGATGAATTCACAAAAATTAGGTTAGATACTTAAAATTATGCTTGGAAGGTTAAGTAGGTATCACCATTACTTCTTTTCACAGAAAATTTTCAAACTTTGAAAATGTGTAACATGCTAAATCTTAAAAATAAAATTCATATTATGTGCAAAAATATGTATTAGGACTTTAAGAATAATCTAGAGCTTTTGTAGTATATAGCACATTATAATTTCTACTTTAGGCAGCCAATGATCTAGAATAAAAGTGAATGAATATATCAAACATTGAAAAAAGTGGCTATAAAAGTGGTTGAAGCAGGTCCTTGCAGATTATTATTCTTAAGCCTTCCTCAAAACACCACTTTTTCTTTATCTCACACATTAATAAACATTTTAAACGACAAAAAATCTTGAATTCTAATTTTTTTCTCACTTAATTAATTATTTGGTAAGTTTTTATCGTTTCTTGTATAAACTTTTTTTGATCTAGCACTGAAAAAGATTTGGCTTATTTTTTCTCATTACGGCATGTATTTTAATAGGTGGTGAAATCCCATTTGTCTTTAATATCAATGAAACTATCATTCTTGATGTTCACCTTCTCCTCATGATAAATAAGCAATTATCTTAAATTGATAATTTTTCCCATTCCCAAATAGTTGATTGCTTTAGCAAGTTGAACTACTTCTATGTAATACCCTACCTCAATTTTCACAATAACTGGATTAAAATTACAAAAACAAAAAATTGTGATTGATTTCAGAATAATTATTATCTATGGAATTAATGATATCATATGAATCTCATTATTAGTATTCTATCCCCCAAAGATCTTCATTTCCTATTTGTGGCCTTCAAAAAAAATTATTTTTTCCCTATTTTATTTTTTCCTTTTGAAAGTTTATGGCTTCTGATAATCATTATTTTATTTTATTTTTTCACTTTATAACTCTCATCCTTGAGAGATGTATTGCTTTAAAAAAATTTTCATGTGCTTTTTCAAAACCGAAAATTGCAAACAAGAAAGTTGAAGTAATCCCCACAAAATATTAGGGGAGTACTTTCTTGGAAGTCTGATGTTGTAACTCAGATATAAATCAGACTGACATCTTGCAATATCTCTGAGTAGAACCATTTTTAATCTTTACAGACTTGAGCCAAAAGATTTTCTGAAGTCTTAATGATCACTTACTGTGAATTGTATCAGAAATTACCAATAATGGGATCAACACTCACTCAGAATTGGATCAGCTATTACTGAGAAATAGATAAGCACTGGATGAGCATTGCATCAGCACTGACTGAGAGCTGGATTTGAAATAACTAAGTGTTGGCTCAGAACTTACTTATAATTGGCTAAGAAATGACTGAGCATTGTCTCAGCTATGACTGATAATTGGCTAAGAAATGACTTAGTATTGGTTCAGAAATCACTGAAAACTATCTCAGAAATTAATGAGCATTGTCTCAGAAATCACTGAGAATTGTCTTAGAAGTCACTAAGAGATTTCCTGTCAATTACTGAGAATTTTCTAATCAAAGAGTGAGAGTTGTCTCAGTGACTACTGAGATTTACTTAGATATTATTGATAATTGTCTCAAAAATTACCAAAAATTGGCTCAGAAATGATTGAGAATTATCTCAGAATGACCTAAAACTTTCTCAGAAGTGACTGAGAATTGGCTGGGCATTTTCTCAAAAATTACTAATGAAAGACTTAAAATTGAAACAAAATGTAACTTCAATGAAGTTTTGATTCAACTTCAAGTATTATAAGTAAGTTTTGACCCTTAGTATCAATTTTTTTCATTAATACCTCAACTTGTATTTCATTTGTGGGTTACTTAGAGTTCAAGGTTGCTTAATTTATAGCAATTCCACCTTGAATATTTTGTGGTATATGCAATATGTGCCATCATAAAACTAATCTACAGGTTTTTGATGCATGATTTTGAGTTAAATCATTGTAAAAAATTTAGTTATGTGTTTGTTGTATGCAAAAACAAAATTTCCAGTACTATTTTCTACCCACTGATTGAATTACACAATCTATAAAATGCCCATATACCAGTATTGCTTGGCTAACTCATTTTATGTTTTTAACTATTATCATATTACCAGAAAAAAAGTTGAGCACCTGATATCAGGTTCCAATACTTATATTTGATTTAATTTAGTTTTGGATCAGCTGTGATTCTTCATAGAGGACTGCAAACTAAACACTGTCAATTCCAACTCACATGGCATCAAATATCAGTTATTCTTGAACCAAAAATGAATTTAAGGAATTTTATCTGCTAGAAGGCTGCAGATTTTTTTATGCTGTATGTCTTATGCATATTTTTGATGTAATAATGGTGCATATTCACTAAATTTTGGGAAACCCTTGGCTGATAATAAAATTTAATCAAATACACCAGAATATAATGTGACTCACAAAAAGAACCCAAAAATAAAGCTGAAAAACTAAAATAAAAAATTTAAATAGCTTATGGAATAAAAATGATACATAAATTCAAAAACTGAGTGGGATTAAAAATCTACCTTACAGAACTGGGGATACACTCTTATTCTTACCCAGATCTGACATTATTAGTGGAAGAAGCTTCATATCTACTAGATTCTGGGCTGGTGGTAAGAAAGTAAAAAAATCATTTATTTAATTCTAATACCCTAATTTTCAGTAATAATGGAGGATCCCCCAAAAAAATAAAATTCTGATTAAACTCAAACTATAAAATGTCCTAAACCAAAGAACACATTTATTGTCAAAAAAATGATGGAATGAAATAGGTTTATTTTTACTTTAATCTTCTAGTAATTAATTGGTGGAATGAATTAATTTAATAACACCTCTTAACTCTACTTAAAAAACTTGAAAAAGGAAAAATGTGGATTGAAGAAAAAAATCAAAAAATCCATAAATAAACTAATTTTACAAAGTAAATTAAAAGAAAGATTAAAAACCCAAATAAATAAATCTAAATCTGAAGATACATTTAAAAGAAATAAAAAATAAAAAATATGCACTGAATATATCAACAAAACTAAAACTAAAACATATAACATTCCTCAAGTAATAAAATTTTTCACCAAGTTAACATCATCAGATTTTCAATTTTACACAGGATTATAAAGGGAGCATGAATTAAAACTACTTAAAACATTATAAAATAATTTTTCTTTCATGGGGTAATCATAATTTCAATTTTTGATATATAAAATTATTTTAGTCACTTGATATTCCAAATATGCTTTTATTAAAGATTAAGTCAATTCCACATCCAGATTTTATTTGATAGTTATAGACATAGATGAATGAGTTTCATATTTTAAAAAATGGCTTGTAAAAAAGTCTTATTAAAATCTAATAAACAGGAATGCATTTGTTCATCAAACCTTAGTAAATACTAAATAAGACTCTTAATAAACATTGTACATCATACTTACACATAAAATTAAAAAAAAATTGTGATATATTCTGAGTAAAGCCATATAATGACCATAAGTAATAATACAGGCTCCAAAAAATGAGCATTTAAACTGTCTTTATAATGCATTATAAAAATATAAGAAAATGTACAGAATATTCAAAGATAAACTTTTAAAATATTCATTTATATGAATACCAACTCACATAATTTCAGACAACACAAAAAATGAAGGATAAAGATTCTGAAAATTTTAACACCTTGTACTTTGCTTCAACATAAAAAAAATAAATTGAGGTGGCCATATAGCTTTCAAGATTTTTCCAACCCATAAAATATTCATAAATTTTAAGAACTTTATGATTCATACAGTTTCTTATTTTTTTTATTTCAGTATTTTTATAATTTTTTGAAAATTAATGATTTTTTAAAAAAATTGAAATCTTTTATTTTTTTATTTATATAATTTTTTTTAATTTTTGATTTTTTAAATTTGTTGATTTATGATATTTTTAAATGTTTTGATTATTATCATTTTTTGATTTTTGTAATTTTTTTTTATTTTTTTATTTTTTTTATTTTTATGATTTTTTGAATTCTTTATAAACTTTATGATGTTTTTGTTTGATCTTTTTAATTTTTTTAATTTTTTTTGTTAATTTTTAATAATTTTTAATTTTTTTATTATTATTTGATTTTTTTAATTTTATGGATTTTATTGCTTTTATATTTTTTATAATTTTAATGATTTCCATTTTTTTTTATCTTTTTTATCTTTTTTATTTTTTTATTTTATTATATTTTTGTTTTTTTACATTTTTTTAATATTTTTTTATTTTACCATCTTATACTTTTCTCCAACACAAAACAAAATAAATTGAAGTAGCCTTATCACCACAAAAAATTTAGTGGCACCTGCCGGGAGGTGCCTATCCCTATATTAAGTTTTGATTTAAGAATAAATTTGATTTGATATTGCACAAGCTAGTGTGCTCATGGTTCAGTGTGCAGTCTTTCCAGAAGAATTACAGCTGAGATGAAATTGGGTTAAATCAAAGATGGGGATTGGAACCTGCTATCAGGTGCCCATGTTTTTTTCTGGTGTACATCTTTCAAGATTTTTCCATTTAATAATATTCTCATAGAGTTTATGAACTGTATGATTCATACAGTTTTTTATTTTTTTTGTTTCATCATTTTTATAATTTTTTGGAAATTTATGATTTTTATAAAAAAATTGAAATTTTTTATTTTTAATATTTGTGTAATTTTTTGAAATTTTTTATTTTTTTTATTTGTTTGATTATTAACTTTTTTGAAAGTTTTGATTATTATCATTTTTTGAGTTTTAAAATTTTTTTGAAATTTTTTTATTTTTTTTATTTTTATGATTTTTTAAATTTTTTATAATCTTTATGATGTTTTTGTTTCATTAGATTTTTTTGTTTTATTTTGTTTTTTTGATCATTTTAATTTTTTTATTAATTTTATTAATTTTTAATAATTTTTGTCTTTTTTTTATTATTTTGATTGTTTTAAATATATTGATTTTATTTCTTTTATAATTTTTATGATTCTTATGATTTTTATTTTTATTTTTTATCTTTTTAATTTTTTTTGATTCTTTATCTTTTTTATTTTTTTTATTTTTGGTGATATTTTTCAATTTTTCATCATTATTTTTTATAATTTTTTTGTTTTAATTTTTTTTCATCTTTTTTTTATTTTTCTATTTTTTTATTTTTATTTTTTAATTTTTTTTTTTTGATTTTTTGGATTTGATTTATATGATTTTTAGAATTTTTTATAATATTTTTTGATTTTTTTGATTTTTTTTTTTTGATTTTTTTTGATTTTTTTTTTTGATTTTTTTAATCTTTTTTGATTTTTTTTATTGTATTATTTTTTTTATCTTTATGATTTTTTTTTATTTTTTTTTATTTTTTTTATTTTTATGACCTTTTTGAATTTTTTGAAATTGATGTATTTGATGAAGATAATGATTTTCACAATTTTATAAGTTTTTTATTCAATTTTCTTTGTATTTATTTAACAAATGTTTTTTGATATTGATTGGTTTTTTTTTGAGTTGACACATTTATTTGAATACACTTAGAGGGCTATATTTGAGTATTCAATATCATGTTGCATATTGCATAGATATGTTGGGCAAGAAAAATGTACATTTGCCATTATAAATTTTGACATTTGACTATTACATGAAGGGACAAAAATGATGTAACTCTAAATCATTAATGATTTTTCAGCAAGCGGCTTGGTTGATGTTAGTTGTCCCAATCTGTCATTGAACATGTAAATTATAAATGCTGAAAACAATTGGTTTCTTAACATACATTGATAATCTCATGTTTTGTTATAGAAAACAGCATTACTTTTGCCAAACATCTTAGGGAATAGCATTTTTTTATCAAACAATTTCGAAGTTAGCATGACTTAGTTCAGTTTTTGCTGCACTCCATTTTTTTAATGAAGTATACTGGCAAATTTTCAAATCTCATGAACCAGAACTATTTGTGCAATTTTTCATGTTTAATAATCATGTAGCTTATGGTGTGTTAGCCTATTTTTATTAGGCATAAGCCTTGCTATTATATTTGATGTAAATTTTTTTATGATATTTATTTTCTTACCAAAGGTGGATTTAGGAATGTGCTGAGGAGAGATGAGAAACATTCAAGATAAAGAGAAGAATTGTGTAGAGCAAAAATCAGTGACAGAGTGAGGTAAGAAGGATGACAGGTGGTGAAGCGAGAGGAAGAAAGACAGAGGCAGAATGAGGGGAGAGAGAAGGAGTTAGAGTAGGATATTAGGTAAATCAGAAAGAGGAGAAGGGACAATAGAAAAAACTTACAATTGATGAGAGAAGAGGAGGAAAGACACCAGCATGAAGGTTTCCAATGAAAGAAAAATAAAAATAATTGTGAGCACAACCAGAGTCACTCTAATTGTGTTAAAACAGGGCCACTTCATAGAAAAGACCCAGAAGTGTTCCCTGGGACCAAAAACTGAACGCAACATCTATTTCACAATCTTTTCCCACTGTGCAAGCATCCATGGAAGGAACTCTCTTATGATCTTATAGAGGAGTTACCCAAGTCTCAAGGAAAGAATGCTATCCTCAAAGTAGTTGAACACTGCACCAGATGGTGCACTCCGTCCCCACCACTACCAAGGTTACATAAGAGGGTATTTCAGACTTAATTGTAGCTCATGTATGGAAGTTACATTGGTTTACTGAAAGTATATTATCAGACATGGGAAGTACTTTCGACTCTAAGTTGTTGAAGGGAATTTTTGAGCAAAAAAACATTAAGCCCATTTCATCGACAGTGTGAAATCTGCAGACTGACAGGCAATCTGAGATATTGAATAAGGCAATTGAATAATACCTACTCCACTTCATTAACTATCAGCAAGATGATTGGGTGCAGCTTCCACATTTGGCTGAATTCTCATAAAACAACCAGACACATTCAGCAACTGGCATGTCACCCTTCTATGCCAACTATTGATACCACCCAAAATTCTCAATTGGTACCCCATAAATGTTGCAAGTTCCAGAAGCCAAAGATAAAATTCAAAAAATACTGAGTATACATCAGTCATTAGAAGCAGTGTTCAAGCTATCCCAACAGTCAAGAAAGCACCATCATGATCAAATGAAGACTCAAAATCTTGTACTACAGGTAGGTGACTAGGTTTGACTAAGATCATGAATCATCTCTACATTATGCCCAAGAACCAAACTAGATCACAGGAAGGTGTGCTCATTTAAGTTCAAATGAAATATATCTGACTCAGAGTACAAACTGGAACTACCAAATTTGATTAGACAAGTGCACCCAGTATTCAATATCTCAGTACTCACAAAGTGCTAAGAATATACAATACCAGGATGCCCAGAAGAGCCACCAGTGCCAGTCTTTGTTGGAAATGAAGAGGATTTTGAAGTGGAAAATTTTATTTCTAAGCAGGTGTACAGGGGAAAGGTTCAGTATTTGATGCACAAGAGAGTTTATGGAGTAGGAGATAGGTCTTGGAAGCCAGTAGACAACTTTAATAATGCTAAGGGGGATTTGAGAAGGATCACAGGGGGCAGGAAGGGTAAAAGTGGGGGTAATGTTAGGATATGAGTTGAGAAGAAAGGAGGAGGAGTGCTGTGGGAACTATACATTTTAATAGGTGGGAGCAAGGAATATTGCATAGGGGGGTCTTATGGGGCAAGCACTGTGGGGTGCTCCTCATTGGACAACTTACTAAGTAATTCAGTTACTTCTTAGTCTCCAATAATTTTAACCCTCACTGTTGGCAGTACCAACCTAGTAGGTCCTGTCTTAGGCTAGTTCTAGTGCTATTAGTAGTCTTCCCTCTTAGGTTTTAAAACCCTACCACCTCAAAGAAGCAACTCACACTAGGAAAGAGGGGTTTAGTTGCAGGAATGGCACTCACAAGTGTCTCTGAAAGTACCATATGTTGCAATATAGATTTTCCCTGCACCACTGTCTGCCAAATAACTGCTGAATATAACAAAAAAAATCTTCTGGCAAGAATGGAAGCATGTGTTTAAGATGAAGGTGGATTCACCCCTTGGTGATGGAATTTTTTTCCATATTTCTTTTCTACACAGAAAGATATATCAAAAACAAGTGAGTGAAATAGAAATCTAATATAATATTCAGATTCTACATTGTCTCTTCAGTGATAATAATTACTTTCCTAGTGGTTGATGTGTCCTGATTGTGAGAGCAATGTCAAAATAAAAAGTGGCCAAAAATTTGTCCAGCCACTGTGCTAAGCTATCATGTGGTTCTTGCATATAGACTGTGGTTTGCACAGCTGACAAAGAGCATCCCCAGCTGTTTCAGAAAATATTTATTAGCTATATGCATTTTTATGCTGCCATTTTTTACTTAATTGCTTTATTCGTCAGCCATATGCAAATTCTTTAGCTAAACACACTTTAAAAAATATCCATCAATCATGTAACTCATTCAATAACTACTAGTACACCCATTTCATACTTCAACTCATATACACACATCCTCAATAACATGGCACAAAGATTCATGCACATTACAGATGAACTAAAATCTATTGAAGAAGAAGATCTTTTAGATTCAATGAAGTCAAGTTATGAAGCCCATAAAAATTATTTATTAATTTCAATCTTATTGATAGACATCACCAGCTAGTGAAAGATTACTATAATACAAATACTACTTACAACTCAACCATGTTTCACCACCATTTTGCATTGGGAAAACTTTATTTCTTAAAATTTCTAACAATATACAGCTACATAATGTGTATTGGACACAGAGGACTGTAAGTGAAATGTGGAGCACCCGGGTTGCTCACTGATGCTTATCCATGACAGAGCAAGTTGTTCTTCTTGGGGGTGTCAATTAGGAGACCTTTTTTTCTTATATTCAATCAACATAACTGAGTTATTATTGAGCTATTATAGATGAGAGGGTGTGGCTGAAGTGTTTGATTCAAATATATGTAGTAATTTAATGCATAGTAGTGGCTATTGTTGTGTGAAGAGAGGGAAAAAAATGGATAAGTGATCAATGAGGCTTGTCTGGCTTCAGTAGATAATGGATGAGTCAAAAAAAGTGGCATGAGGTTTTGTAAATTACAGAAGCTACTCAAGCAACTTTGCTCATTTGATTACACTAAAGCACATGTTTTTTTTGCCATAAGGTGCAAAAATTATGAAACAGTTGTGCAACAGTTACAAAAAAGTTGTTTTTTGCACTTAAGATCCACCTAAGACCTTTAAGTGCCAAAAATAATTGTTACTTAGGGCATCTACCACTGTTTTGGTAACACCCCACTCCATGCATACTTAACTATTACTTTGATGCATATTCCGGCACCATGTCATTTACACCTCACATTAGCTATTCATTTCAGTAAATTTTGGGTACTAGTAAGTATATATACTTACAGATACTTACTTTGCATCATTAAGTTGCACCTCTACCTGCCAATTTTTTTTCATTTTGCGTTTCTCTCTACATACTTAATTGCACCCTTTATTCCACCACTTTTTCACAAATTATCTTTTCAAATCACTTTACTCACTACTCATCACCAAACTTCCTCTATTTGCACTACTATAAACTACTTGAAACCTATTCTCAACCAAAAATGTCAAACAATCCTAGGAAAAAGAGATCTCCAAACTGGAACCCCTAGGATGAAAAACAACTAGCAGTATCTTAGATATCAGTTAGCAATAAACCCAAGTTTTCTACTTAACAGTCAGGCAAAACATTTTACAAGAAAATAGAAGCACACTTTAATGCTCATAGTAAACTGCACTACAGAGATTTTTAACAGATTGAAATCAGGTCTGTAAAGTTTTGATTACTACTACTACAATACCTAAAAACTGAATAATAGCTAATAGAACCTCTATCTAACACTAAATGGTAAGCCTTAAGCACATCATCTCTTAAATTTAGTGCTACATATCATGGTATCAAGAGAAATACACCCAGTGGAACAAGTCCAAGCAATTGGATCCAAAGTGCATTTTCAATCTATCAAGATCAATGTAAAACTACATTCAAGAGCTTATTAGCTTGGGAGAAACTAAAGTTTGCTGGGAAATGGGGTTTAGAGCCTAACAAAAACTCACCTTTAGACAGTTCTTCAAGTGCACAAAGAATGGCCCCTTTAGACACAAGTTTAAGTACAAAAAGATTGTGTGTACAGACTTTTTCTAGTGAGACAAGCACACAAATGGAATCAAGCAGCTTTCCTGCCTTAACTACTCCATCATATAATGTATGTCCTCTTGATCAGAAGGCAGAAAAAAAGCACTGACATGTAGAATCTTTGGAAGCCAAAAAGAAAGAAGGGTTTTCACCTTACAATGAAATGGCTGGAAAAAGAATTGAATCTATGTTTGATAGTAATGAGTTAGCTGGAGAAAAATTAGGTATATCAGAAAAACAACTCAACATATCTCAAGACCAACTTGAACTCAAAAAAGAGAAAATCTTAATTCAAAAGGAAAGACTCATTCTTGACAAAAAAAAACTTGAACTTGAGGAAAAAAATATGAAAATTAATCAGCAAAATAAGAGAATAAATTTGGAGAATTCAGACTGTGAGATGAGGAGCAGTGAGATTAAACAGCTTCTAATTCTGAAAGAAAATAATTTATGTGATGCTGATGATATGGAGACTTTATATAAAATGAAAGAAGATGTAAAAAAAAGGTGGTGCAGTGGTAGGTCTTAATAAAAAATCTACAGAATATGTCTACTTGTAAAAAAATCCAATACATATATTTTATTAGTCCTATGTTTTATTCCATTTAAAATATGTGAAATATTATTACTTAATTATTTAAAATTTGATAAAACCCAAAAAATAAATTAATTTTTTTTGTATTTAATTTTATCTGAAATGAAAAGATAATTAGCTTAAAATGCTTTCAAATTAAGAAAAAAAATTAAGATTAATGCTTACCTTTAAATATTTTTTTGAGAATAATTTTTTGTGAAATTTAATATATATAAGTAAAACATAAATTGTATAAATATTATTTGAATAGAGTTGAGATCAAAAAGCAATATGAACAAATCTTTAGAAACAAATATGAGGCAATAATATAATATTGGGTCATTGGTTAATATATTATTAAATTGTTTATTAAATTATTTAGTTGTGGATAATATATTAATACACTGTATATTAAATTTTTGAGCTGTTGGAAAATATTTTATATTTTTATTAGAAGATAATTTAAATTACATGGAATGAGGAGGGAATGTTCTGAAGAACAACCCTCCTAATACATTTCAAGAGGACCCTCTATGTCCAGTCGCTTTTCCACTGGCAAGTCGTGTCTAGATGGGCCACTTAAGGCAAATATGCCTTACTCCTGGTAGATTGGGGAACACAGGTTTCTGATAAAAAGAACCTAAAAAAAAGAAAATCAAATTAAAAAGAAAGCAAAAAAAACTTACCTACCAAAAATAAGAGAAAGCTGAAGGAAAGATCATTAACAAAATAAAAAAAATTAAATATAAGAAAAAAAATTACCTCCTAAAAAGAAGGGTGAGCCGAAGAAAAGAAAAAAAAAGAAAAACAAATTAAAGATAAGAAAAAAAAATTAGCTACTAAAAAGAAGAGAGAGGCAAAGAAAAGTACAAAAAAAAAAATTGCCAAGAGGCCAAAAAAATAATTATCTCCTAAAAAGAAGGGTGAGCTGAAGAAAAGTACAAAAAAAAAAATTACCAAGAGGCCAAAAAAAAAATACATACTAAAAAGAAGAGAGAGGCAAAAGAAAACAATAATAAAAAAATGAAAAACAAATGGAAGATAAGGCAAAAAATTATTTATATACTAAAAAGTTTTTATTATCCTTCAGTTCTCTCTTCTTTTTAGGAGGTAAATAATTTTTTGCCTTATCTTTAATTTGTTTTTCTTTTGTATTTTCTCTTTCCTTGACCTCTTGGTAACTTGTTTTTTTTTTGTACTTTTCTTCAGCTCACCCTTCTTTTTAGGTGGTAATTTTATTTTTTGGCCTCTTAATAATTTTTTTTTGTACTTTTCTTTGCCTCTCTCTTCTTTTTAGTAGCTAATTTTTTTTTCTTATCTTTAATTTGTATTACTTTTTTTTTTACTTTTCCTTGTCTCACCCTTCTTTTTAGGAGGTAATTTTTTTTTATTTTGTTAACAATATTTCCTTTGGCTCTCTCTTATTTTTGGTAAGTTTTTTTTTTACTTTCTTTTTTTAGGTTCTTTTTATCGGAAACCTGCCTGCCCCAACCTACCAGGAGTGAGGAATATTTTCCTCAAGTAGCCCCTCTAGAAAAGACTGGCCATACAGGGTTCTCTTGCTATATATAAGGAGGGTTGTTCTGTGGAACATTCCCTCCTCATACCTTGTAATTTAAAGTATCTTCTAATAACAATATAGAATATTTTCCAATGACTCAAGAATTTAATATACAGTGTATTTATATATTATCCAACAACTAAATAATTTAATAAACAGTTTAATAATATATTAACCAATGACCCAATATCTTAATATAGAGTGTAATAATTTATTAACCAATGACCCAATAATTTTTTATGCAATGACCCAATATTATATTATTGCCTTTTATTTGTTTCTAAAGATTTATTCATATTATTTTTTGAGCTCAACTCTACTTAAATAATATTTATATAATCTATGCTATACTTATATATATTAAATTTAACAAAAATTGACACTCAACAAAATATATAAAGGTAAGCATTAATCTTATTTTTTTTTCTTAATTGGAAAGCAGTTTAAGCTAATTACCTTTACATTTCAGATAAAATTAAATACAAAAAAATTAATTTATTTTTTGGGTTTTATCAAATTTTAAATAATTAAGTAATAATATTTCATGTATTTTAAATGGAAAAAAACATAGGACTTATATAATATAAAGGTATGAAATTTTTTCAACTAGACATATATTCTCTAGATTTTTTAATTAATTAAACTTTTTTTGAATTACTATTCATTTTCAGTTTCACTGCTTTCCAAGTTATAAATTTTTAAATATTCACATAGTTGAAAGTGGATAGTTGAGTTGCTTAGATATTGACTCCTCTGCATATAATGAGATATACTGTTGAACAAGGCAGGATCATGATGACTTTCAACCACTTGACTTAATATTTTGGGTGTTTTAGATAGGAATTGATTTTTTGTAGATTTTGACTCAATGATCATGTTGTGTAATATTATACAACATGTCATTATTTGATTGACAATTTCTCTCCTCCATAGATGGCATGGCTGTTTAATGATATTAAAATGCTCAGGTAATACTCCAAAGGCACACTCAATGTCTTTTTGTGAAGCTTCTTGTAGTTTGGCAAATTATTGACTTGCTTCATCTTGTGTGTGGGGTATAGTCTTGACAAGCGTGGACCATGGAGGATAGATTCCGTCTGCCAGGTAATACACATTTTTATATTGGTGATTATTTATCTTGAAATGCACCTCATCTTGAGTACCAGCCAATAATTTGTCAAATATGTTACTTCTATGGATAACATTGATATCATTGAGTGCTCCAGGATTTCCAAAAAAGAAATGCCAAAAATGCAGGATCTTGCTAACCACAGCCTCAATTATCATTGTAGGTGTGCCTTCTTTTCATTTAAATTGACCTTCCCAAGCTTCTGGGCAATTTTTCCACTCCCAGTACATCCCATCTATCAAACCAAGACATCCAGGAAATCCTCGTTCTTCATAATCTCTCAATATAATTTTCTTTTTCATGACATTAGGCTCTTGTAAGAACTCCTTTCCATATAAACTAGTTATATCTTTGATGAAGTGCTTTAGAGCTCTCAGGGCAGTAGTTTTGCCAATACAGACATACTCATCAGTTCTATCAGCTGAAATACTATATGCTAGTTGTTGCAGAACAGCTTTCATTTTCTGTTCTGGTGTCAAACCCACTTCGCCACAGCAATCCTAAGTAAATGTAAGAGAATCAAATAATGACTAGTATGTTGAAATATTTCTTAACTTATCTCTTTCCATAGGCAAAAATGGTTCTAATACTTTAGATCCTGACAGATACTGTCTAATAGATCCCTGCTCATGTGGAAACATCTCTCAAAAATGATATTGTTGTACTTACATTTGGGGATAACGTATTCACTCATTAGTCCTTGATGGCCTTCCATATGTTGTCAATTCAATTTTTCTTTTTTTTCTCTTTGCATGTTTAAATTTTGAGTGTTGAATACATAGGAAATAATAAGGGGTATCAATGTTGACTGATCCGCAATTAAATTAATTGTGGATAAAAATCATTATACCCCAATTATTTTCCACAATCATTTTTACTAACTATTTGATTATAAGACATTTTACGTGTCAATGTTCATCTCTATCTGACATTTTTATCCTCAATTTTTCATAACCACATCTTGGAAAACTTTCTGGATGTGCCAGCCTCTCTACCTTGCTGCGCACTCCCATCCTGTCTATTCATTCTATCCATTCAAAACCCCTCCCCATCTCATCTATTTATTTCTTCTCCTTTTCATCTTCAAATATCTCAACATGCCCTGTCATCATAGATCTTATCAACAACAGCCTTCCCCCAGTTGTTCTTCAAATCACATTACCCCCTCTTTCCCCTGCTCAGCTGAGAAATCAAACACTGTTCAGCTAAAAGAAGATGATCATCTCATACTTATCAACTGGCTAAAAAAAAATTAATTATGATTCTTGTTTTGTTACTGAGAATGTAACTAAAGTAGGATGGCCTCCTGCATTAAAAGTCAATGGCTATCTTCTAATGGCCAATGAATTACAAAATGAGACAAAGGGAAGGATTGATCTTTTGTCTAAACAGATGTCTGAACATTTCAAGAATTACTGAGCCAAATACAAGAAGGTTAAGACTCTTTCATTTTCTACTGGTTTTGTTATTATTTACATTGATATCAGTAAGGGCATAAAACACATAGTTGATAAACTTGAATCTCTATGTCCATACTTTCAAGAGATGGATGGTATTTTTGGAGAGTGAGCTGATTTTAATCCTTCCAACATGTTGGATGGTGAAGATGCTATCTCTGAACATAATGTCAAAAAAATCTTTTCCCATCCTCTTCCTCCACTCAAGCCTCCCCTTTTCTAAATTCAAAGAATCTAGATAGCTTTCAAATAGATCCTTATGGTGATATAAACCAACGTGATACCACTCCAGTAAGTTTATATTTCTTGTCTAGTTGTGTTATTTCTTTATTTTTAAAAAGGCTAATGAACAAACCCAGGATCCTCAAGTAAGTGAGTCTGAAGCTAGCATCAATGATAAAGAGGAAAATGTTACCTCCAAATAAAAGCAAAGACCATCAAATACTTTGAATTTTGACAGTCATAGAAAGTGAAACAGAAATAGTTTTCCCCAAACCCCTTTTTCTTCCATTGATGATTTTCTGGAGAAATGTGAATCTGGTAAGTGATAGCATACCTCTTAATAATTACTTGATCTTTTCCTTTCTTTTTTTAATATTCCTTTTCACTCTAGGTAAATTTGAAGTTGCAAGAGCTACTCTCAGATTTCAAAAGAAACAGTACGAGCTCTCTTTGCAAAGGGATGATAGGGCACAAGACTTGGAGGAGAAGAAATTTGAGCTTTCTTTACAGAGGGATGAGAGGGCACATGACTTGGAGGAGAAGAAATTCAAGCTTTGTTTAATAAGGTATGAGAGGGCACATGATTTGGAGGAGGAGAAATTTGAGATAAAGACAGAGGTGAAGGCTCTTGAGTACAATTTCCTATTGGTTCAAATAAAACTCAAGTATCAACTTGAAGAAGGTTCAAAAAAGAAAGATTTCTTGAGAGATTGTGTTAAAGCTAATAAATCTATTGAGGAAATTGAACGCTTAATGAAAATTTTTGATAAATACTTTTTTTTATTTCATTTACAAAGCTTCCTTGACAGAATGCATTAAACCTAACAATCAATCCTTGGCACACACTCTTCACTGAGATTTGAAACATTTTTTTGTAACATTTTAGATTTTTTTTTTTGGTTAAATTAATTTTGTTTTATTTCTTTTTGGTGATAATTTCATATGCAATGACTTTTTCAAGGTCTTGATTCTAGATGATTTTTTAAAAAAAAAATTGAAAACCCCATACATTTTTTCTTCTTTACATTCAAATCATTATATTTACTTTTCTAAATACAGCTAAGTGAACAAAACTCTATATCTGTTTTAAAAATTTGGCAATACCCTCCTCTGCATTTTATTGAAGCAAAGGGTGGTTATCACCAAAATTTTTCTAAGTCATCAATTTCACATGGCAGATTTGAAAATTTGGCAATACCCTTCCCTGCATTTTATTGAAGTAAGGGGTGAAAATCACCAAAATTTAATATAATTACAAATATTAATATATAAGCAACTATTACATATCAATATCCCTAGTTTTAAAGTAATGACAATTCATCCCACCAAAATGTGGACTAAGTCTAGAAACTAAGTTTGGGACTTTCCACAGGTATAGGCAAGATGAACCCCATGAAATAATTTAATTTTATCATGATTACCTTTATATATACAACACAGGGTTGTTGGCCAGTTACTATATTTTAGGAATTTGAAACATAAAAGTTATTTATAAAAAATTTATGAAAAAATAAAAAATATTTGATTGATCTACTAATCCCCATACTTTTTTGATCTACATAATGTTTCTTTAAATCTGTTAAACTTACTGCCTTTTTTTACCTTGTTTATTTGGTGGATTAAGTCTTGAATGATTTGAAAAGACATCCAAAATGTGTGAACTCTTGAATAGATTCCAAGCCAGGTGGAGCTTTGGTAATTTGGTGATTATTCTGAAAAGAGTTTCAAATTGCTTCAATCACACAATTTCCCAAACCAAAATCAATCATGCACTGATGGTCTGGAAAATATAGACATGTTCTTTGATTTTAGCTGGAGATATTATTGGTTGGCCAGTTATTGTATTGATATATGAGAAAATTCCAAAAGTAAGATAATTGGCATCATTCCTATCAATATGAATTTTATTATAGAATCCTGAATGAGTAATAATAACATTTGAAAACAAAAGATATTTGTTTCTAATTTCTTCCCATTTGGAGTCACACCAATTCAGTATTCCAACTTTGGTAGCAAGTTGATGATTCTTTTCAAAAGATTTATTGCAGATTTTTTTGAGCCAAAGAGCAATAAAAGTATTGAAATAAGGTAAGGTGTCCCAAAAGCACAAATTTTCATCTTTTTCAGCTTTAGATAAATTTTTAAGTAAAGGATTGATGCCTATGGAAATAAAATTAGTGAGATGATTTTAAGAATGAAAAATATATTATTAGACATACCAAGAGAATAGCCTATATCAAATCCTGGTCTCCAACCAAATTGAATCATAATACCAGCCAAAAAAATTTTATTCTTTATTGGTAAGCAAGCCAAAGCCATTTTATATAGTCACTATGCAATATAGGGGGTGGAATTGCTAGCAAGTCCTCAACCTGAACTCAGATGGAACTCAGACTGAACCTATACTGAACCCTACTTGAACACCCATCTAAAACTGTTCTGCTGAGTGGTTTCCATCCCTGATTGTATAGTTCCATTATAAATAGCTCATTGTATGTTCAATCCGTGGTGAGTCTTGGTCCAAGGTTGCGGACTTGCTAGCAAGTCTGTCCCCCATATTTTGTGGTGAGTGTTATTATGAGATCAGATAGTAGATTAAAGGTTTCCTCTTTTGAACCATTAAAAGAATGATTTAAAAAAATAAATTGAGGTTTAAAAGAATTACCAATAACTGCTTTAATTTCATCCTCTCCTGATTTGGTTAAATACATTAAATCTTCTGGTAACTTTTTTGGATAAGAATTTTTTTGATACACTCTAGTTTTACAGTACTCAATATTTGATATATGGCCAAATAAGCAATTCAAATGAATTTTATTTTTTAATTTTCTTTTATTCTGCTGACTTTGATCATCATTATTTGTTTTTTGATATTTTGGATGATGATTGAAATGAAGTTGAATTGGAAAATGATGATAAAGATGATAAAGAGGATGATGATAGAGAAGTAAGAGGATATTCTGATTAAGTAGACATTTTTTTCTCTGAAAAAAAAATTTGTGTCAAAAACCAAAAAAATAAGATGGAAAAAAAATAAAACTCACAAAATTTAGTTTGTTTATTTAACCTTCAAGTATCTTCAGCTAAAAGGACAGTTGATTCAAATAAACATAACCCTAATTCTGACTCTACTTTTCAAGTTTGAACAAAAACTTAAAAAATGATGATGAAAAGTCTAAAAATAGGGAGATAAAAGCCTAGATAATAATAAGATAACAGTTTCAGAATCCTTATCCTCTAATTATGCAATATAAAAATGTGAAATAAGATAAGTGAAATTTGGAGAAAAAGACTCAACTTCAAAGATCAAAATCTCAGCAACCACTGAACCTAAATCAAACCTATTTGTGGGAAGTGAGAGATAGGCTTTAGTAGAATCTTCAGTTAAAGGACATGTGATTTAAACAAACCTAACCCTGATTTTTTACATAAAAAAATGAAATAAAAATTTATATTGGGAAAAAAAAGGCTCAACTTGAACAGTCTATATTTCAGAAACCACTGAACTAAATTCAAATCTGTTTGTAGGAAATGAAAGGTAGCCTTTAAGAGAATTTTCAGTTAAAATGACATTAGATTCAAATAAACACAACCCTGATTCCAAGTCTGATTTTCAGAATTTTTCAAAAACTTGAAAAGTGGTAATCGAGATGAGAACAAAATGAGTTTAATAAGTTCACCATTATCCAGATAAGAGTCATACATATATTTAAGTATGAAATTTTTCTAAAAGAAATAAGATATCATATAGGCATGAAAAAAAAGGAAATGAAACTTACCTTGATTGAAAATTAGGAAAATAGAGTGAGAAAGATTGATGTTGGAATTGTGGGGAAATTGAATATGTAGTAAGTTTAATGCATAAAGAATGTGCAATATATGTGTTTTAATGACATGGAGCCAAAAAAAGTGAAATAGGGAAAGGGGGGATAATAACCATGCCAATGAGGGATGAAGAGTAGTGTGATGGAGCTAAAAAATATAGTAAAGAGGGAGAGAAAAAAAGGTTAATTATACAATGGAAATCAAAAATAACCACTTACAAAAAAGATTTAGATACAAAAAATAAAAAAACAGAAAAAAAACAAAAAAAAATTATAATTAGTAATCAAAAAATTAAAAAAAAGAATAAAATGAATTACCTGGAGAGATGTGATGAGAAAATAAATGAAACCAAATTGTTTGAGGGATGTTGGAGGAGAAGAGGAAAAGGATATGAGGGATGAATGAAAAAAAGAAACAGAGAAAAATTATGAAATTTCAGAAAATATTCAATAGGGGGTATCAATGTTCAGGGATCCGCAATTAGGGATCATGAATTTTTTTCCCGGGATCAGACATTATTAATTGCGGAAGATTCTTATCCACTAGCCCTGGGGCTAGTGGATAAGAAATCCACGATAATGCATTATTCCGCCTCTTATACCCCAATTTCCATTCCTAATTCCTGATCCCAAACTCATCTCATCCATGATGGATTTGCAAGAAAGTCACATGACTC
The DNA here is from genome assembly GCA_030280995.1 of Hemileia vastatrix. Taxonomy (NCBI): domain Eukaryota; kingdom Fungi; phylum Basidiomycota; class Pucciniomycetes; order Pucciniales; family Zaghouaniaceae; genus Hemileia; species Hemileia vastatrix. The sequence continues at coordinate 14,801,098 of JASXTE010000004.1, read as the reverse complement.
ATAATTGCTGATGCCATCCTTAAGTCTTTCCTCACTCTATGCTACTTAATTTTGGTGGGGAACACTTAAGTTTTTTTTCTATCTACACACCCCAACTGCACATTTGGCGGTGAATTCCCACTTCCCTCATCACTTAACCCTTCCACCGGCAACAATGAAACACCTCTCTACTAGGAAGCTACTTCACTCAACAATGAATTCTATTACTTTTCTTTTAGTTCTTTACTATAAATCTGACTCTGATTTGGAAGATTCTTTAGCTTATATGTGTTTTCTTTCCAAAAAGTGTTACATCATCACCAGGGGGCCAAATCTTTATCATGATCCCCGATATGATCTGGCCTCCATTCTTAACATTCCTTATTTAAACTTCACACAACTTTTTAGAACTTCTCTCGATTCTTTCTTCAAACTTTATCAACTCATCTCCAATCATCCTATCTTCCATAACAATTCTCATAACAAACAGCATAATCCTGCCATCCAACTTGCTGTTGCTCTATGTTGCTTTGGCTCAAATGGAAATGGTGCTGCCGTAAGACATTTGGATAATCTCTTTAACATAGGATATGGTACCATGATATTATACACCAAGCACTGTATGATTGCTATCCTTTCCCTCAAGTCTCAAACTCTTGCTTGGCCAACTCCAGAACAGCAACTTGAATCCTCTCAAGTAATGCAAGCTGAAGGTTTCCCTGGCTGTATAGGTTCTGTTGATGGCACAACCATCCCTTTGAGTCAAAATCCTGCTCATGATGGCAACCATTATTTTGATCGCAAAAAAAGGTTTCTTCAAAATCTCCTCCAAGTTCTCATCTTTCACAATTTAACTTTTTATCTTCTTTCTAGATACTCTATTGCCGTTCAACTTGTATGCGATGACAATAAAAAATTTATTGCTTTTCACAGTGGCTGCCCTGAATCATGTCATGACTCTTCCGTCTTCCAAAGAATGAGGATTTCTCAATCCCCTGACTCATACTTTGACGAATCTCAGTACCTCCTTGCAGACTCAGCATATGCAAGTGGAAAGTACATTATACCTGCTTTCCGTGGTGCAAATTCAGAAAATGACCCCAAAACTAAATTTAATTATCACCTTGCACAATCAAGAGTACAAATTGAACACTCTATAGGTATTTTAAAGGGACGATTTTCTAGTCTTCGGGAGCTCAGAATCCAATTTCAAAAAAAATTGGAGATAAAAACTGCAAATAATTGGATCTTGACTTGCGTAATACTCCACAATATTCTAGCTGATTTAAAGGATGAGTGGAATGATCTTTATGAAGAAGAGGATCCTGAACCACCACTGGCACTCCCCTCCCTTGATTCACAAATCATTCAATCAACCGGCATACGCCCCATTATAATGCCAATTACTCTCCAACATTTCTCTTCACCCTTTTAATTTTTAATTTTTATGTTTTCATACTTTCCAAATGTCCTCTTTGTGTACTTTAATCACTTGGTTTTGTATTTTGGTTTTTTGCATATTCATTTTTTTTTTTTGAATTTACGGTGAATATCTTTTTTTTGGATGGCTCATTGGTTTTCTTTCACCTCCTCAACATGAAATCGCTTATTTTCTTATATCGCATATTTTGTCAGTGATTTTTTTTTTCATTCATCACTCATATCCTTTTCATCCTCTCCTCAAACATCCCTCAAATATTTTGGTTGCATTTATTTTCTCAACTCAACTCACCAGGTAGGTCATTTTTTTTCTTTTTTCATGGTTTTTTATTTGCTAATCATGATTTTTTTTTTGCTTTTTTTTTGCTTTTTTTTTGTTTTTTTTGTAAGTGCTTCATTTATTTTTGTTCTAGGGTAAACTAATTTTTGTTTTGCTTTTTTCTCTTTTTTCTCTTTTTTTTTTGGTTTTTATTTCTCTCCTTCACCTCTCTTTATCATCCTCAAGGCCCCCCTTTTTCCCCCTTTTTCCCTCTCTTTACCTGTCTCAGACCCCCTTTTTACCCCCTTTTTAGCTGCCTCAAATCCCCCCTTTCCCCACTCTTTAGGTCCCTCATCACCCCCTTCCCCTCTTTTTAGGTGCTTCAATACACCCCCCTTCCCCTCTCTTTATGTCCCTCAAACCCCCCCTTCACCTCTCTTTTGCCGCCTCAAACCCCCCTACCCAATCCTTACATCCTCCTCTACCCCCCCCTGATTATTAACAAACAATCGTTACAGATTGTTCGTTAACAAGGAGGTGAGGGGGGGGGGGGTAGAGAAAGTGGTAACGGTTTGGGAGGGGGTAAGGTGATTGGAAGGGGGGGTTTGAGGTGCCTAAGGAGAGGGGAATGGGGGGGGTTTGAGGCGCCTAAGGAGAGGGGAATGGGGGGGGGGTTTGAGGCAGCTAAAGAGGGGGGAATGGGGGGGTTTGAGGCAGCTAAAGAGGGGGGAAGGAGGGTGATGAGGGACCTAAAGAGGGGGGAAAGGGGGGTATTTCAGGGGGATTTTGAGGCAGGCAAGGAGAGCATTTGAGGGGACTTTTGAGGCAAGGATGGAGGGATTTGTAAGGGCATTTCAAATAAATCAAGGAGAGGAAAAGGGGACATTTATGGGAGATAAAGATGGGTTACCAACTTTCAAATAAAGATACTAACAAATTTTTGTTTGTAATTTTGATTATTTTTTTTATTTTTTTTGCAGTAATATAGAAAAAAAAAATTCTTTCTGATAAGGACTGTCCCTCTTATTTACAAAACAAAAAAGGTTTATAATTTTATTTTTAATTTTTCTATAATTAATTTTTGTGATTTTGATTTTATTTAAATAATTTTTTTATTTTTGATTTTGATTTTACTGATTTTTTTTTTTTTTTTCAGGATCTTGTGAGAAGGTTTTTAATAACCAATCTTCAGGTTCACTTTTAATTTTTTTTTTAAATTTTTTTTTGTGATTTAATTTTTACTGAAATTTTCTTTTTTGAATGAATTTAATTATTAATTTTTTTTAATAGGATTTTGCTTTTATTGTGTTTTTTAAAATAAAACCTCAGGTTTTTTTTTTATAAATTTTTTTTTGGAAAATTTTTTACTGATTTTTTGGTTTTTTTTCAATTTTATTTTTAAAATAAAAAAACAGCTTTTTTTATTATTAGGTAGGAATTTTTTTTAAAAAAAAATTGATTTAAAATTTTATTGACAATTAATTTTTTTTTCAGATCAAAAAAATGTCTTCTTCTTCTGATTCACCCCTTACTTCTCTCTTATCTTCATCTTTATCTTCTTTATCATCTTCATCTTTATCATCTCTATCATCTTCTTTGAAATCAACTCTATCATCTTCTTTGAAATCAACTTCCATACAATCATCTTCTAAATCATCAAAAAAAATTAAAGATAATCAGTCTCATCAGAAGAAAAGATATTTAAAAAAAAAGATTCTCTGCAAAAGTTATTTTTGTCATATCCCAAACATTTTTTTTATAAAACTAAAGTAGATAAAAAAATTCAATATCCGAAAAAATTCCCAGAAGATATCAAATATCTAACAGAATTTGGAGATGATCGAGTTGTTGCAGTTATCAGCAATACTTTTAAGCCTCAATTCATTTTGGAAGTTCATTCATTCGATGGTGTAAAAGATGAAGCTTTTAATCAACTATCCGATCTTATCATAACTCTTTATCAAATGGCTTTGGTTTGGTTACCTATAAGGAATAAGAATTTGTTGGGTGGTATCATGATTGGTTTTGGTTGGAGACCTGGTTTTGTCAAAGGATATTCTCTTGGTATGTCTAATAATTTTTGTTCCATTCTTAATATCATTTCACTTATTTCAATTATATAGGCATATATTCATTGCTCAATAATATCACTAAAGCACAAAAAGATGAAGATTTTGGCTTATGGGACACTCTACCTTCCTTTAATTCTTTTCTTGCTCTTCGACTCAAAAAGCTCTGTAATAAGGCATTTGAAAAAAATCATGAACTTGTAACCAAAGTTCGAATACCAAATTGGTGTGACTCCGAATGGGAAGATATCAGCCACAAATATCTTTTATTTTCTAATTTTATTATCACTCATTCTGGATTCCACAATAGGATTCATATCGATAGGAATGATGCAAATTTTCTTACTTTTGGAATATTCACATATATCAATCCGATAACTGGCCACCCAATACCATCTCCAGCTAAAATCAAAGGACATGGTTTATATTTTCCAGACCACCGGTGCATCATTGATTTTGGTTTGGGAAATGGTATCATCGAAACTATTTGGAATTCTTCTAAGGATAATCATCAAACGACCAAAGCTCCTCCTGGTTTGGAATCCTGTCAAGATTTCACTCATTTTGGTTGTACTTTTCAAATAAGTCAAAAGTTGATTCAAAGAATCAACAAAATAAAGAAAGAAGGTAAAGTTAATCGATTTAAAAAAACTTTATCTAGATCAAAAAAGTATGGGGATTAGAGTTGTCATCAAAAATTTTATATTTTTTCATAACTTTTTAATAAATATTTTTTATATATCAATTTCCTCAACTAAAGTAATGGGCCAACGACCTTGTGTTGTATAACAGGTAATCATGATAACATTTATTTGTTTCATGGGTTTCCTCTTGCCTATACCTGTGGAAAGTCTCAAACTTTTGTTTCTCGACTTGGTCTGCATTTTGGCTTGAGGAATTGTCATTACTTTAAACTAGGGAAATTGATATATATTAGATATTTATTTAATAATTTATGTAATTATATTAAATTTAGATGACTTCCACCCCTTACTTCAATAAAATGCAGGGGGGGGTATTGCCAAATTTTCAAATCTGCCATGTGAAATTGATGACTTGGAAAAATTTTGGTGATACCCACCCCTTGCTTCAATAAAATGCAGGGGAGAGTATTGCCAATTTTTTTAAACAGATATAGAATTTTTTTGACTTGTAAATATTTTTGTGATACCCGTCCCTTACTTCAATAAAATCCATGGGGGGTTTCGCCAAAATTTCTTATAAGACTTGTGAAATTCTTGAAATGTAAGAATTTTTGGGATACTGGTAAAATGCAGGGGGTAGTAAAGCCAAATTTTCATATAAAACTTTCAAGATTCATGACATGAAAGAATTTTCGTGATACCCACCCCTTACTTCAAAATAATCCAGGGGTGGGGGATTGTCAAATTTTCAAAGGAGACTTGAAAATTTTATTTAAAAAAAGAATATTTAACATTAAAATACGATATTTCAAGAAATACAGAAAATAATTGTAAAATTTATGTACAAATAAATATGAACACATGAAGTGTGAAATAAATAAAAGAAACTAGTCAACAAAAAATTTCATTAATTGTTCTATTTCTTCAACAGATTTTTTTGCTTTAATGCATTCTATCAAGAAATCTTTCTTTTTAGAACTTTCTTGAAGATCATGCTTATACTTCATCTGTTCCATTAAGTTTTGATGCTCAAGTGTTTTTTCCTCTTTTTTGGATTTTTCAATACTAAGAGTTAACTCGAACTTCTTCTCCTCCAAATCTTGGACCCGATCATCCTTCTGTAAGGAGAGCTCATACTTCCTCTCTTCCAAATCTTGTACTCTGTCATCCCTCCTTAAAGAGAGCTCATATTTCTTCTTTTCAAAGCTTAGAGTCTCTTTAGCAATTTCCACTTGTTCTAGAGTGAGAATAAAAATTAACATAAAGTAGAAGAAAAGCAGAGTAAAGTAATAAGAGGTATGATATCACTTACCAGCATCACGTTTCTCTAAAAACTGTTCCATCGAAGAAAAAGGTGTTTGTGATGAAGTATCACTTTTTTGTCTTCTTTGGGAGAGGAAATTTAGACTACTTGAAGCCCTTCTCTTTTTGTTCAACGTAGCATTTTCCTCCTCATCATTGTCACTAGCTTCAGACTCAGTTGATTGAGGATCCTGGGTTTGTTCATCAGCCTTTTAAGAAATAAGAAAAAGATAAGTAAATAAAAAATAGAATTGATAAGATAAAAGAAAAAAGAAACAGACCTGAGTTAGATTTGGTTGGGTTAAATCACCTATAGGATCTACAGAAAAGCTATCTAGATATGTCTCATTCAAATGAGGGGAGGCTTAAGTGTAGGAATAGGATGGGAAAAGATTTGCTTCGACATCATGTTCGGAGATAGGATCTTCTCCACCCAACATGTTTACAGGATTAAAATCAGCTCGCCCTCCAAAAATTGCAACCATCTCTTTAAAGTAAGGACATAAAGAATCAAGTTTATTGTCTATGGATTTTATGCCCTTAGTTATATCATTGTCGGTAATCCCAAAACCAGTGGAAGATGAAAGAGCCTTTGCCTTCTTGTATTTTGCTCGGTAATGCTTGAAGCGTTCTGACATCTGTTTAGGCAAAAGATCAATCCTTCCCTTGGTCTTATTGCGTAATTCATTTGCCATTAGAAGATAGCCATTAACTTTTGATGCGGGGGGACGTCCTACTTTAGTGGCATACTCAGTACCAAAACAAGAATCATAGTTAGATTTGGTTTTCAGCCAGTTGATAAGAATGAGATGGTCATCTTTTTTTAATTGAACAGTCTTTGATTTCTTGGCTGAGCGGGGGAAAGTGGGAGTAGTGGGATTTGAAGAACAACTTGGTGATGGCTGCCTTTGAGAAGATCTAGGACGACGAGGCATGTTAAAATATAAATGAAGATGAAAAGGAGCAGAAACAAGCAGATGAGATGGTGAGGGGTTCTGAGTGGATATAATGGACAGGATGGGACGAGAATGTGAGTGATCAGCAAGGTAGAAGCCATATCCAGAGAGTAGTCCAAGATGTGGTTATGGCAGAAAGTAGGTCAAGATGTGGTTATGACAGAAGGTTGTCCAAGATGTGGTTATAGAAAATTGAGTAAAAAAATGCCGTATAAGAGGTGAACATTGACACGTAAAGTGTCTAATAACCCAATTATTAGCAAAAATAATTGCAGAAGATAATTGGGGTATAAGGATTTTTATCCGCAATTAATTTAATTGTGTATCCCTGAACATCGATACCCCCTAATGTGATGTTGAGCTAGTGAAAGAAAACCAATGAGCCATCCAAAAAATAGATATTCACTGTAAATTCCAAAAAAAAATGAATATGTAACAAACAAAAATACCAAGCCAAGTGAATAAAGTATACAAAGTGGACATTTGGAGAGTATGAAAACAAAAAATTGAAAGGGTTGTGTGCCAAAATGGTGGAGGGTGATTGGCATAATGACAGAGCATATGCTGGTTTAATAAATTTTTTGTGATTCAAGGGACAGGAGAGCCAGTGCTGGTTCAGGATCCTCTTCTTCATAAAGATCATTCCACTCATCCCTTAAATCATCTAGGATATTGTGGAGTATAATTTAAGTCATTATCCAATGATTTGCAGTTTTTATTTCCATTTTTTTTTATATTTGATGCTGAGTTCCCGGTATGGTAAGGTAAACTCTTACAGTCGCCTTGCTGTAAGCAGAATCCGGAGGAGATGTGTGGATTTAGCTGAAAACCCCGTCCTTCCAACAAAAATAACAAAGTAGGTGTTCTAAATCGCTAAGCTACCCAGTATATTTAGATCAGATGAAAAATTAATACTGAAACTCTTGAAAATTTAACGCTTATTGAGATTTAAATAAAAGTGGCTGTTGAGAAAAGAAATAATGATAACAACAATTAAGGTGTACCAGTGAAAGATCTGAAAAGATTGACTTTTATGTTTTTATAATAATTTGAATTTTTATGAGACAGAAATAATCAAGTCCCAGTGATGAAGACCTTTCTAAAGATACCCTGTATGAAGTGTGATTTAAATTGTTGAGTAGTATTTCTAAAATGTTATATATAAAATATAAAGTTATAAGGGTATTACAATTTTATTTAATTTGTTGAGTAATAAAAAATGAGACCATGGTGGTTAAAGATTAAGCTGTATGATGTATGATGATTGTAAGATGATGCCCAATTTTGAGTCTGAGAGGCTCTTAAGTATACCTAGTCATGTGCCTAAGTTTCCCCTCCAGAGCTCAGCCAAAGCCCATCCAGAGCCTCCGGAGTCCAAGCGGAGTCCGTCCAGAGTGCAAGCAGAGTCCGTCCGGAGTTCAAACGGAGTCCGTCCGGACCTCCTGACTCAATTAGAACCTTTAAAACTATAATAAAAAATCTAGAAAAATTACACATGATAGAGCCACTTCCCCTTTACATTTCTGACTAATTTTAGTAGCCTGGGCAGCTCTAATCACCCTGTGAGAATTCATCAAAGTTAAGTATTTTTCTAAAAATGTAAATATTTCTATAAAACTTTAAAATTCATTTAAAAATATAAGAAAAATAGTAAAAATTTTGGGAAAATTTTGCAAGGTTCTTGAGTGACTCGAATTGATACTTATAAACTTTTCAGACCGTAAAAATATTTTTTCTCCGTAAAATATATTGTTTTTGCGTAGGCATTTGCTTTTGACCAATTTCTTCATATTTAAAACTCAAATAAAGTAAATAAAACCCTTTTATAAAAAATAATAGCGCCATTCTTGCACGCTGTAATAACTCCATTTACGTACTTAGGTGCCATACTAAACTTTAGGCTACCACATCCTACCTCCAATTGAGAATGTCCCCATTCTTAAAACTTTGCATAAGTGGTCGAACACAATATTCATCTTTAACCTTCAACCACCATCTTCATTATTCAACTTTAAAATTCATCTTCATCAATATGTCTTTCAAAGAACTTTTCACTCCATGTGAACTCCTTGCTCGCTACCAGGTACCTTGTTTAATGTCCAACCCTAATCTTCCTGGCAGGACCGCTTGCGACTTATGCCGTGTGAAAAAAGTCAAATGTAACCGGCCAATACTTCCTTCTAAAACAAACGTATATTTAGGACCAGAAGCTCTCCCTGATCCCACAACTTCTAAAAAGCGATCAAAAATTCCTTTCTTCTTAAAACGAATTAGATCAAAAACAGCTTCAACATCAAAAGCTCAATCTTCTTCAGCGGATCCCGGCCTAATTTTCCTTCACAAGATCCTAATCCTATAACGCCAGTGCCCCCAACCAACTTTGCTGAGACTATGTTTCTTGGCTCTAAATGTAAGACCCTATTATCTTACTAAAAAAAAAACTTTTAATCAAAATTGACTAAACCTTAAACTTAATAACATATTTGAACTTCTAGCTGTCGAAATAACCAACACTGATGACGTTGGCAAAGTGAAGACGGACTATATTAATCATTATCCAAATTTTCATTGCTATCTTTTTCTTGACTTTACAAATGAGTTGAAACAAAAAATGCTGGCCTATTTTCAAGAAACTCCAGCTAATAACCATAAAGACCTCATGAAAAGAAGAATTTTAATGCAAAGCTTTGATAATGATGTTGAAAAATTTCAAAGAAATTATCTTTTCTAACAGTATAACTTGATAAAATTTTGTTTTAGCTTAGTCTTCTTTAACTTTAAAATAAATGTTGTTTTCTTTCTTCTCTGGCTTAACATAACATGAAATAATAAATAATATAAATCTTGTGATGATTCCACTACTGAGAGCAAGGTTTGAATCCCTTCAGACTCCCATATACCAGTCTTCCTTCTTGTCACAGCATTGAGAAAGTGGATCTTCCTAATGAGCCAAATACTCCTGATTCCAATCTCATAGGGCCCCCCACTGAGCCAAATTCTATGATTCCAATCTTGCCATAAGGTCCTCCAAGCTTCACACCAAAAATGGCCTAACAATGAGGCACTAAAAAAAATCATTCCCTAAAATCCAACTACCATCCTAACTTCTGATTCCTTCATCACAATTTTCAAACTTTTCTATACAGCAAACCCATAAAATACTTTTGCCAGGCTTCCAATAATAATAATATTAACTTTAGACCATGTTAAAGCGCCACAAATTTCACCTAACTAACCATTATGCTTTCCTTAGCATCATTACCACCTTAAAATTTTAACCTCCTAAAGCTTATCAGCACCCAATTCCAGAAATAATTGAATAACCAGTTTAGAGTCTTAGTGGACAGTGATAAATAAAAGATTGAATTCAGTTATCCAAACAAGATTGACATTCAAGTTTAAAGTCTTGGTGGACCAAACATATAATCGATTTCCAGTTTATGGTCTTGGTGGACCAAAGATCGTTTAAGTGCATAAATAACTTGAAATATTCCTAAGTAAGGCCTAGGCTTGACCAAAGATTGAATAAACTTGATAATCCAGTTTAATGTCATAGTGGACCAAACATTTGATTTACAAGTAATCCAGTATAAGGCCATAGTGGACCAATGAATGTTGAATTATCCTGCAGATATTAATTTTCCAGTTTAAAGTCATAGTGGACTAAAACAATGAATGAACTACCAGTTTAAAGTCATGGTGGACCAAACATTTGATCGATAAGAAATCCAGTTTAAGGTCATGGTGGACCCAACAACTTGATAATAGCCCAGTTTAAGGTCTTGGTGGACCTAACAACTTCTCTATCCTAAAACCCAGATTTTGCCACCAGTTTTCTTCATCCTAGTTTCAAGTTTTCTTCTTCAAAAAAATATCTCCTAACAAGATGAAACCTACTGACTTCATTGCTTCAGCTGATCAATCTTGCAAATATTGTGCTTTCACCCATAGGGAATGTATCTTCACTTTCAACTGGCAAAAGCACACTTATAACAGGGCCTGTTTATCCTGTTATGAGAAGAAAAAAAATGTTCTGGCTTGAATTGTGGTTCTTTCCACATTACTGCTACTAGCTTTGCCTCCTTCTGAAAACCTCCTCCTTCTTCTTCACCTTCTACTCCACCCCCTATTCCATCAACTTTTAAAGATCCTATTCCTTTTTCTCAATCAGCCTATTTAAATCTTTCTTCATCACCTAATCCTCTGGGTCCTTCTCTCCAATCTAGACTTGCTGCTACCCCCAAAGAACTCTTACTGCTCCCAGGTCCATGCTTCAACCTTCAAACAATTCTTCTCCTACTTCCAACATCTTGAAGCACAAAAGGTCCTATAATAGCCAGCAATCTTCATCTTCTCTTGTTTCATCCAAAAGACCCAGAACATCTACTTCAAACTCCAAATCCAACACCAGTCCTCCTCATCTATCAAAAATTAAAAATCCTTTTTTAAACATAAAAAATCCCACTCCATTACCAAGTAAGCCATTTATCTATGATCTTGATAGTGTTGACACAGGTTAGTTGTCCCTTTTTATTTTCTTTAATCTTCAGGTTTTAATATTGCTGATATTTTAATTTGATAAGCCTCCACTGGTTCTCCAATTCCATACTCAGCTTATGAACTACCAGAACCTAGTCCAAGGTTCCCTAGAGTTCCAATTCACCTAGTGTCTGAAAGGCTCTTTGCTAATTTTAATAACCTTATCGCTTATTTCCAACAATACCCGCCCTCTGATAGATCAGAATCTTGGATGAGAGAACAACTGTTAAGAGATCTTTTCAAAATAGCCAACTGGCTTCAACACTATTGTGACCGTGAAATAAGATTTGAATCCCAGGAAATCGATCAAGGTCCTTCTAAATCTTCTGATTTCAATTCTTCAAAAGATAATAACCCTTGATGGTGTTCTTCCTGGTACTTAGCTTTCTTGAATAATGTTTAAAAAATAATAATATAAACATCTAAACTAGCTAAAACTAAAATACCTTTTTATTATTATTATTTTTATATATATATATATATTATTTTATTTTTTATTTTTTATTTTTTTTAATTATTATTATTATTATTATTTTTTAATTTAATTTGTTTTTAATTTAACATAAAAGATTTTAGAAAAGATAGTTTTGAAATAAAAGTTAAATTTTATTTTATTTTTTTAAAGAAAGATAAAAAAAGTAATAAAAAAAATTTCAAAATAAAATTTTAAAAGATGCCCCCGGGCCATTTGATGAGCCATACCCTTGACATCATACCCACATCCAAGTGCAACTTGATGTGGTTACACAATTTTGAGAAATTTAAACTAAAAGAAAATAAAGGAAAGTTTTTAGAAGACAATTTTATAATGATGATCACTGGGTGGGCTCCCTCCAATTTATAAAAATGATTAGAGACCACCAGTCAGCATCACCTTTGCAATAATTCATAATATGTATTTAAAGGAAAGAAATCACAATCTAACATAAAAAATCAAAATCAAAAAAATATAAAAAAAAATCTTGAATCCGGCGTTGAGAGCAGTGTCTCTTGATTCGTTCCAGTTTATAGTCTTAGTGGACTTCCTATAATTAAAAGACAAAGCCAGGACTCAACTAGAAACAGGGAAAATTTTGGAAACGAACATTATGGGGTAATTGTGTATAAAGCAGCCAGCCCATCAATTACCCCCACACTTGCCAATATTAAATTAAGAATGTTCCCCTGTGAACAATTCTTCCAATAAATTTTTTTTTTAAATTTTCCAACACTATCTTCACCCATATTTTAAGAATTTTAAAGTTTGAAAATTTCAAAGAAGATTTTCTTGCATTTCGTTAAGTTTCATCACAGTTTCGTCGCCCATATGCAGTGTAACAACAGTTAAGTATTTGATAAAAAGAAGATAGTTTATCCTCGTTGTGGAGGTTGATAAGATGTTTTTTTAAAAAAAACATCATAGTTTATCCTCATTGCGGAGGGATCCATAAAATTTTGTCGATATCATAGTTTATCCTCATTGCGGAGGAAGACTTCGGCACTCCTGGTGCCTCTAGGATAGAACCATTTCACTTTATCGGCCGCTACCCTCTTCTTCAATACTACTCCATCCAACTCTTCTAACACATATGAACCCCTAGAAACTTGCTCCTTGATTTTATACGGTCCATTCCACCTATCTGCAAACATCTTTCCCCACTGACTTTCCAAACTCCTATTATACACCAAGACCATATCTCCTGGGTTCAAAGGTTTCCTAAATTGATGTGCCAACCGCTCATCCCATTATCTAACTGATTGATTTTGGATCTTCATCATCCGCAAATATGCCTTTTCTAAATATTCTTCTTTCTTTTCTAGCTGCATCATTCTTGCACACAATAGATCATCAGTAGTTTTGACCATGTCCCAGTCAACTACAAGATATGATTCAGCTTCTAAATCAACCGGTAAAACTGCTTTGTGTCCAAAAACAAGTTCATAAGGTGAAAATCAGGTCGTCCTTCTGGCAGTGATTTGATCAGCAAATAAAACTATAGGTAAATAGTGCCTCCACTTTTTGGCACTTGTCCCACACATTTTAACTAAAGCATCCTTAATAACTTGATGCCCTCATTCAACCATGCCTTCAGCTTCAGGATAATATGGGGTTGCTACCCTAACCTTTGATCCAATTTTAGATACAGCCTCTCTAAACTCAGCCCCAAATTCAGGACCTCCATCTACCGTCACCAATTTCATCACTCCATATCGATACACCCAATTATTAAACAAAAATTCTGCCACATTTTTGGCAGTCAAATTAATAAGAGGTGCTGCCTCTACCCAACTAGATAAGTTGTCTCTGGCTACAATTAAATATTTATACCGTCCTTCTTTGATATGAACGGCATCCAAACTGACTCTCCCAAAGAGTGTATTTTCTCCAGTAGCACGTCCAGGTTCTTTTGGACTTAAATAACTTTGTCTTTGAGACTCTTCACATGACTGAACCCACTGTTTAACAGCCATCTTCATGCCAGGCCACCAAAATCGATCAGAAACTCTTCTAAACGTTTCTCCAACACCTCTATGCCCGAGATCTTCATGCAGTAATTTCAAAACTAATTCTTGCCCCTTCTGTTGAGTTATAACTACTTGAGGATTTTGATACCTTCTCCTCATTAAATGTCGACCAGATAGGTAAAACTTAGATGAATTCCTCTTGATAGCCACCCATTCATCGTCTTTACAATCTTCTGGTCTCTCTAAAGTCAAAAAATATTTGACTAACAAAAAATAAAAACCAGTCTGACCCCAGACTTCATCTTGAAAATTGATTAATATAACATCAATAGGGACTTCTCTATCACCAATATCACCTGCACATGAATGAGCCAATAAATGTTGTCCCCTAAATAAATCTTTAATCAAGCTATGTCGACATTTTTCTTCTGAACCATTGAATCCTTCGTAAACCATATTTGAAAATACCTCTTTCTCTTTATCCACCTTTTTATTTAAATTCTCTAATTCTCCAACATATACACTATTCCTTAACTTTCTACTATCCCACACTACCAATCCATCTTCCTCTACATACACCACATCTTCTTCTACCTCCTTTCTACCAAATTTATCTACACCTTTTCCAACACCTTTATTAACATAAAAACTATTTTCCAGTTTATCCTCTTGGTGGAGGTCATCATCACCATAATCTAAACATAATAATCCTTCCAGTTTTACCTCATGGGGGAGGTATGGGAAGTCTTCAGCTCCTTTAGTGCTGGATTTGATAATAGGTATATCTTCATCGAACTCTTCTGAGTCTGAATCTTCTTCAATGGGTGGTCTCCTTGATAAACCATCTGGCATAGTAAAAGTCTTGCCAGGCTTATGAACTAAATCAAACAAAAAATTTTGAATAAAAGCTACCCATCTCGTCATGGGTGCGTTCGGTAAACTTGGGGAATTAATCATCTGGATTAACGATTTGGCATCCACTTGCAACTCAAAATGTTGCCCCCACAAAATATGCTGAAGTTTCTTCAGTATTTTTTCCACACCACATAATTCCAATTTTGGTTGAGAATATCTTGATTCGACCTCAGTAAATACTACAGATTCATACCTAACTGGCCTGATGTAACCAGCTTTATCCATCTGAGACAAAACCGCCCCAGCTGCAACCTGACTTGAATCAACTGCTAAATAAATTCTACCAGCATCTTTTCCATAATCCAACTTGTGCAGGACTAAATCCTTCCCCACAACCTCCTTCAACTTCAAAAACGCCTTCTAACACTCTTCATCCCACTCCCAGTCTGCATCCTTTCTCGTTAACTGTCTCAATGGAGCTGCCAATAAAGAAAAGTCCTTAATAAACATTCTAACATATACGCAAACACCTAAAAACCCTCTGACTTTGGTCGTATTCTTGGGTCTTGGCCAGGACTGAATTTTGTTAACTTTCTTCTTGGACATAATCCTACCCTCTCTACATACCACATGGCCTAATATTTCTAAGGCTGGCACACAACATGAAAATTTTGAACCTGAAATAGTTAAGCCAGCCTCTTCAATTCGAAACAAGATTCTTTCTAAAGTAATTGCAAACCCCCAAATGAATTTGCGTATCCCAGGATTCTCTTCCAACACCTGGTTATCATAGTCGGTTGTTGGTCCCTTAATTCCTCCATCATCTATAAAGATTCCAGCATATTGTGGAATTATGTCTTGAAGGATCCAAGCCATCTGAGCTTGATAAACTACAACCGAATTTGTTGCTCCTTGAGGTAATCTTGTTAACTGTAAACTTCCTAGTGGTGTATCAAATGAAGTGAAGGCCTTGAGTCCGGATGTAACTCTCTCTCATCATATCCACCCATAATATCTCCCAAACCGTAACACACTCTCCCTGCAAATGCTTCAACAAACTCCTCAGCACTAGGTGGTATCCCAGCATCTTTATTATAACCCTATTTAATTCCCCAAGATCATGAACAACTCTAAGCTTGCCATTCGGTTTCTTGATACAAAATACCAGACTAGAATAACTTGACGATGATTGCTCATACATTCCAGTGCATATCCTTTCTCTGACAACTTCAATATAGGCTTCTTTTAATGCAGTGGGAATAGGAATCGGTTTCTGCTGCCACGGTTCATGACATACCACAGGAATCTTGTAAGGCTCCCCTTAGGAATGCTTCAACACACCCCTCTCCTCTTCTACAAAAGCAATGGCCTTCTCTCGCTTGACCATCACATCCAACAACAACTTCTTCTCTTCTCCAGACAACCAACCATCAGGTCCAAAATTAACAACACCCAGTCTCTCAAAAGTGATTCTTGACGTCTCAAAAAATTCAGGCAGATTCTTTAACAAGGGACTTTCATAAGGATCTCTTGATAACCTTGGTCTTCTCAAGGGTGGATTTAATTTGGCAGGTAGTGGTTAATTAATACGTCGAACTTTATTTGCTACTTTCTTATATTTGGCTGCGTCCACATCTAAATAAACTTGAGGTAAAACATTTACTTTTGTTTCGCCATTAAAAATTTCATCAAATGAATCTTCTTCATTGTCAGAATCGGAATAAGAAAAATTAGAAAAATATTTTATCTCATTTTTAAATTTTACCCTTTTCTCCTTTCCCTCGTCTAATTTATAAACAGATTTTCCAACACCTTTGCTTCCCTTATCCAACAGTAAATTGCCCGTAAAGAAAGTTGGCATTTTAACCTCTTGCTGGAGGACCGGAATAACATTTTCACATAAATTATTTTTTTGTGTTTTAATTATACTGAGATTTTTAATCGGGGTTTGATGTGATTTTTGCAGTTTACCCTCTTGCTGGAGGTCAATAGAAGAAGATACTTGCAGTTTAACCTCTTGCTGGAGGTTATAAAACATACCCTTCCAATTTTTATCCAACCTAATTTTGCCCATTTTGCCTTTTTCACCATTTTTAAATTTAATAGAAAAACAGGGTAAATCCAATAAACATATAGAAAAGTCCAAAACGTACTTGCACTCCAAAGTAATATTAACAGAAAATAATTGAGAATCCACTTGAATTATCTCCAAGTGAGCTGACCTATTGCAATCTGGGATCTCATCCTGAGGAGAGATTACAACATTAGAGTGATCAGACCCTGCTACCCCAAAAAATGAGGGCATTCATCCCTTTCCAACAAACATAATTCACCAGAAGCCATCCGTTTTATACGCTGCTTCTTGGTGCAAGCACAACACTGGCACAGAGTAGTAATCCCTGGCCATGTTTCCCAACCTTCATCTCCAGGAGGCGCTAACCGCATATGTAACCTCCGCATATCTTCACCAGTGATTTCCCAACTAATTTCCATGCCAGCTTGATACCCTATCCTGGCCTCAAAATCCATCAAAAAAGGACTACCAAGAACAGTTTTGACTGCTCCTCTGGCCACATAAAAGTGAACCTTACCAACAGATCCACCAATGCCTAACCTGACATGCTCAGCTCTGCCCATCAGCTCTTTTGAATGCCCACCTATACCTCTGAGGTTTCCCCCAGTGCCACTTTTAATTGGCAAGCCTATACTTGATGCTTGCTACAATGAAATCAAATTAATTTGAGACCCTGAATTGACCAAGGCCTTTACTTCTTTACTGTTAAGAGTTACCACCAGGTAACCCAGGGGAGCGGAAATATGCGTATCTACATCTTCCCTGAACTTTTCAACATTTTCACAAATATATTCCACCTCTCCAGTGGAAACCTGATGCCTCGTCAAATGCTTCTTTTGCTTTTCAGAAAGCGCCAGACTAATTGTAAATAACTCCCCCAAAGATAAGGGAATCTGCAGTTGATTCACCCTATTCAAAACTATGTCCATCGCATTAGCTTGACCAGAAACTACTGGCCGCTCATACTGGACCTTTGATTTAACAACCTTGGCCCTGGGTACCTCTTGAGGTCCAACCGAGCCATCTTCACCCCCCATTATAACATCTTCACTTTCTATAACCCTAACTCTGTCACCAGCTTCTTGCACTAATCCTAATCCATCGCTAGTCCTTCTTACACCCTCCATTGGGATGGGACTGCTAAAACTTGGTCTGGGTAGAGACGCCAACGGTACGTCCTCCTCAGAATCCGAATCATCCTCTGGCATAGGCTCACCATTTAAATCAAACTTGCCATAACTAGGGGGCCCTATATCAGAAATCCCCTTCTGCATTTGATATAATTCGTCCTTAGAGTAAGAGTTCAATTTGTTGGCGGCAGTTTGAGCACTAGAATTTTTGTCCTTAGAGTAAGGGTTCACTTTGTTATTGGCCTTGCCAGGATTAGCCCTCAATTGGCTCTGAATGCTACTCTTTGCCTTAGTAGCAGCTGCTCTTCTAGCAGCATTAACATCGCATTTGCCGGCCATACAACTACCCTCCACTTGGGCCACCGTTGCCAGCTCTAAGCCTCCAAAAGAAATAGAAAATGTGGCTTTACTGACCTCTTTCACCTTGCCCTTTTCAGCTTTACCACCATTATCATTACCATTTTTGCCACCCTTGGCATTAACGTCTTCATCCGTCACCTCTTCAAATCTGGCTCTCCTTTCAGCCGTTAAACTTCTTCTGACCAAATCAGAAGGAGACTGTCCATCACTGGGCTTGATGAACAAACCATCAGGAAATTTATAAACTTTACCATCAAATAAAACTCGCCCAGAATCCATATCCTTATCAAGAGCAAAACAAACTGTTGCTCTGTGCCCCCTCCTATTACAATAGGAGCACACCTTTGGCTCATTGTAGCCACCTCTATAACTACTACCACCATTCCCAACATTTCTCCCATTGCCTGGGAAGCGGTTACCATTATTATTGCCATTATAATTTCGACGTTCATAGCCTCTATATTGATAAGAAGTCGATGTCAACGAAGAAGCAATTGGGGCTTTGTTAGCCTTCTGTGTCTCTTGAACAAATATTTTTAATTGTTTAGTTAAATCAGCCAAGTGATTGACCATCTTATTATCCACATTACCCTCAACTTTTGCAGCAGGTAATCCCACTTGTGCCTTCTTGGCCTCCTGGGCTTTGACCATAATATCGTTGTTTTCGGCCAAAACTTTGCTAACCTTGCTAACATATTGAGTGCAGGACTCTTGATATTTTTCCAATGCTAACAACTTGAGATGGGCCTGAATGTTCTCTTTGATAACCTCCAGAGCTGGCAGTTTCTGCTCACCATTAGACAGTTCCTTCATCAAATCTTTTCTTGAAAGATCCTTCAAGACATCCATTCAAATATCCCTACTGCATGCTGACCAAAACAAATCTTTTGCCTGGTTCTCATGCACTAACTCGTCCACCAGTATGAGGTATTCCACCACTTCATCAAACTGAACACAGAGCTTTTTGAAGTCAGCCATAGAAGAAACACCACCCTTTGATTGCCAGTCTCCAACTATTTTATTGAGGTCCATCATAGTAAACCAAACACCCCATCTATCAACCATAGCTTTAGAAAGCTTAACCCAATCCTTGTCCTTGAATGCCTGCATAGCAATAACCTCTTTTTCCACCTCCCTATCAGCAATAAAAAACCTAACTTGTTTCACCATATCCACATGAGAAGCACCATCAACAGCAGCAGCAGCTTCATACCTGCTAATGAACCATTTAACCTCCTCCCCATCAAACTTTGGGCCATCCCAAGAAACAATTCTAACTGAGGGAGTAAGAGGGTTAGAAGATCCAGAAGCAACAGCAGAAGACATCCCAATAAGTAAAGAAAAGCGTTAAAAACCATTAAAATAAACAAGCCTCTTGCAGGCTAATAACAAAGATCGATTAGAGTTCCAAGAATAAGCCTCTTGCAGGTTATTAACAAAGACCTTGACCCAAAAAAAAAATCCTAGAAAAAGCTAGAGATTTCGAACCCCACGTTGGGTGCAAACTATGGTAAGGTAAACTCTTACAGTCACCTTGCTGTAAGCAGAATCCAGAGGAGATGTGTGGATTTAGCTGAAAACCCCGTCCTTCCAACAAAAATAACAAAGTAGGTGTTCTAAATCGCTAAGCTACCCAGTCTATTTAGATCAGATGAAAAATTAATACTGAAACTCTTTAAAATTTAACACTTATTGAGATTTAAATAAAAGTGGCTGTTGAGAAAAGAAATACTGATAGCAACAATTAAGGTGTACCAGTGAAAGATCTGAAAAGATTGACTTTTATGTTTTTATAATAATTTGAATTTTTATGAGACAGAAATAATCAAGTCCCAGTGATGAAGACCTTTCTAAAGATACCCTGTATGAAGTGTGATTTAAATTGTTGAGTAATATTTCTAAAATGTTAAATATAAAATATAAAGTTATAAGGGTATTACAATTTTATTTAATTTGTTGAGTAATAAAAAATGAGACCGTGGTGATTAAGATTAAGCTGTATGATGTATGATGATTGTAAGATGATTCCCAATTTCGAGTCTGAGAGGCTCTTAAGTATACCTAGTCACGTGCCTAAGTTTCCCCTCCAGAGCTTAGCCAGAGCCCATCTGGAGCCTCCAGAGTCCGTCTGGAGTCCAAGCGGAGTCTGTCCGGCGTCCAAGCGGAGTCCATCCGGACCTCCGGACTCAATTAGAACCTTTAAAACTATAATAAAAAATCTAGAAAAATTACACATGATAGAGCCACTTCCCTTTTATATTCCTGACTAATTTTCGTAGCCTGCACAGCTCTAATCACCTTGTGAAAATTCATCAAAGTTAAGTATTTTTCTAAAAACGTAAATATTTCTATGAAACTTTAAAATTCATTTAAAAATATAAGAAAAATAGTAAAAATTCTGGGAAAATTTCCAAAGGTTCTTGAGTTACTCGACTTGATACATATAAACTTTTCAGACCATAAAATAAGTTTTCTCCATAAAATATATTGTTTTTGCGTAGGCATTTGCTTTTGACCAATTTCTTCATATTTAAAACTCAAATAAATTAAATAAAACCCTTTTATGAAAAATTATAGCGCCATTCTTGCACGCTGTAATAACTCCATTTAAGTACTTAGGTGCCATACTAAACTTTAGGCTACCACACCAGAGAATAGAAAATCTTCTGTTTAAAATCCCAATAGCATGTTCAATACGTAATATTTATTGGGCAAGGTGATAATTAAAGATGGTTTTGGGGTCATTTTCCAAGGTTTCACCACACAAAGCAGGTATAATGTACTTTCCACTTGAATATGCTGAGTCTGCAAGGAGGTACTTGAATTCTTCAAAGTATGAGTCATGAATTTGAGAAATCCTGTGTGCCTGTTGTCTAGAAGAGTTTGGAAAAGGAGAAAGAAAAGGAAGAAGAAGAAGAAGGAGTAGTAGAAGGAGTAGTAATATAAAAGGAGGACAACAAGAACTGGGCTCAAAGGACTTATAAACGGGAATTATATAGTATTTAAAGATTTGGTCAGTGTCTCTGTTTCTGCTTATAAAAACACAATTACTATTACTAAAAGGACTCTCTTAATGAAAGCTGTTAATCATTTAGTAATTATAATTCTTTAAAGGTTAGTCAAGACAAGTAAGTAATATAAGTAAAAAAAACAGATTATTTACTTATATTTTAAGAATAATAAAATGTTTGATAATTAGAGCATTGTAAGTGATGGGCTGAATGTGATTACCCAAGACCTTTTTATAGGAAAGGGGTCCTCTGAAGCGCCACAAATTTGTATATACAAATCAGTAATAAATTGAAACAAGAAAATAAAAGAAAATAAGTGAAACTTGGATATTGAGAGAAAAATATGAAACATATAATTAAACTCTCAAATAAGAAATAATTTTCCCATACTAATTTCCTAACCCATTTAATTAAAATAGTGAGTAACTACAAAAATTTGTAACATGGGAAACTGTGAGTAATTTATCAAAAAAATTATAATTCTTACACAATTTTTTATATAATCAATTTAAGCCAAAAATAGAAACTAGTAATTGTTTTAACTATTCCATTTGAGTAATAACTAAATTAAGTGAAAAAAGTATATAATTTAATAAAAAATAATTAAAATTCAGCATTTATTTTATTTTATTAAGTAAGTATTTTAACTTACTCAATAAAATAATTTTGAACACAGTTAAGGGTCAAAAAGCACCCAATATTTATGGATTATAACATATGATAAGATTGATTTAATATATAATTAAATTAATTAAGTTTTAATTCCATTATAATTCTAATTTTTCAAATGTATTTATAATATATATTTACAATTAATTAATTATTAATTTATTAATATCAAATACATAAAAAATATGCCATGATTTATAGAATATGATATATATTATGTTTGATGTAAGTGTATAAATAATTTATTTAATAATAAACTTAATATAATACTTATTTTACTTATTTTAATAAAATGTTTATATAGTTTTTTATGTAATAAATTGTTATTTTAAATGCATAAAATACATCACTTTATTCCCTCCAATAAATTATTATACATTTTACTGGGCTCCTGAGACAGCGTGGCTGATACTCCCTCACTCTAAAATTACAATAAAAAAATGTTAAAATTTTTCATTTCATACCTTTTTAACAGAGTAGGAAGGTTAGAAATTTCTTTTCCTGGTATCCATGTATCATTTTCAGATGCTTTATTTTTATGTATCAATAAATATTCACTACCCTTTTCAGAATTGATAATTCTATCATTTAGAATTTTATCAATTTCTGCAGTTTCTGTGACTTCCTGGGGATTTTTCTTAGGTCTACCTCTTCTCTTGGGAAATAAGTCACTGTTGGAAGTATAAGTTTTAAGCAAGGAAATGGGGAATACAGGATGTTTTCTATCATATGGAGAATACAGTTCTACTTCTACTGCATTATCACCAACCATTCTTTTAACAACAAATGGATCCACAAATGGATCTTTTAATTTGTTATTGCCTTTTAAATTGAAATGGACACTAGATATCAACACTTCATCACCCTTGTTAAATGCGTATTCCTTATGGGATTTATCCCATCTTTTTTTCTCATTTTCAAATGCTTTATCAATACAGCTCTGAGCATGTTTTCTGCATAGCTGCTGCATTTTCACAAAAGATTTTACACCAGGGTGTTATTCAAACTTAGGTAATCTATTATTGAGAATATTACCAGGAGTATTTGGGACATAGCATAGCCAAAGCTCAAAAGCCTTTTTCTCAGTTACAGAGTGAACAGTGCTATTATAAGCAAATTTAAGACTTGGAAATAGAGTAGCCCAGTCATGAATGAACCTTCCATTGTCTTTCTATTCCAAACCAAAGGCAAAATACCTTCTAATCATATCCTCTAGAGTTTGAATCATCCTTTCAGCTAAACCATCAGTTTGGGGATGGTGAGCAGTAGATAATTTTAACTCACAGCCACATATATCCATCAATGAGATCCAAAATTCAGAGGTGAATTTAGGGTCTCTGTCAGAGATGATGGCTTTTAGAAATCCAACAATATTAAACATATGAGACCACCACAAGAAAGCTAACTCCTTAGTAGAAAAATTTCTGTGAGTGGAAATAAATATACACATTTTTTGTAAATCTATCCACAATAGCCCAGCAAGAGTTATAACTGTCTTTCCCAGAAATGGGTAGTCCTGTGATAAAATCCATGTTAATTATTTACCATGGTGCATCAGGAGCTTCAATATGCTGCATTAATCCAGCTCTTTTCCCAGTTAATCTCTTTTATTTCTTTCAAGAATCACAGGATTCAACATATAATCTTGTGTCTTCAGACATATTAGCCCACCAAGCATTGTTTTTAATTCTGATTATGGTTTTCTCAAGATAAAAATGACCTGCCAATATTTAATCATGACAAAGCTTTAAGATGGTTTCTTTAATGGAAGGAGGAATAAAAATGACATTAGTAAGTTTTCTCCTGTAGTAAATATTACCATCTTCAATGGAAAACTTTCCTTTATTCTGTCACGTGCCATGTGACACTCGAGGCAAAAGTAGCTCATTAAATCAATAATAATAGACTCAAATCCATACTCGAAGCGCAGAAAGCAATTCTCCATAGCAACTGAAACTTTCCTTTGTGTACTCGCTATTCAACTGCGCTAGCCTAAACTCTAAATCTAAATTAGTCAATCTCTCAATAGTGTCTCTTAGTCTTCTTATCAATAAGCAACGCACAGCGCAATAGTTAATATAATAGTACATTAAAAGGTTTATGAAATGTCTGTGGGATATTAAGGGGTAGTGAGCATGGACGGAATGGTTAGTGGAGGATTAAGGGGTTAACAGATGTTATTGAGAAGGGTCCAGGTGTAACAGATGTATTTTTAATGGTCTGTGGTGTGCGGAATAGTGGATGGGTATGAGGTCAATGAGAGGAGGATTAAAGGATATAAAAGGGGTTGGGTTTTGGTTTGATATTCTTTAGAATTAAATTATATAACGTATTTATAGTTAATAGTGGTAAAAGCTTTTAAGTTAAATCATTATTATTGTGTCTTTCTTACTTTTCTCAATAATCATCTCTAAATCCTAAAACATTGATTGTTGAGTTTCCAACCCTTTGTGAGATTATAAGAATTTTAACATTCCTTTCAATTATATTAGAATCCTTCTCAAATATAACTTGAAGCAGTAGTTCTTCTTTCGAGTCATCTTTGAATCCCTTCCAGGAATCATTCCTCTGTGCTTCAAAGAATTCTCTAAACTCCTCATCTCACTTACAGGAACATCCTTGACTTTGTGTGTAGGTTGTCCGGTGACATATTCAAAGCATTTTGGTACTTTGGAGGAAGAGTTTTTATTAATTCTTGAATAGTAGAATTCTTTGGATCATTCAAGATTGTAACCAATTTCTTTAAATCAGAATTTTTTTCATATGAATCCAGAATCAATTGTAATAGTTCCTATTCCATGTCTACAATATATATACCATGTATATGAACTGTATCATATTCAGGTACACAAGCTGGATTGGAGACATCATTTGGAAGAGGTAATATAGACAACATATCTACATTGGAATGAACAAATCCAGCCCTGTGAATAATAGTCATTCTACCTCTTTATTCTTGAACAGAAAGTTGCCACCTAAACATATGTCTATATGGTGTTTTCAAGTTTAAGTGTGATTTAACAGCACTGTATTTAGTAACTAATTCAAATTTTTGATCATCCAGGTAATAATGAAGCTTTTCTAAAGCCCATACAACTGCTAAGCACTCTAATTGAGTGGCACCATACTTCAATTCACTATTTCTCAAGGTTCTTGAAATATAACAAATTAATACTTCTGAACATTTATCATTTATAATTTATTTCTGGTGGAGGGCAGCTCCTAGTCCAACAAAACTTACATCTGTGTAGAGGAAAAAAGGTTTATTTAAATCTGTAAGATCCAGGATTGGGGCAGTCATTAAACATTTCTTCAACGTTTAAACAGCTCTTTAAGTATCCTCATTCCATATATAAGCTACATCCTTTCTGCTTAATTTGGTTAGGGGTATGGCTATGACTTGATAATTTTTAATTTACTGTCTATAGTTACCACACATGCCCAAAAAACTTTGTATTTCTCTTACAGAAGTTGGTTCTTTCACATTTTGGATAGCAGAAACTTTACCCTGGTCTACACATATTTGTAAGCCAGAAACAACATGGCCCAGGACTTTTAGGGATTGAAAACCAAATTTACAGTTTTTGAAGGATAGAGTCATGTTAATGTTATCCATTTTTTGGAAGATTTTCCCTAAGTGTTGCATATTTTCATCAAAATTTTTAGAAAAAACTATGATATCATCAATATAAACCATCAACCATCCTTCAATCATCTCCTTATGAAATGTATTATCCATTACTTTTTGGAACACTGAGGGGGAATTATTAGGGCCAAAAGGCATCCTAACATACTTATAAAATCCCATATGAGTTTCAATTAGCAAAAAATTTTGGGAGCATTTTTCAATAGGTATTTGATGATAACCCTTATTACCATCTAGGCAACTAATAAACTTTGCACCCTGTAAGGTTGCATGCATGGAGTTTATCCTTGGTAAAGGGTAAATATCATCTACTGTGTAAGTATTTAAGGCTCTATAATCTCCACACAATCTATCTTTACCTTTTCCATAAGAGATCAAGACTGGAGAGATGACACAATATTTTGGGGTAACATCCACTTTTTCAATAATTTTCATTTTTAATAATGTAGGAATATTATCCTCAATGTCTTTCCTTTTAGTGGGGGAATCAGGATTAGGTTTTTTCTTCAGACTAGCAGAAATATCACTCAAATTACATGATAAAGAAATTTTCATTTCATCCTTTACAACTCCCAATTCATGAGATCCATGAGCAAAAGCCATAGGAAAAGAAGTAACTAAAGAAATTATTGAATCCTTCTGGTCACCAGTTGAATTATCACCAAATGAAGCATTATTTATTTCAAACAATAAATCTTCCATTTCCTCTATTGGTCTCCCTTTACACTGAATCAATGGATTAAAAGATTTTAACAGGTGTGCAGAATTTTTT
Organism: Hemileia vastatrix; assembly: GCA_030280995.1. NCBI lineage: Eukaryota > Fungi > Basidiomycota > Pucciniomycetes > Pucciniales > Zaghouaniaceae > Hemileia > Hemileia vastatrix. The sequence goes on along the minus strand of JASXTE010000004.1, from coordinate 14,774,948 downwards.
TTAGGGGGAGAAATTTTAAATTTTCTTTTTCCATTCAAGCCCAATGTGAAACAATTGTTTGCTGGATCCAATTTGATACCAAACATGGTTAAAATGTCATTACCCATAATAAGCAAATTCCTTAAGTTATCATTTTTAATTACAAAAAATTCACACACAGCTCTGACAAAGCCACAATAATATTTAAAAAAGACTGTGGTTTTGTATTTTCCAATGGGACATAAGACAGAGCCATAACCTCTCCATTTTTCAGATGTTATAGGTAAAAATTTACTATGATAATTATTATCTACTGAAGAAAGTGCCTTTTCAGACACCACACTACCACCAGCACCAGAGTCAATAACAACCTCAACATTTTTATCATCAATGATAATTGGCTCTCTTAAAGGAGAGATTAATATGGAGCTGTCAGAAGTATCTTTAATAATTTCAGCATTTTCCACTGAAGATAAATTCACATTACATGTCTCAGATAAAGTATCCAAATATTGAATATCATGTTCTAACATTAAAATATCATTGAGGGCATCATCCTCATAAGAGATATTACTATCACAGTCACTTGAAGTCTCATAAATGTCAACTGCAGCTTTTTCGGGATCTTTAGTTTGTTCAACAATATGAATTTTCATTTCACAAACATTTCTTTTTGCCATCATTTGTTACATTTATAACAAGTATTAGTTGCATATTTCTTTGGAGCAACTGAATCAGAGGGTTGACCAGATTTTTCTGGAAGCTCTGATGAAGGTTTGATTTGGTCATTGGAAGGCCTTGAAGGGTAATTCCTTGGTTCATATCTGTGGTTAAGTAATACCTCATTACAGATGTGAATAAAAGAAGAATTTTCCCTCACATTCTCAGTCCTAGCTACAATCAAATCTCTCAGTGAGTTTGGCAATTTATAGAGGATTTTGTCTCTAAATATCATAGTCTATTTTTGGATTGATAGCTCTAAGAACTTTTGTTATTTTAATGAGGAAACTAATAGGTCCCTCAGTAGAAGAGGATGTATATTTAGCATTCTCATATAATCTTTGTTGTGCCAATCTGAACTTTGAACCACCAAATTGATTCTCAATCAATGTTTTCTATTCAGCCCAAGTATAGTGATGATTATCCAGAAAGACAGACTCATACCACATAAGGGCGAAATTGGAGAATAAGGAAATCAGCTTAGAGACTATTTTTTCATCTGTAATTTTATAAGAATTTTTTAACTTATCAATTCTTTGAATAAAATGCTGCCAGTCAGATGAAGAATCACCATCAAAGGTGGGATATTGATCAAGTTTAGGCCAATTTTTATGGCTGCTTGGCTGTTAAACTTTAGAATTATTCATTGTAACTAATTCCTGAAGACTGGATAGTTGTTCAGAAATTTCATTATTAAAAGAAACAGTTGGCTCATGATGAGTATTGAAAAACTTTTTGTGGTCCACAGCAGAAGTTACAGATACTTTGTCAGGCTGTTTATTTGACACATTTAAAGGGATGTAAGAACACTTTTTACAGGTTTTTTACCCATATTTCTGAAGGAACTATGAGTAGTATTGTTATTCTAAAAACATGTTGTAGACAATCCTATAGTGCTAGCTATAGGCCTTGACCAAGGGAGTTGGAGTAAAACCAGAAAGAAAGACCCCTGTCCCTTTAGAAAAACAAGTGAGATTTACCTGCTACAGTAAATTGGTTCCTGTTTACCAAAAAGCCTCTTTTCCAAACACTTGACTGCTTGATCAGCCAAGAAAGTAGTCCCCAGACAGACTACCAAACCAAAGAACTGAATTGTAGCCCAATTTCCACACCAGAGAAAGCAATGATACTTGATGTAGGTTTCAAATCCACACCAGAGACAGCAATGATACTTGCTACAGCTTGCAAGACTATAACAGAGAAAACAGTTGCTAGTGAAGTTAAATGAAGAACTTACTTGCAACAAGACACAGCCAAATTGTGGCCAACAACAGTGAAAACTGAGTGAGGAACAAGGATATCCCTCCGGATGGTTGTATGATAAAAAATAGATATTCCCCAAACTGTTCTATATTGTAAATACACACGGACCACCCCTCTAAAATCCATGCACAGCAACACATTTGGCACCTGTACCAGCCAAATTGCATAAAAAACCCTTCAGAAGCACTCCCCAACCTCCTAAAACAGAGGCAGCTGGGCCGCCTGAAGCGGCCCCACCTCCCTGAAGCCAGAAATCCACTAAAAACATCAAATCTACTTAGAAAAATGCACTACCACTACTAAAACCCTTAAAACACGAGATTTAGCTATGACAACTTTGAGACATAAAACGTAGAGCCTAATTAGCCCTATCTAATGGTACTAAGCACTTAACCCTAAGACTTAAGGTTAGCCCATAAAACACAAAAAACAAAATTAAACAGCTATCTTTTATAATGAAATATGCGGAAATGACCCCTTAAAACTTAGAATATGAAAAATGTCCACAAGACATGAAATATAGAGAAAAACAGGGGCTATCCAATGGTAGTACCCACATACCCGCAGTCCAAATATTCACAGAATAAATCCAGAAAAACGCCCCCTTCTTCAAACAATGTCAATTAAGACATGCACAAACAGCACCAAACCGCACAACAAAGGCCCCTGCCAATGTTGGAAGACCACATCCTCCCTCCAATAGAGAATTTCCACATTCTCCTATACCACAACTACCATGTTCACCTTTCTTTCCAAATCTGCTACTGACATGGGCCCCTGCCAATACTGCATTGACAATAACCTAATTTGCACCATCACACCACTGGCCCATCCATACAGAAAGTCCTGTGATGTCTGCCACTCCAGAAAGAAGACCTGCCACAGACCTGGTCCATTATCCTCTGCAACACCTTTGCCTCCACCTCAACCTGGTTCATCTTCTACCAGCAACAAAAGATCTAGGCCACCCATCCTGATACCCAGAATCATCAAAAAGCTACACCCTTCACAGAAGAGTGCCACAACCCTTAAAACCACAAGTTCCACCGTCCCTGGTCCTTCTGATGGTAAGGAACTTTCATTTCTTCCTTCAACTTTAAAACTGATGACTTCTCAGTTCCTCCATCTTCTGACAGTGATGATAACAATGTAGGATCCATTGCACCACCAACACCAAACCACTTTCCCACAATTAAGTCCAAGTTCCAACGACACACATCTCAACAGAAACAACTTCTGCTTCACTACTTCCAATCCACTCCTGCTAGAGATCCACAGGACATTGAGAAAAGAAAGCACCTCATCCATCAGTTCAAGGCTAATTCTGAACACTTCATTTCCTCTCTTGATTCCCTCTGTAATTCCACTAGTACTTGATTCTGATTTAGAAAAGAAAAATTGACCACACCCTCTATAGGATGTAACCACAAACAACCCTCAGTTTTAAGTCTTGGGGGACCATCCTCATTTTATAGTCTTGGGGGACTCAAAAACCTAAATCATAAACCCAGAACCAGAGATCAACCAAATTAAGACACAGAGAAAAAAATTAACATTCTGGGGTAATTGTGAATAGAGCTTCCAGCCCATCAATTACCCCCAAACTTGCCTTTTCTAAATTCGGAGGCTCCCCCTGTGGATACCCTCTGCCAATCTTTCAAACCAACTCCAACAACAAAACCCATTCCTTAGTTTATAGTCTTGGGGGACTAAACCATCAACAATCCTCAGTTTAAAGTCTTGAGGGACTTTGAATTTGCATAGAAAGGACCCAGTCAATTCCATGCAGAATACAGCCACTGCCGGACCGCTGAACTTCCACCTTTCACTTCATAATCTACCCAACCACTGACAAAACCTTCATCTTATCTCTTCACCACACATCATGGCCAAATCTCCTATTTTTGACCCTTCTAACCTTCCTTGCTTCACTTCTCCCAAAGACTATGCCTGCCAGCAGTGCATTCACATGTGCAGACCTTGCACATTTACTCTTCCAGTGCCAGACACCAAATTCTACAACAAGGCCTGTGACTCTTGCTACTCCAGGAAGAAGAAATGTGACAGAGACGCAAAATACCCTATTCCTCCTCCTTCACCTTCTCATAAATACTTTTCAAGATCCCCTACCAGATCCCCAGAGCTTGGTCTTTCCTCTTTCTCTTTATCTTCAGCACCTTCCAGAAGATCCGGGAACTCAGCTTCCAGAACTCTTCCCAAAAGACCATCCTTAGCTCCCCAAGAAGCAGCTTTTATCTCTGCTAATCCAGCTTCAAAAGCTTCACAATACGCTCCTAGGCTGCTAGACTGCGTCCAGGCAGCCTGGCCGCCTCACTAGACAGTGAAACTCCGGCTAGAAACTTCCAAAAACAACCAGAAAACAACCAAATTCCTCCAACCAACAAAAACAACTCTAAGCAACCTCCTCCTACTGCTCCCAGAGCAATGCAGCCAACCTTACCAAGGTCAAAGAATACCAAAATTTCCCAAAATTCTAAGAGACCTGCCAGAGGACTTCAGGAAGGCACCAGAGCCCCCAACACAGCAGCCAAGCAAAATCTTCACCCCCCCGTTAAGGCAAAGAAAACTACACCTCTCCTCTGTCAGCCAAATATTCTTCTGATAGTTCGATTCCTTCAAGAGCTCCATCCAGAAGAGATCAATCTGCTTCCAGATCACCCTCTCCTGCTCCATCCTATAACAACCCTGGTACTCCACCACCAGCACCTCATCCAGCTGAAACCAACCAAAATATTAACAACAACAGCAACAGCCCTGCTGCTCCCACTAGGCCCCAGGAACATCAGCCTCCTAGTTCACCTTCTTAAAACCTTTCAGAGGAAGACCAAGAGAATCCATATCTTTCCCTGGTTGATCCCCAAGCTATCACCCTTTCAAAATCTTCAGAAGTCCTAATCCCGGCCGCTTACAAATTTGATGAGCTCCTAATCTGTAAGTACCAAATTAATTCATCCCATTTCTTCAGCAACCAAAATTAATTACTGATCCATTTCTTCTTGTCTAGTTGGCACCCCTCCCCCTGAATCTACTATTGGAGTTGGCCAACCTCTTGAAACTTCCTTAAACTTGGATTATGGAGACATGAAGCAACACCTCACCACCATGTGTTCTAACATGCTGAAAGCCTTCACCCTCCATGGACCTTTGAATGACTTTGAGAAATCCCTGAGAAAGTGTCTGTTGGATGACCACTCGAAGATGTCTAGGATCATTAATCACACATTCCAGCACTCCATTCCTGCCTCTTCTTCTTCCTCCTCTGAACTTCCTTCTAATCCAATTCCTGCCTATACAACCTGTACCATATTTCCAGCAGGCTACACTTCAAAGAGCACCACGCTTCCCACAATCCCAACAAAAAGCAAAAACACCAACACAATACAGACCATCCTCCAGAAGCTTCATCATCCAGGCAATGAGCACCTGCAACACAATGACAAATTAAGAAAAACAATTAATAATAATAATAAAAAAACAATAATAAAAAATAATTTCAGAATTTAATTTTTTTTAAAACTTATCTTTACTAAACTACTAATCATAAGAAAATTTGAAAATAAAAAATAAAAAATAAAAAATAAAAAATAAAAAATAAAAAATAAAAAATAAAAAATAAAAAATAAAAAATAAAAAATAAAAAATAAAAAATAAAAAATAAAAAATAAAAAATAAAAAATAAAAAATAAAAAATAAAAAATAAAAAATAAAAAATAAAAAATAAAAAATAAAAAATAAAAAATAAAAAATAAAAAATAAAAAATAAAAAATAAAAAGTAAAAAATAAAAAATAAAAAATAAAAAATAAAAAATAAAAAATAAAAAATAAAAAATAAAAAATAAAAAATAAAAAATAAAAAATAAAAAATAAAAAATAAAAAATAAAAAATAAAAAATAAAAAATAAAAAATAAAAAATAAAAAATAAAAAATAAAAAATAAAAAATAAAAAATAAAAAATAAAAAATAAAAAATAAAAAATAAAAAATAAAAAATAAAAAATAAAAAATAAAAAATAAAAATAAAAAAATAAAAAATAAAAAATAAAAAATAAAAAATAAAAAATAAAAAATAAAAAATAAAAAATAAAAAATAAAAAATAAAAAATAAAAAATAAAAAATAAAAAATAAAAAATAAAAAATAAAAAATAAAAAATAAAAAATAAAAAATAAAAAATAAAAAATAAAAAATAAAAAATAAAAAATAAAAAATAAAAAATAAAAAATAAAAAATAAAAAATAAAAAATAAAAAATAAAAAATAAAAAATAAAAAATAAAAAATAAAAAATAAAAAATAAAAAATAAAAAATAAAAAATAAAAAATAAAAAATAAAAAATAAAAAATAAAAAATAAAAAATAAAAAATAAAAAATAAAAAATAAAAAATAAAAAATAAAAAATAAAAAATAAAAAATAAAAAATAAAAAATAAAAAATAAAAAATAAAAAATAAAAAATAAAAAATAAAAAATAAAAAATAAAAAATAAAAAATAAAAAATAAAAAATAAAAAATAAAAAATAAAAAATAAAAAATAAAAAATAAAAAATAAAAAATAAAAAATAAAAAATAAAAAATAAAAAATAAAAAATAAAAAATAAAAAATAAAAAATAAAAAATAAAAATAAAAAATAAAAAATAAAAAATAAAAAATAAAAAATAAAAAATAAAAAATAAAAAATAAAAAATAAAAAATAAAAAATAAAAAATAAAAAATAAAAAATAAAAAATAAAAAATAAAAAATAAAAAATAAAAAATAAAAAATAAAAAATAAAAAATAAAAAATAAAAAATAAAAAATAAAAAATAAAAAATAAAAAATAAAAAATAAAAAATAAAAAATAAAAAATAAAAAATAAAAAATAAAAAATAAAAAATAAAAAATAAAAAATAAAAAATAAAAAATAAAAAATAAAAAATAAAAAATAAAAAATAAAAAATAAAAAATAAAAAATAAAAAATAAAAAATAAAAAATAAAAATAAAATAATATGAACTATATAATTATAATAAATGGTATCCCCCAGCCAATTGATGAGCTGATCCCCTGATACCTTACCCACATCCAAGTGCACCTTGATGTGGATACACAATTAAATATTTTAAATGATTAACGATAAAAAATTTAGAAATTAAAGAAAATAACAACAATAAAAAAAGAAATGAAACACAGAAATAAATGAAATAATTAAAAAAATTAAAATAGCATTGCCCGGCCAATTGATGAGCCTTTCCCCACCAATGCTTTCCCACATCCAGGTGACCCTGATGTGGTAACACCCTATATTTTTTATTTTATAATTTCAAACAACCCCCATAAAAAAATTAAAAGAAAAAAAAGAGAAAAAAAGAAAATAATCTAAAACTACAATCTAGCAAACACATAACTACAAAATCAAAGACGGTCCAGCTCCCAGATTCAGAGAAGGTCCAGTAAGAGAAACTCCTGTTCATAGAAATGATCACTGGGTGGGCTCCCTCATATAAGTAAAAATGATGTGAGACCACCAGTGATCCACCACCAATCCAGAAGCACCAAAATACATCCAAGGCAGTCCAGTTTAACTTCATAGAGGACTAGAAACCTGAATAATAACCACAGAACTAGAATTCAACTAGGAAAACCAAAAAGACTTGAGGCAGACATTCTGGGGTAACTGTTTTACAGAGCAGCCAGCTCATCAGTTACCCCCACACTTGCCAAAATAAAATCTAGAAGCCCCCCCTGGGTACCTTCTAACCAACAAAACACACCATCCAACACAATAAACCATAACCAAAAAAAGTGAAGATTCTGGCACTTGAAGACCAAAAGAATTTCCAGTTTAAAGTCATAGAGGATTAAAACCTGTCAAAAGAAACCAATACTAGGGTTCAACCAAATTAAGAGAAGGGGTTGGAAACTGACAATATGGGGTAACTGTTGATAGAGCAGACAGCCCATCAGTCACCCCCACACTTGCCAAGGCAAAATCTAGATGCCTCTCCCATGGGTACCCTCTAACAAAAGTTTCCAACAAACAGATGCATAGCATCACCACAAAAAAACCAAAATTAAAGAATAGTCCATATTTTATCCTCATTGTGGAGTCAACCTTCTTCATGTCTCGGCCTCTGGGATAAAACCTCATCACCTGATCTGCAGCCACTCTCTTCCTTAAGATGGCACCATCCAACTCTTCCAAAACATAAGAACCTCCAGACACCTGAGATCTGACTCTGTAAGGCCCATTCCATCTGTCAGCAACCATCTTTCCCCACTGACTCTCCAAGCTTCTATTATAAACCAAAACCAAACAACCAGGTTTCAAGCAATTCTTGAGTCTATGAGCCAACTTCTTGTCCCAGTATCTTACTGATTGATTTCTTATCTTCATCATTCTAGAGTATGCCTTCTCCTGACATTTCTCTCTACATTCCAACTGTTGCATCCTGGCACAGAGCAAATCTTCTGTTGAGTGCACATCATCCCAATTAATTCCAAGATATGATACAGCTTCCAAGTCTACTGGTAGAACCGCTTTCTGACCAAACATTAATTCATAAGGAGAATAGCCAGTTGTCCTCTTCACAGTGACCCTATCAGCAAATAACACCAAGGGTAAATAATGCCTCCACTTTTCAGCACTATCTCCACACATTTTCACCAAAGCATTCTTGATAACCTGATGGCCTCTTTCAACCATGCCTTCAGTTTCAGGATAATAGGGTGTTGCTACTCTAACTTTAGAACCAACACTTGCCACAGCTTCTATAAATTTGGCCCCAAACTCTGGCCCACCATCAACAGTCACCAACTTCATCAACCCATATCTATAAACCCACTCATTCTTCGGAAATTCTGCCACGTTCTTGGCAGTCAAATTAACCAGAGGCACTGCCTCAACCCAACCAGACAAATCATCCCTAGCAACAATCAAGTATTTATACCTGCCCTCTTTAATATGGACAGCATCCAGACTGACTCTTCCAAACACAGTTGCTTCACCAGTAGCACGGCCAACTTCTTTAGGTTTCAAATGACTTCTTCTTTGAAATTCTTCACAAGATTTCACCCAACCCTGCACAGCAAGCTTCATACCTGGCCACCAAGATCTGTCTTCTACTTTTCGATAAGCCTCCCCAAAGCCTCTATGACCAAGGTCTTCATGCAAAGACTTCAACACACCTTCTTGACCCTTCCTCTGAGTCACCACAACTTGAGGATTAGGATGTCTCCTCCTCATCAGCCTTCTTCCTGACACATAGAAGCCAGGACTCTTCTTCCTGATTGCCAGCCAAGTATCATCATCACAACTATCTGGCCTCTCCAAGGTCAACAGATATTCCACCATAGTAAAATAAAACCCAGACTGACTCCAGGTCTCATCTTCAAAATTCAAAAAAACAACATCCAAGGGTACAACCCTGTCATCAAAATCACCAGTGTACACATGAGCTAATTGTCCAGCCCAACCAGGGCACCAATCTTTAAATTTTGGCACATTCTCCTTCTTCCACTGAATCTTATGAGAATCCAGTTCACCAACAAAGACACCATTCTCCAACTTCGAGCTGTCCCAAAAAACAACTCCATCTTCATCAACAAAATCATTCTGATCACCAGAATCAAGATCAGATCCAGCCAGTTTAACCTCTTGGGGGAGTTCAAAACAATCATCCAGTTTAGCCTCATGGGGGAGGAAAGAAAAATCTTCAGCACCCTTTGTGCTGGCCCTAGCCACTGGAACCTCTTCATCAAACTCTTTCAAATCAGAATCCTCATCTGTAGACGGCCTCCTTGATAATCCATCAGGGACTGTAAAAGTCTTGCCCAGTTTGTGTACCAGGTCAAAAGAAAAATGTTGAATAAATGCCACCCACCTAGTCATTGGAGCATTACGAAGACTAGGTGTGTTGATCATCTGAACCAGAGATTTTGCATCCACCTGCAGCTCAAAATGCTGCACCCACAAAACAGTTTGTAGCTTCTTCAAGATTTTTGCTACACCACACAATTCCAACTTAGGCTGAGAATACCTAGATTCCACCTCATTAAACACCACAGACTCATACCTAACTGGTCTGACCCTCCCAGTTTTATCTTCCTGAGAAAAAACAGTGCCAGCAGCAATAGATAAATTTTTCCAGCATCAACACCATAATCCAACTTGTGAAGAAAAATATCTTCACCAAACAACTTCTTCAACTACTGAAAAGCCTCTTCACACTCTTCAGTCAATTCCCAATCTGCATCTTTCCTGGTCAGCCTCCTTAAAGGTGAAGCCAACAAAGAAAAATCCTTAATAAACACCCTGACATAAACACACACACCCAAAAATCCCCTGACTTCAGTAGTATTTTTAGGCCTTGGCCATGACTGAATTTTATTAATCTTTTTCTTTGCCATAATTCTTCCTTCTTTACATACCACATGACCCAGAATTTCCAAAGCAGGAACACAACAACAGAATTTTGACCCAGAAATGGTCAAACCAGCCTCTTCAATCCTAAACAACACTCTCTCTAGAGTAATTGCATATTCCCAAACAAACCTCCTTATACCAGGATTCTCTTTCAGAACCTCATTACCATAATCAGTGGATGGTACTTTAATTCCACCATCATCAATGAAAATACCAGCATGAATAGGGACCTCATCCTGCAAAATCCAAGCCATCTGTGCTTGATAAACCGCCACTGAATTAGTTGCTCCTTGAGGCAACCTAGTGAGCTGAAATCTTCCCAAAGGAGTCTCAAAAGTTTTGAGAGGCCTTCAATCTGTATGGAGTTCCCTCTCATCATAACCACCCATAATATCACCCAATCCATAACACACCCTTCCAGCAAAAGCTTCAAGAAAATCCTCTGCACTTGGTGGCATACCAGCATCCTTTATTGTGACTCTATTCAAGGCTCTAAGATCATAAACCACCCTCAACTTTCCATTCTGCTTCTTAACACAGAAAACCAGACTTGAGTAACTGGATGTTGATTGTTTGTATAACCCAGTCCTGACTCTTTCCCTAAAAATCTCTACAAAATCCTCTCTGATAGCAGCTGGAATGGGAATAGGTTTTATTTGCCATGGTTCATGACAAACCACAGTAATCAAGTAAGGTTTCCCATTAGAGTGTTTCAATACACCCCTTTCCTCCTCAGCAAATGCCACAGCCTTTTCCCTTAGGACAATAACGTGCAACAACAACTTCCTTTCTTCTTCAGACAACCACCCATCAGGACCAAAATTAACAACTTTAAACCTTTCCACTGTCACCCTAGCCGTCTCTACAAAATCTGGAGCATTCTTCACTAAAAGAGTGCAGTACGGATCTCTTGACAATGGAGGTCTCTTCAGCGGGGGATTCAATCCCACAGGCATAGGCTCATTGACAGGCCTAATCTTCTGTGCCACCTTCTTATACTTTGCGGCTCCACCTTCAACTTGAGGGATCTTCAGGAAATCTTCATCACCAGACCTGGAACAAAAACCAAGGGTTTCCCCATTGGTCACATGTGTGGCCCAGGTAATGTTTTTGAAAGGTGTAGAAGAAACCCTAGCAGTGCACAATTGGGAGGACTTACTTTTAGACCCCAATCTCACCACTCCAAAACATTTCTGCGATCCCAAATCTTCAAATCTTGATTCTTCTTCAGAATCCACTCTTCTTAAATAGTGCAGTTTATCCTCTTGCTGGAGGCCCAAAAATTGATCTTGATGATCTTCTTTATTCATTATCTTTAGATTTTTTTCTTGATTTTCTTGAATTATCTTGAAATTTTTTTCTTCTTTTCTTGAGTTTTCTTCTGACCTACAAAAATAACCAGGGGTTTCCCCAATTCTCACAGGTGTGGCCCAGGTAATGTTTTTGAAAGGTGTAGAAGAAACCCTAGCGGTGCACAATTGGGAGGACTTACTTTTACACCCCAATCTCACCACCCCAAAGCTTTTCCGTATATCTTTCAATAAAGATATATAACCAATCTTCTTTTTTGAACTTGAGTTAAAAATAATTGAAAATCTTGAGAGAGAACAGAGACTTGATAAAAAACTTGAAGAATAATTGCAGAGAAGAGAAACATTAAAAAGAGAAGTTTGAAAATCCACTTGGTATATCTCCAAGGGAGCTGACCTACTACAACCTGGGATTTCCTCATCTTGGGGAGAGGTTGTAGCACTAGAGTTATCAGCCCTTATCACTCTAAAAAAGACAGACTCTCACTAGAGCCTGAGCCACACTCCAAAAAACAGAGGTAGCACCCACATCTCTTCTTCTCTTACAGCAATCCATGCATTGACACATGGAAGACAAACCAGGCCTGGTTTCCCAACCATCATCTCCAGGAGATGACAACCTCATATGAAGCCTTCTCTCATCTTCACCAGTCAACTCCAAACTGATCCCCATGTCAAACTGATAACAAATTCTTGCCTGAAAATCCATCAAGAATGGTCCACCCAAAACAGCTTTAACTGTTCCTTTAGCAATATAAAAATGAACCTTCCCTGAGGCTCCACCAACATCTAACTTCACAAACTCTGAATTTCCATTCAATTCAGTGACATGGCCACCAATCCCTCTCAAATTTCCACCAATACCAGTTTGGATGGGGAGTCCCAGATGAGTAGCCTCAAACAAAGAAATCAGGCTAATCTGAGAACCTGAATCTACCAATGCCCTAGCCTCCCTGCCATTCAGAGTGACTTTGACATATCCCAGAGGAGCAGAAAAATGAGTTTCCAACCCCTCTCCAAACTTTTCAGCAGAATCACATATGTATTCCACCTCCCCAGAAGACACACTTCTCCTGGTCAACAACCTTTTGTGTCTATCAGCCAACCCACGACTGATAGCATACAATTCCCCATAAGATAGGGAAACCTGACCCTGATTCATCCTTTCCAGAACAAAGTCCATAACATTGGATTGACCAGAAACTACTGGCCTCTCAAAGTGAGCCCTTGGCTTTACCACCTTGGTCCTAGAAGATTCTTGAGGACCAGCACCACCAACAGATTTACCATCAACAGGAACCAAACCAGATCACTCACCAGACCCTCTAACTCCAGCAGGATTTGGCAATGAAGCCAAAGGGACATCCTCCTCAGAGTCAGAATCAACATTCATGGGCATTGGCTCACCATTAATGTCCAGTGCACCAAAACTAGGGGGCCCCATGTCTGACATACCCTTCTGCATCTTGTACAGCTCCTCTTTGCTGTACTTCTTCCTAGATGCACTCAGCTTAGGATCCACCTTTGAAGCCTTAGGCTTTGGTTGTGCCTGAGAACTACTCTTAGGCCTTCTCGCCTTTCCGGCTTCCACATCATAAACACCAGTCAAGCATTCACCACTTGACTGTCCACCACAAGAATACAACTCTAAACCACCAAAGGAAGTTGAAAAAGAGACCCTATTGGCCTCCTTCCCCTTTCCCTTGAAATCATCCTCTTCTTTACCAGAAGACTTCCCTTGATCAGGAATCTCCTCAAACCTTGTCCTCCTTTGATTGAGACCACCCCTTCTCCTGACCAAATCAACAGGAGCCTGCCCCTCACTGGGCTTCACAAATGAACCATCAGGGAACTTGAAAACCCTGCCATCAAACTCCACCTTTCCATCAGAAACATCCCTGTTCAGAGCCCAACAATCATTGGACTTGAGCCCCCTCCTACTGCAATAAGAGCATACCCAAGGATCACTCCTACCAGCCCTCCTCTCAAAATCTCTAGGCTGAGAAGGAGCCTTGTTTACCTTCTTAGCCTCCTGAACAAAAATATGTAGCTGTTTTGTCAGGTCAGCCAGCTGTTCCACCACTGGGTCCCTCTCCTGTTTGGGAACCTGCACCAAATTCTTCTCTTCCCTCTTTACTCTAACCTCCTCTTCATCCAAAGCCTCACTGACTCTGCTGACATACTTAGCACACCCCTCCTGATAGGTGTCCACATCCAATAACTTCAAATGGGCCTCCACAGCCTCCTTAACCTTTTCCAAGGCAAGCAACTTCTGGTCCCCATTAGAAAGAGTCTTCATCAAGTCCTTCCTTGACAGCTTCTTCAACACATCCATCCTGACATCTCTAGCCAGGGCAGACCAAAAAACATCCTTGGCAGCATTTTCATGTGCCAGCTCCTCCACTTCCACCAAATATTCCACCGCAGGATCAAACTGCAGCAGAAACTTCCTGTAACTATGCAAGTTACCAACACCACCAAATGATTGCCATTCACTGACAACCTTGTTCAGATCCACCATAGTGAACCTGACACCCCATCTGTCCACCATCTCCCTACAAAGCAACTTCCAATCCTTCTTCTTGTAGCCAGGCGTGGCCACAACCTCCTTCTCTGCTGCCCTATCACCAATGAAGAAGATAATTTGCTTCACAATGTCCAGGTAAGAAGCACCATCCACACCAGCAGCAGTTTCATACTTCTCCAGAAACCACTTCACATCTTCACCATTAAACTTGGTACCATCCCAAGTTTTAATCCTAACACACTCCCTAACCATCACAGCAGGAGGACCATCCCCCCCCACTGACAGTCACCACAGGAATAGAAGAACCAGAAGCCATTCTTCCAGTTCAAACCACAGAAAGATCCAATCACAGGCAACAGAGATTCCAAAGATCTAGCAGGTTCTTACCCCTACGTTGGGTGCCAGAAATGTAGACAATCCTATAGTGCTAGCTGTAGGCCTTGACCAAGGGAGTTGGAGTAAAACCAGAAAGAAAGACCCCTGTCCCTTTAGAAAAACAAGTGAGATTTACCTGCTACAGTAAATTGGCTCCTGTTTACCAAAAAGCCTCTTTTCCAAACACTTGACTGCTTTATCAGCCAAGAAAGTAGTCCCCAGACAGACTACCAAACCAAAGAACTGAAATGTAGCCCAATGTCCACTCCAGAGAAAGCAATGATACTTGATGTAGGTTGCAAATCCACACCAGAGACAGCAATGATACTTGCTATAGCTTGCAAGACTATAACAGAGAAAACAGTTGCTAGTGAAGTTAAATCAAGAACTTACTTGCAGCAAGACACAGCCAAATTGTGGCCAACAACAGTGAAAACTGAGTGAGGAACAAGGATATCACCTCCGGATGGTTGTATGATAAAAAATAGATATTCCCCAAACTGTTCTATATTGTAAATACACACGGACCACCCCTCTTAAATCCATGCACAGCAACACATTTGGCACCTGTACCAGCCAAATTGCATAAAAAACCCTTCAGAAGCACTCCCCAACCTCCTAAAACAGAGGCAGCCGGGCCGCCTGAAGTGGCCTCACCTCCCTGAAGCCAAAAATCCACTAAAAACATCAAATCTACTTAGAAAAATGCACTACCACTACTAAAACCCTTAAAACACAAGATTTAGCTATGACAACTTTGAGACATAAAACGTAGAGCCTAATTAGCCCTATCTAATGGTACTAAGCACTTAACCCTAAGACTTAAGGTTAGCCCATAAAACACAAAAAACAAAATTAAACAGCTATCTTTTATAATGAAATATGCGGAAATGACCCCTTAAAACTTAGAATATGAAAAATGTCCACAAGACATGAAATATAGAGAAAAACAGGGGCTATCCAATGGTAGTACCCACATACCCGCAGTCCAAATATTCACAGAAGAAATCCAGAAAAACGCCCTATTCTTCAAACAATGTCAATTAAGATGTCGGCCGGTCGTCTAGAAGAAGGAGAAAATAGAAGAAGGAATGAGAGGAGGAGAAGGAGGAAAAAAGTATGGGTAATAAAAAAAATAAAATTTAATAAAATTATTTAATTTATTGAGAGAAAAACAACGATAAGTGAGCTGGGAGGTGACAACAAGTTGGTTTTATTAATATTAATATTATTTAAGTAAGAGTTCTGCGCGGCAACCAAAATAATTACTATCAGACTTAGAGCAACCTTTAAATTGTTATATAAAATTTTAATTAGAATTTTATTACTAATAAAAAGAATATAAACGTAATATAAAAATTGTATTTAAATTGTTGAGTGTATAATAAGTGATAAGGCTACAGGGGATTATCCAAGGCCCTTTTATAGGCAATGGGTCCTCTGAAGCGCTACTATATCAGTAAATACAATGATTAGAAAGGAATAAAACAAATATATCAAAAAGAGTAAATGAAACATAACAATATAGAGAAAAACATGAAACAATTAATTAAAAGCCCAATTAAGAATCCAATTTCCCCGCCATTAATCCCCAAATCAGTAAGTGACAATAGTAAATAACTAAACAAGAGTGGAAACATAGGAACTATGAGAAATATAATTCCCAACAGATGGTCCATCCTGATTAGAGGACATTTTAAGTGAAACAAAAAATAATTTGACGCAACAAAACAATCAATTAATCTCAATTTAGTTCAAATTAATTTATTTGTTTTTTCTAACACAATTAAGGGTCAAAAGAAGCGTCCTTAATAATTGTTTAGTGTCATATGAGAGGTATTAGTTAATATATAAATTTAAGTAATTAATTTAAATATATTATAAATCAAATTTACACTTGTAATTATAATATATGTTTTTTAATTAATTAAATATAAATTTATAATTATTAAATATATAAAAATGCGCCATTATTTGTAGAATATATTATATTATGCTCAAATTAATTGTATATAAAAATATATATAACCAATAAATTTAATGTAACATTTGTATATAATAAAATTCTTATATAATTTCATTATGTAATAAAATATTAAGTTATATTCATTAAATACAAGTTTTACCCACTCTTTAAGGTTTTATAATTTATATATCATTTACTGGACTCCTGGAATAGCCTGGCTGACACTCCCTCACTCTAAAAAAAACAATAAAAAAAATGTTAAGATTTTTTCTTTTTGTATTTTTTCAACAGAGCAGGCAGATTTGAAATTTCTTTGCCAGGTATCCATGCATCATGTTCAGATGATTTGTTCTTATATCTCAATAAATATTCAGTACCTCTTTCAGAAGTGATAATTCTATCATTGAGAATTTTATCAATTTCTGCTGTTTCTGTGACTTCCTGAGGGTTCTTCTTAGGTCTTCCTCCTCTTTTTGGAAATAAGTCACTGTTGGAAGTATAAGGTTTAAGCAAAGAAATGGGAAAGACAGGATGTTTCCTATCATATGGAGAATACAATACAACTTCTACTGCATTATCACCAACCATTCTTTTAACAACAAATGGTCCTACAAAAGGATCTTTTAATTTGTGGTTACCTTGTAAATTGAAATGGACAGTAGAGATCAACACTTCATCACCCTTGTTAAATGTGTATTCTTTATGGGATTTATCCCATCTTTTCTTTTCATATTCAAATGCTTTATCAATACAACTCTGAGCATGTTTTCTGCATAGCTGTTGCATTTGCATAAAAGATTTTACACCAGGATGTAGTTCCAACTTAGGTAATTTATTATTGAGAATCTGAGCAGGAGTGTTTGGGACATATTCAACCAAAGCTCAAAAGGCTTTTTCTCAGTGACAGAATGAACAGTGCTATTATATGCAAATTCAAGACCAGGCAAAAGAGTGACCCAATCATGAGTAAATCTGTCATTATCTTTATATTCTAAACCAAAGGCACAATACCTTCTAATCATATCTTCCAGAGTTTGAATCATTCTTTCAGCTAGACCATCAGTCTGAGGATGGTGAGCTGTAGATAATTTTAACTCACAGCCACAAATATCCATCAAAGAGGTCCAAAACTCAGAAGTGAATTTTGGATCCCTATCAGAGATAATGGCTTTTGGAAAACCAATAATATTAAACATGTAAGACCACCATAAGAAAGCTAATTCTTTGGTGGATACATCTTTGTGGGTTGGAATAAATTTGCACATTTTTGTGAATCTATCAACTATTACCCAACAAGAGTTAAAGCTGTCTTTACCTGCAACAGGAAGACCAGTGACAAAATCCATATTAATGATTTGCCAGGGAGCACTAGGTGCTTCAATATGTTGTAATAACCCTGCTCTCTTGCCTGTTAACTTTTTAGATTTTTGGCAGGAATCACAAGATTCAACATATAATTTTGTGTCTTCAGACATATTAGCCCATTATGCAGTGTTTTTGATTCTAATCAATGTTTTTTCAAGATCAAAATGACCAGCTAATATGTCATCATGACAAAGTTTGAGGATAGTTTCTTTCATTGAAGGAGGAATAACAATTACATTGGTAAGCTTCCTTCTATAATAAATATAACCATCTTCAATAGAAAACTTTCCTTTATTTAAAGCATTTTGGTATTTTGCAGGAAGAGTTTTTATTAATGCTTGAATTGAAGCATTCTTAGGATCATTCAAAATAGTAACTAATTTATTTAAGTCAGAATCTTTATCATATGAATCCAGTATTAACTGTAATAACTCTTCTTCCATATCAACTATAAATATACCATGTATATGAACAGTGTCATCCTCAGGTACATAAGCAGGATTGGAGTCATTATTTGGCAGAGGCAATCTGGAGAGCATATCAACATTAGAGTGAACATTTCCAGCTCTGTGGATAATAGTCATCCTTCCTCTGTATTCTTGAACAGCAAGTTGCCACCTGAACATATGTCTGTTAGGTGTTTTGAGGTTTAAGAGAGATTTCACAGCACTACAGTCAGTTACCAACTCAAATTTTTGGTCATCCAAGTAGTAATGAAGTTTCTCAAGAGCCCAAACAACTGCTAAGCACTCCAATTGAGTGGCACCATATTTCAATTCACTATTTCTTAAGGTTCTTGAAATATAACAAATTACAACCTCTGAGGATTTATCATTAATAATTTGCTTTTGGTGAAGGGCAGCACCCAGACCAATAAAGCTAGCATCTGTATAAAGTACAAATGGCTTGTTAAAATCTGGAAGAGCCAATATAGGGGCTGACATTAAGCAATTTTTCAATGTATTAAAAGCTTTTTGACAGTCATCATTCCAGAGAAAAGCAACATCTTTTCTGGTTAGTTTTGTAAGAGGCAAAGCTATGACCTGATAATTTTTAATATATTGTCTATAATAGCCACACATACCTAAAAAACTTTGGATTTCTCTTACAGAAGTTGGTGCTTTCACATTTTGAATGGCAGCAACTTTATTATGGTCTACACAAATTTGTAAGCCTGACACAACATGGCCAAGGACTTTCAAAGATTGAAAACCAAATTTACACTTTTTTAAAGATAAGTTCATATTGATTTCATCCATTTTTTGGAAAACTCTATTTAAATGAATCATATGTTCATCAAAAGTTTTAGAAAAAACAATAATATCATCAATATAAACCATGAGCCAACCTTCAATAATTTCTTGATGGAAAGTGTTATCCATGACTTTCTGGAAAACTGAAGGAGCATTTTTAGGGCCAAATGGCATCCTAACATACTTATATATTCCCATATGAGTAGCAATAAGCAAAAAATTTTGAGAATTTTTCTCAACTGGAACTTGATGATACCCTTTATTACCATCCAGACAACTAATAAATTTTGCACCTTGCAAGGTAGCATGTATTGAATTAATTATGGGTAAAGGATAAATATCATCAACAGTATAAGTATTTAAAGCTCTGTAATCTCCACATAATCTAGCTTTATCTTTTTCATAAGAAATTAAGACTGGGGAGATGACACAATATTTGGGGGTGACATCCACTTTTTCAATGATATTCATTTTCAATAATGTTTCAATATTATCTTCAATATCTTTTCTTTTTGATGGAGAAGCAGGATATGGTTTTTTCTTAAGGGAAGGAGGAATATCACTCAAATTACAGGATAAGGTAATTTTCATCTCTTCCTGAACAATTCCCAAGACATGAGAACCATGAGCAAAAGCCATAGGGAAAGAGGTAATAGAGGCAACAATAGAATCCTTTTGTTCATCAGTCAAATGATCACCAAAAGAAGCGGTATTTATTTCATGTAATAAATCATCCATTTCAGTTGTTGTTCTACCTTTACATTGGATCAGTGAGTTACAAGATTTCAACAAATGCCCAGAAGGTTTAGGAGAAGAAATTTTGAATTTTCTTTTCCCATTTATTCCTAAGGTAAAGCAATTATTTGCTGGGTCCAGTTTCACACCAAACATGGTCAAAATATCATTTCCCATAATAAACCAATTGCTCAAATTTTCATTTTTCATGACAACAAATTCACAAATAGCTCTGACAAAACCACCATTATATTTGAAGAATACAGAGGTTTTGTATTTGCCAATAGGAAATAAGGTAGAACCATACCCTCTCCATTTTTCAGAAGTTATAGGCAATAATTTACTCAAATATTCCTTATCCACTGAAGCCAAAGCTTTTTCAGATACTACACTTCCTCCAGCACCAGAATCAAGAACTACATCAACATTTTTACCATTAATGATAACAGGTGCCTTTAAAGGGGATATAGGAATAGAATTGTTAGTAATATCTCTAATTATCTCAGCATTTTCTACTGAAGATAAATTCAATACACAATCTTCAGATATATTATTTAAATAATGGACATCATGTTCCAACATTAAAACATCTTTAACAGATTCATTGTCATAGGAGATATTACTTTCACAGTCACTGGAAGAATTATTGACATCAAGTTCAAGTTCATCAGTGTCTTCATTTTGTTCAACAAGATGAATTTTCTTGTCACAAACATGACCCTTCTGCCACGGTTTGTTACATTTATAACAAGTATTTGTTGCATATTTTTTAGGTGCAACTGGGGCAGAGGGTTTACCAGATTTTTCTGGGAGCTTTATAGAAGGTTTATTCTGATCATTATAAGATTTACT
Source organism: Hemileia vastatrix (assembly GCA_030280995.1). NCBI lineage: Eukaryota > Fungi > Basidiomycota > Pucciniomycetes > Pucciniales > Zaghouaniaceae > Hemileia > Hemileia vastatrix. The sequence continues at coordinate 14,754,183 of JASXTE010000004.1, read as the reverse complement.
AAGGTAATTCTTTGGTTCATATCTATGGTTGAGTAGTACTTCATTACAGATATTAATGAAAGAAGAATTTTCCCTTACATGCTCAGTTCTAGCAACAATCAAATCTCTAAGAGAATTTGGTAATTTATACAAGATTTTATCTCTCCAAATATCATAATCCATCTTTGGATCAATTGCTCTAAGGATTTTAGTTATTTTCATCAGAAAAACAATGGGCTTTTCAACAGAGGAGGATACATATCTAGTATTCTCATACAGTCTCTGCTGGGCTAACCTGAATTTTGAACCACCAAATTGATTCTCAATCAAGGATTTCCAATCATTCCATGTATAATGATTGTTATCTAAGAGGACAGATTCATACCACATCAAGGCTACATTGGAAAATAAAGAAATTAACTTAGAAACAATTTCCTCATCAGGTAGTTTATAAGATCTCTTTAAATTATCAATTCTCTGGATAAAGTGTTGCCAATCAGAGGAAGAATCACCATCAAAGGTAGGATATTGGTCTAATTTAGGCCAATTTTTCTGACTACTGGGATGGTCCACTTTTTGGTTTGAATTATTCATTAGTAATAATTCCTGAAGTTTAGCCAGGTGTTCAGAAATTTCATTATTTACAGAAACAGCTGGTGCATGACTATCACAAGATTTTTTGCTAGTAGCAAAAGATTTTACAGACTCATTGTCAGTTTGTTTAATGGTTGAAATATGAGGAAGAAAGGATGAACTTTGTTCAGGTTTTTTCCCTTTATTTTTATGCAGCTTACTGGCAGAAATCTCATTTAATTCATTATTGATTGTTAAGGTTGAGAACTTTTCCTGTAGGTCAGACACATAGTTTCTTATTCTTGGAATTTCAGACATCTGGTCATTCACTTTTGCAAGAGATAGAACATTTCTGTCCTCAGAAACTGAGTGTTTGGTACTTAGTGCATGGAAGTCATTTTTTAGTTTCTTCAACTCATTTTGTAGAGATTTTATTTCATTTTTGAATGAATAATTTTCCTCAATAAGGGGTTTCAATTCACTCAATGACTTATGCAGACTGATATTTCTATCTGAGATAGCTCTATGGTCACTTCTTATTTGTTTTTGTTGACTAAGAACAATATTCAAGGTTTCTTTGATTTTTAAATAAGCTGTATCTTGTACAGAAGAACTCACTTTACATTGCAAGTGTAAATTATTTAATCTATCATTTTCATGAATTAACACATCTCTCACATGTTTGTCTTTCACAATATTAAAATCAAGGGTATCTTTCAAAATTTCCTCAGAAGTTTTTTCAATTAAGTTATAGATTTCAGGGGGAACAGAATCATTTTTAATTGCAAGAGAAGGATTAATTAAAGATGTAGAAGTTAAATGTAAAGGTTCATCAAATGACAATTTGCTAATTACATCAATAGGGCTACTAGTTACAGGAAGCTGTCTTTTAACAGGTTTAACTGTTCTTTCACCATGTTCAATAATATTACCTGCAGAAGAAGATTTATTAGAAAACATACCCAAGTGACTATCAACCAAATTACTTACCATGGCAGAGGAGGAAACTTCCCCTGGGACTGGGTTTGGGATTGTGCTTGGGCCTTCTTTCTCCTGCTTTGTTGGTAGGGATGAGGAGGTGGATGGAAATTGGGTGTTCTGGATGGGCCAGGCTGATGATGAGGAGGGTTTTGCACATTCTGTTGGTAGTGACTCATTAGATAATCCCATTTCCATTGCTCTACTTCCATAGTATTTGGATTTTGGATGGTTGAGCTGGGTGGCTGTGAAGGTTGAGCCTGAAATTGAAGCTGATTGGGAGGCAATTGAGGAGGGGCCTGGGCCTGAATCTGGTTCCTGAGTTCTTGGACCTGATCCCACAATGTGTCTACCTTTGCTTTGTACTTCATATTTTCTGTCTTCAACTCTTTTATATGACTGGAGAGGTTGCTGATTTGTTGTGGCAGAGGAAGCTTTTTTATTTTGAAGCCTTTTGGAAGACCTTCTTGAGGCACTAGAGGCTTTACTTCCTTCTGTGGTACTGGGGGAAGGGGGTTTGGTTTGTTTGCATTTCCTGTCATTTCCACATCCTGCAGTATGAGAATCTTTGTGTTAGCATAAGATTTTTTATGACCAACTTTAGAAGAACTTACAGTGTCAGCATCATAGTCAATTTCTATCTCATCCACTTGCATGTTATCCATTTTTTCTGTCAAATTGTTGGACATACTAGTGAGAAGATTAATAATTTACTTTGTACTTTATAAAAAAAATAATCAAAGTTAGTCAATAATTTGCTCCAAATAATATAAAAAAAATTTTTTCTTAATTAATTAAATTATAGAAAAAATAAATTTCAATATAAAGTAATAATTAAAAAATTAATTTTTTTTTTTTTTTAAAAAAAATGGATTGCAAGTTTAAATTGGGAATAACAAGTTAGTTAATTCAACCAATTAATTACCAATATTAAATATGGCAATATATTGGGACTAAGCACAATGTACTTTTAAGTCAACCAAAAATTAACAATAATTAATAAAAAAAAATTAAATTAATAATTCAATTTGTATTAATAATAATGTCAATTCTTCTAGGACTAAGAGGATTTAACACTCTATAATGGTCAACTAGGAAAAAAAAAAAATTTAAAAATTGAACACTTACACTCAGTGAATCAGCAATTAAGCCACAATCACTGTTATTGCAATAAAAATATAGTAATATGAGTGAGAGGCGCAAAGGTGAACTTACTATAGTGATCGAAAAAATCACTTCAAAATAATATAAAAATTAATATTATATAAACCTAATATGTCGAACCCAAGTTCGAAACACAGTCGCGGCAAAAGTTTCGTTTTGCTAGGTGGTCCGTGCGTTTTGTCGTTCGTCGCCAGGCTTCGATCGTCGTCGTCGTCGTTTGGAAAGGCCCCCAGTTGTCGGCCGGTCGTCTAGAAGAAGGAGAAAATAGAAGAAGGAATGAGAGGAGGAGAAGGAGGAAAAAAGTATGGGTAATAAAAAAAATAAAATTTAATAAAATTATTTAATTTATTGAGAGAAAAACAACGATAAGTGAGCTGGGAGGTGACAACAAGTTGGTTTTATTAATATTAATATTATTTAAGTAAGAGTTCTGCGCGGCAACCAAAATAATTACTATCAGACTTAGAGCAACCTTTAAATTGTTATATAAAATTTTAATTAGAATTTTATTACTAATAAAAAGAATATAAACGTAATATAAAAATTGTATTTAAATTGTTGAGTGTATAATAAGTGATAAGGCTACAGGGGATTATCCAAGGCCCTTTTATAGGCAATGGGTCCTCTGAAGCGCTACTATATCAGTAAATACAATGATTAGAAAGGAATAAAACAAATATATCAAAAAGAGTAAATGAAACATAACAATATAGAGAAAAACATGAAACAATTAATTAAAAGCCCAATTAAGAATCCAATTTCCCCGCCATTAATCCCCAAATCAGTAAGTGACAATAGTAAATAACTAAACAAGAGTGGAAACATAGGAACTATGAGAAATATAATTCCCAACAGATGGTCCATCCTGATTAGAGGACATTTTAAGTGAAACAAAAAATAATTTGACGCAACAAAACAATCAATTAATCTCAATTTAGTTCAAATTAATTTATTTGTTTTTTCTAACACAATTAAGGGTCAAAAGAAGCGTCCTTAATAATTGTTTAGTGTCATATGAGAGGTATTAGTTAATATATAAATTTAAGTAATTAATTTAAATATATTATAAATCAAATTTACACTTGTAATTATAATATATGTTTTTTAATTAATTAAATATAAATTTATAATTATTAAATATATAAAAATGCGCCATTATTTGTAGAATATATTATATTATGCTCAAATTAATTGTATATAAAAATATATATAACCAATAAATTTAATGTAACATTTGTATATAATAAAATTCTTATATAATTTCATTATGTAATAAAATATTAAGTTATATTCATTAAATACAAGTTTTACCCACTCTTTAAGGTTTTATAATTTATATATCATTTACTGGACTCCTGGAATAGCCTGGCTGACATAAGACATGCACAAACAGCACCAAACCGCACAAAAAAGGCCCCTGCCAATGTTGGAAGACCACAATGTTTATCAGGGATAAGAGTTAAGGTAGAGATTTTTCCTTCAAGATCAGAAAAAGATTTTCCCAACCTAGGAAGTTCAGATAGTTGATCATTAATTTTTGTAAGAGATAAAACATTTCTGTCTTCATATACTGAGAATTTATTACTCAAAGCTTGAAAATCATTTTTCAATGTATTTAATTCCTTATGTACAGATGAATTTTCCTTTCTTAATGTAGTATTTTCATCTACAATGGGTTTTAAATCATGAATGTTTTTGTGGAAAGTATAAACTTTATTTCAAAGAGACTTGTAGTCATTTTTCAATTGTTTTTGATGAGAAAGAACAGTATTCAAGATGTCTTTCAATTTATAATAAGCTGTATCTTGTGCAGAAGAGCTCACTTTACAATGTAAATGCAGATTATTCAATCTGTCATTCTCATGTTTCAAAAAATCTCTCAGAAGTCTATCTTTGATAACATTAAAATCAGGAGAATCTTTCAATATTTCCTCAAAAGTTTTCTCAAGCAAGACATATACCTCAGGGGCAACAGAATCATTTTGAATTTCAAGAGAAGATTTAATTAAAGAAGTTGAAGTTAAATGTAAAGGTTCATCAAATGAATATTTACTAAGTACATCATTAGGGCTACTCATAACAGGAAGTTGTCTCTTAATAGGTTTGACAGTTCTTTCACCATGATCAACAAGAATACCTGTAGAGAAAGATTTATTATTATAAATACCAACGTTTTTATTAAAAAAATCACTCACCATGGCAAGGGAGGAAACTTCTCCTGTGCCTTCTTGTTTCTGCCTCCCTGATGAGGATGGGGTTGTTTATGGAAATTTTTTTCCCGGGTTGGGCCAGGTTGATGAGCTGGTTGATGCTGTGCATTCTGCTGGTAGTGGCTCCTGATATAGTCCCATTTCCACTGCTCCACTTCCAGAGTTTTTTTGATTTTTCTGTGAAAAGTTGGGGATTTGGTGGGAATGATAATTCTGGTTGGCCTGTGAGGAAGTAAGATGTTCCTGTCTTTGATTCAAGAGCTTCTGCATCTACCCCCAGAGGGTGTCTACCTTTGCTTTGTATTTCATATTGTCTGCCTTTAATTCCATTATGTGACTAGACAAGTTGTTTACCTGTTGTGAAAGTGGAATCTTTTTTATTTTTATTCCCTTTAAAGGATCTTCTAGATTGATTTGAGGCTTGGCTTCTTTCAGAGTTGTTAGGGGAGGGGGGTTTACCACTCCTCCTGACATTTCTATGTCCTGAAGAATTTGATTTATATTTGTCAGTAGAAGAATTTTTATAAGTCAATTTATATGAACCTACATATTCAACCTCACATTCTACTCCAATTTCATCCACATTTAAGTTGTCCATGCTCTCAGTTAAATTTCTAGACGTGATAACTAAAAAATAAATTATTTGTCAACAAGAGTGAACTGGTTTTTTCAAAAAGTGGTTTCAATATTTTAAAACAATAAGAATATAAATATTAATATATTATTTGAGTTAAAATAAATTGATAATAAAAATTTTTATTAAGATTATTATTTATTAGATAGAAATAACAATCAAAAAAAATATTAATTATTTATTCAAGTTAAGGTGATTTTATTTATAATATAAAATGATAACCGCTAATTATTGAAATGGGACAAATACCAAATTATGAATGTCAACCAACAATGATAATACCAAAATTAAATGGCAATAATTGGGACTAAGCACAGAGTACCATTATTGTCAACCAAAATTATCAAAATTTAATGATTAATTAATTTAATAAATAAACAAAAAAATAATGATCTTCTAGGACTAAGAGGGTTTCTCTATTATTGTCAACTAGGAAAAAAAATTTGTTTTAATTTATCACTTACACTCAGTGTCTCGGAAATTAAGCTAAGGAACTGTTATTGAAATAAAAATTTAGTTATATAATTGTGAGGTGCAAAGTAAGACTTACTAAAGTGATCAAAAAATCACTATAATCTATATGAACAATATTGCTATATAACCCGTATAAGGATGACCCTGGTTCAATTCACAGTCGCAGCACAATTTTTTTCACACTTGCAAGGTGGTCCGTGCATCAAGTCGTTCTTCCAAAAATTTGTTCTCATCATTTAAAAAGGTCTCCAATTTTGGGGGGCTTCTCTAGAAGAGTTTGGAAAAGGAGAAAGAAAAGAAAGAAGAAGAAGAAGGAGTAGTAGAAGGAGGACAACAAGAACTGGGTTCAAGGACTTATAAATGGGAATTATATAGTATTTAAAGATTTGGTGAGTGTCTCTGTTTCTGCTTATAAAAATGCAATTACTATTACTAAAAGGACTTTCTTAATGCAACCTGTTAATTATTTATTAATTATAATTCTTAATAGGCTAGTCAATAAAATTAAGTAATATAAGTAAAAAACAATGATTTATTTATTTCTTTTTAAGAATAATATAATTTTTGATAATTAGAGTATTGTAAGTGAGGGGCTGAAGTGGATTACCCAAGACCTTTTTATAGGCAAGGGGTCCTCTGAAGTTCCACAAATTTGTATATACAAAGCAGTATGAAGTGATACAAGAAAATAAAAGAAAATAAGTGAAACTTGGATATTGAGATAAAAATATGAAACAAATAATTAAACTCTCAAATAAGAAATAATTTTCCCATACTAATTTCCTAACCCAGTTAATTAAAATAGTGAGTAACTACATAAATTTGTAAAATGGGAAACTGTGAGTAATTTATCAAAAACAATTATAATTTTTACGCAATTTTTTATATAATCAATTTAAGCCCAAAACAGAAATTAGTAGTTGTTTTAGCTATTCCATTTGAGTAATAACTAAATTAAGGGAAAACAAGTAATTAATTTAATGAAAAATAATTAAAATTAAGCATTTAATTTATTTTTTTAAGTAAGTATTTTAACTTATTTAATAAAATATTTTTGAACACAGTTAAGGGTCAAAAAGTGCCCAATATTTATGGATTATAAAATATGAAAAGATTGATTTAATATATAATTTAATTAATTCAATTTTAATTCCATTATAATTTTAATTTTTCAATTGTAATTATAATATAGAATTACAATTAATTTAAAAACATAAAAAATATGCCATGATTTATTAATATTAAATACATAAAAAATATGCCATGATTTATTAATATTAAATACATAAAAAATATGCCATGATTTATAGAATATGATATATATTATGTTTGATGTAAGTGTATAAATAATTTATTAAATAATAAAATTAATATAATACTTATTTTACTTATTCTAATAAAATTTTTATATAATTTTATTATGTAATAGATTATTATTTTAAATGCATGAAATACAACACTTTATTCCCTCCAATAAAATATTATACATTTTACTGGGCTCCTGAGACAGCCTGGCTGACAAATCCTCATTCTTTGGATGACAGAAGAGTCATGACATGAGCTGGGGAAGCCACTTTGATAAGCAATAAACTTTTTGTTGATGTCACAGATAAGTTGAACATCAATAGAGTATCTACAAAGAAGATAAAAAGTTAGTTTATGAAAGATGAGAAATTGGAGAACATTTTGAAGAAACCTTTTTTTGTGATCAAAATAATGGTTGCCATCATGAGCAGGCTTTTGACTCAAAGGTATAGTTGTACCATCATCAAAACCTACACATCCAGGGAAACCTTCAGTTTAAGTTACTAGAGAGGATTCAAGTCGCTGTTGTGGAGTTGGCCAAGCAAGTGTTTGAGACTTGAGAGAAAGGATAGCAATCATGCAGCGCTTGGTGTATAATATGGTGGTACCATATCCTATTGTAAAGAGATTATCTAAATGTCTTAAAGCAGCACCATTTCCATTTGAACCAAAGCTACATAGTGCAACAGCAATTTGGAAGGCATGATCATGCTGTTTGTTATGGGAATTTTTAAGGAAGATAGAATGATTGGAGATGAGTTGAGAAAGTTTGAAAAAATAATCGGGAGAAGTTTGAAATAGTTCAGTGAAGTTTAGTTGAGGAATGTTTAGAATGGAGAGGAGATCATATTTGGGATCATGATTAATATTTGGCCCCCTTGGGATGATGTAACGCTTTTTGGAAAGATAAGACATATAAGCTAAAGTGTCTTCCAAACCAGAGTCAGAATCAGAGTCAGCGGCTAAAACTAAAGTGATAGCACTCATAGCTGAGTGAAGTTGCTTCCTATGAGAGATGTGCTTCATTATTGTCAGTAGAACGTTCAGGTGATGAGTGCGAAGTGGGAAGTGGGAATTCACCACCAAATGAGCAGGTGGGGTATGTGGATAGAAAAAAATGTTATGTGTTTGCCACCAAAATTAAGTATCATAGAGTGAAGAGACACATAAGGATGAGAAAAATGTTATGTATTTTTCACCAAAATTTAGTATCATAGAGTGAGGAATGACTTAAGGATGGAATCAGCTATTATAAGTCATTTGACTTTCTTAAAAATCCATCATGGATGTGATGAGTTTGGGATCAGGAATTAGGAACAGAAATTGGGGTATAAGAGGCAGGATAATGCATTATTGTGGATTCCTTATCCACTATCCGTGGGGCTAGTGGATAAGAATCTTCCACAATTAATAATGTCTGATCCTGGGAAAATAATTTCTGATCCCTAATTGTGGATCCCTGAACATTGATACCCCCTAATATAGTCTTCTTCTTCCATATCAAGTAATTCATCAAGAACATTGAAGGGCATGTGAGATACTTGAGTTTTACTGAATGAATGTAATGGATGAATTGTCATCTGGGTGGTGTAATTGGGGCTATGAAGTACCTGAGGCTTTATGTGAAGAAGATAATGTTTCCTAGCCATTTTTGATAAAAAAACAAGATCTTCAAAATAAAAATCAGAATCAGAATCAAAGAAGAGATCAAGAGCTATGAAGCATATTTCTTGATGTAGTTTATTATGATTTGAGAGCAAGGAAGACATGACTCTTGTATGGTATAAAAATGTTAATTAAGTATGATGCTTTGGTTTATGAAGTGTTATGCTTCTGAGTGCTGCATATGAATGAGATGATGCTGAAAAATCAGTGAAATGGGACTTTATGGTGAATAAGCACTTTTGGTTGTGAAATTGTCGATTTGAGTGAAATAAGCGACTTATTTCACTTTTGAAATACAGCAGTGTTGGGGCAAGTGTGTTTCCAAAATATGCATATAGATAAATGCAGATTTGAATAAATTTAAGTGGGGATTTGTAAGTGCAGATTTTCCAGAACCAAAGCCCCCCAATATTCATCACTCATGCTTTGTGTTTGGAAACAGTAACTCTTCTATGAACCCTATGCAACCTCTTACACATTCAAAATCTCACTTGAAGTTTCACATGGATTTATACAGAAACTACTTTCTCGAGTAATTCAATTCAATGGAAGAGGAAGAACTAATGTTATAAATTTTACTAGACACTGAAGAATGAGCTAAAAAACATTCAATGCAACTGTATTGAAGGCCACTATACCCTGGTTTGATATGTTGCATGTTTGTTATCCATGATAATGCAAGCTATCTTTCTTCCTGTGGGCTCCAATCAGGCAATTGATTTTTCTTTGAATCAGAGGACTTATTGCGGTTGTTTTTAGTGGGGAGGTTTATATAGTTGTTTGTGGTACTATAATATGTCAAGTAAAGGTGATATGAAGCCAAAACAGTGTTGTTGTCATGCGCCACATGACACTCGAGGCAAAAGCAGCTCATTAAATCAATAATAAGAGGCTCAAATCCATACTTGAAGCGCAGAAAGCAATTCTCCATAGCAACTGCAACTTTCCTTTGTGTACTTGCTATTCAACCACGCTAGCCTAAACTCTAAATCTAAATTAATCAATCTCTCAATAGTTTGTCTTAGTCTTTTTCTCAATAAGTGACGCTATGGTAAGGTAAACTCTTACAGTCGCCTTGCTGTAAGCAGAATCCGGAGGAGATATGTGGATTTAGCTGAAAACCGCGTCCTTCCAATAAAAATAACAAAGTAGGTGTTCTAAATCACTAAGCTAACCAATCTACTTGGATCCGATTGATGAAAATAATGAAACTCTAAAATAATTAACGCTTATTGAGATTTAATGAAAGTGGCTGTTGATAAAGAAATACTGATAACAACAATTAAGGTGTACCAGTGAAAGATCTGTAAAGATTGACTTTTATGTTTTTATAATAATTTGAATTTTTATGAGACAGCAATAATCAAGTCCCAGCGATGAAGACCTTTCTAAAGATACCCTGTATGAAGTGTGTTTTAAATTGTTGAGTGGTATTTCTAAAATGTTATATATAAAATATAAAGTTATAAGGGTATTACAAATTTATTTAATTTGTTGAGTAATAAAAAAATGAGACTGTGGTAGTTAATGATTAAGCTGTATGATGATCCCCCCCTCTCAATTTCGAGTTTGAGAGGCGCTTAAGTATTCCTAGTCACGTGCCTAAGTTTTCCCCTCCAGAGCTCTTCCAGAGTCAATCCGGAGCCCGTATGGAGTCCGTACGGAGTCAAAGCGGAGTCCGTACGGAGTCCGTCCGGACTTCCGGACTCAATTTAGAACCTTAAAACCATAATAAAAAATCTAGAAAAATTACACATAATAGAGCTACTTCCCCTTTACATACCAAACTAATTTTCGTAGTCTGCGCAGCTCTAATTACCCTGTGAAAATTCATCAAAGTTAAGTAATTTTTGAAAACGTAAATATTTCTATAAAACTTTAAAATTCATTTAAAAATTTAAGAAAAATAGTAAAAATTCTGGAAAATTTCCCAAGGTTCTTGAGTGACTCGACTTAATACTTATAAATTTTTTAGACCGTAAAAATAAGTTTTCTCCGTAAAATAAATTGATTTCGTGTAGGCATTCGCTCGTGACCAATTTCTTCATATTTAAAACTCCAATAAATTAAATAAAACCCTTTTATAAAAAATAATAACGCCAATCTTGCATGCCGTGATAACTCCATTTACATATTTAGGTGCCGTACTAAACTTTAGGCTACCACATCCTCCCTCCAATTGAGAATGTCCCCATTCGTAAAACTTTGCATAAGTGGTCGAACACAATATTCATCTTTAACCTTCAACCACCATCTTCTTTAATCAACTACAAAATTCATCTTCATCAATATGTCATCCAAAGAACTTGTCGCTCCATGTGAACTCTGCGCTTGATACCAGGTACTTTGTTTAATGTCCAACTCTAATCTTCCTGGCAGAACAGCTTGCGACTTATGCCGTGTGAAAAAAGTCAAATGCAACCGGCAAATAGTTCCTTCTAAAACAAACGTATATTTAGGACCAGCAGCTCTCCCTGATCCCTCAACTTCTAAAAAGTGATCCAAAATTCCTGTCTTCTTAAAACGAATAAGATCAAAAACAGCTTCAAAATTTCAATCTTCATCAACGGATCCCAGCCTAATTTTGCCTTCACAAGATCCTAATCCTATAACGCCAGTACCCCCAACTAACTTTGCTGAGACTATGTTTCCTGGCTCTAAATGTAAGACCCTATTTATCTTACTAAAAAAAACTTTTAATCAAAATTGACTAAACCTATGACTTAATAACATATTTGAACTTCTAGCTGTCGAAATAACCAACACTGATGATGTTGGTAGAGTGAAGACGGACTATATCAATCATTATCCAAATTTTCATCGCTATCTTTTTCTTGACTTTACTAATGAGTTGAAACGAAAAATGCTGGCCTATTTTCAAGAAACTCCAGCTAATAACCATGAAGACCTCATGAAAAGAAGAATTTTAATGCAAAGCTTTGATAATGATGTTGAACAATTTCAAAGAAATTATCTTTTCTAACAGTATAACTTGATAAAATTTTGTTTTTGCTTGGTCTTCTTAAACTTTCAACATAAATGATGTTTTCTTTCTTCTCTGGCCTGATATAACATAAAATAAAATAATATAAATCTTGTGTTGATTCCATTACTGAGAGCAAGGTTTGAATCCCTTCAGACTCCCATATACCAGTCTTCCTTCTTGTCACAGCATTGAGAGAGTGGATCTTCCTATGAGCCGAATACTCCTGATTCCAACCTCATAGGGCCCCCCACTGAGCCGAATTCTATGATTCCAATCTCGCCATAAGGTCCTCCAAGCTTCACACCAAAAAAAATGGCCTAACTATGAGGCACTAAAAAAAATCATTCCCTAAAATCCAACTACCATCCTAACTTCTGATTCCTTCATCACAATTTTCAAACTTTGCTATACAGCAAACCCATAAAATACTTTTGCCAGGCTTCCAATAATAATTTTAACTTTAGACCATGTTAAAGCGCCACAAATTTTACCTAATTAACCATTATGCTTTCCTTAGCATCATCACCACCTAAAATTTTAACCTCCTAAAGCTTATCAGCACCCAATTCCAGAAATAATTGAATAACCAGTTTAGAGTCATAGTGGACAGTGATAAATTAAAAGATTGAATTGAGTTATCCAAACAAGATTGACATTCCAGTTTAAAGTCTTGGTGGACCAAACATATAATCGATTGCCAGTTTATGGTCTTGGTGGACCAAAGATCGTTTAGGTGCATAAATAACTTGATATATTCCTAAGTAAGGCCTAGGCTTGACCAAAGATTGAATAAATTTGATAATCCAGTTTAATGTCATAGTGGACCAAACATTTGATCGACAAGTAATCCAGTATAAGGCCATAGTGGTCCAATGAATGTTGAATTATCCTGCAGATATTAATTTTCCAGTTTAAAGTCATAGTGGACTAAAACAATGAATGAACTTCCAGTTTAAAGTCATGGTGGACCAAACATTTAATCAATAAGAAATCCAGTTTAAGGTCATGGGGGACCCAACACTTGATAATAGTCCAGTTTAAGGTCTTGGTGGACCTCCAAAATTCGTATATAAAAAAAAACCTTAAAGAACGTCTTGAACAGTAGCCAGTTTAAAGTCTTGGAGGACTAACAGCTCCAAAATTCGTATAAAAACCTTAAGGAAAGTCTTGAACAGTAGCCAGTTTAAAGTCTTGGAGGACTAACAGATGTCTTGAAGTAAAATCCCATAGGTATTGAGTTCCCCTAGACCCTGTTTCCTGTCTAAACTAAATGAATAAAACTAAAAAGAATGAAAACTAAAAAAATAAAACTAAGAAATATAATAATGATTTTGATTTAATTAATAAATTTTAATTTTAATTTTAATTTTTTTTTTTTATTATTATTATTATTATTATTATTATTTTTTTATTTATTTATTTTATTTTTATTTTATTTTTTCAATTTTATTTTTTTTTTATTTTTATTTTTATTTTTATTTTTATTTTTTTTAATTTTAATTTTTTTTTTTTTTTTTTTTTTTTAAATTTAAAATAAAAGATTTTAGAAAAGATAGTTTTGAAATAAAAGTTAAAATTTAATTTTAAAGAAAGATAAATGAATGTGAAAAGAAAGATAAAAAAAGTACTAAAAAAAATTTTTAAAATAAAATTTTAAAAGATGCCCCCCGGCCATTTGATGAGCCGTACCCTCGACATCATACCCACATCCAAGTGCAACTTGATGTGGTTACACAATTTTGAGAAATTGAAAGAAAAGAAAATAAATGAAAGTTTTTAGAAGATAATTTTTATAATGTTGATCACTGGGTGGGCTCCCTCCAATTTATAAAAATGATTAGAGACCACCAGTGAGCATCACCTTTACAATAATTCATAATATATATTAAAGAAAAGAAATCACAATCTAACATAAAAAAAATCAAAAACAAAATAAAATAAAAAATAAAAAAAATAAAAAAAAATCTTGAATCCGGCGTTGTGAGCGGTGTCTCTTGATTCGTTCCAGCTTATAGTCTTAGTGGACTTCCTAAAATTAAAAGACAAAGCCAGGATTCAACTAGAAACAGGGAAAATTTTGGAAACGAACATTATGGGGTAATTGTGTATAGAGCAGCCAGCCCATCAATTACCCCCACACTTGCCAATATTTAATTAAGAAGGTTCCCCTGTGAACACTTCTTCCAATAAATTTAAAAATTTTCCAACACTATCTTCACCCATATTTTAAGAACTTTAAGTTTTCGAAAATTTCAAAGAAGGTCTTCTTGCATTTCGTTAAGTTTCATCACAGTTTCGTTGTCCATATACAGTGTAAGGATAGTAAAGTATTTTTGATAAAAAATAAGAAGATAGTTTATACTCGTTGCGGAGGAATCCATAAAATTTCGTAGATATCATAGTTTATCCTCATTGCGGAGGTATAAAATTTGATAAATGTCATTAAAATTGTAGTTTATCCTCATTTCGGAGTTATCCATAAAATTTCATAAATGTCATAGTTTATCCTCATTGCGGAGGAAGACTTCGGCACTCCTGGTGCCTCTAGGATAGAACCGTTTCACTTGATCGGCCGCTACCCTCTTCTTCAATACTACTCCATCCAACTCTTCTAACACATATGAACCGCCGGAAACTTGCTCCTTGATTTTATACGGTCCATTCCACCTATCTGCAATCATCTTTCCCCATTGACTTTCCAAACTCCTATTATACACCAGGACCATATCACCTGGGTTCAAAGGTTTCCTTAATCGATGTGCCAACCGCTCATCCCAATATCTAACTGATTGATTTCGGATCTTCATCATCCGCAAATATGCCTTTTCTAAATATTCTTCTTTCTTTTCTAGCTGCATCATTCTTGCACACAATAATTCTTCAGTAGTTTTGACCGTGTCCCAGTCAACTCCAAGATATGATTCAGCTTCTAAATCAACCGGTAAAACTGCTTTCTGTCCAAAAACAAGTTCATAAGGTGAAAATCCGGTCGTCCTTTTGGCAGTGATTCGATCAGCAAATAAAACTAAAGGTAAATAGTGCCTCCACTTTTCGGCACTTGTCCCACACATTTTAACTAAAGCATCCTTAATAACTTGATGCCCTCTTTCAACCATGCCTTCAGCTTCAGGATAATATGGGGTTGCTACCCTAACCTTTGATCCAACTTTCAATACGGCCTCTTTAAACTCTGTCCCAAATTCAGGACCTCCATCTACCGTTACCAACTTCATCACCCCATACCTATATACCCAATTATTCAAAAAAAATTCTGCCACATTTTTGGCAGTTAAATTAATAAGAGGCGCTGCCTCTACCCAACCAGATAAATCATCTCTGGCCACAATTAAATATTTATACCGTCCCTCTTTTATATGAACGGCATCTAAACTAACTCTCCCAAAGAGCGTATATTCACCGGTCGCGCGTCCAGGTTCTTTTGGCCTTAAATAACTTCGTCTTTGAAATTCTTCTGAACCCACTGTTTAACAGCCATCTTCATGCCAGGCCACCAAAATCGATCAGAAATTCTTCTAAATGTTTCTCCAACGCCTCTATGCCCGAGATCTTCATGCAGTGATTTCAAAACTAATTCTTGCCCCTTCTGTTGAGTTATAACTACTTGAGGATTTGGATACCTTCTCCTCATTAAACGTCGACCAGATAGGTAAAACGTAGATGACTTCCTCTTGATAGCCACCCATTCATCGTCTTCACAATCTTCTGGCCTCTCTAAAGTCAACAAATATTTGACTAACAAAAAATAAAAACCAGTCTGACCCCAGACTTCATCTTGAAAATCGATTAATATAACATCAATAGGGACTTCTCTATCACCAATATCACCTGCACATGAATGAGCCAATAATCGTTGACCCCTAAATAAATCTTTAATCGAGCTATGTTGTCGTTTTTCTTCTGAACCTTTGGATCCTTCGTAAACCGTATTTGAAAATACCTCTTTCTCTTTATCCACCCTTTTATTTAAATTCTCTAATTCTCCAACATATACACCATTCCTTAATTTACTACTATCCCACACTACCAATCCATCTTCCTCTACATACACCACATCTTCTTCTACCTCCTCTCTGCCGAATTTATCTACACCTTTTCCAACACCTTTATTAACATAAAAACTATTTTCCAGTTTATCCTCTTGGTGGAGGTCATCATCATCATATCTAAACACAATAGTCCTGCCAGTTTAACCTCATGGGGGAGGTATGGAAAGTCTTCAGCTCCTTTAGTGCTGGCTTTGATAATAGGTATATCTTCATCGAACTCTTCTGAGTCTGAATCTTCTTCAGTGGGTGGTCTCCTTGATAAACCATCTGGCATAGTAAAAGTTTTGCCAGGCTTATGAACTAAATCAAACGAAAAATGTTGAATAAAAGCTACCCATCTCATCATGGGTGCGTTCGGTAGACTTGGGGAATTAATCATCTGGATTAACGATTTCGCATCCACTTGCAACTCAAAATGTTGCCCCCACAAAATATGCTGAAGTTTCTTCAGTATTTTTGCCACACCACATAATTCCAATTTTGGTTGAGAATATCTTGATTCGACCTCAGTAAATACTACAGATTCATACCTAACTGGCCTGATGTAACCAGCTTTATCCATCTGAGACAAAACCGCCCCAGCTGCAATCTGACTTGAATCAACTGCTAAATAAATTCTGCCAGCTTCTTTTCCATAATCTAACTTGTGCAGGACTAAATCCTTCCCCACAACCTCCTTCAACTTCACAAACGCCTTCTCACACTCTTCATCCCACTCCCAGTCTGCATCCTTTCTCGTTAACCGTCTCAATGGAGCTGCCAATGAAGAAAAGTCCTTGATAAACATTCTAACATATACGCAAACGCCTAAAAACCCTCTGACTTCGGTCGTATTCTTGGGTCTTGGCCAGGACTGAATTTTGTTAACTTTCTTCTTGGACATAATCCTACCCTCTCTACATACCACATGGCCTAATATTTCTAAGGCTGGCACACAACATGAAAATTTTGAACCTGAAATAGTTAAACCAGCCTCTTCAATTCGAAACAAGATTCTTTCTAATGTAATTGAAAACTCCCAAATGAATTTGCGTATCCCGGGATTCTCTTCCAACACCTGGTTATCATAGTCGGTTGTTGGTCCCTTAATTCCTCCATCATCTATAAAGATTCCAGCATATTGTGGAATTTCGTCTTGAAGGATCCAAGCCATCTGAGCTTGATAAACTGCAACCGAATTTGTTGCACCTTGAGGTAATCTTGTTAACTGTAAACGTCCAAGTGGCGTATCGAATGTAGTGAGTGGCCTTGAGTCCGGATGTAACTCTCTCTCATCATATCCACCCATAATATCTCCCAAACCATAACACACTCTCCCTGCAAACGCTTCAACAAACTCCTCAGCACTAGGTGGTATCCCAGCATCCTTTATTGTAACCCTATTTAATTCCCTAAGTTCATGAACAACTCTAAGCTTGCCATTCGGTTTCTTGATACAAAATACCGGACTAGAATAACTTGATGTTGATTGCTCATACAGTCCAGTGTGTATCCGTTCTCTGACAACTTTGATATAAGCTTCTTTTAATGCAGCCGGAATAGGAATCGGTTTCTGCTGCCAAGGTTCATGACATACCACAGGAATCTTGTAAGGCTCCCCATAGGAGTGCTTCAACACACCCCTCTCCTCTTCTACAAAAGCAATGGCCTTCTCTCGCTTGACCATCACATCCAACAACAACTTCTTCTCTTCTCCAGACAACCAACCATCAGGTCCAAAATTAACAACACCCAGTCTCTCAAAAGTGATTCTTGACGTCTCAGAAAATTCAGGCGGATTCTTTACCAAGGGACTTTCATAAGGATCTCTTGATAACCTTGGTCTTCTCAAAGGTGGATTTAATTCAGCAGGTAGCGGTTCATTAATAGGTCGAACTTTATTTGCTACTTTCTTATATTTGGCTGCGTCCACATCTAAATTAACTTGAGGTAAAACATTTCCTTTTGTATCACCATTAAAACTTTTATCAAATGAATCTTCTTCATTGCCAGAATCAGAATAAGAAAAATTAGAAAAATATTTTATTTCATTTTTAAATTTTACCCTTTTCTCCTTTCCCTCGTCTAATTTATAAACAGATTTTCCAACACCTTTGCTTCCCTTATCCAACAGTAAATCACCCGTAAAGAAAGTTGGCAGTTTAACCTCTTGCTGGAGAACCGGAATTGAATTTTCACAAAAATTATTTTTTTGAGTTTTAATTATACTGAGATTTTTTATTGGATTTTGATGTGATTTTTGCAGTTTACCCTCTTGCTGGAGGTGCAAAATAGAAGGAGATACTTGCAGTTTAACCTCTTGCTGGAGGTCCAAAAAGATACCCTTCCAATTTTTATCCAACCTAATTTTGGCCCATTTTGCCTTTTTCACCATTTTTAAATTTAATAGAAAAACCGGGTAAATCCAATAAACATATAGAAAAGTCCAAAACGTATTTGCACTCCAAAGTAAGATTAACAGAAAATAATTGAGAATCCACTTGAATTATCTCCAAGTGAGCTGACCTATTGCAATCTGGGATCTCATCCTGAGGAGAGATTACAACATTAGAGTGATCAGCCCCTGCTACCCCAAAAAATGAGGGCCTCCATAATAATTTGAATCCTGAATAAATTGAAGACATAACAATAAAAAAAAATTTCAGCCGAGTTTAGGTAGTTTATCCTCATTTCGGAGGAATTAAATTCTTGATATCCCCTGGAGATAATCCATAATTTTGCCCCAAGGGCTTATCCACCGATTCCATAAAACCCAAAAATAAACCCCCATAATTTGTCCTACCATTTGACATAAAAAATAAACAACCTTTTTCCAAAATATGAGCGCATCCAGTTTATGCACTCTATTATCAAATGCCACTACACTCTTTATTAGTGCAGGGAAAACCATATCCTCCTTAACAATCTCTCCCTGAGATTGTAACAAATCCACCATATCCATATCTTCATTGCAGACAGTCTCTGCTTCTGAAGACAAAAACTGAGGCAAAAAATCCTCTAAATCCGATTCCAAATCATTCAACACAAAATTATCCCCATCATCCAAAATTTTGTCATTAATGACAACAATATCTTCATCTTCAAAAATCTCTTCTTTCCAAACAGAAGAGTCAACAAAAATAATATCTTCAGGCTGGACAAAATCTTCAGGAATGGCTGAATCCAAAATTTCATCAGAAACTAGTTCTTTTAAACCATCCTCTTCTATCTCTTGAGCAACCTCAGTGTCTTCTCCAGAGTCCAAATCAACAGAGTTATGAGTATCCAGATGTTCCAAAATAACCTTCTTTAGCACCTCCATTCCAGGAATCCTAGTTTCTCCATCTGGGCAATCCTTCATTAAATTCGCATTAATAAGCACCATCAAAACATCTTTCTTAACCTTTTCCCCCATAGCATCCCAAAAAATATACTTTGATGCATTATCATGAAATAAAATTTCATACTCCAACAAATAATCCAGAACCACCTGAAATTCAACCATAAACTGATCATACTGATGCAGAGATGTTACACCACCTTTTGATTCCCATTTCCTAGCTATATCCTTTAGATCCTCCAATGAATAAACTTTTGGCCACCTTTTTTCCATTTCCATCTTGAGCTTTCTCCAATCTTGATCTTCATAACCATCCATAGAAATAACCTCCTTTTCCACCTCTCTGTCTAAAATAAAGAACCTAATCTGCTTCACCATATCCAAAGGTAAAGCACCATCAATCGCAGCTGCAGTTTCATACCTATGTAAAAATCCTTCTAAATCATCTCCAGAAAACTTGGGCCCAACCCAAGATACAATCCTTACTGATGCCCTAAAAGGTACACCAGCAGCTAACACAGCAGTTCCACTAGTAGAAGACATCCCAAAACATAAGAAAAGCGTTAACAACCGTTAAAATAACAAGCCTCTTGCAGGCCAATAACAAAAATCCAATTAGAGTTCCAAAGAATAAGCCTCTTGCAGGCTAATAACCTTCTTGATCCAAGTAAGTCTTTAAAGAAAGCTAGAGAATTCGAAACCCCACGTTGGGCGCCAACTATGGTAAGGTAAACTCTTACAGTCGCCTTGCTGTAAGCAGAATCCGGAGGAGATATGTGGATTTAGCTGAAAACCGCGTCCTTCCAATAAAAATAACAAAGTAGGTGTTCTAAATCACTAAGCTAACCAATCTACTTGGATCCGATTGATGAAAATAATGAAACTCTAAAATAATTAACGCTTATTGAGATTTAATGAAAGTGGCTGTTGATAAAGAAATACTGATAACAAAAATTAAGGTGTACCAGTGAAAGATCTGTAAAGATTGACTTTTATGTTTTTATAATAATTTGAATTTTTATGAGACAGCAATAATCAAGTCCCAGCGATGAAGACCTTTCTAAAGATACCCTGTATGAAGTGTGTTTTAAATTGTTGAGTGGTATTTCTAAAATGTTATATATAAAATATAAAGTTATAAGGGTATTACAAATTTATTTAATTTGTTGAGTAATAAAAAAATGAGACTGTGGTAGTTAATGATTAAGCTGTATGATGATCCCCCCCTCTCAATTTCGAGTTTGAGAGGCGCTTAAGTATTCCTAGTCACGTGCCTAAGTTTTCCCCTCCAGAGCTCTTCCAGAGTCAATCCGGAGCCCGTACGGAGTCCGTACGGAGCCGGAACGGAGTCAAAGCGGAGTCCGTACGGAGTCCGTCCGGACTTCCGGACTCAATTTAGAACCTTAAAACCATAATAAAAAATCTAGAAAAATTACACATAATAGAGCTACTTCCCCTTTACATACCAAACTAATTTTCGTAGTCTGCGCAGCTCTAATTACCCTGTGAAAATTCATCAAAGTTAAGTAATTTTTGAAAAGGTAAATATTTCTATAAAACTTTAAAATTCATTTAAAAATTTAAGAAAAATAGTAAAAATTCTGGAAAATTTTCCAAGGTTCTTGAGTGACTCGACTTAATACTTATAAATTTTTTAGACCGTAAAAATAAGTTTTCTCCATAAAATAAATTGATTTCGTGTAGGCATTCGCTCGTGACCAATTTCTTCATATTTAAAACTCCAATAAATTAAATAAAACCCTTTTATAAAAAATAATAACGCCAATCTTGCATGCCGTGATAACTCCATTTACATATTTAGGTGCCGTACTAAACTTTAGGCTACCACAACGCACAGCGCAATAGTTAATATAATAGTACATTAAAAGGTTTATGAAATGTCTGTGGGTTATTAAGGGGTAGTGAGCATGAACGGAATGGTTAGTGGAGGATTAAGGGGTTAACGGATGTTATTGAGGAGGGTCTAGGTGTAATGGATGTATATTAATGGCCTGTGGTGCGTGGAATAGTGGATGGGTATGAGGTCAATGCGAGGAGGAGTAAAGGATATAAAAGGGGTTGGTTTTTTGGTTCGATATTCTTTAGAATTAAATTATAAAACGCATTTATAGTTAATAGTGGTAAAAGCTTTTAAGTCAAATCATTATTATTGTATTTTTCTCTATTTTCTCAATTATCATTTCTAAATCCTAAATCTTTGATTGTTGAGTTTCCAACCCTTCGTGAGATCTTAAGAATTTTAATATTACCTTTCAATTATATTAGAATCCTTCTTGAACATAACTCGAAGCAGTAGTTCTTCCTTTGAGTCATCTTCAAATCAATCCCTCAAATCATCCCTCTGTGCTTTGAACAAGTCTCTAAACTCCTCATCTCACTTACAGGAAGATCATCGACCTTGTGCGTAGGTCTTCCGGTGACAGTTGTTTAATGGAGAAGCAAAAAAAATCATTAACCTTCAGATAAATCTGTGTGTTCAGCAACCAACATGCACCACAGGAAATCTAGGGGTGAATTGCTAGCAATCCACTCTCTTGAAATTTAGAGTGTCCCTTAAATATTCCAGGTTTATGAATACTTTATAAACATAAGTAAATTAGAGTTAGATTTACATTTATTCTCAGATTGATTATAGACAGAATATCAACTGATTCAAAATTATGCACAAGTTGATCCTCCAGAACTTGATTTTGGTCCTCTGATGAGAACAAATTGAGCACAAATTGATCTAACCTAAGCTTATGCATATATAATAATTCAGGATACTTGCTCTATTAAATTTGATAATAAAAAAAATATTGATGAATTTATATAAAAAAAATTATTATGTAAGATATTAAATTATAAATTAAGGCATCATAGGAGGGCACGTAATAGAACTTAATTATACTATGTGACACCTTAATACTGTATCACGCAGTTTGAAACATTTAAAACAAAATGAGTCATGATGGGCAATGAAATTTCTTGGACAGACTCTTTCAAAATAAATACTGACCATAATACACAGATATGAAACCTTGGCATCTATCCAATAAAAGATTTTCCTTCTGATAAATGGATTTTTCTCAGTTACTACCTGCTAAAAAGTGTCGTTCTGAGGTTTGTCTGACCTTCATGGGGGTAATTTGGCCACATCACACTACTTCTATTTCCATGATTGACCAAAACATCATCCTCATTCCCATCTAAAGAGTTGATCTCATCTGACTGTGGCTGATCAAAGGGGTCCACCACAAGTTTAGCCAAAATTTTGGTGAACACTCTTTTGATGGATAGTGACTAACTGGTGCTTTCCGAAATTGTCCACCTCAAGTTAGGATAAACTTCAGGAGGATAAATTTATTATGAATACCAAATTAACTGAAGAATACTTTTGCCCTAGCTACTCTGCATCATAAAAGTGTCCAACTGAGGTTTAGCCATAATTCAGGTAGACACTTTTGGAAAGGCACAGTCTGATGGGTTTAACATCTATATATGGCAATAAGTATCAGTTTCTTATCAACATGGAACTAGAATTAATTTAATATGGCCAAAGTGTCCACCTGAAGTTTGGCCAAAATACAGGTGGAATTTTTTATGAGGATTACTTGATGAAATGAAGAAGACTTGCAATTACTTTCCATCATAAAATTTTTAAACTTAAGTTTATCAAAAATTGTGGTGACACTTTTGCCAGATCCAGTCATATGGGATCGACTCTCTATATGGCAATGAAAATCAATTTTTAGTCAATCATGGCATTAGAAGTAATTTTATATGGAAAAACTTTCCACCTGATTTTTGGCCAAAAATAAGTTGGAAATGTTTATGAGGAATACTAGATTAACTAAAGAAGACTTGCACCCTACTACTGTCCATCATAAAAGTGTCCACCAGAAGAATTCTCAAACTTGTGGTTGACACCTTTGGCCTGGTCCAGCCATATGGGATCAATTTTGCATATGGAAATGAGGATTTAATTTGGTCAATCATGGTACTAGA
Source organism: Hemileia vastatrix (assembly GCA_030280995.1). Classification (NCBI taxonomy): domain Eukaryota; kingdom Fungi; phylum Basidiomycota; class Pucciniomycetes; order Pucciniales; family Zaghouaniaceae; genus Hemileia; species Hemileia vastatrix. Next base: position 14,730,821 of record JASXTE010000004.1, on the reverse strand, counting down.
AGTAATTTGATATAGATAAAGTGTCCAACTAAATATTGGAAAAAAATCAGTTGAGAACTTCATTTAGTTTTTCAAAAAATCAAATTAAGTAAAATTTTATTCCTGATGATGTTCATTTTATCCAACACCTCTTCTGAGCCTTGAAAGTAGGCATTTATCTTGAATTTTGAATTTCATATAAAATCTCTATTATTCAACCTATTTCTTTTTATCCCTTTTTTTTCTTTTAGATATCAATTAATTTTATGTAAAACAAATCATTTTCATAATTTTTTACCTGTATTTAATAGAATTATTAAAGGTTTAACATCACCCTGTAAGCATTTGGCACATGTTTTTTTGCTATACTAATAAAAATAATAATATACTGGTAACAAAAAATTTATCAAATGATAAAATATTAATAAAACAGAAAGATCAAATACCAGTGGATATGTTTTAAAAAAATACCAGTTGCACTGAAGAAGAGCTGCACCCTAGATACTCACCATCAAAAAAGTGTCCAGCACAAGTTTGGCCAAACTTGTGCTGGACAATTTTGGTCAGTTGCAGTCATATGAGATCAATTCTTGCTATGGCAATGAAAAAATTTTTTTGGATAAAAAACTTCACTAGAAGTAGTTTTACATAGCCAAATTTTCTACCTAGATTTCATCCAAACCACAGGTGCACAATTTTTTATCTTTGAAAAAAAGTCAATTTAGTACAATTTATCCCTGATGGCTCTCATTCGCTTCAACACCTCTACTAGCCTTTGATAGTAGGAATATTACTTGGATTTCTTTTTTAATATTTGATCCCTTTAACTTAATTTTTTATTCCTAATATTGCTTTTGGATATCAACTAATAATTTTTAAAATAAACTATTTTCATATTTATATACATTTATTTAATAATATTATAAATGGCATAACATCACCTGGTATGCATTTGGCACATGAGTTTTTTCTATACTTATAAAATTAATAATATAATGGCGACCAAAAATTAATCAAATGATATTAATGAGTGAGGAACAAATATAAAATACCAGTAGACATGTTTGTAAGAAATACTAGATGAACTGAAGAAAAATTCTACCCTAGCTACTCTACATTAAAAAAGTGTCCAGCACAAGTTCGGCCGAACTTGTGCTGGACACTTATGGTCAGGTGCAGTCAAATGGGAGAAATTCTCTCTATGGATATGAAGATAAATTTTTGAAAAATAATTACACTAGAAGTAGTTTGATATGGCAAAATTTTCATGCTGAAGTTTTGGTAAAGCTCAAGTGGATTTTTTTTTTATTTTTACAAAAAAGAAAATTTAGTGCAAGTTTAGCCCTTATTGTTCTCATTTAATTCAACATCTCTTTTTTCTGTTTATGGCAGGAATTTAACTTGGATTTTAATTTTCATCTTTGATTTCTTTTATTTTACTTTATTCCTCTCATATTGCTTTTGGATAGAAGTTTATTTTTTGTAAAATAAATCATTTTCATATTTTTTTACCTTTATTTAATAATATTATAAAAGGTGTAACATCACCCAGTATTCATTTGGCACACAATTTTTTGCTATACTGATAATATTAATAATATAATGGTGAGAAAAAATTAATCAATTGATAAATATGAGTGAGGCACAAAGATTTAATAACAGTGGAAATGTTTATAAGAAATTTCAGATGATTAAAAATGACTTGCACCCTGGATACTCTTCATGATAAAAGTGTCCAGCACAAGTTTGGCCAAACTTGTGATGGACACTTTTGGCTGCATGCCGTCAGACGCAATCAATTCTTTTTATGGAAATGAGACTGAATTATCACTCCATCATTGCACTGAAAGTAGTTTTATATAGACAAATTGTCCCCTGGAAGTTTGTCCAAACCTAAGGTAGACAATTTTTTCCTTTGGTAAAAAGTAAATTTGATCCATGTTAATCTATGATGGTGCCCATTTTTTCTGAAGCCTCTACTGGCTCATGATAGCAGAAATTATACTTAATATCTTTATTTCATGTTTGATCTCTTTAATTTTAATCTTACCCTTTTATTTATACTTTAGCTTTTAAATATCAATTTTATTTTGGTAAAACTGATAACTTTCACATTTTTTTTATATTTATTAGTTGTAAAATCATCCGGTGTACATTCATTACACATTTTTTTGCTATAATAAAAACATTAATAATATAATGGTGACTAAAAAATAATCAAATAATAAATATGGATGACACAGAAAGATCAAATACCCATAGACATTTTTAAAATGAATATAAGATTAACTGAAGAAGACTTGCACCCTAGCTACTCTCCATCATAAAAGTGTCCGGCACAATTTCAGCTGAGCTTGTGCTGGACACTTTTGGTTGCATGCAGTCAGATGGGATAAATTTACTCAATGGAAGTTAAAATGAATTTTTGCTCAATCATTGCACAAGAAGTAGCTTTATACTGCTATACTATCCTCCTGATTTTTTGGAAAACATTAGGTGGACACTTTTATTAATTTTTAAAAAAAGAAAAAATATTCCAAATCTAGAACTGGTGGTGTAAATTTGGTCTGAAAACTCAATTTATCTTTGATGGCAGAAATTTTATTTGAATGTTTAATTTCATATTTAATCACTTTTATTTTACTTTTTTATTCCTGTTTTTGCTTTCAAATATCAATATATTTATTGTAAAACTAATAATTTTCATATTTTTTTTACTTTTATTTAATAAGATTATGAAAGATGTAGCATCTCCCAGTATGCATTTGGCTTACAAATTTTTTCAATACTAATAACATTAATATTATAATGGTGAAAAACAATGAATCAAATGATAAATATGAATGACACAGAAAGATCATATACAAGTGGATTTGTTTATAAGGAATACCTGATGAACTGAAGAAGACCTGCACCCTAGATACTCACCATCATAAAAGTGTCCAGCATAAGTTCGGCCGAACTTGTGCTGGATACTTTTGGTTGCATGCAGTCAGATGGGATAAATTTACTCTATGGAAATGAAAATGACATTTTGCTCAATCATTGCACAATAAGTAGTTTGATATTGCCAAAATGTTCTCCTGATGATTTTTCAAAACTCATCAGGACACTTTCTTTGGTTTAAAAAAAAGAAAATATAGTGCAAGTTTAGCCCTGGTGGTGCACATTTGATCTAACACCTCTACTTGTTATTGATAGTGGGAATTTTCCTTAGATTTTTTTTTCTTATTATATCCCTTTTATTTTACTTTTTTATTGCTCATATTCACCACAGAAAAAATGGGGGGGTATTGCTAGCAATACCCCTTGCTTGAACTCTGTTGAGCCACAAATCTATGCTTGAATTATGCACACATCATCACCATGTAGGAAATTATTTGGCCTTACATTTAGTCAGAGATTTGTCACAAATTGTGCTCAAGATGAACCTACATTGATCACCGTTTGATCTTGTAAAATCCTAATTTGATCATCAGTTGAACTCCCTTTGATCTCACTTTGATCTAACATAAGCTTTTGCATATCCAATATGTCAACTATTCACTTTCAAAAAGATTCGTAATGAATTTCACATGGAATATTAGAAACAAAACCAGTAATTTTGAGTAAATGGCTCATCAAAATGATTAATCTACAACAAAATACCATCAAAATTCAATCTGATTACTGAAAACTTTTGGTAAAATGACTAATAGATATTTAAATTGGAAAATAATATTCCATTTCTCAATTTCAAATTCAAAATATAAATCCTCGTTTGAAATGTGAATTTTGTAGATTCCTTGCCTTCCTATATTATGAGTAATATTTGAGGTATTTTACACCTTTGTAAATATGGTGTTGTGCTGCTAGAAATTATCTCTGTTTCAATTCAACTTTATTGAAGCTTGATTCCAGAATGATACATATTTTATAACTATTTTGAGAAAAAAGTCACTAGTAATGAATTTAGCCTTTTATCTGTCCTTTATAAAACCTCACTTAATCCTACTTAAATCCAAATTGACCCACAAAAACCTTATTTGGGATATTTTTTAGCCCAGGATGATTCAAGATTGGAGCAAAATATTATTTTAAATATCCAATATGCCTATTGATTAAATTTCTTCAAGCTTACTTTAAATTCACATTAACATTAACTTTCACAGGAAATATTAAACACAAATCTTGAAAATATAGTATTTAAAATCATAATAAATATAATATAATATGCTTACAACAAAATTTTCTTTCTGGATTAATTGAAACAAAAAATTGTTCATTTGTGAAAATAGAAAAAATACTATCCATCCTGAATTTAGAATTCATTTTTAAAAATTTAATGCCCCCTCACTTTCAAGTTTATCATGTATTTCGAAAATTATATTTTTAATAATTTTGTGAATAGTACACCTGAGATATAAACTTGGGGATATCAAAAACTAAAACATCAGCAAATTGAAATGTTTTTTATTGTTATGAATGGAAATAATGATTGAAAAACACCATTAGAGCAAGTTTGATTTTGAATAATAGGCATACTTTCTCATGTAAATTTCAATAAAAATAATTTTTATTCTTACATAAGTTGCGGTGGATACATTTGAGCTCAAAAAGAGTTAAAATTGACAAAATAAGACTTCTATAATTCATATTCAAAAATGAAATCACCTTTCATTATCTACCTGTAAACTATTTTAAATTGAATAATTTCAAAGTCAGTATATACTGATGTTATTTTTTCTTCTAAAAAATTTATTATATAGATTAATAGTCATAAACAGTTGACATAGATGTTAAATTTATATAAGCAATCTTTAATTCATAAAATGATAAAACTATCTTTTATGTAAAAAGTGATGAAGGAAAAAAATATTATTAAATTTTTGATGCACTATCAATAAAATTGAAGATAGAGCATATCAAAATTTTAAACTTAATTTCAATTTTGATATCATCATTTTATTTTATTTTACTTGAGTAGAAAACAGATTTTAAATCTCAATATAATTTTAAATCCCATTAGTTTGTAGATTTCAACATTTGAAACTATGAAATAAATATTTATGAAAGAATTTTACAATATTTGCCCTTCTAAAAACTCATAAATCCAACTTCAAATCTTCTAACCTTCACAAGTAACCACAATGCATTCTGAAAATACTCTATATTTAAATAATTAAAGGTAAATAAAATTATGTTTTTATTCTTTATTTCAATTTTTGATAAATAATATATATATATACATATATATATATATATATAATTTCTTAAAAAGTCTAAGAGGGAACTTAATAGTGGTTTTGGCATAAGATATATAGATTCAACTTTCAAAAAATTTGTTTGGAATAAATTACAAAGACAAAAAAGATATATTTTGATGAAAGAATACTGATTTAGGTTCTCTTAAAATATTATTAACCATTTTTATGGAATATTAATCCATGGTTATCATTCTTTATGATATTATCATAGAATTTTTTCCTTTTTTAATATAATGATTTTCTATTGTGTGGTATGTAGGCTAAGATAAGTTTAAAAGATTTATTGAAGATATATATACCAGAAACAGTATAATCTGTAGATTTATAACTATAACTTACTTTTCTGATGTTTTACATCATTGATAAGTAGCTCATGCATTACACAAGTAAATAATTATAGTCTCTGGACATAATTCCTTGTCAATTTCAAATTTTTTATTATTCTTAAAATCATTACTCAAATAAACTAAAAATTTCTTCAAATATTAATTGAAAGAAGGAGTTACAAAATCTTATTCTGTAGGTATAAAAGTTTGAGTTATTTTTCATATTATCAAGTATAATGAACATTTGTAAATTTTAACTTGAAAACTAGTGATCATAGCAAAGTAATACTGGAAGAATCAGATAAAAAGGGTGGAATAAAGTCATAGCACAACATGAAATGATACAAAATTGTTTATTTTTGGCTCACAAAATTCAACATATTTTTAACATATTTTACCACCTTTAGATAATTTTTAGTGGATTTTAACATTATTATAACAAGCAAACTTAACAATGTTTTGATTTTTTTAACAAAAATAAATATTGTTAGATCATTTTTTTAAAAAATATGACTTATTTTTATGCTTTATCTACAATAGTTAGTAGTTTTTTTTGCAGAAATTACTTGTTTTGATATTCTATTTTTGAATTTTTTAAGAGACTTCATTGCATTAAAGTTTTGTAATAATTTTTCATTAAAGCATCATATTTTAAATCTAGAGAATTGGTTTTGAAATAATATATATTTTCCTGTTAATTGACTCATTATTTTTGGATTGATAAATTATGTTAAAATTGGGATTGCTTATTTCTAGTGAGTGTACATCATAGTTTGTTTTCAAATCAAAGATTAATAAATGGTGAAATTTGGTAAAATTCTAAATATCTTTTAAACCTTTTTGATTTAAATAATGTTTAATGTTATGTAATCATTCTATAAGTAGAACACAGTTAAAATCTGATAATGGTACATTGCTTTCAATTTCTAATACTAAAATTGTCAGCCTAAATATCCTTAGGACTGAGTATTTCTTATGCTTAAAATAAGATAACCTTAACTAGATTAAGCTTATATCTTAAAAATAAGGTTAAAATAATAATATATATTATTTTATTATATATATATAATTATTATTCTATTATATAATGTATAATAGTTTAAATAGCTTATCCATGGCCTAATAATACTTATTAAGGTGTTAATGGAGTCATAATATACTTATCTTAAGTGATATGAAGTAATTATTGACATACATAAGCTTATATGTATACATAAATCTCATATTCAGTGAAATATGCAGTATATTATGTATATTTAGGTATATAAGTGGGTTTTAGCCCCTTAATAGCCTATAACCTTTGTTTTTCTGCTTATTTTAGGTCATATGGACGAAATCAGTGGACTCACAACGCCTACAGAAGAATAGACACCTATATCAGGCGCATACACCCAGTTTGGACAACTAAAATTACTTCCTTGGATGGTTATTCACGGATTTATGGGTTGGAAAGATGTTTTTGGGTTAATGTGGATGCTTGGGGATGTTATTGGGGGCTTGGACATTTTATTTGTTTCCTTTATATGCTTTTAGTTTCATTAAATCTCTTTTTGATCATTTATTTTACCTGTTTCTTTATGGTATCCGCTTTTATCTGGGTTTTCTATTTATGGTATGACTCTGTGTTATTATTAATAGTGATGGAGGGTCCTTACTGGAGGTCTGGGTGTTGAAACTGCTTGAAGTGGACGCCATGGGGAGGTGATGGGCCCTCACAGTGCTGTAATTGCCGGGGATAGCAGTGACATCATCTGGATTGAAGGTCTGTGCACTCCAGTGGATTTGGGTATAAGTAAAGAGGGATTTTGACGGTTTATTATCATCATTCAATTACTACACTTAAAACAAACACTACACTACAATTATTAGTATTCAGAAATATATTATAAAGCCCTTATAAATTGATATTATCTTTATAAAAGCTATAACTATATTTTATTCTTCTATTTTCCACCACTAGCACGCATTTAAATCCAAGTATTGTGAGTTTTATTTGAGTATAACTATTCTATTAGTCTTCCCCTGAGGTTTAATCACTAAATCATTTATAAATAAGTAGTAGGACCATAAAATAACATTATTATATCATACTTATATACTAGACTATACTGACAATTGGGGGTCTTTCCTTAAATTTTACTTATTATTTAGTATAAGCCTTGGGACGTGATTTTTACCTTAGTACAGCTCAAAATTAACCAAATATTTGGGTCTGCTGCATATTATTGGGTCATCATAACTCATTTAACATTTATGGCATTTATATTGTAGATCTTGAGGATGAATTTATGCAATCAATTCTTGATAATTATAATTCAGATCCTGACTTAAGTAAATTAACTACAATATTAAATGATCCATCTAATGCTTCAATGAATGTTTTAATAAAAACATTACCAGATAAGTATAAAGAGGCATTAGAGAAAGGAAAATTTTCCATTGAGGATGGTTTTATATATTACAGGAAAAAATTAAGTAATGTAATTGTAATTCCCCCTTCAATGAAGGAGTTAATGTTAAGTATATGTCATGATGATATATTAGCAGGTCATTTTGACTATCATAAAACATTAACCAGAGTAAAAAACACAGCTTGGTGGATCAACATGTCTGAGGATGTTCAGAAATATGTTGAAACATGTGATTCTTGTCAAAAATCTAAAAGATTAACAGGAAAAAGAGCTGGTTTATTACAACAAATTGAGCAACCAAAAGCTCCATGGGAAATCATTAACATGGACTTTGTAACAGGTTTGCGAATAGAAGGGCATAAGAGTTATAACTCCTGCTGGGTAATTGTAGATAGATTTACAAAAATGTGTAAATTTATTCCTACCCACAAAGAGGTTTCTGCAAAGGACTTAGCTTTTTTATGGTGGACACAAATGTTAAATACAGCAGGTTTCCCCAAAGCAATAGTTTCTGACAGAGATCCTAAATTTACTTCTGAGTTCTGGACGTCACTTATGGATGTTTCAGGGTGTCAATTAAAACTTTCTACAGCACACCATCCACAAACTGATGGGCTAGCAGAAAGAATGATACAAACCTTAGAAGATATGATAAGAAGATACTGTGCTTTTGGTCTTAATTTTAAAGACAATGACAAATTCACGCATGATTGGGTAACCCTTATCCCAGGTTTAGAATTTGCATATAATAGTACAGTACATTCTGTCACTGGAAAAAAGCCATTTGAGTTATGGTTGGGTTATGTACCTAATACCCCTGCTAAAACTCTTAATAAGTTACCTAGATTGGATATTCATCCAGGTACTAAATCTTTTCTTCAGATGCAAGAATTATGCAGAAAACATGCTCAAGAATGTATAAATAAGGCTTTTGAGTATGAAAAGAAAAGATGGGATAAAGCCCATAAAGAACAAATGTCCAAAGAGGGTGATGAAGTCCTTATTTCAACGCTACATTTCAATTTAAATGGTAATGTTAAATTGAAGGATCCATTCATTGGACCATTTGTAGTTAAAAAGATGGTTGGTAATAATGCTGTTGAGGTTATTCTATATGCACCTTATGATAGAAAACATCCAGTATTTCCTATTTCTCTTATAAAACCATACCATTCTAATGATACTGCTCTCTTTCCAAGAAGATCAGGAAGGCATAAACAGCAACCTAAAGAAATAGTGGAAAAAGCAGAAATTGAAAAGATACTTAAAAAGAGACACCTTACTAAAGAAAAGGGAGTTGAGTATCTATTAAGATTTAAAAATAAATCAAGTGAATATGACCAGTGGATTCCAGAAAATGAAATCTCTGATCTTAAAAATCTCTTGAAAAAATTTAAATCTAAATAATACTGTTCATTCAGTATATGTATTATAAAAATTATTTTTTTATTTTATTATTTCATTCCTTAAGATTAATTAAAATGTCTTAACATTTTTTTTATTGTTTTTTTTGGGGTGAGGGAGTGTCAGCCTAAATATCCTTAGGACTGAGTATTTCTTATGCTTAAAATAAGATAACCTCAACTAGATTAAGCTTATATCTTAAAAATAAGGTTAAAATAATAATATATATTATTTTATTATATATATATAATTATTATTCTATTATATAATGTATAATAGTTTAAATAGCTTATCCATGGCCTAATAATACTTATTAAGGTGTTAATGGAGTCATAATATACTTATCTTAAGTGATATGAAGTAATTATTGACATACATAAGCTTATATGTATACATAAATCTCATATTCAGTGAAATATGCAGTATATTATGTATATTTAGGTATATAAGTGGGTTTTAGCCCCTTAATAGCCTGTAACCTTTGTTTTTCTGCTTATTTTAGGTCATATGGACGAAATCAGTGGACTCACAACGCCTACAGAAGAATAGACACCTATATCAGGCGCATACACCCAGTTTGGACAACTAAAATTACTTCCTTGGATGGTTATTCACGGATTTATGGGTTGGAAAGATGTTTTTGGGTTAATGTGGATGCTTGGGGATGTTATTGGGGGCTTGGACATTTTATTTGTTTCCTTTATATGCTTTTAGTTTCATTAAATCTCTTTTTGATCATTTATTTTACCTGTTTCTTTATGGTATCCGCTTTTATCTGGGTTTTCTATTTATGGTATGACTCTGTGTTATTATTAATAGTGATGGAGGGTCCTTACTGGAGGTCTGGGTGTTGAAACTGCTTGAAGTGGACGCCATGGGGAGGTGATGGGCCCTCACAGTGCTGTAATTGCCGGGGATAGCAGTGACATCATCTGGATTGAAGGTCTGTGCACTCCAGTGGATTTGGGTATAAGTAAAGAGGGATTTTGACGGTTTATTATCATCATTCAATTACTACACTTAAAACAAACACTAAACTACAATTATTAGTATTCAGAAATATATTATAAAGCCCTTATAAATTGATATTATCTTTATAAAAGCTATAACTATATTTTATTCTTCTATTTTCCACCACTAGCACGCATTTAAATCCAAGTATTGTGAGTTTTATTTGAGTATAACTATTCTATTAGTCTTCCCCTGATGTTTAATCACTAAATCATTTATAAATAAGTAGTAGGACCATAAAATAACACTATTATATCATACTTATATACTAGACTATACTGACAAAAATTCTATTTTACTTGAAACAATGTAAACTAAAGCTTGGTATCTCATAAGAAACTCACAATTTTCAAAAATCATATTTCCAACTTTTTAAACATGATACACATTAAAATATATTTTTAGAATAATTTCCTAATTAGTTTCAAATACTAGAAAATAATGACCTCAATTTATTTTAATACTTAAACCATTCTGATGAGTGAATTTCACAATCCTCTAAGTAACATATGGTTACCATTTATACACATATGCATGATTTCTCCTTTTGTTTAATTTTAGCTGAATCTAAAAAGTAAAATCACATGTTGAATATCATCTATAGATAAACTTCTTATATTAGAAGCTAATATTTCATATGAGAAATTTGTTATTGAGTTTGGGAAACATTAATAAGTGTTGGGTATTATAATTGAGCCATTTATTCAAGTAAATAAAAAAGGATGACCTTCTAAATATTTCATATATATATATATATATATATATATATATATATATATATATATATATATATATAATAAAAATTAATTATATAGTAGCATTTAACCATGTTTTTATACTAATGTCATATAAAAAAAGGGATTGAACTAAAACTTTCAGTAAAGAAAATAAAAATAAGATAAGTTAAAATTCTTGTTTATATTCTCATATTTTTGAAATGGCTTACTTAAGGGAGAAAATTATTTGGTTTTAGAGTACAAGAATTTCTAGATAAAAATCTTCACAATATAGTTTGACCCTCTCAAAAAGAAAATTCCTCAAATTTTACTATCACATTTTATATATTTGTTAAGTAATAGAAAATGGAGTTGTGTCTTTGACAATGAAGCTTTAGAAAATGAAATAAATGATTTAAATTTATAATATAATTTTTGAAACAATAAATCATGTATTCAAAAAAAATTATATATCTTACAATCAAGATAACAGTATTAATTAAGCAACTCTAACAACTTTGGAAAGAAAACAAGAAAAAAATAATTAGTAAAATGCATAAGTTATTTTTAGAATTTAAGGAAACTTAATAGCTCTACCTGTAAACTAGCCTTAAAGCAGGTTTGGATTTAACATGTGGAAATTCATACATAGTACCCTTCCATCATTAGAGCAGAATAAAATTTATGTAGTTTTATTTTTTTAATTTATATTAGTATTTTTATTTTTGGCTTTTTCATTAGTATAATTATATATTTTTTAACTTTTTTGTTTTTCATAACATAAGTTCAAAGCTGCACATCACTACTTCAAGATGAAACTCCATATAATGTAATCAAGGAATGATATATTATAATGAATTTTACTAGAGACTTTTCAAAAATGGTGATTAAGAATACTTATTATAATTTTTTAAATTTTTATTATTATTCTATCTCTTGAAAGGAGATGGCCATATCTCAATTTAATTAGTTTTTCCTCAGAAAAATTTATTCTTGATCTAAATAAAATTGCATCACTATTAACTAGATGTTATTATACAATTTTAACAATTTTTCTATCTGAACATAGTTGAAAGTATGTATAAATTAAAGTGTTTCCACATAGTCTTACTATTATCCCACCATTATTTTCACATTTAGATTTCATTATAACTGTAAAATAAGTTTTTCAATAATTTTAATAATACCTTAATATTTAATAATTTAGTTACATAGTAGATTTTTTATCCTTTTTTTTATATGAGGCTTATTATATAAACACCACTTTTAGATTTTATCCATTTTGATGTCTGATAATTTAAATTTTCATTTAACTACCCAAATTATATCAAAAAAAATTCAAAAGTATATTTTTTTAATGTACTCTTTTTGATAAACTTATCATTTCTTATAGGTTATTCTTCAACTATTTATTGTAATTAATTACCCACTCATTTATGGTCTGTTATTGTTGTTCATTACATACAGACAAAATAAGGATACTCTCATATTATATTGGAGTTTTAAATTAAAAAGTAAATACTAGTGGCTGGTATTAAATATGAAGTTGTTATAACTAAGTTGAACATTAATTAATTATTAAATGGCATTTTATATTACAAATTTTATTGAATGTATATAAAAATAACACTCAAGAAATATATATAAGATATATATATAACCATTGTATATCAAAAATGAAGTACTTATCAACATGGTCTTTTTAAATGATTTTCAAATTTACTTAAAGAGACATTAATATTACCAATTCAAATTTCATATCAAATACAACAATATTATTATTTCATTTTTAATTATTTTACAAAAAATTTGACTTTCAAAGTAATTTAATTTAGTATTTAATGAATGTTTTTGAAAAATATTTTTAAAAATAGAAATAACCCCTCACAAAAAAAAATATAATTTTTTTTACTTACAATTTGCACCATATTTCTACCCTTAAAATATTTGTATTCTTCTAACAAAAATATTTTTTAAATAAATTTAAAATTTTTTTCATTATTCAATTACAAAATGTCAAATTTAAAATTTATTTTACCTTACTAAAAAATTTAGTTGAAAATTTAATTTTGTATTTCCAAAAAATAAACTTAAATGTCAAAAATTAAAAAAACAAAATTATAAATATAATTATGAGAAAGAGGTAGATTAAATTTATAATATTCATATAAAAAAAATTCATATATTTTATGGTGTTTGAATTTTAAATTTAATGTATTAAAAAATAATTATTAAATAACCCAGCCAAATGAAATTGGCTTGGATTTTTGGTATCACTAGCACTTATTTTTTTTCTTATACTCACATTTTAATTTTTAATTTTTTTTTTTTTCTACATTTCTCATTTTTTTTTATGATTTTTAATGTTTTTAAGACCGAAGTTGCTTTCAAACAACTTTGGTCTAACGTTTCTCTCACTTTCCCACCAGATTGCACCTGGTAGGGAAAGTCGCTTCCATTTTAGAGACCAAAGTCCCTTGCAGGGACTTTGGTTTCTCTGTGTGCATTGCACAGCCAGAAAAAAACTGGCTGTGCAATGCACTGCATGCAGCACATGCAACACGCATCGCTGCTGCATGCAACACACGTTTCTGCTGCATGCAGCGCGCATTGCATGTGCTGCGCATATCTTATGCAGCTGACTTGATATCAGCTGCATGAGATATGGTAGCGATTGTGCAACGCGCGTTACTTGCAGCAGCAACGCCCGTTGCACACTGCTTTGGCCACCTCCCAGCCTAGTAAATTAGCTGGGAGGGTGGCAATCATTACAGCAAGCAATCGAAGTCGCTTTTAGCGACTTCGATTGCTTGAAAGATACACTTCCAGCCAGGGGAAACCTGGCTGGAAGTACTAAATTGCAATGTAAGGGACCCAAGCCAATTTCAAAGGCTTGGGTCATAAATTAAGGTTTCTAAAAAGCAGCCAGTATAAATCTGGCTGCAATAAAAAGTAAATTTTTTAAATAAAATACATAAAAAAATAAAAATTTGTTCAAATAAAATATACAACACTCTTCAGCCAGTAAGAAACAGCCTTCCATTGTTACACATAGAAACAAAATCAAATGTTTCTTTCATCAACATTGGCCATGTTTCAATATTTTGAACCAAGTAAGATCAGGAAAAAGGTCACGGCAAAAAAATTGCATAACTAAAAGTCTCCCAATTTAATATGGTGCGGAGGTTCATATTTTAGAAATAGGTGGTGCACATTATAGTTCCCTTTAAAAAAATTCAAAAATGAATTAATTTTGGCGCAATGTAAATTTAAATGTGATGAGTGTATGTTTTTTAGCTACGTGAAACATGGTAGCTAGAATTATGTGGCGTCAATTTTTTTTAGATGTGAAATTCAGTGTTCCACAAATGTGCATCTGTACAACATGCAGCCAATAAAATTCTAGCTGGAATTAGTATATGCATAGGAAAAAATGATCATGCTGTGTACAGTGCCTTGGCAACATCATTCTTGGAATTTAGATGAAGTTTATCATATGACTTGGAGAGCTGCATTTTTTTGAAAATATGATCAGTGAAAATTCATGATATATACATCTGTTTGCCACCCAATTTATTTTTCCTTTCTCTTTCTCACTTACCTTTTTCAAAAATTATCAATCATATTTTTGCTTTATCATTTTGAATTATTGGTACTATTTTCTTGACCTTATCTGATTACCGGTAAGCAAATTTTTCTTGCTATTGCATTTCATATCATTTTGGTTTGTTACACTTTTTTACACTTTTGACAAGTTAATCTAATGATTCTAATTCTGAATTTATTTTTATGGTATCTTTTACCATACCCTTTTGATTCATTATAAAATAATTCTTTTTCAGTTAACTTAAAGTTTTTTTATTTGTTTGTCAATTTACTTTTCTTTATTCCTTATCAAAAATGTTCAATTTATTTATCTAACCATTTATTTTTTAAAACAGTGATTATAAAATAAACTTTATAATTAATTTTGATCAATCAGCTACAAATAGAAGAAAATTTTATAGACATGTAAGTTCATGTTTTGCTTATCATTTTTCTATATTTCTTTAATACTTTCTCAACCATTATATTATTAATATGAAAAGTAAAACATCATCTCGTACTTGCTGAAAGCATACAGGATAATGTTTTGCTTTTCATAATAATAATTAGATTGTTTGTACTTTACCTTTAATTTATTGATTTTTAAGTTGTTTCAAAGTCTCGTACTTGCTGAAAGCATACAGGACAATGCTACAATTTAAAAATTAATAATTTATTGAAGTATAACTTTCTAAGTCAATATATTGATCAGAGCAAGATTTTTCATTTTATATATGTGGATATCATAATTCCGTAAATTTTTTAATATTACTAGTGTATTTGGAGTTATACTTTCATTATATTATTAATATTAAGTGTAGAGCCAAATCTCGTACTTGCTGAATGCATACAGGATAAAGCTATACTCTTTATATGTATAATTTAATAAATTATACCTTTGAAACGCTTTCTTAATATTTGAAATAAAGAAAAAGTATATAAGTTTACTAATATGTAGATATGCTAACTTTTGTATTTCTAATATTGAAGATATGATAAAGTTAAAGGTATCATTGACTGATAATTGAAATTATGTTACTATTTTCTAATTTTTGATTTTTTTCTATTTTAAATCAAAATTGAATTCTCTTAGGATTGAACCATCAATGAGTAACGATTTAAAAAAAAACAGCCAGGGAAGAACTCTAACAATAGGTGGGCAAAAGACATTGCTACTGGAATGAAACTTGTAAACGCTCTTGGAATGGATACAAACGGGAAGAAGCCACATTTCTATGCACGATCTTATGCAAATAATATGACAGATTGCAATAATTATTACAATTTTTTTCCTGGATGTAGTATTTATAAACCAAAAGGTGTCTTAATACCTAATGTTCTTGTGCAGACTTTTGAAATTCATGAGCTCAAAGAACTAGATATGTTAGAAGCTACGGTGCGATGCATTAAGGATCTTTCTTACTGCAAACATGAAATTAAAAATAATGGTTATCATCAAAGAGCTGGTGGTTTTGGAAAAATGTTTGGTGGTGGCTTTATTTTAGATAGAAAGAAATCTTTACATATTCGTAAGTATCACTTTTTTAATTTAAATACTGAATTTTTGAATGCTTTTCCTTGCAGATGAATACACTGATGATATTGTAAAAACGGATGAATATAAAAAACGAATGAAGAGGATTGCAATGTACTTTGAATATTTTTTTAAAAAAATATCATATGTAAAGTACAATGAGGCAACTAATCTTTACGCAAAACTTGGTATTCCTGGATTTTCAAAAGTTTCTAGTGAAGAAGAGGGTGTACCGTTTGCTAGTAATTTAACTTGGACATCTGGAGGGAATGGTAATGGGTTCTCTAATGAGGTTCATCTCGATAAGGATGCAAGTGAGTATACTTTAGGAATATTTTTTCCTAAAGATACAGAAAAAAACACCATTCATATGAAGTATGATAAGACCCAACCACGAAAAATAGGTGGAGAACTTATGTTTCCCGAAATTCGAAGTAAAATCAACTTTGAAGCAACTAATGGAATAACAGTGACATTATGGCCTGCCAATCAACTAAGGCATTTTACCTCAAGATGTCATGAAATTCCTGGCTTCACTAGGATAGGTTCTTCTATTCAAATCAGCACTAGACTTTTTCATGCTATAGAAAAGCTTAATGTTTTTGATATTGATATTTCAGAATACTTAGAAATTAAAAAAGAAAAATTTAGGTTAGAATATTTGATTATTGCTTTGAGAGTTTTTTTGAAAAGAGATGACTTAATAGAGGAAGAAATAGAATCAGCAAAGTATTATTTATCTAATGTTAAGACAAATCTAAAAAATCTAGATATATAAATATTAAAAATTTATATTATATATACACAACTTAATGCAAATTTAAACATGATAAATACTGGGAGTAGCTGTAACATTTTCAGTTTTGATAATTATAGTATTATCTATTTTTTTTATTTGTGAAATAAAATAATTTTTTTTCATAATATTATAAGAAAATTTGATTTACTTTTGAGGAAATATATAAGTTGTGAAATCTTTAAATGTCATTTTTATAAAATTGGTAGCAAAGGTTCTAAAATAAAAAAACTATAATAAAGAATTTGAAATATATTAGCCATAAAAATGTGCTTTTAATGCTACCAGATTAACTGTATAGTATTTTAGGTCAAACAGGCTTATTAATAAAAAAGTTAATAATAAAGAGTTGAAGAAAGAATTTTGAATCAATAATAGATTAAATTGTATTTTTTTAAGATAGTACTCATTTAATTATTTAAATTTTTCTACTTCTGATTAAAAATGTTACAATCAACGAAAATATTTGTAATAATTAATAGATTATATAATATTAAAGGTAAAGTAACAAAACTAGAGCAGTTATCATATTTTTATATAAACAATAAAATATTTAAGAATTTAATACAAGTATTTGAAATCATATAAGTAGATTTCAAAATCTTTGTTATTGCTGGACTTACAATAATTTTTTTTAATAATTAATTTAGAAAATCATGTCAAAGTTTACTTAATAAATTTCAAAGTTGGTCACATTTTTGACGTATTTGAAGGAAAATAACTTGAATTATACAAGATATATCATATAGACAGAACTTTATCTATTTACATGTTGGAATATTAATTTATTGAAAGGCTATGTTTAGCAAAAAAAGGTGATACTGGCTGAATGGAGCTCCAGTGATTAAGAAAATCTGCAGAAATAGCCCTAGCAATTCCCGGAGGACTTGGGGTATCAAATTTTAAAGGAAATGGATCACACTTGCCTATAAAAGGTTTTATTAATGTTAAAATATAGTTATTTAAATTTTTCCAAATTATTTCTTCCATCAAATGATTTTTTTTTTCATGTAAATTAAGAAACTTAACTTCTGATATTACCTCCAAGCAATCAGCTGCTGAAGCCAATCTATGATCTTGAGAGCTCAGAAATAAACCACGGACACCATCGATTATATAGAATGTGAAAGATTGATATCGGTGGTGGGAGTATTCAGAATTTATTTTGTTTAGTGCAGCCTTTTGTTTCTCTCTCATTATAGTCAGTTCAGTATTTTCGTTTTTCTCACTTGATTGTTGAGCTTCACTAGTCTTGCCACTTGATATTGTTGCAGCACAATATTTTGATTTAAGAATGATAATTGACATAATTATATCAATGGTAATATTGCTTATTTGAAGAAGAGTTGACATTGATATATCACGGGTTTGAAGTGCAGTGGGACCAACTTCTAAGCCATCAGAAATCGGACTCTTCAGATTTGAAAGGTGAGCTAGAAGCTGAAGACCACGTTCAATTGGACAATCTGAGTTAATGTTTTGATGTGATGGAAGCTGGCTGAATTCATGTGCGGTCAGATAAAGTGAAGATGATATAAGAGATACCCATGAAGAACGGCAGTGGTCACTTGGGATCATTAATCTCATGAGCATTCGGATAAGATTGGATTCAGGGTGATCCGTTTTCTTTGTTGAGGAAAGAATTTCAGTATTTAAACCATCAGGATCACATAAATCTTCCATTTTTTTGAAATCAATATTATCGAGTACCCATAGCTGTGAGCTATCAATCTCTAAAAAAATATTTGCTACAAAAGGAAAAAAAAAATAAGTAAAAGAACAAAAGTCAAGACTAAAAATTATAACTCAGTAAGTTTTGAAAGCCAATCTTCTCCACAAGATTTTTCCCAATGAAAAGTAAACATTGGAATATTTGACATGGGTTCTTGGGAAGAAGTAGAAGAGCGTAATTCGAGGAGAGTAACAATTTCCAACCACGACCTGAGGACCTTTGCCGTGCTGATTCTACCTTTATAAAAATTATGAATTTTACAGAATTCCTCCTGAAAATCAGATTCTTTTAGAACCGAGGGTGAATAAGTTAGAGGTTTTTTCGATATCTTGATTGGAGTTGATTTCATTGGTAGAGAAGCTTTCAAAGAGGTCAAAGTAGGTAATTTAGGAGGTGATGGGTATTGCTTCTTAGAAATGAAGGAATTTGGTGATGAGCTGTTTGAATCATCATCTTTATCAAACATATCAACATGTCTTGAAGAAGATTTTAAACTTTGCTTTTTTTGATGAACAAGCATAGCTTCATATTCTGACAGTTGATCATCGCTATTTTCATTGCTCTTTTCATCATCTTCATCAGGGAGAGGGCGTTTATGGATGGAACAATCTACAGCAGGTGAGTTTCTGGTACAATATATCAAAAGAAAGATAAAAAGTACAATATGTAAGCAATAAAAGAGATATATGATAGAATTTTAAAGATAAAAGAATAACAATAAAAAAAAGGAAACAAGAATATACTCATTATCAAAACCTTTGCTTTTTTTTTGAGATTTATTATTTGATACATCAGAAAATTCATTAGCAGAAGCCGGTTTAATAAGTCGAACAAAAGAGGAGCCTTGGGATAATCTCTTTTTCTTGGAGCGGATAACAGGTGTTTCAAGATTTTCCTTAGAAGTTGAAGCATGAGTTGAAGCTGATGGTTCATCTGTCTCATCATCATCCCTAATGACAATGACTTCATCAGGAGGAATCATACCCTCCTCATAAGCTACAAATATATATGAAGAAAAAAAAATATTAATAATCTTATCTACTAATTTAAAAGGAGACAAAAAAGGTGATGAACATACATTTTTCAAGGCTTTTCACATATTGGAGTAAGTCATTACAAGGGTTAGATAAATATGAAGGAGAAGGATTATTGTTAAGGATCTTGACAAGCTCTTCTGTTTTATCTCTAGCCAATTCAAGTAAATTGCGATACTGAACTCTTGTTATTTCCTGCCTCTCATTGCTAAGTACAGGAGGGTTAGGTGCCATGCCATGTGGCAGACATGGTGCAAGCTCAAAAGCTTCAAAGCAAGTATCAATCAGAGAGTGGGATGAAACACATTTGGGTGCTGGAAAATCAAATTTTTGAAAAAAAAAGATATAGAACATAAGTGAAATATATAAATTAAGAGAGAGGAACATGATATACATACAAAGTGGAGGTGTAGGATTTTGTATACTAGACATATTGATTAATGAATATTAAAAAAAAGTATTTGATATCAAAAAATTATGATGTAATATGATGAATAATCATAAGAAACTCTATTCTAGAAAATTGAAGTTGATAATTTAATAGGATAAAAAATTGAATAAGATTAAAATTAAAGTGAGGATGAAAGAAACAGAAAACATAAAGAGGGGGATTTTATATTATTTGAGCTTTTTTTAACATGTATTATTCATAGTGGGGTAAACTGAGTAACATGCTAAATCACAATCTGTTTATATTGAAGCAAAATTTGATGTAGCTAACAGAAAATACTAGTAATTCTTTGGGGACTTTTAGTGTGAAAAACAAATAATAACAAATGTATATCCCATATGCAAATTTCCACGGGTAAATACAAAATTTTACAAATTAGAATTTACTCCTAAACAATGGAGATACACTTAATTAGTATATTATATGAAAAAAAAGGATAATCCTTTATGAATATTTGTTAAATTTACTTTCAGATGACAATGCGAGATTCACATATATACTGATATGCCTCATCAAACAAGAAATGAATTATAAATATAAAATTGGTAACATTAGAATTTAAGATAAGAATTTGTTTTTAAGTGACAGGAGGAGTGTCAGGCTAGGGTGTGGGCACCATGACCAAACCTTTGATAAACTTGGATACAACTGAGGGAAAAAAAAATTGAATAGTTTTATTTTGCAATATATCTTAGTCTGCACAAGATATTGCATTGTTGTACCTAACTATACCAATATTGTTACTTTTCAAAAGTTATAGGACTACTAAGTTGATAAAATATTATTATGAATCACCCAATGAAATACCTTAAGCAACATTCAAAATTATTAAAATATTAATATTCAATTTGAGATTTGGATTAGCTAATTTTTCACAACTTACCACAGTTTTGATTAATATAATAAAACTTGAAAAAAAATTTTGAGATAACCTAGAAATGGGTGCAAGAAAATGATGAAACATATGACTTGAAACTTAACTCATACACTATTGATAAACTTCATGGATCCTGATTAATTTCTATCGAAATTAATTTTGAGACTAGCATATTGAATTTTAGCTATGACCAAGTACTGTAAGTGCCATGGTTTGTATTTAATATATTGGTGTTGAAATTAATTTTGATAGGAATCAACAAGTATCATATGGCACCATGCATGAAACACTGACATTAACCATCAAATTTATGAGGCAATGAACCTCATAATTTCGATCGAAATTAATATAGACCCCTGCATATTGAATACAAGCCATTTCACATGGACTACACAGACATAGATAAAATTCAACATGCATGGCTTAAAATTAATTTTGATTGAAATTAACCAAGGCATTAAAACATCAATTTTTATATGGTGTACTTGATCAAACCAGTTTATCTAACTGCTTAGCTTACCTATACTTATAGGAATTTTATGCATAGTCCATGTCCATATTAATTTCGATCGAAATTAATGTTGACTAATACATAATGAATACATGCTATGCCACTTACACTTGCCAGGCATAGCTACCATTAAATATGCCAGTATCAAAAATTAATTTCGATCGAAATTAATGAGCATGATAATCATGAATTTCTGGAGTCAACTGCTTATTTTTATGCATGGTGCCTTGCCAACATTAATTTTGATCGAAATTACTTTTGATACTGGCATATTGCATGTATATATGCCTGGAAAGTGTAAGTGGCATAGTGTGTATTCATTATGTATTGGTCAACATTAATTTTGATCAAATTTAATGTTGACATTTGCATATTGAACCCAAGCCAGAAAACAACCCAGAAGATTCTTCATAAAACTTCCCATTAATTTCGATCGAAATTAAGGCTGACCATATACATATTGAATGGTAGTTATATCTGGTCTGAGTAAGTGGAGATTACTTATATTCAATATGTATTGGTCAACATTAATTTTGATCAAAATTAATGAGCATTTTGATCATGAACTTTTTCAGTCAGTTAGTTGTTTCAATGCAT
Organism: Hemileia vastatrix; assembly: GCA_030280995.1. NCBI lineage: Eukaryota > Fungi > Basidiomycota > Pucciniomycetes > Pucciniales > Zaghouaniaceae > Hemileia > Hemileia vastatrix. Next base: position 14,708,611 of record JASXTE010000004.1, on the reverse strand, counting down.
AATGGCATGCCAACATTAATTTTGATCAAAATTAATGTTGAAATGATATAATGCTTTTTTGCATGACATGTAAAGGACGGCAAGTATTTTTAAGTATTGAAATTTACTATACATGTTGAGGGTAAATATAAAATTTACATATCCATATTAATTTCTATAAAAATTAATGTTGACCAATATATAATAAATAGTAGATATGCCTGGCTAGTGTAAGTGGCATAGCTTTTTTTCAATCTGCACTTGGCAACATTAATTTCGATCGAAATTAAGGTTCATGATTATCATCAATTTATTCAGTCAGTTGCTTACTGTTATGCATGGTAACATGTCAACATTAATTTTAATAAAAATTGAATTTGACATGCCACCAAGCATTTTTATGTAAGATGAAAAGTAGGGCACTCTATTCTTAAGTAAACACATTACAATGCATATTGAGCATGTAAATATCATTTACACATTAATATTAATTTCAATCAAAATTAATGTTGACCAATAAACATTGAACACAAGCTTTACAACTTACACACACCAGATATAACTACCATTCAATATGTATATGGTGCTCACTAATTTCGATCAAAATTAATGAGCAGTTTTATGAAGAATTTTTTGGGTAGTTTGCTGGTTTGGGTTCAATATGAAAATGTCAATATTAAATTCTATTGAAATTAATGTTGACCAATACGTAATGAATACACACTATGCCACTTACACTTTCCAGGAATAGACACCATGCAATATGCCAGTATCAAAAGTAATTTCGATCGAAATTAATGTTGGCAAGGCACCATGCATAAAAATAAGCAGTTGACTCCAGAAATTTATGATTATCATGCTCATTAATTTCGATCGAAATTAATTTTTGATACTGGCATATTTAATGGTAGCAATGCCTGGCAAGTATAAGTGGCATAGCGTGTATTCACTATGTATTGGTCAACATTAAATTCAATTGAAATTAATATGGATACATAAATGTGACATAAAGAGGTATGGACCATCAATTTGTTGAAAATACATTTTTATATCTCATACATTATTTGTTTTTCTTAAATAAAATGTTACTCTCTCTCAATATCACTTTATAACATTTACCAAGCTGCTTTGAAAAAAAACAGAATACATAAAATTCAATATAAGATAGCTATATTACACAGAAGATCACCGTTATACCTAAGTTATGATGATGTTGATGCTCTATTAATTGATTCCCGAATCTTTACCAGATCAATATCAGCTCCAACCCCAAGTGACTCACGTTCATTCACAGATAATCCTTGCAAAAATGTTGCTGAATAGCAATTCTTGGGGACGTATTTGGGAACATTGAATATACCATTTTGTGCAACTGTCCTTTCTGATGACCGTGAATATGTTTTTAATGCTGATTTTTTTTGAGCTTGTGTATGGGCTAAGTCCTTTGTCATCTTATCCATTTTTTTAAACAAATCATTGAGTTCAGGATTTCGCCATCCAGGAATAGCTCGGATAGGTGCAGTTGGGGCTGGTGCTGGGCCTTCCTCGATATCAGAGATGCACCTAGTATCATGAAAAAGCACAACAAAACCTGGCACATCACTGCAGAGATCTCTTGCTAACTTGTAGCGTGCACTAGCAATCTGAATTCCAACTAAATCAGCTTCATAATAACAAAAAGCAAAGTAAAATAAAAAACTTACCTTGGTCCGATAACGTTTTACTTGTGCCCTTGCCCTCTTTTCAATCTTTTCTCTTGCTACCCTTTCCTCTTCTTGCCCAAACAACCTTATCATCTCCTTCCCCTTATTAACTACCCATTTCTCAATAACACATTGAGTGAACTGAAGCTTTGACTGATCGATTGTATTCAAGGTGGTGAGCCATCTGGTACAGTGGTCGCATACTATGCTTCCCATGACTTGATTCCAAGTTGATTCTGAAAAATCACGGCAAGTCCAATCAAGCGCGAATTTCCGAAAACCTTTTTCTTGCAATTCACGCTCTAAGTTTCTTTTTACAGAAAGTGGGATCGGTGCTCCTCCTTTTAGTCCTCGAGGCTCAGGTGCTGGAAAAAATTCGGGTAGTCGAATTTTGGATCGCAAGAAGGCTATAGAATTGGTTATCAGAAATTGTCGATCAGCTGCAGAATTGGCACGGTTAGAAGATTGGACTTGGGTTAGGACAGTTTGAATTGGCTCCAATCTTTCCAATTTTCAATCTCCAAAGGTGTTGGGCTCGCAGGATATTTTGATATTTGTGTTGGTCCCCCAAGACAATACTTCAGAAAGTGGTAAATATTTCTATTTAGACTGTCTGAGCTCCTGGGAACATCATTCCTTCTAACTAAGCCTCTTACAGCCCTTAACCCCCGTTCTCGCTCATGAGACTCTGCTGAATTGAGTCTGTGGTAATCACTGATACCCATAATGATTGAGGGATTCACTAACAATTCAAATAAGTTAATTAAATTGGTTATTTTTCAATAAAAGAATACACTACAAATTTGACTTACCTGCTCCACTTGAGCTTGCTCCTTGGTTAGGCTGAGCAGATGATGATTGGTCTCCAAAAAATTCCCTCAATACTTCACTAGCCCAATCTCTTCCTAGCTGATCAGCTTGCTGATTAGCACTTTCAGAAGCAGAAGGATGATTGGGATTAAAATTTCTTGGTTCTGAATGAGACTCTTGGCCTGTATTGGGATTAGGTGGTGGGTTAGGATTAGGTGGTACAGATTGAGATGCATCTGGAGGTGGATCAGCAGAGGGTGGTGGAGGAGTATTTCCAGTATTAGTATGTTGAGGCGGAAAACAATCAGAATTGGTTGGGTCAACAGACATCCCTTCAAAATTATCATCCATAATGAACTGTAATAAAATAAAATAAAAATAATCAGTTGTTAAAATTTATACCTATCAAAGCTAAAGTAAAAAAAGATACTATGTATATAGTCTTGTAAATGTGTATGTTCTCTTGTCGAAAAATAAAGTGAATAATATATAGCTATCAGCTAAAGTTGGAAGGTCAAACTATTTATAGTAGATGAATGAGCAAGAAGATCATTCATTAAGTAAAAATTTTATCATATTTCTCATTATCATGATTTTATTTCTTTCATTCTTACATTTAAGATAAAAATGACTCATTGAAAGCATGGGTTCTCTCGCAATAAAAGCAACCAAAGTAATTGTTCACTGATTTATGATAAGGTAAGTTGGATGCATTGCATTTTTTAATCGAGCATTGAATTATTTCTTTCACCATTTACAAGTATCACCAATCCTACAAATTTCCCCAATCCCAAATTAACACAAAGATGTTAGTCAACAGAAAATAAATTTGATTAATTTTTTCACTCACTACTGTCTGCAGTCCAATGGCAGTGACAACCTCGTCTTTGATTCCAAACATTCCTTTTTTGTGCTCGACAGTAGCTGCATGTCCAATTATTGCATCTTTCTTAATCACAATTTGAGTTGCTTTGGCTACTCTTACTAACCGACAATGCACTTGTGGGAAAAGCTCATAGGGATCCTTTGATGTTTCTTCTGGACGGAGCTCTTTGAAAGGACTTACTATTAAATATATTTGATCAATCTCTTCCTTTGATCTGAAAAGATCATCAATTTGCCCAAACTGGCTATCTTTTCCATAGTAGAATTCAATTGTTGAATTAGCAATGTGTCGATGGTAACTAGTAAACCTCTTTCCATGTATCAATATGCTTGCTACATTTTCAACTACCTGATCCCCACTTTTCTCTGATGGTGTCAAAGCCCGTCTTGAAGTTTCTTTTCCCATTCGTGCCCTTACCCATTTAGTAAATAATGCCATACTTAGATGGATCCATTTGTTTTGTTTATCGAGATCAATATGGATTTTTTTAGTCTCACATTGATCATTATCTTCAGCTTCACCAAGATCTAATACCCTAGACTTCCGATACCAATGTTTGAGCATTGTTAGCGGTATCTCTCCTGTGGTAAATATTAATAAATTAGCACAGCTGAGTTTTTAAATCATTGCTTACAAACATTACATACGTGGATGGTGATTGTTTGGAATTTCAGATAATATATGATTCACCTGCTCTCCAGACCAAGTAGCTGTACCTGATGGTTGACCAAGATGCTTTATCATTTCAGGATAATGTTGAGTGATATGCAGATTTGGCTTTGCATTAATATTCTTCCAACCCTCTTCAAGGCACTCACGATACTCTAACAGAAATTGATCTAGATCTTTAAGCTCATTAGTCTGTATATTTTTTAATGTCAAAAAATTGGTGATCGAGCATAATGTTACAAGTGACTTGAGAAGATGATATTCTCTTGGTTTATCAGCTGAGGAAGCTGAAGATTCAGATTCTTTAAATTTTTCAAACCAAAGGGGTATAAGTGACAAAGGGAAGTAGAGAGTATACAGCATGTGCCATTCTGCTGCCTTGAGGGATCCTGCCTTTTTAGATCCTACTGATTTTGGAACTCGTGTTAGCCAGGAAGGTCTTCTTACTTGATCAATCATCTTCCATACAACCTGTAGCTCTGCTGCTGTGATTCGTGGATTACTACTACCTTCATTTTCTTTCTCCTTACCTTTCCTTTTATTTTCTTCATCTCTAGCTGTCTCATTTGATGAGTGAGATCCTTCACTCTGTGACATGCTAATGCTTCTTTGCCTTAAGTTATACAATGAATTCCTACTTTCACTGCTGTGAGACTGTATTGAGGCCACATTGCTATATGGAGGAATAAATTTGGAGCTGGATGACCTACTCTGGCTTCTTGATCGATTTTTTCCCAATCCTTCATTATCTAGTCCATGATGACTTGATGACTCTCTTGAACTCGTACGTCTTTGCTGCTTGTGCTGTCTCGTGTGTCCTGTATCATCATCATCATTATTCGTGGTGCTTAAGCTACTTCTACGTTTTTTCGAATGTTTGTGCAGTGAAGTATCAGAAAAGAAATCATCATCTTCTTCTCTTACATGCCAATTTTCATCCTTTTCCAGCTTTCTTTCTAGATCTTTTGCTGCATTTTGGATTTGAAAATAGCTTAGACTGTGATCTTTAAAGTTGCCAAGCATATGTGAATGCATAACATCAATTGAGAAATATTCAGTTGGACGCCAATATTCAAGGTTATTCAGCTCACTCCATTGTACCCCATGATTTTGAACAATTGATACACGCTCCCAATGTGACTTAGAATTTTTCCACTTTGTTGCCCAGCACATATGATCCTCATGATTCCGTAATGAAAAATTCCCCACATTCTTTTCACTAATTTCATCTTTAGAGATATTACAGAAAGAGCAGAACATTTTTGCAGAGTGACTCGAAAAGCCAGCCAATTTTCGTATTGCAGGAATGTCACCTATCAAAGAGAACAATGCAACTCTTAATTTCCAGCCTTGTGGATAAAGATGTGTCTTTTCAATCAATATACCATCCCATAGAGTTTGTAGATCATTAACCAGTGGTTTTAGAAGGTGATTAAGCTGTTCACTTGTGGGTTCTGTTGGTCCGGGTATAATAGCATACAAAAAAAGATTTTCCATTTTGTATCTATCTTCTTGAGGTAGGTTCATACACACCATCATAATATTGCCTACAGACTTCTGATGACCTCCAATCCTATTGCCACCAGGCCCAAACCAGTCGACATATAAAGTAAACATTAAGTTGCCTGAAGTTATCGTATATTCATCATCATTGCTATCCAGAGCTGGAGTGGTTATGGGAAAGTTTTTCCAAATTGAACCATCACAAACACCCTTCATCAAATCATACTCTACACGTTCTGCCACAGGGGTTTTCTTCTCAATCAGAAGCTCAAATTTGAACAGTTTGATCTTTTCCTTAAGCCAGTTGATAAAAGAATGGTGATGAAATGTTTTAAGAGATAAGTATTTTACATGTTCTTGATGTTCCTCCATCAAATACAGCCTTTCATCACATTTAATTGCAATTTGTCCTGCTCCAAACATTTTTAAATAGCGCTTTGATGATGAAAGAAACGGTTGATTGCAACATAGTATAGATGGTTGAGATTCAGAGTTATACTCATAAAGAGCAAAGCATTTAGGACAGCATGTTTTAGTGAAAAATGATTGATTGAGCTTTAATCGACTAAAAACTGTATCTATCGAGCGTGGGACCAGGCGGACAATTCTATCAGAATCCAGTATTCCACTATCACCTAGAATTTTGAGCTTCTTAATTTCTTCATCCAAAAATTGAGTACAACCTTCTTTGCTCAAATGATGAATCAGAGAAAGCTTTGCTGCCTGCCACATAATTATTTGGCTATACCGTTCCCCAAGATTTGAGTTTCTAGAGACTGTTGAAGATACTTCTGCCCCCAATAGCAACTGCCCCTATGTAATAAATCATTGAAACATCATAAAGACTTTAATTCTCACATTGAACTATAGATATACAGCTTACTGTTTCTGTGGAGCGGGAACTTCCAATGTTAAGTGGATTGTTGGAAGAAATAACCATCTGGGCCTTCCTATTTCTTTCCTCTTAATGTTTTGCATAAGAATTAGAGCTTTTGAAAGCCATACCAACTTCAAAGGACCCAGAAGAAGTTTGATACTTTCTATTGACACATCCAAGATCTTGACATTGACATACATGAAAAAATGGAGGCATTGTAATTGTGATAATTGTAGGAATAAGTTAGCTATTCAAAGTTACCGATTGAAGGTATTCCTTTTTTTGAAAGGCACTAGCTAATATAAGCTACATTTTTTTATCAAAAGAATATGATGGAATATGTGTTGAAATTATTTAAGTTTAAATGTTTAATTTTTAATCGGATAAATTATATATTAATTTAAAGTTATGCAGTCTACTTTATTTGTATTCTGTATACTCTCTGCATTTGTACAACAATGCATGCATGTTTATCAGAATATTTTCTATCATAGAAAAAATTCTGTTGTACGCACAAGCATCTTAATTATTTTTCTATCAAATGCCTTCTGAGTTATATCTAACTACCCTATAATTATTTGATTTTGATAAAAATTCTTAGTTATGGACTATAAGAAAAGTAATCCATATTTTTAACATAATTATTTAAAAAATTACCCCAAAAATCAAAGTTAAACCCAAAAATAAGTTTAATATTTTGTAAAAAACAATCACAAACATATTTCTTTCAATTTGAAAATTGGTCTGTACTAGGTAGAATTTTCTATAAAGAAAAAATCAAAAATACTCAAATAATAGATGCTACAAAAGTGTAAACCTTAGAGAATTACATAAAAGCTGAAACCTTGTATAAATTTTCATACATAAATGTGATGAAGTGACACTCTAGTCTATTTATTCAGGTTGAAAAAAATTACTCAATAGAATATGTATTACTATCATATTGGACCAAAAATAATTTTTTGGTAATCAAAAAATGAACATAGCCTCACATTTAACAAATTATTTTTGTGGAAGAATATTTTGAAAAGAAAAAAAAATCTGTTTCTTAAATGAGTCTGCTTTTATCACATAATCATTCTCTTTATTTTATACCATTCCTTTTGAGTTCAAGTTGCATATAAAAATATAATTTATGCATATTATAATTCCATAAAGTTGAAATATTTCTTATTCTTAATTTTTGTGATATTTCTCCTTAAATCAACTTTGATCATAAAGTTTTGGAGCTCAACAATTTATCCTTCCTCTTTGTTTAATTTAATTGAACACTTTCTTAATCTAATTATTTATGAACCCTAGTAGCTCTTACTTTCCTCATGGAAACCTGCCCACAAACACAAGAACACTTAATAGAATTTTTAATGAGACTTTGCCTCCATTCAATTCTCACTTTTGTAGATCTATACACAATTTTTGTCGTTCACTTTTGGATATGTCACCAGAATCAAATGGATGGAAACAAAACCCTACTGAAGAGCAATTAGACAGATTTTCATCATTCAACATGAATTCTTGCAACATTGCCTTTGAACTACCTCATCCAGAATCAAATTCAGCGGTTTCTGAAAAGTTTCCACCAATTTTCCGTGAATCTTTTATTGAGCACCTTTGCATGTGTGGTTTCCCAGGATCAACTTTCGCTTGGAACCTAGATTGGTTTGACAAATGGAACCAGGTCTTGGCAAATATTCTCATTAAACACTGGGACAATGCCTTAAAAACCAATAATTTGATTGCATATCCAATTGACTCAACTCAAATTAGCTTCTCAAATCAAATAGGAGTTCTTCACCGTTGGTTTTTAGGTCATGCTGATAGATTAAGACTTGGGAAGGATTCTCATAGCTCTCAAGAAATAATCAAAGTGAGAAAGCATAAATATAGAATAAAAAAAAGTATGAAAATCCCTTTTTTTTCAACCGTTTTTATTAATGACCTTTATTTCAAATAACAAAGATTCTTAGAATTCAGTTAACCGAACTAAACTTCTTAAACAACTTCCACATTGTGAAACTTATCACAACCTTTTCACAAACATCAAGTGTTGTTCAGACACCAAAATTGATAATGATGGATCATTAAGACGTATCTTAATGCAATGGAGGTCTGAAGATTTTTCTAAAGTTGCACAATATCTTGACCAACAACACTTTGATATTCGAGATAATTCAACCTACTCTGGAAGTGTGCTAAAGGACTTGGCCTTGTACAAAAGAATCAGTTTGGTTTCAGCATTATCCCCTAACCTTAATCCTTCTCATGTCCCCCAGGGTTCGCCGAATGACTGTTATTCTCCCTTATATCTTGCATCTCTAAATCCTCAACAACTCAGACTTTTAAATCCTCAAAATACCATAAATTTACCTGCTCTCCTTGAAATTCTTTCTTCCTCTAATGTGAGTGATTGACAAACTCCCTTAATAATAGGTTTGCACACTCATACTCCTCATTTCCACTGTTTGGGACACTTAGCCTTGAAAACAAAAACATAATTTTAATGATTACTATTATCATTAAAATTTATAGAAATGAAATTTGGCTTACATTGTTAGCTCCATTTTTTTCCTTTGAATCTTATACATGCTGAACTCTATACTTCCTTGTACAAAATAATTCAAAACATTTACTTCATTTTGCTGCCCCATTCTATACAGCCGATCAACAGCCTGTTGCTCAACTGCTGGATTCCAATTTGGCTCCTATTTCAACATTGAACATATAAAAAATTTAATATTTTTGTTCTTAATATGAAATAAAAGACATTGAGCTCACCATTATATATACATTTTGAGCACACCTGAGATCTATACCCACTCCTGCAGCCTGAATCGTTCCAACCAAAACTTGGCAATTTTTATTAAAATGGAATTCATGCATATTTTTGTCTCGCTTTGTCCTGCTGAGTTCACCCGTAAGCTGGGTATACCTAATATTGTGGTCATCTAAAGCCATTTTTATTCTATTTTGAAATATTAGAAAATTGTTTTTAATAAGCCAACACAATTTTGTAAAACAATTCATTATAGAATCACTTACATCTGCAAAAAGTCTGCAAAGTTGGAGAATATAACAGCTTTTGGAAAATTTATACCCCTTTCACCAGACAAAAATTTTTTTAAGTGGCCTATAAGATGACAAATCTTTGCGGAATGCTGCCAGGTGAAATCAAAAGTTGGAGTTTCATCTAGATTTTCGTAGATTGGATGGTTGCAGAATTTTCTTAAAATCATCAGCTCTCTTAGAAACTCAGATGAGTCCCAAGGGAAGTCAGTGCTTCTGGAGGGCCCATATCGCTCAGTGAATCCTTCTTGAAGCACATCAAGTTTAGACCTCCATGGATCTGCTAATTGAACCGATATCCCCCTTTGAATCTTTTTTGGAAGAGACAAAATTGCATCCTTTGTTCTATGTAGGCTTATGACTTTCATTAAGTGATTGATTGATTTAATAGAATTAGCCTTTCCTTTTTGCAAACCTGGAAAAAGGAAATTCTTCCATAACCAGTCTTCTTGCCACTTTTCGATTCTAAGAAAAAATATGAGACTTTGAATGTCAGTGGGCCTGTTCTGAAGTGGAGTTCCAGTCAAGCATAGTCGGTGTTGGGATTCCAAGTCAAATATTGTTTGAGCCCTCTGTGAGTAAGGATTTTTAATGTAACTAAAAGAATATTTATAAAAATTGATTATAAAAATTAAGTTTTAAGTTTTAGATATAGAAATGGGCACTAACTGAGCTTCATCTAAAACAACTCTATACCAAAAGAGCATTTGAGTCACCGGTATCTTTTTTTGGCTTTGATTTTTTGACATTGTTGGGCTAGCTATTTCATAGGTTGTTAAAACAATAGCAGTGTCCTGTAGCTCATTGACATTAGTATTGTGACAATCCTTCCCATAAAGAACCTTGAAAGGAAGCGCATTATCTTCAAAGTGCACACTTATTTCATTGATCCAATTCGATAGTGTTGCCAGGGGGCATATAATCAGTGTGGCTGAACTCCGATTAATACCTTCTTGATTTTCTGATACCTGGAATTGTCTTGCTTCACCTTGAGTTGCACTTATAAGAGAAAGATTTGAAAGTGTCTTTCCCAAACCCATATCATCAACAAGTATTGACCCGTTTCCTTCAGGCGTTAATTGATTGTTAGGAAACTGATCTTTATAGTCATTGAATCCAGTTCTAAGCCAATGGTTGTCCTGGTGCCTCCACATGATATCCAAATTTTCCTTTAACATTCGTTCATTGTCAATCATAAAATTTATTGCTTGAAGTTGATGTGTTTTGAGAACTGTTTTGATTCCTTGGATAAGTTGATCAGCTTTCCGATCTTGAGTACTCTGAGATATTTGGAAAAAGCCTTCAAAAATTACATGCGGGATATTAAAAAAGATAGTGGAGTCGTAGTTCAGGATTGGACATAAATCTATTTGTGCAGAAGAAAATGCTTCTTTAGCAAGACTGATTAGTGTACTTGAAGAAAAGAGGCATCCCCAAAGTTGATACTGATTACCAAAAACTGGAACCAAGTAAGCATGAAAATAGAAAGGCTTCATAGGATTCAAGGCACTTCTTTGGTTTAAATGGTGAGATCCAGAGCCAATGTCACCCAATAGTGATCCAATGTGCTGACTCTGCACTTGAGAAAGATTACCGACAAGGGTTGGTTTTCTCTCTTCAAATAGTCCAAAAATATGAACATTTGAATGGCCTCGCTGTAAAATTGTGGGGGTCGGTGAGTTTTGAAATCTTGAAATTACATTCATATAAATTTGATCTATTGTTATTGAGAACTGTCCAACACATCTGAGACTTGACATATTAAGTAAGAATAGTATCTGAAGATAGTGGTTGTTAAAAGATGAATTGAAGCAAAAAATGAAGAATCAGTTTTGAATAAAACGACAAAATAACTTTTTAAAATATGCTATGCTAAGCTCATAATTCTTTCACATGTATTATTATTATCTTTTTAATAAATATTGGAAGTAAATCAATGATAACTGAAATGAATAATATGGCTTAAAAATAAATCTTCAGCCTATAGAGTAAATTTTGGTTTGTGGAGGAAGAAAAATTTTCTCAATAAAAATGTGCTTCATTGTTACATTATAATCACAAAGTAGAATAATTTCACTCTTATTACACTTATTTATGTTTCAGTCTAATAGTAAAATGCTTTAGATGTCAGTTCAAAATCCAAATGGAAACTACTACCTAGAACGATGTCTTGATACTAACATACTTTTTGTAAGTCTTTGGACAGACACTTATGGTGATCTCAATAATATTAAAATTGATTTGAATTGTATGTTTTATCAAATATCTATGTAGTCTAGTGTAATAATTGAGATACTACAGTTTAACCTTCTGTTACCAACTTGGCAAGAAAATATATGTAGATATTCTTAGAACGAATATCAAATTTCGCTTTCCACAAGATGGGAAAGTGAATATTATGATATGTTAAGTGATATGTTCAAGCTTTGCTCAATCTGTGCTCAGCTCAAAATCAAAGTAATCACCAAGCTCCAAGAAACCTGTGATTGAGTTTGGTTGAACCTAGGTCTAACTGATTACCAAATCTTTGTCCAATTAATTTAAATCTGGTTTCACAATGAACTCCCAACAGCCTTCCAACAGCTTTCCAACCACTTCCCAACATTTTTAAATGAGGGGTATTGCTAGCAATACCCCCCAAATTTTCTGTGGTGATTGCTTTGGATATCAATTTTTAATTTTTAAAATAAATAATTTTTATACTCTTATACCTTTATTTAATAATATATGATTAAAGGTGGAACACTACCTGGTATGCATTTTTCACACAAGTTATTACTATAGTAATAACGTTAACAATATAATGATGACAAAAAATTAATCAAATGGTAAATTTAAATGACACAGAAAGATCAAATTCCAGTGGAAATGTTTATAAGAAATCCCTTTTGAGTTTAAGAAGATTTTCTGAATGCCTACTCTCAATTATAAAAGTGTCCAGCACAAGTTCGGCCGAACTTGTGCTGGACACTTTTGGTTGCATGAAGTCATATGAGATAAATTCTTTCTATGGCAATAAAATATGATATTTCACTCAATTATTGAAGTAAAGAATGTTTAATATTGTAAAATTGTCCTCTGGATGTCTGTCCAAACCTCAGTTCAAAATTTGTTAGCTATACATAAAAGTAAGTTTAGACCAAGTCTTGACCTAGGGGTCCCCAACTGTCCCAACACCACTTCTGGCTCTTGATAGTAAAAATTTTACTTGTATTTTTTATTTCGTATTTGATCCCATTTATTTTCATTTTACTTTTCTATTACTCTTTTTAATTTTAAATATCAATTTTTTTTTAAAAAACTAAACATATTCATATTTTTTTAACTTTATATAATAATATTATTAAAGTTGTAACATCACCAATTTTGCATTTGGCATGCAGGTTTTTGCTTTACTAGAAACATTAATAATATATATGGTGACAAAAAATTAATTGTAAGATAAGTATGAATGATAAAAAAAGTTAAAAACCCAATAGAAATGTGAAAAACAAAAAACTGATGTACTGAGAAACACTTCCACCCTAGATACTCTCCATCATAAAAGTGTGCAGCACAAGTTCGGCCGAACTTGTGCTGGACACTTTTGTTCAGGTGCAGTCAGATGGGATCAATTATCTCTGTGGAAATTATATTAAAAAAAATGCTAAATAATTACATTAGAAGTAGTTTGGTATGGCTGAATTATCCACCTTGAGTTTTTCCAAACCTCAGGTGAAAAATTTTTAATCTTTAAAAAAAATTAAATTTTATCAAATTTAGCCCTGATGGCACCCATTTGTTTCAACACCTCTACTGGCTCTTGAAGGCAGAAATTTTTATTGAATTTTTCTTTTTCATATTTGATCTCTTTTACTTTACTTTTTTATCACTCATGTTACATTTGGATATTAATTTATAATTTTGGAAAAGAAATCATTTTCATATTTTTTTAACATTTTTTATTAATATTATAAAAGGTGTAATATAACATGGCATGCATTTGGTGCACAAGTTTTTTCTGTACTAATAAAATTAATAAAATTCTGATGTCAAAAAATTAATCAGATAATAAAATATGAATAACACAGAAAGATCAAATACCATTTGACATGTTTTAAAAAAATAACAGTTGCACTGAAGAAGACCTACACCCTAGCTACTCTCCATAATAAAAGTGTCCAGCACAAGTTCGGCCGAACTTGTGCTGGACACTTTTGGTCAGGTGCAGTCAGATTGGATCAATTCTCTCTATGGAAATGAAAAAAATTATTTGATAAGAAACTTTACTAGATGTAGTTTGATATAGCTGAATTATCCACCTAGAGTTCATCCAAACCACAGGTACACAAATTTTTATCTTTAAAAAACAATCAATTAAGTACAATTTATCCCTGATGGCTCTCATTTGCTTCAACATCTCTACTGGCCTTTGATATTAGCAATAATACTTGGATTTCTTTTTTCATATTTGATTGCTTTAAATTAATTTTTTATTCCTCATATTGCTCTTGGATATCAATTAATAAACTTTAAAATAAATTATTTTAATATTTTTATACATTTTTTTAACAATATTATAAAATGTGTAACATCACTCAGTATGCATTTGGCACACAATTTTTTGCTATACTTATATAATTAATAATATAATTAAGACAAAAAATTAATCAAACAATATGTATGAGTGAGGCACAAAGATAAAATACCAGTAGACATGTTTGTAAGAAATACCAGATGAGCTGAAGAAAAATTCTACCCCAGCCGCTCTCCATCATAGAAGTGTCCAGCACAAGTTCGGCCGAACTTGTGCTGGACACTTTTGGTCATGTGCAGTCAGATGGGATCAATTCTCTGTATGGCAACAAAAAAAATTTTTTATCAAATTTCACTAGAAGTAGTTTGGTTTAGCTGAATCATCCACCTGCTGTTCTGCCTAATATCAGGTGTATAATTTTTTATCTTTAAATAAAAGGTCACTTATTACAATTAAGCCCTGATGGCTCCCATTTGCTTTAACACCTCTACTGGCTCTTGATATCAGGAATTTTACCAGTATTGTTTTCATATTTTAACTCTTTGACTTTTATTTTACTCTTTTATTCCTCTTTTTACTTTTAAATTTCAATTTAATTTTTTCAAAACTATTCCTTTCCATATTTATTTACATCTATTTTAAAAAATTATTGAAGGTATAACTTCACATGGTATGCATTTGGCACACAAGTTTTTGCTATACTAATAACATTAATAATATAATGATGATAAAATATTAATCGGATGATAAATATGAAAGATACAGACTGATCAAATACCAGTAGACATGTTTATGAGAGATACAAGATGAACAAACTGAAGAAAATTTCCACCCAAGCTACTCTCCATCATAAAAGTGTCCAGCACAAGTTCGGCCGAACTTGTGCTGGACACTTTTAGTCACGTGCAGTCAGATGGGATCAATTCTCTATATGGCAACAAAAAAACATTTTTTTATTAAACTTCACTACAAGTAGTTTTGTTTAGCTGAATCATCCACCTGTTGTTCTTCCCAACCTTAGGTGTATAATTTTTTATCTTTAAAAAAAAGGTCACTTATTACAATTTAGCCCTGATGGCTCCCATTTTTTTCAACACTTCTACTGGCTCTTGAGAGCAAGAATTTTACTAGTATTTTGTTTTTCATAATTGATCTCTTTGAGATTAATTTTACCTTTTTATCCCTCATATTGCTTTTTTATATCAATTTATTTTTTGTAAAACAAATCATTTTCATATTTTTTTACCTTTATTTAATAATATTTTAAAAGGTGTAAAATCACCCGGTATGCATTTGGCACACGAGTTTTTGCTATACTTATAATATTAATAATATAATGGTGACAATAAATTAATCAAATGATATATATGAGTGAGGCACAAAGATCAAGTACCAATGGACATGTTTATAAGAAATACCAGATTAACTGAAGAAAAATTCTACCCTAGCTACTCTCCGTCAAAAATGTGTCCAGCACAAGTTCGGCCGAACTTGTGACACTTTTTGTCACATGCAGTCTGGTGTGATCAATTCTCTCTCAATCATTGAACTAGAAGTTGTTTGATATGGCTAAATGGTTATGCTGAAGTTTTTTTAAACCTCAGATTGGCACTTTTTTGTTTTTCAAAAAAGCAATTTTAGTCCAAGTTTTGCCTCACTGGTGGACATTTGCCCCAACATGTCTACTTGCTCTTGATGGCAGTATATTTATTTTAATTTTTTATTTCATATTTGATTCCTTTAATTTTACCTTTTTATCCCTCATATTGCTTTTGTATATCAATTTATTTTTTGTAAAACAAATCATTTTCATATATTTTTACCTTTATTTAATAATATTATAAAAGGTGTAACATCACCCAGTATGCATTTGGCACACGAGTTTTTGCTATACTTATAATATTAAAACATAATGGTGACAAAAAATCAATCAAATGATAAATATGAGTGAGGCACAAAGATCAAATACCAGTGGACATGTTTATAAGAAATACCAGATGAATTGAAGAAAAATTCCACCCTAGCTAACCTCCATCATAAAAGTGTCCAGCACAAGTTCAGCCGAACTTGTGCTGGACACTTTTGGTCACATGCAGTCTGATGTGATCAATTCTCTCTATTGCAATGAAGATGAATTTTTCTTCAATAATTGCACTAGAAGTTGTTTGATATGGCAAAATTGTCATCCTGAAGTTTTGGCAAAGCTCCAGTGGATTTTTTTTTATTTTTACAAAAAAGAAATTATTGTCCAAGTTTAGTGCCACTGGTGGGCGTTCACCCCATCATGTCTACTTGCTCTTGATGGGAGGAATTTCACTTTAATTTTTTATTTCATATTTGATCCCTTTAATTTTACCTTTTTATCCCTCATATTGCTTTTGGATATCAATTTATTTTTTGTAAAACAAATCATTTTTATATTTTTTTACCTTTATTTAATAATATTATAAAAGGTGTAACATCACCCGGTATGCCTTGGGCACACGAGTTTTTGCTATACTTATAATATTAATAACATAATGGTGACAAAAATCAATCAAATGATAAATATGAGTGAGGCACAAAGGTCAAATACCAATTAATGAATAGTTCTTTTTAATATTATAAATTTTTTGATTAAATAAAATGGTAATAATGAATTATATTTTTCATCCACAATTCCACTCTAATGATTCCCACTGCACAAAAAGGGTTCACTTGGTCCTTTCTTTACTGCTTGTGCATATATTTTATTGCCCACAGTACTACAATTTTTTGTAGTGATTATCCCACATCTGATTCAGGAATATTTTTAAACAATATAAGTTTTTTTTACAAAAGACCTTATCATATCCAATATCCCACAAAAAATACAACCTGTTTTTGTATTAAAGCCCGTTAATTATTAAGAAATTGTTAAAATAATTAGATTAGACCCTGGCACAGCTAGATCCATACCAACCGACCTAAAGTCTTTTCAATATTGAAAACAATTAAATAAAATTATGATATCATACTAAATTATGGGCACCAACCATAATTCAGCACTTCTCATTTGCTCTGCTACAAAATGAGTGCATGTAGCATTTTTCTAACGTCGGACTGTTTTTCTTCCTTCCCTCACACCTTTAGTCCAGAATGAAAATTTAGTATGAGTTTTGGTCAAAATGGTTTGCCAGTGTTATCTGTATGCAATATGAATTCATATTGCATATTTCTATTTATGCATAAAATATACTCGTTAAGCATCATTTTTTTTGCATTTTTCAATCATTATGCATATTTATGCATATTCATTATAAAGATTTATATGCATATTAATATATTTTATTCATATACGTATATGCACCTTTTTTTGCATATTCAATATGCATATTTTTATGCATATTCAATATGCATATTTTTATGCATAATCACTATGCATATTTTTATGCATATTTTTATGCATATTTTTTATGCATATTTATTCTTCATAGTCATTATGCATACACTTTGGATAGGCAATTCACATCAATTTTTAGCATGCAATAAGTATCCACCATGCAAATTCAAATGCATATGCATCTATATCATACACGCAACATATATTCAAGTTTAATATTTGAATATTAAGGTATGCTAAGTTATGTTGTTCAACCTTTTGCCAAACCTGAGATTAACTGATGTTCAATGTGGTTCTTAAGCTCTGCTCAAGGAGGGATTGTTCTGGATTCAATCTGTGACAGTTTATTTTTTCAATGTTTTTTCATCAGATTTAAAAACGTCTTTCTGACAGTTTCAGGATGGTTTCCCAACAGTTTCCTGACAAATTCCTAATAGTTTCAAAAAGAGGGAACTGCTAGCAGTTCACCCCCAGATTTCCCGTGGTGATGAGATATGAAAATTTTTGGCCAGTGTCAGGATGAGTTAATGACTTTCAAGTGGTATTTTACAGTAATTTTACTAAACTTTATCTACAAATCACTGATTTGATGGCTTACCAAAGGGTATTAATGGAACAAGTGTTGCTTCCAGGGCCAAAAAATGCATGCCAAAGGGGCTTAAAAAAATTGGAGATTCCCTTAGGGCATCTACCACCATGTCTTTAATTTAGGTCAGTATGCATACTTTACCAATAATTGAGGGAATATTCATTCATCATTGCATTATTTCCTCTCATTAACCATTCATTTTTGTAAATTTTGGTTAAACATAAGTATTTTTAATTACAAGTACTTCCTTTGCATAAATAAGTCACCCCCCTTCCTACCATTTTTTTGAATTCACATCCCACTTTCCAATCATTTAATTTACTCCTTCCTGGTTCCTCATTTTTTCAATTTTCACTCTATGTCATTATACTCTTTACTCATTACCAAATTTCATCCATTTTCACTGTTTTACACTACTTGCTGCATGTAACTCAATTACTAAAATATGCCAAAAAACTGCTAGAAAAATGCTCTCTAAACATACATAGGAAATAATATACTCTTATTCTTTCATTCCAAACTATTCATTGAGAACATTGAATTACATGCATTAAAAATTAGCAGTCAAGGTTTACCTAATGACTTCCAAATATCACAGTGTTGAATACTAACAAAGTTCAGTGATTAGTAAAGGATACTGCATAGGGCGTTTGAACATTGAAATTCATTATGAAATGACCAAGTAAAATGCAATTATATACGTATTTTTTACCGACACGGTTGCGGATGCTCTAACTCCGATTCTTCTCGGAGTTCTCACTACAATAAATATTTGTTTCGTCTTGGGGCGCAACAATGGCGCAACGATTACGCAACAGTTATGTAACCATTATTTTTGGCACTTAAAGGTCTTAGGTGGGTCTTAAGTGCAAAAAAATTTTGTTTCGTAATTGTTGCGTAATTGTTGCGCCCCATAGCGAAACAAACATGTGCTGTAGTGTCTGTCACTGATGCATTCTTACAATATTGACACCAGATATAGTTGTGTGAAACGGCAGCTAAATTAAATTGAGTTTTATTGAATGGTTTTGCGAAACGGCTGCTCAATATTTTGTGCAAGTTACACTTAGTTGAAGGCGGTTGCAATATGCAACCAGCTACAGAAAAGTTGCTGCAACGGCTGTAGATGCTCAACTTACGCAAGAGTGTCCGACAGTTTGAATTCTGAGGCAGCTACTTATTATATTTTTAGCATGTAAAGGACAGCTTAGGTTTTAAATACTTCAGATGTTGTATTAAATCAAAAATTTGAATTTAATAAAATATAATCTTGTCTAAAACTTGTAACCTTTTTCCAACCCTTGAAACTGGACAGCGCTCAAACGAAGCCCTTCCTTCACGCATGTTAGAAATGGTAATAATTTTCATCTTGAGCGCGAATCACAATTTAAAACTCTTACCAGTCTTTATTGCTTGTAAGCTCAACCACATTGCGATTTACCCCAAATTAAAAATACAACATCCTCGTTTTTATATCATGGCTTATCTCAATGCCGGACAACAGAACTTTGTACATTTTTCCATAGTTCCGCCTCTTTTTGTGCTCCCATCTATGTTGGCGAGTGTTTGCGGGAAAAAGGACAAGTCTCACTATGATGATGACGATAAAGTGTTATCTAAAAAGCATAGCTATTGTTGCGGTGACTTGGAGCCTTCTCAGTTGGCTGCGATTATAATTGGCAGTGTAGGTTTGTCGCTCGAAATTTTTACCTTCTACAGTAGAACGAATAATTAATACATTTTTGCTATATATTCGGTAGTTATTCTTCTCTTGTTGGTGACAATAGCTTGCTGCTTTGTGCCTTGTTGTACAGCCATTCTTCCCCGGAAGAGAAGGCATCGTTCCCATCGCGATTCTTCATTCCGTCAGCGATGTCAAGAGAACCAAAACGGTATTCAAAGGACAAGTACAAGCAACTTTCCACCACAGCTATAATAAATCATTAATGTATTCTCCATTGATTGGTAAATTTTTCATGCTACATTGCAATGAAAATAGTTTGTAAAAATAGTTCACGAGTAAGGTTTGTGTTCCTTTTTATCAAGTTACTTAGTCAGAATTTATTAAATATATTTATTTAGAATTCGTACTCTATATCATAAGTAGTATGTGAAGATTGTATGCACCGACACGTTGAAATTCTTTAGTGGAATAGATTTACGTTTGTGGAGTAAATTTAGTGTCTATCCCCGTGATGAAGATATAGAACAAATTAATTACCCAGTATCCAAATTTAAAGGAATGGTGTGACGATATATTTCAGAGACTGTATTAATTTCTAAATCACAAAACTCAACAGGCCAAAAAATTGTGTATTTAAAAATTGAAAGCATCAATTTTTTACGCAAATTAAAATATGGTTACATTATCTTTGAAATAACCAATTTACTTCAAAAAATGAAGGTAATTTTGTAATGGCTGCTTTGGGCTGAACCAAAAATTAATTTAAGTGTTGATTTTCCAACTTTGATACCCCCTAATATATACCTTTATCCATGAGGCTCACAGATCATCTCTGAGAATCTTTACACATCTATCCCTGGAAATCACCAAACTTAACAAGGGGAAAAAGGATATCTGGCAGGCAATTAATTTTTCAGTAATCCACAAAGTAATCAAGAATGACCTTTTGAAGTGTCATATAATTAGAAATGTATCAATTGTAAAAATTCAAGTTCACCCTTCTTTCTCATTCCATACCCAATTCTAAGTCTGATTTCTTATTTTTCAAAATGCAATAAATATTGAAGGAGATATGCATATTCAAAGCTGGTTGGCCTTTTTGAAGGATAAAGGGATGTTAGCACATTGAATACCTGATTGAAAGTTTGCATCTGTGTTTGAGATAAAATTTCCAGCTGAAAGCCTAGCTTTTTGGCCTTCTAGAATGAATTTGAAGATTAACATCAGATAAGAGTTAGTGAAAATATCAGGGTTCAAAATTGGTGAGTATTTTCAACAGCATAATGATTTTCATAGAAAAAATTCATACATAGTAGTATGCTCATGAAAACCTAACTTCATGACCTTCAAAAATATTTTTGATATTAAAAATAAAATGAATAGGAAGTAAACTATTGAGGATTAAAGTTTCAAATCTTCCTGTGAATGTTGTAGAATTGTTTACACAAGTGAACCCTAATTTGAAACTTTCATCTACATTTGAAATAGCTCACTGAATTTGAACTAGAATATTTCTATTAATATATTTTGAATTTCAAAATCCATAACCCTTATTAATAGCTATGAATTCAGTCATTTAGATGCATAATAACATTTAGATATAGAATGCATATAGGTTACTGAAATCTTATAAATATTTTTACCAAATTTGAACCCTCTTACAATCAATATTGTTCAAGTTTTTTAATAAAAAAGTGTTTTGAAAATTCAAGAAACAAAGATTTCACATGCATACTGTCACATTGATCTCATAGAGACATTTTATTTGAAACTTGAGTAAAAATACAAAGGCTATAGAGAAGCTGTGAGATTTAAGAAATTGAAAATTGAGTGAGAGAAAAAGGTAGGAAAAGAGCTTAGGGATGAGGAAAAAATAGAGGGTGAATCATGTTACAAGATACTTGAACTGTAACAGAGGAGCTGAACAAAGATTCCCATACTTCTTGGGTTATGAGAAAGAGGGACTAGAAGGGAAGAGAAAGAAATCAAGACTGCAAGACAGGTAGTATAGATGATGAAATATAGGTGAATCATATTGAACTATAGGAAAGATGAAGGTAAAAAATTTGGCAACTCAATCACCTGGGGGTACATAAAATTTGCTGCAGAGAAAAGACTAAAGGAGAGGAAGGTAGAATTAGATTCAAAAAATAGTTCATATACGAGCACAATCTAATTAATAATAGGGGGCCTGAAACATGACCAAATACACCTAGCATTTTTTGTTTGAAAAACATCATTCAAAAATTCTGTGAAACATGGCTGATTTAGTACCTAATGTATCAAATATAAGGTCAAATACTTAATTTTGTACCATTTCCTCAACCATATGTCCCCTTGACTAATTGCACATTGTGTCCCATCCCCCCTAACCCCACTTTTTACATGTACCCAAAATTCCTGAGTTTTTCTTAATCAACATTCAAAGCAGAAAAAATAAGTGAGCTAGAGGTCTAGTTGTTTCTCTTGTCCTTGTTCAATCCCTGGTTATTATTCTAATCTTTAAATTGGAGTGACCTGGG
The DNA here is from genome assembly GCA_030280995.1 of Hemileia vastatrix. NCBI lineage: Eukaryota > Fungi > Basidiomycota > Pucciniomycetes > Pucciniales > Zaghouaniaceae > Hemileia > Hemileia vastatrix. The sequence goes on along the minus strand of JASXTE010000004.1, from coordinate 14,686,449 downwards.
TTACGCCACTACCCCCTTTCACTTTCTATTTAAATTCACTTCTTCATCACCTTTCTTACTCCCTTGTTTCCATTATCCTTTTTTGCTTCTTCACTCCTCTTTTACTTTCTTTGTCCCTATTTCATTCCCAATTTCTCCTTCACAGTTTTTCACTCCTCTTTTTCTTTCCCCTCCCTGTTCCACTTTCTTTCTCTCTCTCTACTTTCTATTTTCTCTTTTTTGCTTGTTGCTCAGATGAAAAAACATATAAACTAGATATTTACTTTCTTCATTATAGGATAAGAATAAATTCTGTGCATGAAATGTGTTTTAAGCATGAAAAATAGCATTATAGTTTTTTTGATATTGTAACTTTGGAAAAACTAATTTGATGAAAAAAAAGAGTGAGGAGCAAAGAAATAAACTAAGGAAAAATTAAAGGATGAAATTTTTAGTAAAAGAAAGAATAAATTTTTACACCATATTTATTTTTCCTATGTACTAGGGGAAAAATTATGTCATGTTTGAATTACAGGTTACAGTGTCCTGAAATAAAATGTAAAATAGTTCAGTTTCATGTATAATTTTTTATTAGGAGAGATAAGTCTCAATAAAAGAATGTGAATTTTTATAGGACACCATGTCATAATTTGATTTTTATTTGGCAGGAGATACCTACCCAAAGCATAAATGTGCAAATTAACATCCCCTCCCCCATTTATTGAAGACTGGAAATAAATATTAGATATATATGACCCATTAATTGATGCAGTAACAGTTGCTTACCATAATGATGATTAAATTCAACTTGAGTTGAATCTGAAGTAAAGGAGCATACAGCTCAAACAATCTCAGCTTCATTTGAGACTCTATTGTATTAGTAAAGTGGTAGAAAATATACTCAGTATTTTTCTCATCAATTGTTTAAAAAACTGTTTTCTCCAACATAATATGCAAAAGTAAAAATTTTTATGATAGATTGTAAATTTTTTCTTTCCAGTGGTTTTTATTTAATATTCAAATCAATATTAAATATCATCTTTTTTTGATCTAGTTGATATCACATTTCAAAAGTAACTTAAGGACTTTGTAAGAACTTTTTAAAAGCTATATAAGCACAATTTTTTAATCTCAAGAGATATATAAATAAATATTATTATTTAAAATTAAGTGAGATATTCATATTAAGAATAAAAATAAATTGACCAAGCTATAGGTGTTTCAATCTAAAAAGAGGCTTTTTCTTTTAAGTTCCATATATCACTCAAATTATTAGCTAAAACTATATTTTTAATATATGGAAATTTTAATACAAATATCCCAAATCTAGTTATCTATTAACCTTTAGAATCTAAGTAAAATTGACTAAAATATAGCTATTTCAATCTAAAATATGATTTTAATTAGTAAGTCCTATATCTCACTCAAATGTTAGCTATAATTGTATTTTTTAGATATAGAAAGCTTAGTATAATAATTATGAGTCTCAAATCATTTTTATATCTAGAATATAAGCAATATTGAAAAATTTATATATATTTCAATTTAACATGTGACTTTCATTGAGAAAGTGAAAATTTGAATGATATTAGTGGATTCCTTCATTTTTTAAATAAAAATCTATTAATTTTACTTAAACTCTAACTATAAACCTCTCATTATACTTTCAATAATCTCATTGAACTTCCTATATCTTGAAATTATAATTGTACTTACAAACACTGCAACAAATGTGTGTTTTTTCTTGGGGCACAACAATGGTGGAATGATTATGAAACAGTTGTGTAAAAAAATTTTTAGAACTTAAAGCTCTTAGGTGGGTCTTCAAAAAAAATAAGTTTTTTTAACTTTAACAAAGCTGTTGTATAATTATTTCATACCATTGAAAAATAATGTGTCATATTGAAATTGGGATGAGATAGGGCACTCACTATGAAAATCAAGTTTTATAATGAAAAAGTTATAAATTAGAAAATATTTCTTAGACTCTAGATATATATTTCTAATTATATTTGAAATAATCATCTTAATCATCCAATATCTTAAAAAGATGATTTCAGCTAAAAATGTGGGGGATATATGTCACTTATTAGTAAAAATTGCATGTTAGAGTGAAATGACTATACTTTATTCAATTTTACCTAGATTCTTAATTTAAATAGATGATTATATTTTTAATCTTTATACAAAACCTTAAATATCTTGAAAATATAATTTAAGCTAATAATTTGTGCAAGATATGCCTCTTATTAGTGAAAATCACATATTGGATTGAAATAGCTATATCTTGGTCAATTTTGGTTAGATTCTAAATCTGAATGACTCATTAGATTTGGAATCACTATTTTAGCCTTTATAGATCTTGAAAACACTATTTTAGCTAATATTTTTGGTGAGATATTGAACTTATAAAAGAAAATCACATGTTAGACTGAAAAACCTATAACTTGGTCAATTTTTCATTTATTCTGAATCTGAATAGTGCCTTTGATTTGAAATAATCATCATTACTTATGTATAATTTTTTAAGCACAAAATGGTTCCTACATAGCTGTTAAAAAGCTCTCACAGAGTCCCAAATCTGTCATTGAAAATGTAATATCAATAGATCAAAAAAGAAGATAACCAATATTGGTTTGCATTTTAAATAAAAAACCCATTTTAAAAAAAATTAAAATCTAAATTAAAGTTTTCACTTTTCCATATTACATTGAAGAATTTTTTTTTGGACAAGCAACAGGAAAAATACTGAGCATAGCCTCTACCACTTTGCTAACACCGCAGTGTCAAGTGAAGCTGAGATTGTTTGAGATGTATGATTTTTTACATCAGCTTCAACACTATTCGAATTTCATAATAATTATTAAAAGAAGTTTTCATTGCATAAATTACTGGGCCACTTAGATCTAGAAATTTTCTCCTAGTTTTCAATACATGGGGAAGGGGGAGTTAATTCTGCACAATTGTGCTTTGTTTAGGAATCTCTTGCCACAAATAAAATAAAATCATGGCATGGTGTCCAGTAAAATTACACATCTTATTATAAAAGCTTATATCTCCTAATTAAAAATTACACATGAAACTGAAAATTTTTAAATTTTATTGCAGGAAATGGTATCCTATAATTTAAAAATGAAATAATTTTGCCCTTAGTAGATAGGAAAATCAAATATGGTGTAAACATTATTCCTTTCTTTCACTGAAAACTTAATCCTTCAATTGTCTCTTATTTGGTTGCACTGCTGCTGACTCTTTATGCTCATCAAATTAGTATTTCTAAATGTACAATATTAAAAATAAAACTATAATGTTATTTTTTATGCACAGAATTCATTCCTATCCTATAATGAAGCACTTAAATATCTAGTTCACATGTTTTTTCTCTTTAGTGACAGGTAAAAAGTGGAAAATCAAAAGGAGTGAAAGAGTAAGCAAATGAAATAACAAGGGGCAAGAAAAAGAGGAGTGTAAAAAAAAGAGAAAATGGAAATGAAGAAGGGGAAAAGAAAGTAAAAGAGGAAATGTTAAGAAAAAGAGTGGTGAAGAAGCAAAAAATGATAATGGAAGCAAGGGAGTGAGAAACTTAATGAACAAGTGAAGTTTGAAAGACAGTGAAAGGGATGATGGGCTCAAACAAGGTCCATCCAAGGTATTTAGCAGAATCACAACCAGGGCTCAAAAATGGACAAAAAATAACTATTCATCTATTTCACTGATTTTTTCTCCTGTGTATCTTGAAGTTTCATCTGTTTTTGACTCTCATATTGTGGCTTTCTAGAAGTGGCTAGGTTTTGGTTTCCATGTTTTAGGTTGTTTTAGGTAGTTGTGAGCTTTTTTCTGGTAGGGAAGCAAATCCTACCATTGGATATCCCCTTATTCATTCAATTTCAATGTTTTTCAAGGTTCTCTGGCATTTTTGAGGTATTTTTTATCTTCAAAATTGGCATTTTATCTAATTTGTTTTGGGTTTTTTATGGATTCCTGAGATTAATATTGAAATCATTGGGATGTAACTGTTACCATTTGATATCCCTGAGGTTTATTTATATTTCATGTCTTCTTTATATTTTTGTGGTTTTGGGTTTTACAGTCTCTATTAGTCATTTTTCATTTTTGCAATAACTGTTGATTTTTAGTTTTTTGAATTTGATGTACTAGATGTAGCACTTAGACTTAACCTCTGAGTGCCAATTAATAAAGCTAATTTTCTCTATGTTTTATGTATTGATGAAAATTTAGCAAATTTTAATGTTTAAGGTGTTTTCTGGTGTTTTTCTGTGTTTTATAGGTGTATTTTGGCTCAGGAATGCTTACCTGACATTGGAAAGACCACCTGCCACAACTTTAGAAGGAAGGGGAGTGCATTTAGAGGGATTTTATGAAATTTTAGTGGAAGACTAGTCAATTTTCAGGTGTAGCTTAGAGTTTAATATGGGTCTGTGTGTAGATATTGAATAAGACAGTTTGGGGCAGCTTTATTTATCATAAAACCATCTGGTAATTATATCAGTTTTTCTTACTCTGTTTTCACTGTTTTTTGGGCACAATTGGCTGTTTTTGCTGCAAGATATGTTCTTCATTTAACTCAACTCTTGTAACTTTTTTCTCTAGTGTAGCTTTGCAACCTGCATCAAGTATAATTGCTGTTTATCTGTCCAAAAAGGGCATTGAGTTTTGGTCTCTGGTGTGAGTTTTTCTAAATTTAATGTTTTTATTGTTTGTAGTCTATCTAAGCTACTGTCTTGGATTTTCAAGCAATCAAGAAGTGTGTAGGAAGGGTTATTGTAACATTCTTCAATTTTATCTAGCAAGTTAATCTATCCAGGTATTTCTCAAAGGGACAGGAGGTTTCTCTCAAGTTTTTCTCCAACTCCCCTGGTCAAGGCCTATATCTAGTACTATAGGATTGTATACAAAATTTCAGATTATGTATCTTTGTATTATTCTAGTTTAGATTCACTGGTAAGCGCATGGTTTGATGCATGTTTAAGGGAGTCTTTATTGACCAGTTATTGGTAGGATTGTGAGTTGAGCCTCTAATTTTGGGCCTGTAAAACTCACTGTCACGCGCCACGTGACACTCGAGGAAAAAGCAGCTCATTAAATCAATAATAAGAGGTTTAAATCCATACTCGAAGCGCAGAAAGCAATTCTCCATAGCAACTGCGACTTTCCTTTGTGTACTCGCTATTCAAGCCCGCTAGTCTAAACTCTATATCCAAATTAGTCAATCTCTGAATAGTGTGTCTCAGTCTTTTCTTCAATAAGAGATGCACAGCACAATAGTCAATGTAATGGTGCATTAAAAGGTTTATTAAATGTCTGTGAATTATTAAAAGGGGTAGTGAGCATGGACGGAATGGATAGCAGAGGATTAGAGGGTTAATGGATGTTAATGAGGAGGGTCCAGGTGTAACGGGTGTATTTTAATGGTCTGTGATGTGCGGAATAGTGGATGGGTATGAGGTCAATGCGAGGAGGAGTAAAGGATATAAAAGGGGTTGGGTTTTTGGTTCAATACTCTTTAGAATTAAATTATAAAACGCATTTATAGTTAATAGTGGTAAAGCTTTAGGTTAAATCATTATTATTGTATCTTTCCTTATTTTCTCAAATAATCATTTCTAAATCCTAAATCTTTTGATTATTGAGTTTCCAACCCTTTATGAGATTTTAAGAATTTTAATATTACCTTTAAATTATATTAGAATCCTTCTCAAACATATCTCAAAGCAGTAGTTCTTCCTTTGAGTCATCTTTGAATCACTTCCTCGAACATTTCCTCTGTGCATCGAAGAAGTTTCTAAAACTCCTCCCTCCATCTCACTTCCAGGAACACCCTCAACCTTGTGCGTAGGTCTTTTGGTGACAATCACTAGAATTCTGAGTTAGAAATTTGAAATTCAACTGGGTGAGGATCTGTTCTTAGGATTTCTTGATGGTTTTGGTTCATGGAAATATGGATAAAATATATAGAGAGGGTCGGAAGCACTTTCTTTTTATCTATCTTTTACTCATCTTTTATATATAGTAATAAGAATGAAAGTCTTTTATAAAATCATAGATAAATATTACCTATACCTCTAGAATCAAAATTTAGGATTATTTTTATACAATATTTATAGATCTTTTACTGTTTATATATTGTTAGAAGTGATAAAAGGTCAACAGTGGCTAATTTGAAAGTGAGATAAGCAGCTTATATTTGAAATGTGGCCTTTTATTAGAACCCAGTTGAGAGCTTTAACCTGATTCAAATTTCAATGTTTCTGGCCTGCTTTATTTTTCACTTGAAAATAAATATCTAGAAATTATACTCATTAAGAAAGAGTCATAATAATATTATTCACCACAAAAAATCAAGTGGCACCTTCTAGCAGGTGTCTATCCCTATGTTCAGTTTTAATTTACAAGTAAATTTGATTTGATATTTCACAAACTAGTGTTCTCACTGTTCAGTGCGCAGTCTTTCCAGAAGAGTTACAGCTGAGCTGAAATTCAGTTAAAACAAATATAGGGATTGGAAACTGCTATCAGGTGCCCATGTTTTTTTTCTGGTGATTGGTTTGAAATCATAACATTTAATTGGGTATCTGATAAGCACAACCAAAACAAGTGCAATCTATCACAGCCTTAAAAGAGACCCTCCAAGAGGGTCATCTCCAAGTGAATGTACTTGAGAAGCCCTTTATATCTAACATAAACTAATCATAAAAATTTTCAAAATCTTTTTTGCTTTGGGAAAAGCTAAAAAGTGCTCCTAAATTGAGAAAAAAATTACCCAAAAACCTCAAAATTTCAGTAATTTCTTCTATTGACTTCCCTTGAGAAAAAAGCAATTGCATTGGGGTTTCTTTTATTGAAAGTCCTCCTTCTTCATCCTTCACTCCACAAAAAATTTGTCAAAAGTCAGTTAAAAATCAAAACTTGAGTGGAGCAGTTCAATATGATGATAAGTCTGTAATCTCTTCCCATAATAATAATAATTTAGATTAGCAATTCAATATTTTAAAAGAAGGTCTCAAAGCTAAAAAGAAACAGAATGAATGTACTGAGAATTAAATACTATTAAAAACAGAGAAAATACAGGTCCAAAAGGAGAGGCTGAGAATTTGACAAAGAGAAATCTTACCAAAATATTAGAAATAAAAAAATAAAACATTTCATACTTTTTAAGCAGAAAAATTTTTTTACTGAAAAAGATATAGTTGTGCTGAATTATATGAAGGAAAACTTGAAGTAGAAATGGTCAGAAAGTCACAAATCAGATTAAAATTTTATAATATTTATAAACTATGAGTAAATTTTCAAGTAGTAAATATACTATATATAAAAATGTTGCAGAAATATTAGCTAAAAAGAGGCAGTATAAGTAAAATGGTGGAATAAAATTTGGTTGAAAAATAAAGTATTATATATCAAATGGAAGCACACTATTATATTTAGAATGGAAGAATGGGGGACAAAAAAAAACAGTATTCTATTTAAAATGGAAGTGGAAATATTAGTTAGATGTTTACACTTCCATTTTATATATATATATGCTCCTTTTTAACTGATATTTTCTTTAATATTTTGATTGAAAAATTTATTTGAATATTTGAAATATAAATATCTACATATTAATATTTTGTAGTTTTTGGCCTAAACCCTATTTTTTGGCATTTGTGCTGGGGATCTAACTGCTCCCAACCAACACAGGGCTGTGTGCTAGCTGTATGCTTTAGCCCACACCAGTAAGTTTTATTTTACAATAATTCCCACACAGAGACAATAACAGCATTTTTTTTTTACCACAACATGAAAAAATGTGTAAAAGTTGTGAAAAAGCTGCATAAAAACCTTGAAATCCTCTAGCATTGAATAAAAATAAACTTCAGGCAAAACTGTGTTATGTTTGAATTTTAGGTTAAAAACTCCTACACATAAAACAGTTTTGTCTGCAGTTTATTTTATTCACTGCTAGAGGAAATCAAGGTTTTTATTCAGCTTTTGCACAACTTTTACACATTTTTGCATGTTGATATATAAAAAAATGCTGGTATTGTCTCTGTGTGGGATTTTTCATAAAATAAAACTTACTGGTGTGAGCTAAAGCATACAGCTAGCACACAGCCCTGTGTTGGTTGGGAGCAGTTAGATCCCCAGCACAAATGCCAAAAAATAGGGTTCAGTTAAAAAACATTTCTTCTAGCAATGAATAAAAATAAACTGCAGGCAAAACTCTGTCATGTTTTAATTTTGGGTTAAAAACTTCTACACATAAAACAAGACATGATGTCTTGTAATAAAATGGGACATCTGTTCTTTCAAATGTCATGCATTTTGCTTGTAAGGGGGAATAATTGAGTCATGCAGTGTGTGTGTGTAATTTATGTACTGAATGAGAGTTGCATGATTTCATGTCATGCAACTTGTGCATGACATAGGCTCCTGAACTATGAAATGTTTTATTTCAGGACATTGTAACCTAAAATGCAAATGTGACACAGTTTTTCCTGAAGTGATTTTTACTCAAATATTATGCAACAGCTAGGCCATAAAGTGTAAAAAACAGATTTGTTAATGACAAAAGCTCTGATATTTTTATTTCACATTGAATACCAAGTGAAGCATGGGTCACATATAATTTTGTAATAATTAAGATATCTATACTATCTAAAATTATACACTATATATTTTTCTAAACTTAAGTATTTATTTTAAAACCTCCCAGAAGAGGAAGAATCCATAGACAACCCTAAATTTAACCAGTAATAATTTTTCAAATCTTCTCTTAATTGAAAGTGGTTTGTGGAGCTCTGAAGGTTTGGTGACCATTGAATGTAAGTAACAATGTTACTGAGAACAGAGCTTTGTGGATTGACTAGTAATACACTTTGAATATTTTAATCATTTAAATAAGGGTCAGTAGCTGATACTTCCTCCACTATTATGTTGTGTAATACATCACAAAATTTTATTACATACCTCATCTGAATAATGCCCTAAAGTCAAAATGCTAAAATTATTATACTCTACCTTCTTTAAAAGACACCAAATAATTTTTCTATGTCTTTTAAAACACCTCCTTTAAGTTTTGAGAAATATTTTCTAGCCTCATCTTGTTGATGGGGGATATAGTTCACAAGTGATGACTAAGTTGGGTATATTCCATTGGCCAGATAATGCAGAGTCTGATACTTAAAATTATTCATTTCAAAGTATAATTCATCTTAAATTCCAACAATAACTTTATAAAATAAAAAACAGCATTGGAGGACATTAATATCATTTAGTGCTTCTAGAGAGTCAATGAAACAATGCCAAATCATAAATATTTGCTGAAAATGGACCAAAGTATCATAGTAGTTTTTTTTTCTTTCCCATGAAACTGACCTGCCTATCCAGTAGGACAGTTTTTCAAAAGCCAGTGCATCCCATCAATAGACCCAAGATATCCCGGAGAACCACAGTCTTCATTTTCTCTCAATATTCTTCTCTTCTCTAGTAGATTTGGTAGACATAAGTACTCTCTCTGGTATAAATGGTTAATATCTTTGATGAAGAATTTGAGTTCCCATGGTGCTACTGTTTCCCCAATACAAACATACTAATCTGTGGAGTTGGGTGTTATACCATCGGCAAGTTGATGTATAAAACTTGTAATTTTTTGGTGTGGTGTAAGACTGATTTGACCACATAAATCCTATAATGAAATAATTTAATAATTATATTATTACCAATTCATAAATAGAAAGTATATACTAATTTCAATGTCCATAAATTGTTGTGTGATTTCAGGTCTTGAAGTATTTTTTTAAATAAGTCTCTTGTCATTGGAAAAGTTTTCTCAAAATTTGTTTCAGGGTAGATAGGATTGGTTTCAAAGTAATCTCTCACCCTGCAATCATCAAAAGCTAGCTGTTCATATTTTTTAACTTTTATCATTTGTCTGGAAGTATGTGCAGTGGTGGTTGAATTAGAATGATTTGAATTTATTAATGATCAAATAAATATTCCCTCCTCTTCCATTTCCACTACTTCATTTAAACATTTGAGTAGTATCATGATAATACAAGTGCAGACAAAAATAGTTTTCATCTAGTGAATGAAATGGTGGTTTGTGTTTCTGTGTAGCTCCCATTTTGAATGATACAATGTATATGGTGGTGATTTCCCAAATTTCAGTAGTTTCACTCACAAGAAATATTTAATTAATCCTTGAAGTTTTACCAAAATGGTTGTAGATGCTCCTATATATGAAAAAATTCCAAAAAAGGTTTTGGAAATAAAAACAAGAAAGCACATACACCTGAAATCCCTTTTTTACTTGAAAATTTAAAGAATCAAAGCTACTACCTTACAATTCTGCATATATATTTCTACTTTTTTCTGCAGAGATTTAAGGCTACTTACTGTGGGTATCGCATATTTAAGGGCATCTATCTCTGTTTAATTAAAAAATAAGTATATAATTGCATTTTACTTGGTAATTTCATAATAAATTTCAAAATTAAACCACCTTATGCAGTATCCTTTACTAATCACTGAATTTTTTCAGTATTCAACCCTGTGGTATTTGGAAGTCATGAGGTAAACTTTGACTGCTAATTTTTAATGCATGTAATTCAATGTTCTCAATGAATATCTTGAAATAAAAGAATAAGAGTATATTCTTTCCTATGTATGTTTAGAGAGCACTTTTTATAGTAGTTTCTTGGAATATTTTAGTAATTGAGTTATATGCAGCAAGTAGTGTAAAACAGTGAAAATGGATGAAATTTGTTGATGACTAAATAGTATAATGACATAGAGTGAAAATTTAAAAAATGAGGAACCAGGAAGGAGTAAATTAAATGATTGGAAAGTGGGATGTGAATTCAAAAAAATTGTAGGAAGGGCAGTGACTTATTTATGCAAAGTAAGTATCTGTAATTAAAAACACTTATGTTTACCCAAAATTAACAAAAAAATATAGTTAATGAGGGGAAATAATGCAATGATGAATGAATATTCCCTCAATTATTTTTAAAGTATGCATACTGACCTAAATTAAAAACAGGGTGGTAGATGCCCTAAGGGAATCTCCAATTTTTTATGCCCCTTTTGTTAATGTGGCCATGGCAAACTTAGCACATCTCCATTCAACATCTCACAATAATGAGGCGCAATCAACAGATGCAATAAACATCAATAATAATGACGAACATAATGCTTTGCAACAAATAAATGAAAGACAAGAAATATTGGTTAAAAGAATAAATAAATTAATTGACAAAAAGGTAAAAGTTATAAGGTGGCATGGAAAGATAAGAGATAAACATTTTAACTTAAGGCGTGCAATTAGAGATTACTATAAATCAAAAGGTAGAAGACTAATTAATAATGAAACACATAAAGAAAAGGTAACAACCGTATACACATTCAAAGGTAAGAAAAGTAATAAGCGAAAGGCTATGGATTATAGAAAAGCAAATGTTAAAAAGATAAAAGGAGAATATAAAGTGTGGTATAGAAAAGAAAGAATAGTAATAGCATGTAGTTTGAAATGCTATAAGAGAAAAGCCTGTAACTATCATGTGCATTTCAGAAAACAAGAATATAAATAAGCACGCACTTGAGTAACATATTTTAGTTAGTTGTAAATAATTATATATTATATTGTTTATTGTTTATATTGAAATTATAAGTATTATATTTATCAAATTTAACACATTATCAGTACCAAATCTGGTATAGTACAAACTCGTTCGTTAATAAAACAGAATGTCGGAACCTGGAAATGTCACTCATAATACTCATCCGCGTTGTCTACTCAATGAGAACAACTATTTCGTTTGGTCTACAATTTTGGAGGCAGAGTTGGATAACATTAACTGTTTAGACTACGTCAATGGAAAAGCTTGCGACAAAGTAGAAGAAAGGAAAAGAAAATCGTACAATCTAATCATCCGTCACCTCAACGACGATCATGTAGCTGTCATTGCGAGTGAATTGTTTGGCGAAAATAAAGGAAACGGATTGAAGGCCTGGGAGCTCCTCAAAGACAAGTATGCTGGCGGAGACGCTCAGGGAAGAAGATTAGCATTCAATGAATTATTAACCATTGAATACACCAATGCCAGTCAATTTGTCAAGGATGTCAGAGCCATCAATAGCAAGATTAAACTCACCGGACTAAAAGTAGATGACGAAGTTCTTTCGCTCCAAGTTTTGCACAAGTTGCCAAGGGAGTACGAGTCGTTCATCCGTATCTTGATCCAAGGGGACGAAGTACTCGGTTTAGAGGAAGTTTTGAAACGCCTTGAGAAGGACAGCAAACAATTTGCCCTTAAAAAAGAAGATAATGTCGCCATGGTAGCAGCCCCGAACCAAAAGAGAAACATCAAATGTTATAATTGCGGCATTATGGGTCATGCAGCTAAAGAGTGCAGAAAAGCTTGGACAAAATACAAGTATGCTCCTCCTAAGAATGCTTCAGTTGCAGAAACAAGTGAAGAAAAGGAGGGGACCGCAGTTGCATTCCTAGGAAAGAGGATTCAAAGCAGCGAAGAGAGAGGTAGTCAGCCCCCGAATAAAAGAAAGATCATTGACTGGGAGTTGGAGATCTTCGGTGATAAAGAAGAGGAAGAGTTCTTGTATGGAAAGAACGATGACGGCGAAGACAGTGACGTTGAAATATTGGTTGGTGACCAAGAGCTTCCGATATTCACATATTTTGGAGCTATGGAAGCTAACCTATGTCTTGATTCCAGTAATGAAATATTGCTAGATTCAGGTGCCTCGGAGTATATGTTCAACAAGCGAGAGGATTTCTCAAAGTTTCAAGATTTCAAAGGTAAGGTAAATATTGGGGAAGTAGGTAGAACTGTTGAGATTAAAGGAAAGGGAGAAGTAGTGTTATACAATCCTGAGAATAATAAGAAAATTGTCTTCAGTAATGCATACTATATTCCTGACTTACCTTATAGTTTAATCTCGCAAGTCCTCTTGTGGAGAAAAGGAGCCCAGGTAGTTAAAATGAGAGATGAAAAGTTTCAAGTTGTCGTGAACAGTAAGGTGATAATGGGAGGATCAATTAAGAACAATCTCCCAGTATTAAAACTCGAACGAAATAAGTTTAGCGCGCAGGTCACAATTGAGGACCATAAGAGACTCGGGCATATGGGAGAAGGAGTTGAGTGTGACACCTGTAAGAAAGGAAAACTAACCAGAAAACCATTTAAGAAAGAAAGAAATCGGACAGAAGTGCCAGGAGAAGAGATATCAGTGGATATTATGGGGCCTATTACACCCGAATCTTTGGGAAAATCTAAGTTTGCGTTAACAGTGGTAGACACAGCCACAAGATTTGTCTGGATAAGATGTCTAAAGTATAAGAGTCAAGCCGAATGTGAAATAAAAGGTATAATCAGTGCACTAGATAGACAGAAAGGAATTAAAGTAAAAAGAATTGTTAGTGACGGCGGGGGAGAATTTACTAGTAACAAATTTACACAATGGCTTAGGGAACAAGGAATTACTCACCTAATCACAACCCCGAACACCCCACAGAACAACGGAACCGCCGAAAGAATGAATCGAACAATAGTGGAGAAGGCTAGAACAATGATACTAGAGTACCAACTACCAAAATTTTTATGGGCAGAAACTATAACTATGGCTGCATTTTTGTACAATAGAACTAGTAAAAATGAGCCACTTAAAAGTTTAATGGGGGAGAATCCGAGAACTGATAACATTATAGAGTTCGGACGAGAAGTGTATTATAGCATTCACCACTATCAAAAGATAGGTAAATTAGATGCAAGGTGCGAAAAGGGTATAATAGTCGGGATGGATGAAGGAGAAAGGAGCATTTACCGAATATGGGATAAAGAAAAAGGAATAATTGTTAGATCCCGAGATGTAACATTAAGAAAGAATGATGAAGAAACATACCTTACACCCATGAATACAATCGAGGCAATTGAAGAAGAAATACAAGAACCAACTAAACCGGAGATCAGAAAGTCGACAAGAGAAAGAAAAGTGCCGGATAGATATGGGAACCTAGAAACATATGTAGCTGATCAAGACAGAACGACAGAACAAATTAAAGAAGAGAACACCCTGGAAGCAATGTTTACAGAAACTTTTGTAAGAGAGAATCTGATTATTCCAGACAGCTATCATGAAGCAAAAAGATCAGGAGAATGGATGAATTGGAAGAAGGCAATCTTTGATGAGTACGATTCAATAATTGAAAATGGAGTGTTTGAGATAATACCAATAGAAAACAGAGATAAAAGCAAAACAGTGATCACGACAAGATGGGTACTCAATAAGAAATTTAATGCAGAAGGACAGTTACAAAGGTACAAGGCAAGATGTGTAGCCAGAGGCTTCAAGCAAAAAGAAGGAATAGACTTTGAAGAAACATTTTCGCCTACAGGACGACTCAGTACAATGAGATTTTTGTTAAATTACGCAGCATCAACAAACCAAAAACCGCGACAAGCAGACTTTGTCACAGCATATCTAAACACAAAACTTGAGGAAGAGGAGGCTGTATTCATTAAGATTCCTGAAGGTTTCACTGAATGGCTACGAGAGACTAAGCAAGAGAGTTACAATAATCATTACAAAGAGGAACTAATAGAGCACCCAGATAAATTTATTATAAAACTAAAGAAAACATTGTATGGATTGAAGCAGGCAGCGAGGGGGTGGTATTTAACCATGACAGCATGGTTCATCAAAAATGGCTATCGCATTAGTGATGCAGATCCCTGCCTCTTCATCCATACAGGTGGTGATCTAGCCTTTGCGTGGGTGGACGATTTAATTTTAGTGGGCGAAAATAGTGAGGAATTAATTAAAAGGCTTAAAGAAACATTCAAAATTAAAGATTTAGGCATAGTGCAGCATGTACTTGGAATCAAAGTAATAATAGAAAATGACGGCAGCATTTTCCTATCACAAGAACACTATATTAAAAACTTAATACAAGCATATGACTTAGAAGAGGCAAATATTAATGGAACCCCAATGAAATCAAATGAAAAACTAGAAGCATCTACTAGCGAGGAACATGAAGTATTTAAAACGGAAAACAAGGACTATAGATCGGCTATCGGATCACTCAACTATCTGTCACAATGCACGAGACCTGACATAGCTTATAGCGTAGGAATCTTGTCTCAATTCTTAGATAAACCGAATCACTCACATTGGGCAGCATTTAAAAGGGTTCTAAGATACTTGAAAGGAACACAAATGTGGGGAATATATTATAAGCAAGAAAATGAAATTCTCAGAGGGTTTGTAGATTCAGGATGGGCCGAGAATGAAAATCGGAAATCAGTTAGCGGGCATGTATTCATGATAAACAACAGTGCAGTCTCTTGGCGAAGTAAAAAGCTTGGGGCTGTAAGTACGTCATCATCCGAAGCAGAATACCGAGCATATCTAGCGGCAGGACAAGAGGCAGTATGGTGGAGGAAAATATTAACGGAAATAGGAAAAGAATGCTCTAGACCAACAGTAATAGAATCTGATAACCAAAGCGCAATAAAGAAAGGAAAAAACCCAGCTTTTCACTCCAGAACTAAACACATAGAAACGCATTACAACTATGTAATGGACTTAATTAAAAACAAAGAAATATTCATTGAATATATCCCCACTAACGAAATGGTAGCAGATATATTTACTAAACCTCTAGACCGAATAAAACATTTCAAATTTATGAGAAAAATGGGATTAGAGAATTATGAGATGATGAATGGAAGGGGGTGTGTTAATGTGGCCATGGCAAACTTAGCACATCTCCATTCAACATCTCACAATAATGAGGCGCAATCAACAGATGCAATAAACATCAATAATAATGACGAACATAATGCTTTGCAACAAATAAATGAAAGACAAGAAATATTGGTTAAAAGAATAAATAAATTAATTGACAAAAAGGTAAAAGTTATAAGGTGGCATGGAAAGATAAGAGATAAACATTTTAACTTAAGGCGTGCAATTAGAGATTACTATAAATCAAAAGGTAGAAGACTAATTAATAATGAAACACATAAAGAAAAGGTAACAACCGTATACACATTCAAAGGTAAGAAAAGTAATAAGCGAAAGGCTATGGATTATAGAAAAGCAAATGTTAAAAAGATAAAAGGAGAATATAAAGTGTGGTATAGAAAAGAAAGAATAGTAATAGCATGTAGTTTGAAATGCTATAAGAGAAAAGCCTGTAACTATCATGTGCATTTCAGAAAACAAGAATATAAATAAGCACGCACTTGAGTAACATATTTTAGTTAGTTGTAAATAATTATATATTATATTGTTTATTGTTTATATTGAAATTATAAGTATTATATTTATCAAATTTAACACCTTTGGCATGTATTTTTTGGCCCTGGAAGCAACAATTGTTCCTTTGATACCCTTTGCTAAGCCATCAAATCAGCAATTTTTTGATAATGGTTAGTAAAATTACTGTAAACTACCACTTGAAAATCATTAACTCATCCTGATACTGGCCAAAAATTTTCATATCTCATGTTGATTACTGAACACACAGATTTATCTGAAGGTTAATGATTATTTTTGCTTCTCCTTTAAACAACACTGTTTTCGGCTTCATATCATCTTTACTTGACATATTATAATACCACAAACAACTATATAAACCTCCCCACTAGAAACAACCCAAATAAGTCCTCTGATTCAAAGAAAAAACAATTGCCTGATTCGAGCCCACAGGAAGAAAGACAGTTTTCATTATCATGGATAAAAAACATGAACATATCAAATCAGGGTATAGTGGACTTAAATACAGTTGCATTGAATGTTTTTAGCTCATTCTTCAGTTTATAGTAAAATTTATAACATTAGTTATTTTTCTTCCATTGAATTGAATTACTCAAGAAAGTATTATCTGTATAAATCCATCTGAAACTTCAATTGAGATGTTGAATGTGTAAGAGGTTGCATAGTGTTCATAGAAGAGTTACTGTTTCCAAACACAAAGCATGAGTGATGAATATTGGGGGGCTTGGTTCTGGAAAATCTTAACTTACAAATTTTCACTTAAATTTATCCAAATATGCACTTATCTATATGCATATTGTGGAAACACACTTGCCCCAACACCGGTGTATTTCAAAAGTTAAATAAGTCACTTATTTGACTCAAATCCACAATTTCTCAACCAAAAGTGCTGATTTCACCATAAAGTCCCCTTTAACTGATTTTTCAGCATCATCTCATTCATATTCAGCACTCAGAAGCATAACACTTCATAACCCAAAGCATCATACTTAATTTAAATTTTTTACCATACAAATGTCACACCTTCCTTGCTCTCAAATCATAATAAACTACATCAAGAAATAAGCTTCATAGATTTTGATCACTTCTTTGATTCTGATTTTTATCTTGGTGATTTTGTTTTTTATCAAAAATGGCCAGAAAAAATTATCTTCTTCTAATAAAACCTCAGGTACTTCATAGCCCCAATTAAACCATCCAGATGCTTCTTAACCTATCTTAGCCTAGTTTAGACAGTTATTCAGGACTTACAAGGCATTTTTCCTTAAAATATTTGAGCTTATTCAGGACCACTCTGTTTTTCACAACAATTCTCAAAAACAACAACATGATAATTCAATTAAATTGGCCATCACACTATGCTGTTTGGGTTTCAATGGTAACAGAGCTGCCTTGAAAAATTTAGAAAATGCCTTTGATTTAGGTTATGGTTCTTTTAACACTTATAGAAAACAATATCCTTGTGCTCTGTAGTGTCTCCAAGTAGATGAAGAAGAGGTACTACTCATTTAAATATATTCTAAAGAACAATTTGAGAGTTTAAATATAAATTTTAACAAAAGAAGTGAAGTTTTGGTTTCTGATTAAAGAATACCAATGCTTTTTTTTACTAGATAGATTTCATAAAAAAGAGAATTTCTTACTTGATCATGTTTTTTGTTGTCAATTGTACTTAAGTACTATAAAAATATGGCACATTGTTGATATCATGTTTAAAATCTAAAATTCATGCATGTAAGTGTATAATTTTTTATTTTCCTAATTTTAAAACTACATTCCTTTCAATTCAACAAGTGTAACATATGAAAAATTTCTTTTTTTACAATTTTTTTCATAAATTTTTAAGTCAAAAAAATGGCAATATCTCCCCCTAAATTTTATTCTTGTAGGGGGTCCAGATTGTTGAATTTCAATTAAAATGCAGAAATCAACAATAAGCAAGTATTTAAGAGTAAGGCACAAAGATAAATTAATAGACCTCAAGAGAATAAGTATGAATCACAAATAATTTCAAAAAAAAATGCCACAAACAAATGTAGACATGATACCACAACAGCATGGCCCAAAGGTTTAAACCATCAAGTAAGTGAAGTAGATGAATGACTTTTATATGCTAAATTACAGAATTCAAAGTGAAAAATGAAAGCCTTTCTTCCACCCCATACTTTGCGTTTCAAACTTATAAAAATAGAATACTCACTTATTTTAACATAATCCCACAATGATAGGCCCAAAAAAACCAAGCCAAAAAGATTCCAAAAGGTGTACCTTTCAGAAAGGTGTTAAGTGTAAAGACAAAATACTGGGTTAAATTTGTTCAATAATATTTAAGAGGGACTCAATAATATGACTTAGAAGAACTCACCTTAAAAATTAATTATTTGACACACCAAAACACTAATATTAACTTGGGTATTCTTTTGGTGAAAGTTTTATTAAGAGATTGAGTGACATGTGAAAGTTTTCCTTGAGTGACAATTAATATGTTATGTATTTTTGTGAAATGGGAAAGATAACCCTAGAGTGGGAAATTATTATTTCAATATTTTTCTTGACAGGTTCACATTTTATGGTATTAGTCTAATTACATGTGTATTTAATTTTATTTAACTTTTTCTAAAACTTTTTCCTGTACTTAGTTATTTGAAATTTCTTTTCTTTCTATCTTATTATTGATCTACATGTTAGGGAGAAGAATTTTCTATAAAATGGGCTTGATTAGAAAGGGATGTAGCATCCTTTTCTAGTATCACTTACTACATCTATTTTGCTTTATTTATTAGTATTATTTAACAGAATTTTTAGTTATTTTTTATTCCTTTAATTTAATAAAAAATCATAGACACTTTCTATAGTAAAATAAAACATTCTATAGTTAAATAAAGTAACTTTCCATCTTTTTTTCCCGTTACATTTCATTTTATTAATCAGAAGATAGTATTAGTTACGTTACTTCTAGACCAACCCTGATAATTGGGGGTCTTGCCTAAACTATACTGTCCAATTGGATACTTCACCACTGACAGGAAACATTTTTAAAAATTAAATTGTCTTGATTAGAATGTTCATGCCCAAGTACAATCATTGTTTTTGCTGTCTGGAACTTCTTCCCAAGTTCAAAGAAAAAACATTTCTGTTTTTTTAATTGACATATATGTCAATTTTTTAGAGCCAGTTATTATAATTGAAAGGGAAAAGAAAAAAGTAAGTTTTTTTATTATAGTTAGTATGGTGAGTTTGAAAAAGTAAAGAAATAGAAAATTCTACTTTTTTGAAGCACTCTGGAAATCTTGTGACCTTGCAAAACACAAGGAATAGCTGGTCTATTAAATAATTGATCACAAAAATTGTTAAATTAGGGACTAAGACCTGCTAGTATAATGAAAATTTTAAGTGGGCCCAGATTTATATCTTGGTCAAAGCCCTTTTTGGCCAGTAATCAAGTATATTTCTAGTTTTTTTTCTTTTAAAAAATTATTAATCTAATTTAAAAAAAATTAAAAATCATTTTATTTATATTCATAGAAATTATTCTTTTCTCAGTGAAGATAAATTTCTTTGAAATGGGTTTTGATAAATTAAGAACTTAGCACTGTAAATATTTATAGGTATTTTCAGCCTGAATATACTCAGAAATGATTAAAATAAGAATATAAAATATTCTAGACACATGCATTAGGAATATGGAAAATAATTAGGTATATACAATAGGGGGTGTCAAACATTACCATATATGCCTGGAAAACTTCAGTCTCTAAATTCCATTCCAAGACACCATTATAAATGGAAGAATTGGGGCTATAAATATCAAACATTTGGTCAAATACTTCATCAAATACTTCCTATTCTTGCACCATAACCTCAACCACAATTTAGCCCACCAATACACACATTCCCACAATCTAATTTACATCAGGCCCCTTTGCCCCCAACCCCACATTATCCTGAACTTCTGCTCAAATTTATATATTCATCTATTTCTGAACACATTTCAAAACACATTTATGAATGCATTTCATAACCCAAATCCTAATCATCATGCAATTCTCCTTCCAGATTTCCCCAACTCTCTTTTTCTTTACATCTTTTTCTGCCCTTTCATCAAGGTATGTTTTTTTCTTTTTCTTCACAGCTTCACATGTTCCTCATTTTTCTCTTCAAGCCCCTTCAAAAACTTACATAAGATAATGGTGCCTAATCCTGCTTTTTTTACAGAATTTTTTCTTTTTTTTTCTATTTTTTGGGGTTTTTTTTGCCAAATCACTTTGGAAACAGTCCCAGAACAATTCTAGACTGTTTCCAAGCTTTTTTGGTAAGTTTTTTTTTCCTCAGAAATTAGCTGG
The DNA here is from genome assembly GCA_030280995.1 of Hemileia vastatrix. Taxonomy (NCBI): domain Eukaryota; kingdom Fungi; phylum Basidiomycota; class Pucciniomycetes; order Pucciniales; family Zaghouaniaceae; genus Hemileia; species Hemileia vastatrix. The sequence goes on along the minus strand of JASXTE010000004.1, from coordinate 14,665,822 downwards.
CAGCATGCCTGGCACATTTCCAAGCATTTTTACTAACAATTTTTTTTTGTTTTTTTTATTTTTTTCAAATCAATTTGGGAACAGTACCAGAACATTTCTAGACTGTTTCGATGAATTTTGGTTAGTTTTTTTTATTTTGCCTCAGAAGCGTGCAGGCAGTATGCCCAGCACATTTCCAAGCGTTTTTACTAACAATTTTTTTTCAAATCATATCAGAAACAGTACCAGAAAATTTCTAGACTGTTTCAAAGTGTTTTGGTAAGTTTTTTTTTGTTTTTTTCCCTCAGAAATGTGCTTGCAGCATGCCCAGAACATTTCTGAGCATTTCTACTAGCAATTTTTTTTCAAATAAATTTGAAAAAAGTACCAGAACATTTATAGACTGTTTCTGAGTGTTTAGGTAAGGTTTTTTCTCTCTTGGAAACATGCTGGAAGCATGCTCAGCACATTTACAAGCATTTTAATACCATTTTTCTCTTTACCAAATTGGACAGATATGGAATGTTTAAATCTGGAAGATGATTATATCTTTTCATATAATGTTATTATTACATATGGAGGCTTTCACAACAAGATTCATATGGACAAAAAAGATTCTAATGTTCTTACATTTGGGATTTCCACTTATATCAATTCTATTTCTCAAATACTAATTCCCTCACCTGCTTAACTCAAAGGTCATGGATTTTACTTTCACAATCACAAATATATTATCAGCTTTGGATTAGGGAATGGTCTGGAGGAAGCAATTCTTAAATCTTCACAAGACAACCATCAAGCAACTCAAGCTCCTTCTGGGTTATAATCTCATGAAAATCTTACTCATTTTGGTTACTCATTTTAGATCAAACAAAATTTAATAAGGAGGGTAAGTTAAGTGAGGCAAGAAGGTTCAATGAAAAGTGAAGCTACAGGGAGGTAGGCTAAGTATTTAAAATAAAGGATTTCCAGAGATTCATTTTTATTTATTAAATTTATAGTTTGCAATTCATTAAAGATAATTATCAACTTTGAGTAATGGGCCATCAGGCCTTGCTTCTGTATAAAGGTAGTCATTCAAACAATTAATTGATTGAATGAGCTCACAATACAATTCCATTTCAATGTATTATTTGGATTTGGTCACATCTGAACCTATTGGCTGGTAGTATTCCGAACACCATTACTTTTACTTGGTTGATTATCTTTTTTGAATGATTTATTTATTTATTTACAAAATAAAAAAATAAAGTTTGGAAATCCTGAACCCCTCCCAGAGTAAATTGCAGTGGAGTGTATTGCCATTTTTTTCTTTGTGTGATTTGTTTGGAATTTTTTTTAAATATATATACACTTAAAAGACAAAAAATCTCCATTTGAAGATTAAAAATGCATGAAAAATGAATTTACTTAAATGTTAAGCAGAAGTGCATAATCCAAAAAAACATCCAACTAAGCAGGTCTTGATCCTCAAGATGGCACAAAAAAACAAAAATTTCAAAATAAAAGATTAACATAAATATGAGTGTGGAATATATAAAAGGCAGTTCCTTTACCAAAAAAATCATAGTAGCTTTCTAGAAAAATTCAAATATTTAATCTTGTCCTTTCTAGTGACATTCAAAAATCTTACCTAGCTCTTTATGGCTTCTCAATATGACATCTCTAGCATGATCATCATCTACTTCAAAAGAGCATAGTACAAAAGACTATAAGCTTACAAGGGGATACTTCATTCCTTGAACTCACTGTGAAAGGTCCAATAACTATTGTTTTAAAAACACTGGAGTAAAAAGATTCACTTCAACTTGTGAATGTTGTTGATGGGGTCATTTACAATGTGATGTTCTTAAGCTCAATCTACATACTCAAGGCCACTTCATGAGGTGTAAGAAGAGTTGGAAATAAGATATTTATGGTCATCAAAATGCTTCTCAAGGTTTTTAGAAATCATCATTTGTTGAAAAAATGAAGAGTCATGGTGAGCACCAGGAAAGCTGGCATGAAATGCAATAAACTTTTTATTTATATTTCAAACCAATTGGAGAGCAATAGAATACCTGAAAAAAGAGAAGTAAGAGAGGATTAGTATTATATGTAAGAATATATAAGATATAGATAAGCACTAACACCACGCAATATGGGGGGCGGACTTGCTAGCAAGTCCGCAACCTTGAACCCTAATTCATATCTTTTTCAGCACACATTGAGGTGGTGATGAAACAATCATGAAGAAATATTGAATTTACTTTGAAAACACCTTGAAACTGATTTGAACCTTCATTGAACCACAGTTGATTAATAGTTCAAAAAATATTCACAGCAGGAAAAAAGTGTGCACTAGATGTCTACTGCTTTTTTTTGCTTCCTGAATTGATTCCTGGTAGAATTACAAGTGGGACTTCCATCTGATGCCTCCCACCTAATTCTCCCTTATCTTCAATCTGACTTCCTATCCTACCCCCTTATCTCATTTCTAAACTTGCCATCTACTTACCCATTTTCCCTATTCCTTTCCTTCACAGTGAGAAAACAACTCTCCTCTCCTTCCCCCCTCTCCCTTCTCTTCTCTTCATTTCTCACACCTCCCCCAGACCCTCACTCACCTTTCCCAGCCCACTGTCATTATTTAGTTTTATTTTACTTTGTATTTTTTCATTTTTCATGTTTCTTCCCTACAAAAATCTTCCTTTTTCAACGATTGGCCACATTTTTTTTAGTAAACACAAGCAACTCAAATTCTGAAATATGTATTTAGTTACATTATTTACCACTTGGAATGGGTTATAATTCCTCAAAATTTTATTCCTTGTTATTTCTAATTTATACATATTAATTATTCTCAAGTTTATAAAAAGTTGGCTACTTCCCAAGCCCTTGCATGCCTCCCCAACACTTTTTTCACCTCTTCAATCTCATCGCTCACCTCCCCCAGAAAAATAAAGGAACTGGGGAAGGCTGGGGAAGGTGAGAGAGGGGCTTTACAGGGCTGGGAGAGGTTATAAAATCCCCTAACCCACTTCGGGAAGGCTGGAAAAGGTGAGCAAGGGTCCTTAAAGGGCTAGGAGAGTTGATAAAAGCCTCTCACCTACTACTCACAGCCCTACTTAGTCTTTACAGCACCTCGTTCACATCTCCAGCCAAATTAAGGGACTTGGGAAGCTGGGGGAGGTGAGCGAGGGGCTTTGAAAGTCTGTGGGAGGTAATAAAAGCCTCTCACTCACTTCTCCCAGCCTTCCTTAGTCTTTACAGCACCTCGCTCACATCTCCAGCCAAAGTAAGGGACTGGGGGAGGCTGGAAGAGGTGAGTGAAGGGCTGGAAAGATTGGGAAGGTGAGAAAGGGCTAGGGGAGGTAAGCGAGAGCTGGGGGATGTGGACAATAAACTGGGGAGGTGAGTAATAGTTTTAGAATGTGAGAGAAAGGCTGGTGAGGGCTAATGGAGGTGAGTGGGGTGAGTGAGGGGAATGGGAGGTGAGCGAGAGGTTGCAAAAGGGGTGTAGTTGTGTTAAAAGTGAAAGTAGAGTGGAGGGGAGTAGTGAGGAGGGCTTAAACATAGATTTTGAAGCTTAAAGGGTGTAGCAAATGTATCAGGAGGGCAATAAAAGGGTGGTGAGTGGTAATAGAATTGACAGAAATGAAAAAGAAGAAAAATTTGTGTGGAGAGATTGAGAGGTTGTCCATTGAGGTAGTGAAACATGGAGTGTGAACTTTGTTCTTCGGGCGAACATCAGAGTCCACCCCCTCAATCTACAGCTCTATTCTGCCGATATGGAAAATGATTGATAATTATTTTTTATTGATATTTTTTAACTTAAACCTATAGTTTATACGTCTTTATTTTATATTTTTGATTTACAATGCACTTTAAGACTAAGAAAGTAATATAGTAAAATAATTGATAATGAAATACTATTTTGCTTTTTTACACAATAATTCACAGAATTCTTTTGATAACTATACATGATATAAATAAATAATATAATAGGAAAATTGTAGCAAAAAGTTAAAAACTAGAATAAAACATTTAAAGAAATTTTAAACTATTGAACTTATGTATTTTTTGAGTTTATTGTATTTATTTTTAAATGTAATAGTAAAATATGTTGGTTAGATTAAAAATAGCTTTGAATTAAATTAAATAATTAGGGTAAAGGTTGAGGAAAAGATTTATCCACATATATAACCATTTAGGCTTATTTCTTATTTTGTGATTGCTATATATAACTGGATAATTGACTGTAATAACTGCAAATTTAAAAAACTTCAATAAGTTATCTACCTCAATATATTTATGATAATCTATTCAGTAACAGAATAAAATATCTGAGTCCTTTCTTTTACTAATTTTTTTTCATTTCAATGACTATATACATTTTCAAAAAAATTATTTATCATGTTTTTGGTGGAACTTAGATTGAACTCTCAATGCAATCTTGTTTCCAAGTGTGGTTCATAATAATTTAAGCCATGAAAAAATTTATACTTTTTTAGAAGTTTTATTAATTACTTTTAAATATAAAAATAATTATATTTTTATATCAAAATATTTTTATTAAACACTTTGAAGTTCTAAAAATAAGTACATATTAAGAATTATTTTTAGATAATATTATATTAAAAAAGTTTTAAGTTGATTATATATTATTATGATATGATTTCTTTCCATATTACGTATTACGAAACTACCTAAAAATCAATTTTATACAACTATATTACATAAAAAAGATATCAGCTCTTCTGCTTAGATTTAAAGTACTTCAAAAAAACATTATTTTTGCCTTAGGTACACATTATATAGAGTATTCAGAGCATCATATTAATTTTTTAGACTTACACATTTAAGTTGAATGGAAGCCTCACAGGATAAAATTGGTCATTTTGTAAAAAAAAAATAAGTAAATATCTTTTAAATCAATATATATTTTTATAAAAAGTCAAATTTTAATATTTATGTTTAGTTTAAAATCTGTTATGAAGATTTGAAATATTGCTATTTAAATTAATTTTTATAACAATATAACCATTCCAGTATTGCTTTGTGATAAGGCCAATTTCAAGAAAATTTTTAAATTCTTCTGTTTAAATAAAATATCAAAGGGATTGTTTTTCATACACTTAGAAACTGAATAGAAACATCATATAAGATCTACCAATCAGCATAAATATCATAATTCCAATAAATCATTGATAAATCTTGAACCCATATATATAATTTTATTTTTGCGTGTAAGTGTTCAGTTGTGAATTACTCCTATCAAAACTTTGATTCTAATGACTAAAAAAGCGTACCTGAAATGTTTCATTTAATTTATTTTTCAAAACCATAGAATTGAAATATTTTTTCTTTTCATTTAAAACATGGAATAATATTATTTTTAATAAAAAGATGATTGCCTTTACAGCTGCTTTTCTACATGGGTATAATCTAAATTACCTATTGTGTCTTTTTTACAAAATGAATATCATATAATAGTTTTTTAATTTGAAACTGATAGAATTATGAAAAATTACCACTTTTACCTATTTAATTCAGTTCTTGAACAATAATACAATCAAAATATCTACCTGAAGCACATTTTTTAACATGAGATCACTTTTCAAATTATATGGTGCTTATTCCCAGGTTGACACTGAAATTATCCCACAATACAGCATTGAAGCAAAATCAAGTACTAAAATTAAAGTTTAAATAAATTTATACTACTTTGTTTTAATTATCTTTAAATTTTTACATCTAGCTTGAATTTCAGTCTTTCATATGAAAAATTCACTAAGTAGTGATTAATTATTTCAACTCATGAGATTACTCTACCAAATAACCATATTTACATTGAATTTTGATGAAATACATCATGAAGAGTTCCAGAAAATCATATGTGTATTACATTGAATAAATTAATATTGTGAAAATTCTTAGTAGTTGAATATTCGATAGAAAAAAAAAGAGCAAAAAGATATTTCCTTTTAATTTTAATCATCTTCTTGCATACAAAAATGGAAAAAACTGGATTAAAATTCACTTGTATAAGAATTATACTTCTTTCTAGACATATAATTAAACAATTTATCAATTATTAGTGCTAAGTGTAAAGAAGATATTAGAGAACTTCATTGAAACAGAAATTATGAAAACATATTTCTATCTTTTATTTTTCTTAATTATGAGTCTTTTCACAGTATTCTAGAATAGAAACTTGAGAATTTTTATGGTTCAATATTTTTATTAAATAATTCCATTGAGTTTAAAATAATTATATTGCATAATAAGAAATAATAAAAATACAAAAAAAAAATATCAGGTAATATGGTTTAAATTAAAAAATAAAAGCTTCAAATTCTTGGTTAAAAGGAGTTATCATTAAAGAGAACCACTGATATTATTTTATATTTTTTCAAAAAAAATAGAATAAAATAATTAGAGAGGTTAAAAGTGATGTTTTTGAAATAAATAGTATAATTTTCAGTCTTTTAAGTGATCAGGTGAAATTCAAAATGAAAATGAAAATGAGTTTTGTGAAAAAAATTCTGTGAATGGATCAGATTATTAATCTTCCCTTGTTATTATTTCTATAAATTATTTATTAAACTTTCACTATTACTCAAGCACAGACTCATCCATGTTTGGTTAAGAGCCCAAGATGAGTTCAAAGTAAAGTTCAGTCTGAGTTCAGTCTGAGTTCAGTCTGAATTCCATCTGAATTCAAGTTGAGGACTTGCTAGCAAGTCCCCCCCAAATATTGCGTGGTGTAACCTCTTTTCAGATCAAAATAATTATTTCCATCCTCTGCAGGCTTTTGGATCAAAGGGATGTTTGTGCTATCAACAAAACCAGTACATCCAGGGAATCCTTCATTTTGCATGACCTGTAGCTTTTTCAGTCTAACCTCCTTAGTGGGCCATGTGAGGAATTTTTATTGAATTGAACTGATGGCTTTTATGGCTCTCTTGGTGTATAAATCTACTGTTCCATGAATTATACTGAAGAGGTTCTTGAGATGAGTAATGGCAGCACCATTCCCATTTGAACCAAATTGGCAAAGTGCCACAGATATTTGTATTGCAGGGTCCCTCTGTAGGAAATGAGAATAGTTGTGGTAAATAGATTGACCATGAATCAAATCAAGTAGGTATTTAAAAAAATGATAAGTAATTTGTAAAATCTTCTGAAAACTGGGTTCAAGTATTTCAGAAAGTTTTTGAAGTGTATATCATGGTTGATGGTGAATGGATGGGGTTTGAGAAGTTAGTTAGCGGCTCTCTAAAAGGTGATTCATATAAAAAAAGCAAACTCTGCATCAGAAGCTAGGTCATACTCAACCAAAAGATCAAGAACTAGAGAATCAGTAGTTGTTTCAAAGCTGTTGACAAAGTGATGGATTCATGTTAGTGTTTGAGGATAAAAATAAGAGGGAGAGTAATCAAGGGTAGGATAAATTAAGTGTTATAATATGATGTTAGGGTGCCATAAGACTTGATACACAGTCTACTGTGTGTATATAAATAAGCTCATAAGGGTTAGGTAAAGAAAAAATTAAAGGTATGAGTGTGTGTGTACCTTATGCTGACTAATCAAGTTAAGGGGAAGAAGTGCTTGAGGGGCTTGGATGTACCCAAAAAATGGCATGTGTAGGGAAATGCATGCTGTTGAAGTATAATAGTTAATGGGGTATGTAATTCAAATTAAAATGACTGACTTGGTACCTTTTTTGAGGCTTGCTTGAATGGCATATATGGTAATGTTCAACACCCCCTAATATGTATACATAAGTGAAATAAATCATACACTACATTATATGCTATTAGAATACCTTGTACACACACATATACCCACCTTTTATAGGTATTATTTACTTAATATTAATTTGAAATAAGCTAAGGTAATATTAAGTACCTAGAAAAAAGCTTACATAATTTCTAAGTGGTCTTAAAGTTGTTTTTTAAATTACAATGGTGAAATAATTGATAAATTTGCTTTGAATCACTTAAAAGCTGGATATATGCACCATAAGTTTAATTATACTTAAATTATGCTTTGACAGATAATTTTTCCTTATTCAGAGAAATAGATTTGGCTTCTTAAATTTCTTTAATTAAGCCTTCAGAAAATTGATGTTTTTTAAGCTGAATTGGATTATTTATACTGGCCTTATGCTGCCTGAATTTATCTCATGTAAATTTCTTTTTTAACAAAAAATCTAGTAATTTCATGCTTATTACTCACTTGTGTACAGGCACTATATGTGTAATCACTCTAAAATTGGTGAGAGGCACGTATTTAGTCTTCTAATTACATTACACATGCACTGACCTCATTATATGCACTAATAATTGCATTAGCCTCAAGATCAACAGCCATAATTCACAATCATCCAAAAATTTTCTGAATGCATTAAAATAGTCAAGGAGTTATCAATTCAAGTGCCTTCCAAGACTCTACATTCATTTAACCCACATTGAAGGTCCTTTTTTGGTTTCTTAATGTGTTTTAAGGCTATATTGGGTATTTTTAAATGTGATTTCAATAGGGAAAATTGTTATTATTAGTATTTTTATTACTAATATAAATCCCCCTTATTTAAAAGTTCTTTTTGCTTCTATTTTTTCTTTCTTTTGTGGTTTATTTAAAGAATAACACATATATATTCTGTTTTTGGTTTATTTCTATATTTTAATGGATCATTCCATGTTATTCTTATTCTTTGGCCTGTGAAATAGTTTTTGTTTTGTGTGGGGGAATTCATTTAGCTATTATACCTATGAAACTGCTTGAAGCTTGTTTCATGGGAAGATGAACGCCCTAAAAGTGCTATGATGGCCAGAGAAAGTAGTGTAATGGGTCTGGGAAACATGGAGTGATCAACAGGGATTTGTGGGTATTAAAGGATGAGGTTTTTGGGCTATTATTGTACATTCTTTTGAATCACAATCTAAAAATATGATCAATCAAATACAAAAAATATTCATTATTAATTTTCAAGTCTTTTATATATATTCTTTCAAAATCATTAGTTTTACTTTTCTCCCAACTGTAAGCTGTAAACCTTTTATTATGGGTTATAAATGTTGACCAATCCACAATTAAATTAATTGTGAATTAAAATCATCATACCCCAATAATTTTCAGAAATTATTTTTTCTAATAATTGGGTTATTAGACCTTTTACATGTCAATGTTCACCTCTATCTGACATTTTTATCCTCAATTATTCATAACCACATCTTGGACAACTTTCTGGATGTGCCAGCCTCCCTACCTTTCTGCGCACTCCCATCCTGTCTATTCATTCTATCTGTTAAAAACACCTTCCCATCTCATCTGTTTTTCTCTTTTCCTTTCCATCCTTAAATATCTCAACATGCATCATCATCATAGATCTACTCCAAGGCAGCCTTCCCCCATTTGTTCTTCAAATCCAATTACTCCCTATTTACCCTGCTCAGCTGATAAATGAATGACCATTCAACTAGAAAAAGATGATCATCTCATACTTATCAACTGGATGAAAACTAAAACTAATTATGATTCTTTTTTTGGTACTAAGAATGCAACTAAAGTAGGAAGGCCCCCTGCATCAAAATTCAATGGCTATATTCTAATGGCCAATTAATTACAAAATTAGTTAAAGGGAAGGATTTATCTTTTGCCTAAACAGATATCTGAACTCTTAAAGCACTATCCAGCTAAATACAAGAAGGATAAGTCTATTTCATCTTCTACTTAATTTGGTATTACAGACCTTGATATCAGTAAGGACATCAAATCTATAGACAAAAAACTTGACACTTTATGTCCTTAATTTAAAGAGATGGATTCCATATTTGGAAAGCAAGCAGATATTAATCCTGAAAGCATATTGGGTGGAGAAGATGATATATACAAACAAATTTTCAAAAGAAATCTTTTTCCTTCCTCTTCTACTGAAGCCCCCCCTTTTTTGACTTCCACAAATCAAGATATCTTTTCAATAGATCCTTATGGTGATATAAACCAACGTGATACCACTCCAGTGAGAATTTTTTTTCCAGTTTTTTTATTTCTAAATAGGCTAATGAATGAACCCAGGATCCTCAAGCAAGTGACTCTGAAGCTCGCTTAAATGATGAAGAGGAAAATTTCACCTCCAAAAAAAGCAAAGATCATCAACTACTTTGAATTTCAACTGTCAAAGAGAGAAAAACAGAGATAGTTTTTCCCAAACCCCTTTTTCTTCTATTGATGATTTTTTGGAGAAATGTGATTCTGGTAAGTCATAGCATACCTCTTAATAATTAGGTGAGCCTTTATTTTATTTTGATAATATTCTTTTTCACTCTAGATAAATTTGAAGTTTCCAGAGATACTCTGAACTTTCAAAAGAAAAAATATAAGCTCTCTTTACAAAGAAATAATAGGGCACAAGACTTGGAGGAGAAGAAACTCAAGATTTTTTTACAGAGGGATTAGAGGGTACAAGACTTGGAAGAGAAGAAATTTGAGCTTTCTTTAAAGAGGGATGAGAAGGCACAAGACTTGGAGGAGAAAAAATTAGAGATAAAGAAAGAGGAGAAGGCTCTTGAGTACAATTTCCTATTGGATCAAATTAAAATCAAGTATCAAATTGAAGATGTTTCAAAAAAGAAAGTTTTCATGATAGAATGTGTTAAATCTAATAAATATTTTGAGGAAGTTGAATGCTTAATGAAAATGTTTGATAACTAATTATTTTTACTTTTTTCATAGTATATTCCAAATTTTTTTAGAAAGTTTTCTTGATAGAATGCATGAAAGCTAATAAATCTGTTAAGGAAATTGACTGCTTTACATTTATAATGACTATTTTTTAAAGTTTTGGCATTCATATTTCATTCCAATTTTTTTAAAAGTTTTCTTGATAAACTGCATTAAAGCTAATAAATCTGTTGAGGAAGTTGACTGCTTAATAAAAGTTTGTGAAGACTAGTTTTTTTTATTTTTTTTGTTCATATTTCATTCCAATTTTTTTCAATTCAACAAATTTACACATCTTATTTGAAAATTTGGAAATACCCCCCCCTGTGATTTTCTCTGGGAGGGGGTAAGGATTATCAAATTTTCATATTATTTCATAAATAATTAAGTAAATCAATTAAAAAAGATAGCCAGCCAAGTAAAGGAATCCCAAGCACTATCTTTTAATGATTATATGAGCAAAGTCAAAGAAAAAATATGACAAAAGTGGTATTATGAACTCATTCATAGAATATAACTGAATGAACACCTTTACACAGCACAAGGCCTTGATGGTACAATACTTTATTTGATTGATTATTTTTAATAACTAGTGAAATTTAAGATTTAAAAAATAAAAATAAAAATTTGAAGATCCTTTAATTAATGTATTTAGAGCCCCTCCCTAATTATTTAGTAGATATTGACCCTTCATGACTTACCTTACTTACCTGGTTTATCAAAATTTGATTTATATGAAAAGAGAATCTGCAGTGAGTAAACTTTTCACAAGATTCCAATCCAGGAGGTGCCTTAGTAGTTTGATGATTATATCTTGAAGAATTCCAAATTGCTTCAAAAATTCTGTTTCCTAAAACAAAATCCATGATAAATTTATGATCCAGGAAGTATAGTCCATGAACATTGATTTTACCAGGTGAAGGGATTGGTCTTTAAGTATTAGGATTGTTTTAACAGAAAAGGCCATATGTGAGCATATTAGAATTGTATATTTCTATGTGAATCTGATTATGAAATCCTCCATAGGTGATGATAACATTGGAAGAAAAAATATAATTGTTACTGAGCTGAACCCATTCCATATCCATCCAATTCGGAAGTCCAGCTTTCTTAGCCAGTTTATGATTAGATTTATATGCCTGAATACATGATTTTTTAATAGATTGGACAAGAAAGAATTGAATTATTCTAAGCTTTTCAATCTTTCTAAATCTTCTTTCATTTCTTGATAACTAAGATTCTGGAGTAAATAATATATACCTGGAGAGAAAAGTAAGAAAATAAGTTTTCTTGAAAATTTATGAAAATATAGATTTACCAAGTAAGGCACCATTTTCAAAGCCAGGTCTCCAACCAAGTCCTATAATAATTCCTCCCTTCTTATTTTTATTTTGTAAAGGCTTTTGAACTAATGCCGTCTGATAATTTATTAAACACTTCATCTTGAACACCATTGAACAAATGAACCTGTATGATAAATTGAGGTTTATATCAATTACTAATAATTGAAATCAAATATATCTTTCCACCAGCAGTTAAGTACTTGATATTTTCTGTTAATGAATCGGGATATTCTTGTTTTTTACATATCTTAGTTTTGAAGTAAGACAGATTTTCCAAAGAACCAAAGGCTTTACACAATTTTTTCTTTTGAATTAAACTTGGTTTTTGATAAGATTTTCTCTTCTTATTAGAAATTGTAGGCTTCACTTCTGGAAAAGATTTAAAAGATGATGAGAGTAATGATAGTTATGATAGTGATGAGAGTGATGAGAGTGATGAGTACTTTGACATTATTCCAGACATTTTGTTGATATTTTTGAATCTATTTTTTTGAAATATAAAAAACAAAAAAATAAAAGACAAAAATTAATAATTAATTTTCAATATCTTTCTACCTTAAACCCCCAATTTCCCTTTTTTTATGTCCTCAATATCCCCCCTTTTATCCTGTTTTTGGTATCCTCAATCCCCAATTTTTCCCCTGTGGGGTCCTCAAAATCCCTCTCTTCTCCCCTTTAGTATCCTCAAAAACTCCCCCTTTTTCCCCCTTTGATGTCTTCCAGATCTCCCTTTTCTCCCCTTGGTATCTATAACACCCCCTTTTATTCCCTTAAGTGTCCTCAGCATGTTCTTTTCCCCCCTTTCATCTCCTGAAAACACCCCCACCCCACCTATCCCAGCCCTTAATTGCTTCCCTCCTTTCATCTCCTGAAAACACCCCCTAATCACTTCCACCCTCCCCCCTTCCCTCCCCCCCCTTCATTACTTAGCTATTCAATAAAAAATTTCTAAGTTAATGAAAAATTGTTGTAATTTTTCATTAACTTGAAAAATTGCTAATGATTCACTAAGCTAATGAACAATGTAGAAAAACTCTTACAGTTGCCTTGCTGTAAGCAGAATCTAAGGGAGTTGGATAAACCAAAGAAATCCCTGTCCCTTTAAGTAAATAAAGAGCTCACAATTATATAAGCTATAGCCTCTACTTGATAAGAAATAACCAATAAAGTATTTTTATTAACAGTTTTGAGATGTAGAATCAGTGTTCTTTAAAATTAGGTTGAAAGAACACAACAGTGAAGCTGTATTTAGAAAAGTTATTTAAATGATTGAATAATAAATTTTTATTAAGCTTTTATTTTGTAAGATTTAGTTGTTTAAATCTGATCCCTGATGAGACCTTTAAATTGGTATCCTTTAATTTAATACTAATGATGATGATTAAATTTAATATATCTTTATGTAAAAGTGTTATATTTATAAGGGTATTACAATTTTTATAATTTGTTATGGAAAATAAATAATGATTGCTAAATATGTGTTGTTATTGTTGGCTGTTGTATGATATATGATGTTGTATTATTTTTAATATAAAAATATTTAGATGATGTCTAATTTTGAGTTTACAGGATTTTTATGCATAGTATGTCACATGCCCTACTTTCCTTTACTGGAGCATTCTGGAGCTCATCCGGAGCTCATACAGACTTCCCAACTCAATTAGAACCTTTAAAATATTAATAAAAAATCTAGAAATATTAAAGATGATAGAGATACTTCTCCCTTTTATTCAATTATAATTTTCGTAGCCTGCGCAGCTCTATTAACCTAGTGAAAATTATCAAAGATAAGCAAATTATGAAAAATCAAAAATAATCAAAAATACTTTATAAAATTTTTAAAAATAGTAGAAAAATAGTAAAAATTTCAGAAAAATTCCCAAAGGCTCTTGAGACTACTGAATAATAGTTCTCAGGCACTTTTAGGCCTATTCTTGCATCTCCTGCCAGGTAATTATTCTTTAAATCTTGACCCAGAAATCAACCCTTTTTAACCACTTTTAATACTCAATTTATTTAATATAACCATTTTAAAATTAGATTGGCCTTCCTAATCTCAACAATAATTTACCAAAAATCCTTTATAATAAACTTGAGTGCCATACCAAACTATTGACTACCACATCCTCACTCCAATGAAAAATGTCCCCATTCTTTTAAATTTGCATAATTGATCAAACAAATATTCATCCTCTCTTCATCATCTTCAACCATTTGCCTTAACTAGTCCTGAAAAATTTCAAATATTATTTTTAAATCAATATCATCATCAATATTTCATCAAAAGACCTTTCTTTCCCATGTGAACTTTGCACAAAATACCAGGTTCCTTGTCTAATTTCTAACCCTGGTCTTCCTGGAAGAACTTCCTGTGATCTTTGAAGTATTAATAAAATCAAGTGTAATTTTTCAATTATATCTTCCAGAACTAACATCTATATTGGACCAGCTTCTCTTCCTGATCCTACTGTTTCTAAAGAGATTATCAAAAATTCTCACCTTCTTTTGTAATATAAAGGCCAAAACAGATTCTTCTTCTACAAATTCCATTCCTGACCTTCCTCCTCCATCTCAAGATCCTAATCCTTTTATGCCAGTTTCTCCATTCAGTTTTTCTGAAACATTATTTCCAGGCTCAAAAAGTTAGTCTTTCAATTTTAATTTAATAATTCTACTACTAATTAAAAATCCAGCTACTATCTCTTCCAACTCTTAAGCTATTGAAATCACCAATATAGATGATGCTGGCCAAGTGCAGAATGATTACATAAATCATTATCCCAAATTTCATAGATATCTCTTTCTTGACTTTTGTGATAATTTGAAGCATAAATTTTTAACTTATATTTAGGAAACTCCTGCTAATAATACTTAAGGTTTAATGGAGAAAATAATTTTTATGCAAAGCTTTGATAATGATGTTGAAAGATTCCAAAGGGATTATTTATTTTGATGGTCTTCTCTTCCATAGAATCTTAAAAATTTGATTATTTTTATTCTTTTAGTGCTGATGATCATTATTGTCTGGTTGATTTTAACTCTTTAAATTTGTCATATAATCAACATATTTTAAAATAAATATTTTATAAACCATATTTGCCTTGTGATGATTCCACTACTGAGAGAAAGGTTTTAATCCCTTCAGACTCTCCTCTACCAGTCTCTATCACTCTTCACAGCATGAGAGAGTGGTTTAGAAATTTCTAAAGTACTAAGCTGTAGACACAATGTGATATGGGTTGGTTCTTCTTTTGAATTTCTAAAAAGAAGCACCTGCCACTCTTATTTTAAAGACAATGCAATAATGTGTAACACTAATATCTGACTGTATAGTTTATGAGTTGAGAGATAAGTTAAAAGATAAGGAAAAACAAATATCACTATCTGGATATTTCTATTCTTAATAAGCGCTAGTATTCACAGCTACTCCCTCTTGAAGTGCTCTCTTTGAATATGACTTATTATAGCAATAAAATAACTCTAATAATAGTTTATCCTACTGAATCTATATGTTCTCTGTGTTGGGCTTTTTTCACTATACTATATGAAATACACACACAGATGCACAAAATCTAAAAGACTCAGAATATCTCTAATATGCTCTTAAACACTTAATCACAGAAAAATAAATTCTCTCACTTTTATCAGAGTAATCACAAAATAGACAAATCACTATATATTACAATATATTTCAAAAGTATATAACATGAGGCTCTAATGTTTTTAATCTAATGACTGATTCAAATAATAATTTTTCCTATCTAAACACTACTCTCTCTTCATATTAGATAGCCTTTCCTTCTTATATTTTTCAGTGCTCCAGACACAGTTCCCTAGTGGATCTCCAGTGCAGTTTCTAGCACCTCACTAGTAAAACAATAACTAATCCATTAGTGAACTAAATACACCGCTTCTAACAACTACAGCACCCAAACATACCCTATGCTTACTAAAACTAGTATTAAATTGTTTCACTCATGTTCCACATGCACGCTTATGACTGTACCTTTGCATTGTTTTAGCACTACTTCCTGTGTTGACACCTTTCAGTGCTGATCCTCGTCTCCTTGACTCTTGGGTGGTTTATTTTTGTGATCGAGTCCCCATCCTCCTCGCTTCATTACTAAGTCCATATTTCTGACAATTCACTTAACTAGTCAGCCTCTGCAACTTACATTACCTGTTTCATTAAGTTACCACACTATCCACTGTGCAGTATACTATGTATTTAAGGCCTTACTTGAGCCATAATTCCTTCCTTAATTCATAACACAAAATTATTGGAAAATCCAAATCCATAATGTTCAGTGCTTGCACTCCTAAGTTGATAACACATAATTCTTTGTGCGGAACATCTTGCTGCAAAATCTGAGCACACATACCCTAAATCCTCTTCCCCGCTTCTCTTTCCCTTTGTTCTTTTAAAACACAAAATTAAATATTTATAATAGCACTATCTACTGCGCTATGATTCCCCTTTTTTCTTCCTGGGCTACACAAGCTAATTGGTCTAAATTATAAGTTACCTGAAATGCCCGTACCACAGAGGGCCTCCCTAATGAGCCAAATACTTTTGATTCCATTCCCATTGGGCTCCCCCTGAGCCAAATACAATCACTAGGCAATATAGGAGGTGGACTTGCTAGCAAGTCCTCAACCTGAACTCATATGGAACTCAGACTGAACTCATACTGAACCCATACTGAACTCTACTTGAACCCCCACCTAAAACTGTTCTGCTGAGTGGTGTTCATCCGTGATTGTATGGTTCCATTATCAATAGCTCAATGTGTGTTCAATCTGTGGTGAGTTTGTGTTCAAGGTTGCGGACTTGCTAGCAAGTCTGACCCCCATATTGTGTGGTGAATTATTCCATTCTTTCCATAAGGTCCTTCAAGCTTCATCTAAAAAATATAGTCTACTAAAGAGACCCACTAGATCCAGATCCTATCCTTCTTCTATGATTCAGCATCACAAAATTCAAATAAATTTCCAGCCCCTTTAAAATTGCTCCAAATTCTTTATCATAAATTACAATTTTCCAGACATTCTTAGCACATATATTTTAACTTTTAACAATCTCCATGAATAACCTTTAGAGTCTCCATCTTTCTTTAATCATAAATAACTCCATTTAATGACATCTCCATAGCCTAAAGTTAGTTGCACTGTTTTTTATTAATGACTGAGTTGTCCAAATGAGTGAGTACCAGTTTGAGTACCAATTAACCAGTGATAAATTAAAAATTACTGAATTGAATATCCAACTTGATTAAGATTCCCTCCTAATATCATTGAAATCCAAACTTTTAATCTATTGCCAGTTTATAGTCTTGGTGGACCAAAATGAAAGTAATTTGCCAGCTTAAAGTCATAGGGGATCAATGATTGACATTTTGATATTATTTCCAGTTTAAGGTCTTAGAGTACCAAATCCTATAGTTTATTTCCAGTTTAAGGTCATTGTGGACCAATGAGTGAATTGATTGTATATTCTTGAAATTTTCTTCTTTAATATTCAGATTAAAGTCTTGATTGACTAACTGATACCATAGAGTTCCAAAGTCTTCATAAGTATTCAGGTAAAGTTTTGAAGGACTAACAGATCCAAAAAACCAAAATCCAAAGTCTATAAATATTCATGAAAATTAGCCAGTTTAAAGTCTTGGAGGACTAAAAGACTATCTTGAGATATAATCTAACAGATATTGAACTCCCTTAGACCCTGTTCCCTAAAAAATTAATAAAATATATAAAGAAATAAACTAAAATTATAAAGAAAAGTTAAGATTAAAAATTTATTATTATTATTATTATTCTTTTTATTATCATTATTTTTACTATTATTATTTATGATGTTATGAAATTTTTAATTTAAAATTAAAAAAATTTATATATTAAAAATGTCCTATATTTTAAAAATTAAAATTAAATATATAAAGATGCCCCTCAGCCATTTGATGAGCCATACTCCTGACATAATACCCACATCCAAGTGCATCTTGATGTGGGATACACAAGAAAGAAATATAAAATAAAGATACATAGTTTTGAAAAATTTTGAAAACATAGTATCAAAAAAATAGAAATGATCACTGGGTGGGCTCCCTCCAATTTGTAAAAATAATTGGAGACCACCAGTGATCATTATCTCTGAAACAATTATTTTTAAGAAATTTAAAATCAAAATAAAATAAAATTCTAACATAAAAAAATTCAAAAATAAAATTTCATTAATCAAACATAAAACATATAAAAATCCTTGAATCCAGCTTCAAATGAGAATAATTGTTTTAATGTCATGTTGATAAAGTTTGTAGTTTTAGTGGACTACCTATATAACAAAAACAAAGCAATGATTCAACTAGAAACAGGGAAACTTTGGTAAAAAAAATTGTGGGGTAATTGTGTATAGAGAAGTCTGCCCATCAATTAGCCTCAAACTTACCAATATTAAATTCAGAAGGTTCTCCTGTGAAGACTTCTACCAAAAATAATTACATTCCAACACAATTCTTAACCATAAACTTTTAACTTTCAAATTTAATGATCAATAATTTTAATGATAGTTTAGTTTATACTCTCTTGCAGATTGAAACTTCTTTAAACAATGATAAAGTAGTTTATCCTCATTTTGGAGGAAATCTTAATAAACTATGGTAGGTAGTTTATCTTCATTTTGGAGTAATTCCTTGTAATGACAGTAGCTAGTTTATCATTATTTCAGAGTTATACTTCTTCACACCTAGTTACCCTAGGATAGAACTGCTTGACTTTATCAGCAACTACCCTCCTCTTCTAACATATATGAACCACCAGATACTTTTTCTCTAACTCTGTATGGTCCATTACACCTATCTGAAAACATTTTACCCCACTGCCTTTCCAAACCCCTATTATACACCATGACCATATCTTCATTTTTAAAAGGATTCCATAAGCTATGAGCCAACCTCATATCCCAATATCTGACTGACTGATTCCTAATATTCATCATTTTAGAATATGCCTTTTCTAGAGTTTCTTCTTTCTTTTCTAACTGGACCATTCTTGCACATAATAATTCTTCAGTAGTTTTGACCATGTCCCAATCTACTCCAAGATATGATTCAGCCTCTAAAGCAACTAATAAAACAGCTTTCTGACCAAAAACTAGTTTTTATTGTGAATATCCAGTTGTACTTTTTGCAGTGATCCTGTCAGCAAATAAAACTAATGGTAAATAGTGCCTCCACTTTTCAGCACTTGATCCACACATTTTAACCAAAGCATCTTTTATAACTTGATGCCCTATTTATACCATTCCTTCAGCTTTGGGATAATATGGGTTTGCTACCCTAACCTTTGATCCAAATTTTGATATAGCATCTCTAAACTCATACCAAATTCAGGACCTCCATCAACAGTTACCAAATTCATCACTCCATACCTATATACCCAGTTTTTCATAAAAAAATCTGCCACATTCATGGAATTCAAATTAATAAGAGGCTCTTCTTCTACCCAACCAGATAAATCATCTCTTCCTACAATAAAATATTTATATCTCCCCTCCTTAATATGAACAGCATCCAAACTAACCCTTCCATAAAGAGTATTTTCACTGGTTGCATGTCCAGGTTCTTTTAGCCTTAAATAACTTCTCCTTTGACATTATTTGCATGACTGAACCCATTTTTTAACATTCAGCTTCATACCAGGCCACCAAAATTTATCAGCAATTTGTCTATATGTTTCACCAATTCCTCTATGCCCAAAATTGTCATGCAGTGATTTCATAACCGATTCTTGCCCTTTCTTTTGTGTAACAGCTACTTGAGGATTTGGATACCTTCTCCTCATTAATCTTCTTCTGGAGAGATAAAATGCCAGTGACTTCCTTTTTGATATCCACCCATTCATCATTATCACTATTATCCAGCCTTTTTAAATTTAATAAATATTTAAGTATTTTATAATAAAATCCAGTCTCTACCCAGACATCATCTTGAAAATCCATTAATATTATTTCAAAAGGCACTTCCCTATCTACTAAATCACCTGCAAATGAATGAGCCAATAACTTTAATCCTTTACTTTTCCTTTTATCATAAATGATTTGTGAAATTTCCATCTTTGAAACTTCCAACCTTTTAGAAACCACATTTTGTTCTTTCCCTTTTTTACTCTTTTTAGAATCATTATCTTCATCTTTTTTCAAACTTTTTTTAACCAAATTTTTATTAACACCTAACCTCTCTTTAACTGAATTTTTTAAAACTCCAACATATACACCATTCACCAAATTTTTACTATCCCACACTATTTCACCAACCTCATCCATATACACAACATCTCCAAACTATATTTTAACAAATTTATCTACCCCATCTTCAAACTTCCCAAGCACATAATTTACCATATTTTTATTATTTTCCAGTTCATCCTCATGGTGGAGGTATTCATCATCACTATCCACAGATATAAATCTTGCCATTTTAACCTCATAGGGGCGGTGAGGAAGGTATTCAACACCTTTTGTACTAGCTTTCATCACAGGTATATCTCCATCTAATTCCTTCAAGTCATAATCCTCTTCAGTAGGTGTCCTTCTTGATAAGCCATCAGGCATAGTAAACGTCTTTCCAAGCTTGTGAACCAAATCAAAAGAAATTTTTTGAATAAAGGCTACCAACCTAGTCATGGGGGAATTTTGTAAACTAGGGGAATCTATCATTTGAATCAAAGATTTCACATCAACATGAAATTTGAAGTGTTGTCCCCATAAAATATTTTGAAGTTTCTTTATTATTTTTGCCACACCACAAAGTTTTAATTTTGGTTGGAAAATCTTGATTCCACCTCAGTAAAAACCACAGATTCAAACCTGACTGGTCTTATATAACCAGCTTTATTTATTTGAGAAAGAATGGCCGCAGAAGCCATTTGACTTGAATCCACTGCAAAATAAATTTGGCCTGCATCTTTCCCATAATTTAACTTGTGCAGGATAATATCTTCCCCAACTACTTTTTTTAACCTAAGGAAAGCCTTTTCACATTCTTATTCCCACTCCCAATCAGCATCCTTCCTAGTAAACTATCTCAATGGAGAAGCCAATGAAGAAAAGCCCTAGATAAACATTGTAACATAAATGCAACATATACTTACATGCCTAATAACCCTCTTACTTTGGTCGTATTCTTGGGTCTTGGCCAGGACTAAGTTTTATTTACTTTCTTCTTCAGCATAATCCTACCCTCTCTACATACCACATGACCTAAAATTTCTAAATCTGGAAAACAACAAGAAAATTTGGAGCCTGAAATCATTAAACCAGCCTCTTCTATCCTAAACAAAATCTTCTCTAGAATTACAGCATATTCACAGATAAATTTTTTATTCCTGTATTCTCCTTCAGTACTTCATTAACATAATCTGTTGAAAGTACTTTTATTCCACCATCATCAATAAATATACCAGAATTTTGTGGAATTTCATCTTGTAGATTCCATGCCATTTGAGCTTGATAAACAGCAACTGAATTTGTTGCTCCTTGAGGTAATCTTGTTAGCTGTGATAGTACAAGTGGCATATCAAAAGTTGTAAGTGGAATTGAGTCTGGATAAAACTCTCTTTCATTTTATCCCCCCATTATATCTCATAAACCATAACACAATCTCCCTGCAAACATTTCTACAAACTCTTCTGCACTATGTGGTATTCCTGCATCTTTTATTGTAACCCTATTTAGTTCCCTTAAATCATGAACTACTTTAAGCTTGCCTTTAGGTTTTTTAATACATAATACTGGACTTGAATAACTTGATAATGATTTTTCATATAATACAGTTCAAATTCTTTCTCTAATGACTTCAATATAATCTTCTTTTAAAGAAGCGGGTATTTGAATTGGTTTCTGTTGACATGGTTGATGGCAAACAACTGGATTCTTGTAGGGATTGCCATAAGAATGTTTTAACACACCTCTCTCCTCTTCTATATATGGAATGGACTTCTCCCCCTTAACCATTACATCAAACAAAAATATTTTTTCTTCACCTGACAGTCATCCTTCAGGTCCAAAATTAACAACCTCTAATCTCATGACATTGATTCTGGAAGTTTCAGAAAATTCAGGCAGGTTCTTGACTAAAGGACAGTCATATGGATCTCTTGATAATTTTTGATAATTTTGGTCTTCTCAAAGGCAAATTTAATTCATCTGGAAAATTTTTTTTAATTTGCCTAATTTTATTTGCTACCTTTTTATATCTTTCCACACCAATTTCAACTTTTACTTAAGATACTTGATCCATTAATGTTTTACCATTATATAATTTTTCATAATAATTTTCTTCATCTTCAGAACCAGAATCAGAAATAGAGTAAGTTGAAACATAATTTTTATTTTCAAAATTTTCATTTTTATCATTATCACCCCCTTTTCCTTCAACTAATTTATCATCTAATTTTCTAATATCTTTTTCCCTTCCATCTTCCACCACAAAATCACCAGTAAATAATGTTTGTAGTTTAACCTCTTTCTGGAGGCAAGAAATAGAATCATCACAAATATTGTTTTTTTTGAATTAATTATGCTAAGATTTTTTTTAATTTTGATGTGATAATTGCAGTTTATCCTCATGCTGGAGGTAAGAAAATTATCCACCACTATTATCACAATAATTCACCAAATTACCTTTCCATTTTTTATCCACCATAATATATCCCATCGTTCCCTTTGAACCATTTTTGAATTAAATAGAATAATTTGATAAAGACAATAAACATATAGAGAAATCCAACGCATAATGACATTCCAATGAAATATCAACAGAAAATAATTGAGAATCCACTTGAACCATCTCCAAGTGAGCTGACCATTGCAATCTGGGATCTCTTCTTGAGGAGAGATCACATCATTAGAGCAATCAGCCCTTACTACCACAAAAAATGAGGGTCTTCATGAATTTCTTGAAGGGAATAAAGAATCCAAAAGTATCCAAATTTCAGATAAAGAAAATTCAGCCAATTTAAAGGTAGTTTATCCGCATTTTTGAGGATTCATATTCTTGATATCCCTTGGTTGAAATCCATAAATTTTCCACAAGGGCATTTCTACCTATTCCAAAACCAACAAAAACAAATCACCAGAATTTGTCCTACCAAAGGACAAAAATAAACACAACCCTTTTTCAAAATTTTAGGTGACTTACAGTCATTCAACCCATCAATAAATGCCTCTGCACCCTCCAATAGTGCAGGAACAACAATATCCATCTTTAAAATCTCTTCCTGAGATTGAAATAAATCCTCCATACATATACCTAATCCATATACCATATCCACATCTTCATTGCAGATAGTCTCTGCTTCTGAAAACAAAACCTGAGGCAAATAATCCTCTAAATATGACTCCAGATCTTCCAACACAAAATCTTCCCCAAAATTCTAAAATTCTTCATTAGTGACATAAATATCTTTATCTTCAGAAAATCTTCTTTCCCAACAGAATCTTTATTAAAAATAGTATCCTCAAGCTGGCCAAAATCTACAGGAATAGCTGAATCAAAAATTTCACTGAAAGCTACCTCTTCTACCTCTTGAGTCATCAAAGCGTCTTCTCCAGAGTCCAGTTCAACAGTATTATGAGTATCCAGATGTTCCAAAATAAACATCTTTAGCACCTCCATTCCAGAAATCCAGGAATTTTGAAGGGAATTAATTACAATTAAGGACTTTAAAAATACAAGAGGCAAAAATTTTAATAAGGAACCAATAACTTAGTGAGTACTTTCAATTTCTCTGCTTAAATACCAATTACCAACTACTAAAAATCTTAAAGCAACCTTTAACGTATTTAATATAGTTATTAAAAGGGAGACAAGAACCACAAAAAATTAATATAATAATGTATTGTAAAAATGGTAAGATAATGTAAGTGATGGGGCTAAAGGGGATTACCCAAGGCCTGTATATAGGCAAGGGGACCTCTGAAGCACCAAAAATGAGTATATACAAAATAGTTATAAAGTGAAACAAGAATATAATAGAATATAAGTAAAACATAGATATTAAGAGAAAAACATGAAACAAATCATTAAACCCATGAGTAAGAGACTAATTTTCCCACCCTAGTTTCCCAAACCAGCTAATTAATATAATGAGTAACTGGGTAAGTCTGAAACATAATAACTGTGAGTAAAAGAATCCAAAACAGGTATTACAAAGAGATTTAAGTGTTTTAATTGAAACAAACAAAATTATTTTGACGTTGTAGACAATCCTATAGTACTAGCCATAGGCCTTGACCAAGGGAGTTGGAGAAAAACCAGAGAGAAAATCCCCTGTCCCTTTAGAAAAATAGAGTGAGATTTACTTGCTAAAGTAAGTTGGTTCCTGTTTTTATAAAGCTCCTTTTCAACACACTTGACTGCTTGATGAGCCAAGAAAGTAGTCACCAGATAGACTACCAGACCAAAGAACTGAAATGTAGAACAAAGTCCACACCAGAGACAGCAAAGATACTTGATGTAGGCTGCAAATCCACACCAGAGACAGCAATAATACTTGCTATAGCTTGCAAGACTATAACAGAGAAAACAGTTGCCAAAGTTAAGTTAAATGAAGAACTTACTTGCAACAAACACAACCAATTGTGGCCAGAAAACAGTGAAAACTGAGTGAGGAACAATGATATCACCTCCAGATGGTTGTATGATGATTAAGGTTGCCCCAAACTGTCTTATTCACTATGTACACACATACCACTAACTAAGAGCCCATGCGCACCCACCAATCTGGCGCCTGTACCCACCAAATTGCATAAAAAACCCTCCTGGAGCGCTCCCCAACCTCCTAAAACAGAGGCGGGCGGGCCTCCCGACGTTGGAGATGCCGCCTGAAGCGGCCCGGCCTCCCTGAAGCCAGAAAACCAATAAAAACCACTAATCTACTTAGAAAAATTAGCTACAACTACCAAAACCTTTAAAACACGGAATTTCACTATAACAACATTGAGACATGAAATATAGAGAAAAATTAGCTCTATCCAATGGTACTAAGCACTTAACCCTAAGACTTAAGGTTAGCCCGTAAAACACGAAAAACAAAATTAAACAGCAATCTTTTATAAATGAAAAATAAGGAAATGACCCCTTAAAACTCAGAATATGAAAAAAGTCTACAAGACATAAAATATAGAGAAAAACCAGGGCTATCCAGTGATAGTACCCACATACCCGCAGACCCAATATCCACGGAATAAAACCAGAAAAATACCCAATTCTTTAACAGATGTCAATTAAGACATGCACAAACCGCGCCAAATCACACAACAAAGGCCCCTGCCAATGTTGGAAGACCACAACGTGAAAATTCATGTCATCAATTTAACCTAGTATAAAACAGAAATAATTAATTTTTTTAACTATTTAATTAATGCAATAACTAGTTTGAGTGAAACAGGTAATTCATTTAATGATATTGCTAATTTACAGTGAGATTTTTAATACCCTTTTATTAAATAAGTGTTTTAACTTATTTAATAATTTTTCTGACACAATTAAGGGTCAAAAAAACGCCCAATATTTATCGATAATAACATATGAAAAGTTTTATTTAATATATAAATTTTATTAATTAAGTTTCAATTACATTATAATTTATATTTACCATTACACATATGATATATGTTTATAAATAAATAATTATGAATTTATAAATATTAAATACATAAAAATGCACCATGATTTATAGAATATAATATATATTATGTTTTATTTAAGTATATAAATAATTCACTTAATAATAAAATTCATAAATTTACTCCCTCTTATGGTTCCAATAAAGTATTATAACATTTTACTGGGCTCCTGAGACAGCCTGGCTGACACTGACCAAGAGTGCTGAAACCACCTTTAGATTCCGATTTGCCCGTTATACCCTTGAGATCCTTCAATGAATAAAACTTTGGCCACCTTTTTTCCATCTCCTTCTTCAGCTTCTTCCAATCCTGATTTTTTTAGCCATCCATAGCAATAACCTCTTCTTCCACCTCTATGTCTCCCATATAAAACCTAATCTGCTTCACTATATCCAAAGGTAAAGCTCCATCCAATCCAGCAGCAGTTTCATACCAATTTAAAAATCTTTCTAAATCCTCACCAGTAAACTTTGGCCCACCACAAGATACAACCCTTACTGATGCTCTAACAGGTACACCAGCAGCCAAAACACCAGATCCAATAGGAGAGGACATCCCAAAATAATAAGATTAAACTGTTAAAAGAATATAAGCATTTTTTGAATATGCCTCTTGCAGGCTAAGCAAGTCCAGATACCAAGTAAGATTAATTAAAATCTAGAGAATTCAAACCCTAAATTGGTCTCCACCAATGTAGAGAGACTCTTACAGTCGCCTTTCTGTGAGAAGAATCCAAGGGATTTGGATAAACCAAAGAAAACCTTGCCCCTTTAAGTATATAAAGAGTTCGCAATTATCTAAGCTATAACCTCTACTTGATAAGAAATAACCAATAAAGTATTTTTTATTAACATTTTTGAGATTTAGAATCAGTGTTCTTATAATGAGGTTGAAAAAACACAACTGTATAGTTATATTTAGAAAATTTACATAAATTATTGAATAATATATTTTTATGAAGCTTATATTTTGTAAGATTCATTTATTACAATCTTATCCCTGATGATGAGACCTTTAAAATGTTACCCTATAATTTAATATTAATGATGATGAGTGAATTTAGTATATTTTTATGTAAAATTGTTATATTTATAAGGGTATTAAAATTTTTATAATTTGTTATTAAAAATAAATAATGATTACTAAATATGTGTTGTTGTTGTTGTTTATTGTATGATATATGATGTTCTATGATTGTTAAGATAAAACTTTTTAGATGATTTCTAATTTTGAGTCTACAGGCTTTATATACATAGTATGTCACATGCCCTACCTTCCCTAACTGGAGCATTCTGGAGCTTTTATGGAGATCTCCAGAGTTTTTATGGAGCTTGTACAGACTTCTGGACTGAATTAGAACCTTTAAAATATTTATAAAAAATATAGAAAAAATGACAGATGATAGAACTAGCTCTCCCTTTTATTCCATTCTAATTTTTGTAGCCTGCGCAGCCCTATTAACCTAGTAAAAAATTATCAAAGTTAAGCAAATTATGAACAATCAAAAATAATCAAAAATACTTAATAAAATTATTAAAAATAGTAGAAAAAAAGTAAAAATTTCAGAAAAATTCCCAAAGGTTCTTGAGACTCCTGACTTTTAATTTTCATGCACTTTTAAACCTATACTTGCATTTCCTTCCCAGTAATTATTTGTTAAATCTTGACCTGTTAAATCAACCCTTTTAAACTACTTTTAATACTTAATTAATTTAATGTAACCATTTTAAAATTAGAGTGGCCTTTTTAATCTAAAAAATCATTCACCAAAAATCCTTTATAATAAAATTGAGTTCCATACCAAACTTTTGACTACCACAATGATTGTCATCAATCTTTCATTAACTTAGTGATTTGTTAGAAAATTACTAAGTAATGAAGGGGGAGGAGGGGTTTTCAGGAGACCAAAGGAGGAAATAGGGGTTACCTGAGGGCGCTAAAGGGGAGAAAATGAAGGGGGGGTCTTAAGGACACTTAAGAGGAGAAAAACTGAGTGTTGAGAACACAAAAGAGATAAAAAGGGGGATTGAGTAGACCAAGGAGGGGAAAAAGGGGGAATGAGGATAACAAGGAGGGGTGAAAGGTGGGATAAATACCAGGCCTAGGAGGGATAAAGAGGGGATGAAGGATAAAAAAAAAGAGAAAAGAGGGAGAGATAGAGCAAAAACAAAGTGTTAATTTAACCTTGAAAACCAAAAAATAAACCACTTACAAAAAAACAAAAAAAACAAACAAAAAAAGCAAAAAAAATTCATGATTAGCAAATAAAAATGAAAAAATGACTTATCTGGTGAGATGAGTTAAAAATAATGCAACCAAAATATTTGAGGGATGTTTGAGGAGAGGAGGAAAAAGATATGAGTGATGAATTTAAAAAAGAAACTCTGTAAAAATATGGGATTTCAGAAAATATGTGATTTCATGTTGAGCTGGTGAAAGAAAACCAATGAGCAATCAAAAAAAGAGATATTCACCATAAATTCAAAATAAAGATGAATATTCAAAAATCAAAAATACCAACCCAAGTTAATAAAGTATACAAAATGTAAATTTGGAGAGTTTAAAGAAAAATTAAAAGGCTTGTGTGTCAAAATGGTAGAGGGTGATTGGCTTAATGACAGAGAGTATGACAGTTGAATGAATATTTTGTGATTCAAGGGAGGGGAGAGCCAGTTCTGGTTCAGGATCCTCTTCTTCATAAAGATCATTCCACTCATCCTTTAAATAAGGTAGGATATTGTGGAGTATAACACAAGTCATTATCCAATGATTTGCAGTTTTGATTTCCATTTTTTTTTGAAATTGGATTTTGAGTTTCCTGAGACTAGAAAATCTTACCTTTAAAATCCCAATAGCATTTTCAATCTGTACTCTTGATTGGTCAAGGTGATAATTAAAGGTGGTTTTGGGGTCATTTTCTAAGGTTGCACCATAGAAAGCAGGTATAATGTACTTTCCACTTGGATATGCTGAGTCTGAAAGGAGATACTGAGATTTGTAAAAGTATTGGTTAGGAATTTGAGAAATCTTCATTCTCTGGAACACAGAAGAGTCATGACATGAGCCAGGGCATCCACTATGAAAATAAATAAACTTTTTATTGATATTACACACAAGTTGAATGGCAATAGAGTATCTAGAAAGAAGAAAAAAGTTAGTTTATGAAGAGAAATTTGAGAAAATTTTGAAGAAAGCTTTTTTTTCAATTAAAATAATGGTTGCCATCGTGAGGAGGCTTTTGGCTCAACGGTATAGATTTGCCATCAACAAAACCTACACAGACAGGGAAACCTTCAGCTTACATTACTAGAGAGTATTAAAGTCGTTGTTGTGGAGTTTGACAAAGAAGTGTTTTAGAGTTGAGAAAAAGGATAGAAATCATGCATTGCTTGGTGTATAATATGACAATATCATATACTATAGTAAATAAATTATCTAAACTTCTTACAGCAGCACCATTTGCATTTCAACCAAAGCAACATAGTGCAACAGCAAGCTGAAAGGCAGGACTATGCTGTTTGTTATGGAAATTTCTATGGAATATAGTATGATTGGATATAAGTTGAGAACTTTTGAAAAAAGAATCAGGAGAAGTTCAAAGAACTTGTGTGAAGTTTAAATGAGGAATTTAAAGAATTGAGGAAAGATAATATCTGGTATCATGATAAAGATTTGCCCCCTTGGGATGATGTAATGCTTTTTGTACATAAACGACATATAAGCTAAAGTATCTTCCAAACCAGAGTCAGAATCAGAGTCAGAAGCTAAAGTTAAAGTGATAGTATTCATAGCTGATTGAAGTTTCTTCCTAGTAGAGAGGTGCTTCATTATTTATAATTGAAAAGTTTTTTGGTAGAAGGTTTAGGTGATGAGTGGGAAGTGGGAATTTGCCACTAAATGAGAAGGTGGGGTGTGTAGATAGAAAAAAAATGTTATGTTTTTGCCACCAAAATTAAGTATCATAGAGTGAAGAGACACATAAGGATGAGAAAAAATGTTATGAGTTTTCCACCAAATTCAAGTACCATAGAGTGAAGAGACACATAAGGATGGTATCTGCAATTATATATCATGTGACTTGCTTACAAATCAATAATGGATGTGATGAGTTTGGGATCAGGACCTAGGAACAGAAATTGGGGATAAGAGGCAGGATAATGCATTATTGTGCAATCCTTATCAACAAGCCCTGGGGCTAGTGGATAAGATTTTTCTTCAATTAATAATGTCTGAACCCGGTAAAAAAAATCCTGATCCCTCGTTTTTAATCCCTTAAAATTTATACCCCATATTATAAGTATGATTTAAATACCAATACCATAATATTGAATTATATTCTAATTGTCAGACTGAGTTCTATTACAGAGACATGACTAGCTTGATTAGTCAGTTGTCTAGAAGTTTTTAATGGTCCTATATGAATACTTTAGTACATACCCAATAAGTATTAAACTATAACTCAATATAAAGGTCTCAGTAATTTTAATCACACTAATTATAAATGGGTTGCAATCTTACAGTTGGTAGAAAAATAGATATAATAATCCAAAGACTATTCATACTTTTTAGGTACTAATGAAGTGTATTTTGATTGTAATTGTTATATTATTTAATTGTAATGATAAAAAATGAAGAAAATAAAACTAAAAAACCCCTACTTTTATACCCAATAATTCTCTAATATGTTCCCCTGATTTAACAACCCTATACATAGCCAATGACGCCTCATTCCAGCTAATACACCTACCCATCAACATAAGAAATGACAAATCACACAATTAGAATTATATTGCCAACTAAAATCTTGGAGTAATAGGGATAATCCATCAAAATTAAAGAATAAGCAAAAAAGAAAGTATTTGCATGAAATATCCTAAAATTAAAGAATAATAAATAAAGAATAACACTAAATATAACACATTATTAAGGGTGATTAAAAGTATGAATGAAGGGGCTAAGTATTCTAAATTACTGCATGAAATCCCCATTCAATTTTGACCAATATTGACTGAGAAATCCAAAAAAACAATGTGAAATGTGGGGTAACTGAATGCAGTCCCTTGGAAGGTAGCATGCATGGGTAAATCCTTGACTATTTAGGAGAAGTTAAGCATGGAAGTGAATTAAAGGTTCCAATCTTGAGGTTTTTAATGAAATTAGTGCATATAATGAGGTCAATGCACTAATAATTAAATCAGGTTACTAAATAAGCACCTGTTGCTTATTTTAGCATGTTTCACAATAGTGGGG
Organism: Hemileia vastatrix; assembly: GCA_030280995.1. NCBI lineage: Eukaryota > Fungi > Basidiomycota > Pucciniomycetes > Pucciniales > Zaghouaniaceae > Hemileia > Hemileia vastatrix. The sequence continues at coordinate 14,634,853 of JASXTE010000004.1, read as the reverse complement.
GTACAATGTGGGGTAATTATAGTGTGAAAATTCTAACTTTGCTAAAAATAAAGCTATTCACATGGAAAAAATGCAGGCAGTATGTGGCCAGTACACATAAGCCATTTCTGGCATAAAAAACACCAAATTTGAAAAGTTTTATTTTTATGCATTTGAATAGTCAAATTTTGTAAAGAAAAAAAATACTAATTTCATTTTAACCAATAATACTTAAGAGGGACTCAATATTATGAATTAAAAGAACTCACAATAAAAATTAATAATTTGACACACCAAATTACTAATATTGACTTGTGTTTTCTTTGAGTTAGAGTTTTATTGAGAGATTGAGTGACATGTGAATGTTTTCCATGAGTGAAAATTAATATATTAAGGGGTATCAATGTTCAGGGATCTGCAATTAAAGATCAGCAAGTTTTTTTGCTGGGATCTGGAAATTTTTTAACTGGGATCAGACATTATTAATTGCAGAATATTCTTATCCACTAGCCCCAGGGCTAGTGGATAAGGATTGCATAATAATGCATGTTCCCACCACTTATATACTGTAGAAAGTCCTATAGTACTAGCTATAAGCCCTGAGAAAGGGAGTTGGAGTAAAACTGGAGAGAAAACCCCCTTTCCCTTTGAGAAAAACCAGGTGAGATTAATTTACTACAGAAAATTAGAGACTGTTTCAATTCCCCCTTCCAAAAAACTCCTTGACTGAAATACAAATCAAGACAGTAGCCAATAGCAGACCACTGAGAACCAAAGAAACTGAAAACCTGAAATGCAGAGAAATCCACACCAGAAACCAAAGACACAGTGCACTTGTTGCACAAACACAGCAGAAATACTTGATGTAGATTGCAAAGCTACAACAGAGAAATCAGTTGCCAGAGTTAAGTTAAACAAAGAACTAAACTTGCAAGTAACACAGCCAATTGTGGCCAAAAAACAGCAAAAACTGAGTGAGAAAAAATGATATAGCTACCAGATGGTTTTATGATAATTAAAGCTGCCCCAAACTGTCTTATTCAGTATTTACACACAAAAAACCTATCTAAAGTCCATGCACAGCAACTAATTTTGGATCTTTGACAGCCAAATTGAATAAAAACCATCTAGAAACGCTCCCCAGCCTTCTAGTACTGAGGCGGGAAGACCTCCTTGAATCCAGAAACCACCAAAAAACATCTAATTAAGCCCAAAATACTTAGAAAAATCCACAACTACTACTAAAACCCTTAAAACACAAAATTCAGCTATGACAACATTGGGACAATAAATATAGAGCCAGATTAGCTCTACTTAATGGTACTATGCACTTAAACCTAAGACTTAATTTTAGCCTGTAAAACACAAAAACAAAATTAAACAGCTATCTTTTAGAAATGAATAATGAGGAAATAACCCCTTAAAACTTGGAATCTGAAAAATATCATCAAAAAATCAAATATAGAGAAAATACAGGGCTATCTAATTGTAGTACCCACATACCCATAGTCCCAAAATTCACTGAATAAAACCAAAATAGCACCTAATTCTTTGACCAATGTCAATTAAGACATACACAAACAGCACCAAAAAGACCAACAAAGGCCTCGGCCAATGTTGGATGACCACAACACCAATTCCCAAACTCATCACTTCCATGATTGATTTGTAAGTAATTCACATGACATATAATTGCTGATGCCATCCTTATGTGTCTCTTCACTCTATTTTACTTAAGTTTGGTGGCAAACACAAAAAAAATTTTCTCATCTTTATGTGTCTCTTCACTCTATGCTACTTAATTTTGGTGGCAAAAACATAACATTTTTCTCTATCCACACACCCCACCTGCTCATTTGGTGGCAAATTCCCACTTCCCACTCATCACCTAAACCTTCTACTAACAACCTTTTCTAACAAAAATAATAAAGCACCTCTCTACTAGGAAAAAACTTTACTCAGATATGAATGCTATCACTTTAACTTTAGCTTATGACTCTGATTCTGACTTGGGTTTGGAAGACACTTTAGCTTACATGTCTTTTCAATGATCTATATAAATAAGAGGATCTCAGAACTGCAGCAGCTCTCCCCTCCCTTGAATCACAGAACATTCTTTTCACCAGCATATGCTCTGTTGTTATGCCAACCACCCTCCAACATTTTTAAACACAACCCTTTTAATTTTTTATACTCTCAAAATTTTCAACTTGTGTGCTTTATTCACTTGGTTTGGTATTTTTGTTTTTTGAATATTCATTTTTTTTCAATTTACAGTGAATGTCTCTTTTTTGAATGTCTCACTTGTTTTCATCACCAGCTCAACATGAAATCACATATTTTCTGCAATCACATAATTTTTCACTGTATTTTTTTTCATTTATCCCTAATATCCTTTTCCTCCTCTCCTCCAACACCCCTCAAAAAATCTGGTTTCATTTGATTTATCATCCCATCTCTCCAGGTAATTAATTTTATTCATTTTTTTTGATATTTTGACTGCTAATTAATTTTTTTTTGTTTTTTTTCTGTTTTTTTTTTCATTCTTGTATCTAAATTTATTTTGTAAGTGGTTATTTTGATTTTAATGGTAAAATTAACCTTTTTTTCTCTCCCTTATTACTTTCTTTTTTAGCTCCATCACCCTACTCTTTATCCCTTCTTAGCATGGTCATTATCCACCCTTTCCCCTATTTCACTTTTTTTTTCCATGTCATTAAACACATACATTGCACATTCTATATGCATTTCACTTACTCCATATTTAATTTCCCCAAAATTCCAATATCAATCTTTCTCACTCTATTTTCTTACTTTTCAATCATGGTAAGTATCATCTCCTTTTTTTCACTCCTATATGATATCTCATTCCTTCTATAAAAATTTCCTACTCAAATATATGTATGACTCTTATCTGGGTAACAGTGAACTTATTAAACACCTTTTTTTCTCATCTCCATTACAACTTTTCCAGTTTTTGTAAAATTCTGAAAATCAGACTTGGAAATAGGGTTAGTTTTGATTGAATCTAATATAATTTTTATTGAAGATTCTCTTGAAAGGCACCTTTAACTTCTCACAAACAGATCTGAATTTGGTTCATTTTTTGCTGAGATATTGACAGTTAAAGTTGAGTCTTTTTTTTCTCCATTTTTATTTTTTTATTTCATGTTTTTATGTAACAATTTTGAGTTAGGTTTATATAAATCACATTTCCATTAACTGAAGATTCTCCTGAAGCGGATAATTCATTTCCAATATTTGGATTTGAATTTGGTTCAGTGGTTGCTGAGATGTTGACCTTTAAAGTTGAGCCTTTTTTCAAAATATAACTAAATTTATTTCCTGTTTTTATATTGTATAATTAGAGAATAAGGCTTCTGAAACTCTTATCTGATGATTATCTAGGCTTTTATCTCCCAAAACTTACGATCACTCAATTACTTTCTGGCCAATCTCTTGAAAAAATTCTATATTTGTGCATTTCAATCTAATCATAAAATGGCCAAGAAAGCTGGACTTCTCAATTGGACATATATGGAATGGTTTGAAATCAGTAAGGATTATATCTTTTATTCTAATGCTATCATCAACTATGGAGGTTTTCATAGCCAGAGCCATTTTGACAAAACCAATTCTAAGATGCTTACTTTTTGGCTCTTCTGTTATATTAATCCTATTAATGGAAGACCAATCCCTTCACCTACTAAGATTAAAGGCCATGGACTATACTTTCCAGATAATAAGTTTATCATGCAATTTGGTTTAGGAAACAGGATTATGGAGGTGATTTGTAATTCTTCAAGAGATAATCATAAACTAATAAGGCACCTCCTGGATTTGAATTTTCTGAAAAGCTTACTCATTTTGGATGTTCTTTTCAGATCAATCAAAGTTTTATAAACCATATAATTAAGGTAAGGGGTGAAGGTTCAATGGTTACTAAAACATTAGAGAAGGGCTCTAAATATGGTAATATAAGTATTTCCAGATTTTTCTTCTTTTTCTTAAACTTTTAATTTATCACTTATTAAAGATAATAAATCAATTTAAGTACTTTACCATTGTGACCTTGTGCTGTATAAAGGTGTTCACTTAATTATACTCTATGAATGAGCTCATAATACCATTCTTATCATATGTTTTCTTTGAATTCGCTCATTAAATTATTGGCAGATAGTATTTGGGATTCCTTTACTTGGTTGATTATCTTTTTTGATTGATTTACTTAATTATTTATGAAATAAAATGAAAATTTGGTGAACCTTGCCCCCTCCCTGAGTAAATTGAAGGAGGGGTGTTGCCAAATTTTTAAATAAGATGTGTATAATTTTTGACTTTAAAAAATTTGGAATGAAATATGAACAAAAAAAATCTAGTCATCAAACATTCTCATTAAGAAGTCGATTTCCTCAATATAATTATTAGCTTTAATGCATTCTAACAAGAAATATTTCTAAAAAAAATGGAATGAAATATGTATGAAATAAAAAAAACTAGTCATCAAACATTTTCATTAAGCATTCAATTTCATACCAAAACCAGTGGAAGATGAAAGAGTCTTAGCATTCTTGTGTTTGGCTTGATAGTGCTTGAAGTGTTTGGAAATGTTTTTAGGAAAAAGATCAATCCTTCCCTTTGTCTTATTTTGTAATTCATTTAACATTAGAAGATATCCATTGACTTTTGATGCAGGGAGACATCCTACTTTAGCTGAATTATCAGTACCAAAACAAGAATCATAATTAGTTTTAATTTTCAGCCAGTCGATAAGTATGAGATGATCATCTTTTTTTAGCTGAATGGTCTTTGATTTTTCAGCTGAGCGGGGGAAAGTGAGAGTAATGGGATTTGAAGAAAAAATGGGGGAAGGATGCCTTTGAGAAGATCTATGACAAGGCATGTTAAGATATTTGAAGATGAAAAGGAGAAGAAACAAACAGATGAGATGGGGAGAGGTTCTCAATGGATAGAATGAATAGACAGGATGGGAGTGCATAGCAAGATAGGGAGACTGGCACATCCAGAAAGTTTTCCAAGATGTGTTTATGAAAAACTGATTATAAAAATGTCAGATAGAGATGAAGATTGACACGTTGTAGACAATCCTATATTACTTGCTATAGGAATTGACCAAGGGAGTTGGACAAAAATCAGAGATAAAATCCCCTGTCCCTTTAGAAAAATAGAGTGAGATTTACTTGCTAAATTAAGTTGGTTCCTGTTTGCTAAAGCCCCTTTTTCAACACACTTGACTGCTTGATGAGCCAAGAAAAAAGTCCCCAGACAGACTACCAGACAAAAGAACTGAAATGTAGACCAATGTCCACACCAGAGAAAGCAAAGATACTTGATGTAGGCTCAAATCCACACCACAGACAGCAATAATACTTGATATAGCTTGCAAGACTATACCAGAGAACCTGTTGCCAAAGTTGAGTTAAATGAAGAACTAACCTTGCAACAAACACAGCCAATTGTGGCCAAAAACAGTGAAAATTGAGTGCGGAACAAGGATATCACCTCCATATGGTTGTATGATAATTAAAGTTGCCCCAAACTGTCTTATTCACTATGTACACACAGACCACTATCTTTCGGCCTAAATATCCTTAGGACTGAGTATTTATTATGCTTAAAATAAGATAACCTTAAGTAGATTAAGCTTATATCTTAAAAATAAGGTTAAAATAATAATATATATTATTTTATTATATATATATATAATTATTATTTTATTATATAACTTATAATAGTTTAAATAGCTTATCCATGGCCTAATAATATTTATTAAGGTGTTAATGGAGTCATAATATACTTATCTTAAGTGATATGAAGTAATTATTGACATACATAAGCTTATATGTATACATAAATCTCATATTCAGTGAAATATGCAGTATATTATGTATATTTAGGTATATAAGTGGGTTTTAGCCCCTTAATAGCCTATAACCTTTGTTTTTCTACTTATTTTAGGTCATATGGACGAAATCAGTTGACTCACAACGCCTACAGAAGCATAGACACCTATATCAGGCACATACACCCAGTTTGGACAACTAAAATTACTTCCTTGGATGGTTATTCACGGATTTATGGGTTGGAAGGATGTTTCTGGGTTAATGTGGATGCTTGGGGATGTTATTGGGGGCTTGGACATTTTATTTGTTTCATTTATATGCTTTTAGTTTCATTAAATCTCTTTTTGATTGTTTATTTTACCTGTTTCTTTATGGTATTCGCTTTTATCTGGGTTTTCTATTTATGGTATGGATCTGTGTTATTATTAATAGTGATGGAGGGTCCTTACTGGAGGTCTGGGTGTTGAAACTGCTTGAAGTGGACGCCATGGGGAGGTGATGGGCCCTCACAGTGCTGTAATTGCCGGGGATAGCAGTGACATCATCTGGATTGAAGGTCTGTGCACTCCAGTGGATTTGGGTATAAGTAAGGAGGGATTTTGACAGTTATTTATCATCATTCAATTACTACAACTCCAACAAACACTACTATACAATTATTAACCTTTAGAAATATATTATAAAGCCACTATAAATTGATTTTATCTTTATATAAAGCTATAACTATATTTTATTCATCTATTTTCCACCACTAGCACACACTTAAATCCAAGTATTGTGAGTTTGACTTGAGTATAACTATTTTATTAGTCTTTCCCTGAGGTTTAATCACTAAATCATTTATCAATAAGTAGTAGGACCATAAAAAAACACTATTATATCATACTTATATACTAGACTATACTGACACTATCTAAGATCCGATGCACACCAACAAATTTGGCACCTGTACCAGCCAAATTGAATAAAAACCCTCCAGAAGCGCTCCCCAACCTTCTAAAACACAGGCGGGCGGGCCAACCGATGTCGGAGGTGCCGCCTGAAGCGGCCCGGCCTCACTGAAGCCAGAAAACCAATAAAAACACCTAATCTACTTAGAAAAATTTACTACAACTACTAAAACCCTTAAAACACAGAATTACGCTATAACAACATTGAGACATGAAATATAGAGCTAAATTAGCCCTATCTAATGTTACTAAACACTTAACCCTAAGACTTAATGTTAGACCGTAAAACACGAAAAACAAAATTAAACAGCTATCTTTTGTAACTGAACAATGAGGAAATGACCCCTTAAAACTTAGAATATGAAAAATATTAAAAAGACAGGAAATATATAGAAAAACCGGGGCTATCCAATGTTAGTACCCACATACCCGCAGTCCCAATATTCACGGAATAAAACAAGAAAAACACCCAATTCTTCAACAGATGCCAATTAAGACATGCACAAACAGCGCCAAACCACACAACAAAGGCTCCTGCCAATGTTGGAAGACCACAACGTAAAAGGTCTAATAACCCAATTATTAGCAAAAATAATTTTTGTAGATAATTGGGGTACAATGATTTCTATCCACAATTAATTTAATTGCAGATTTGTCAACATTGATACTACCTATTATGTATTTCTGTGACATGGGAAAGATAGCCCTGGAGTGGGAAATTATTATTTGAGTATTTTTATTGACAGGCTCACATTATATGTGTATTTAATTTTATTTGAGTTTTTCTAGAACTTTTTCCTGCACTTAGTCATTTAAATTTTCTATTCTCTCTCTCTTATTATTGATCTACATTTTAGGGGGGAGTTTTCTCTATAAAATGGGCTGGATTAGAGGGGGATAAAGCACCCTTTTTCCAGTATCTTATAATAATCTAGTATAGCTTACTAAATTTTTTTGGTTTAATTTATTAGTATTACTAAATAAAATTTCTAGCCACTTTCTATAGTAAAATAAAATAACTTGCCACCTTTTTTTTCCATTCTGTTTTATTTTACTAATCAGGGGATAGTATTATCTACCTTACTTCTAGACCAACCCTGATAGTAACCAAATAAATCAAAAAATCCCACAAGAGTGCAAATGAAATCATTTAACTTAATATTTTCTTTGTAAATTCAAAATTACTGTTTCTAATATGTAAATTATCATGATATAAGTATTTTAGAATCTTTATTTGTTAAGTATGTAATATCAAAGCAAAAAAAACAACTTTAAAGGATAATATCTCAGCAACCACTAAACCTAATTCACATTTTATGTGAGAAATAAAATATAGGCTTTAGGAGAGTCTTCAGTTAAAAAGACATAAAGTTTGAATAAAACTAACCCTAATTCCAACTTTTTTTTCAAAATTGCATTAAAATATTAGAAGTAATATTTAGAATTACAACCACAGGGGTTCAATCCATTCACAATTATCCAGGGAAGTGTTCTATGTAGATTTAAGTATGAATTCATGATAGAAAGTGAGACCTAGCTAACAAATGTTTGCAAAAAGTTGACTTAAGTATTGTGGAGAAAATCAGTGAAGAAGCATCCAATACTAGTCCAAATCTAATGTTCAGGTACCTGAATGAAATTTAAATATCTAGATAATTATGAGATAATAATTTTGGAAGCTCTATTCTCTAATTATTTAATATCAAAGCTAAAATAGTAAAATATTGCAAAAAAAAGACTCAACTTGGAAGATCAAAATCTCAGCAACAACTGAACCAAGCTCAAATCTGTTTGTGGTTAATTAAAGATAGGATTCAGAAGAATCTTCAGTTAAAACACCTCAAAACAACACCTGGAGCCTACTAGCAGGTTCCAATTCCTCAATCCATTTTTGAGATAAGAATCACTCAGATTTGATGCCACACAAGCTAGAATGTCTAGTGTTCAGTGCATGGTCTTTCCAGAAGAATTACAGCTGAGCTAGAACTGAATCAAAGCAAAGATAGGGATTGTCACCTGCAACCAGGTTCTTAATTTTTTTTCTGGTGAAAGGAGATTGGATTTGATTAAACCTAACCCTAATTCTTACACTTTTTTTCAAAATTTCATAAAAATTTTAGAAGTGATAGTGAAAATGACAACAGCAGGGGTACAATAAGTCCACCATTATCCAGAGAAGTGTCCTGTTTAGATTTGAGTATGCGTTTTTGATAGAAATAAATAGATATCAGAAAGGCATGAAAAAAAGGAGATGGCATTCACCTTGATGGAAAGGTAGGGAAAAATAGAGTGAGGAACAGTGAAGTTGGAATATGAGAGAAATTGAATATGGAGCAAGTGAAATCCATAAAGAATGCACTATGAACAGTGCAAAAAAGAAGGCTCAAATTTTTAGGTCAATATCTCAGCAACTGCGTGATGCAGGGAAGGATGAAAACTTCAGCTGGAAAAAGGTGATGAATCAAGAAATGAAAATGAAGGAGCTCACAGTGATGAGAAGGAAAAAAATTTGAGTTAAAAATGTTGACTAAGAAAAATTCAAAATATTCAAAAATGTAAAAATAAAATGTTTCCAAATTCAGTGAGGGGTGTGTAACAAGGATAGTTACATAGAGAGGATAATCTGTATCAAGGATGAGGTGAGAAAGGAAGGGATGTTGTGGCCAACATGTGGTTTTGAAAAAAAATTGTGCAAAAAGTGCTGATTTGAGGTCAGAACTGACACCCACCAGAAAAAAAACATGGGCACCTGATAGCAGGTTCCAATCCCCATCTTTGACTTAACTCAATTTCAGCTTGGCTGTAATTCTTCTGGGAAGATTTCACACTGAACAATGAGCACACTAGCTCACACAACATCAAATCAAATTTACTCTTAAATCAAAACTGAATATAGGGATAGGCACTTCCTGGAAAATGCCACTTGCTTTTTTGTGATGACCCATTTTTGAAATAAGTGAATTTTTTGCAAAATTTAAGTGCTGATTAGTAATTGCAGATTTTCCAGAACTGACACTCCCTATTTTTATAATATTGTATTATTTGAGATTTACTTGATATGACCATGGTTGCATGCAAATCAGTAAGCAAAAACTCAGTAATATGCAAATAGTTAATGATAATTTGATGCAAGAAGTGGAGATGCCCTAAGGGCATCTACTACCATGTCTGTAAGTTGGGTCAGTATGCATACTTTACCAATAATTGAAGACATATTCATTCACTGTTGCATTATTACCCCTCATTAACTATTCATTTATGTAAATATTGGGTACAAGTAAGTATATATACTTACAGATACTTACTTCACATCATTAAGTCACCTCCCTGCCTGCCATTTTTTTGATTTTGCAACCCAGTTGCCAATCACTTACTTACCTCCTTCCCAGTTCCTCATTTTTTTCAATTTTCATTGCAAGCCACTATACTCACTACTCATCACCAAATTTTATCCATTTTCACTGTTTTACACCAGTGGCTGCACATTCCAAGCCCCAATTACTAAAATATGCCAAGCAACCACAAGAAAAAGTGCTCTCTAAACATACAGAGGAACTAATATACTCTCAGTCTTCTGTATCAAGTTATTCATTGAACACATTGAATAACATGCATGAAAAATTAGCAGTCAAGTTTTACCTAATGACTGCCAAAGTCCCAGGGTGGAATATTAACTAAATCTGGTGAACAGTAAAAGATACTGCATAGGGTGGTTGAATGTGTAAATTCATTATGAAATGACCCAGGTAACATGCAATTGTATACTTATTTTTTACTGATATGGAAGTAGATGCCCTAACCACTTTTTTCCTCATCTATCAACTTAGTCTTTTACTTAACATTACTCATCTGTAAGGGCATCTACCATTGTGTTGGTAACACCCCACTCCATGCATACTTAACTATTACTTTGATGCATATTCCGGCACCTTGTCATTTACACCTCACATTAGATACTCATTTTGGTGAATGTTGGGTAAAAGTAAGTATATATACTTACAGATACTTACTTCACGTCATTAAATCACACCTCTCCCTGCCAATTTTTTTTTCATTTTGCATTGCTCATCAAGATACTTAATCACACCCTTGATTCCACCACTGTTTCACAAATTATCTTTTCACTTCACTATACTCACTACTCATCACCAAATTTTATCAATTTTCACTATTTTACACCACCAGCTGCACACTCGAAGCCTCAATTACTAAAATATGCCAAGCAACCACTAGAAAATGTGCTCTCTAAACACACATAGGAAATAATTTACTGTTATTCTTTTGTACCAAGTTATCCATTGAGAACATTGAATGACATGCATAGAAAATTAGCAGTTGAGGTTTTCCTAATGACTGCCAAAGTCCAAGGGTTTGATATTAACTAAATGTGGTGATTAGTAAAAAAAAACCTACGTAAGGTGGTTGAATATTGAAATTCATTATGAAATGACCAAGTAAAATTTATATTTATTATTATGGAAGCGATATCAGTGCTGTCTCCGGAGTGAACCAATTATATTACTAGGAAAACTTACCTATGGAAGCAATATCAGTGCTGTCTCCGGAGTGAACCGGAGATTACACTTAGATGCTCCATAGGTTTAAATATTAACACTAAGTACATAATTATGAAAGGTCGCCAAGTCTATTCCCTTATGTACATAACAATTATTTATCGACACGGAGACAGATGCCCTAAAACCATATATTTTCCCTTTAATGTTCCTAGTTAATATTATATTCGCACATCTTCTAGCGTATTATTGATCTGACCACTATATACATATTATAAATTACTAGCAGCATATATATGGAAGCCGATTCTGATCCAGATTACGCATTCATTCGCTTTGTCCATTTTATTTTATTTTATTTTATTTCCCTTAACTTTTGACTCATTCTTATCTTTGCTTTTAGTCTTGTCTTTCTTCTTTATTTGTCTCTAAGATGTCTTCCCTTGTCTACTTTCCATTCTCATCCTTCGTCCACGTATTACTTCTCAGTTCACTAACATGAGAAATTGACTTCTATCATTTGTCGATCAGTTAAGTTGCGACAGCTATCATGCTTCGAAACTTGAAATGGAAAAATGGTGTTAAGTGTGTGTGAGTTTTTCTATTTCAAGGATTCAAGATTTTTCTTTTCTTTTCGTTTGGCTGTTAATATTTATATTTTGATGTTATATAAATAACAAATAACTCTCAAAAACTTTATTTGATAAAGTAATAAGAGCCATTTTTTATCATCCTTTTTATTGGAAATTTCGCCTTGATAACATGTTATTGATTAAAAGCTGAACTTACTCTTCCTCAACTTCTTGTAGAAACATATGGAATTGATTTTCACTTTCTTATGGCTGTAGAAAATATCTTTCATACAACAAAACTGGCAAGTCAAGAACAGAATATCTCAGACACCAGTGAAATTCTGGAGGATATTAGGAGGCAAGCAAGAGAAAGGTTTTTGATAATTATTCAGTACCAAAGTACAACACGTGAAACAACGAAAAGAGAAAAGGAAAAAACACATCCAAAAAATAAACACGTGAAACAACGAAATGAGAAAAGGAAAAAACACCTCCAAAAAATAAAAGAAATACAAATACAACAGAAATCATGACACAATATGAGACCAAAAGTATGAATAAGAAAAATAACTAATTTACAACATTCTGGGGCTTGGCAATTTACCAACGCCATCCATTGTCATAATTGGCCCTTTTTGAAGGGCCTATCAAGACGTAGTAAGCCTCATTGATCTAAATAGAGAAACGAAATCAGAACCACATTGACCAGAAAAGCAAACAGATGATAGAAACAAACCGATTGTAACTTATGAGTGTCTCCACCTTTGTCAGGGTGAAACTTCAGACTGCATTTTCGATAGGCCGCTTTTATTTCGGACGGAGTTGCAGTGGATGGGATCTCTAGAAGCTGCAAAGTCAAATAATTAACACCTATCTGTTTATTTTGTGGGTGGTTTATTGCTATATTGATCAACAAACTTTGTGAAACCCTTTGGGGTCACTCGAAAACTCTCTGAATGAAGAGCCAGAAATATTCTTGCCACTGCCAGTTGAAATCCATTTATCGTCTGCCCCCAAATTGAACTTCCGAAGAGTGTTTTGGTATTGAACTCTAACTTCGGCCAATTTGATTTGACTATGCTCCCATCCAAACCTGAGCAAGATAGTCAACTGCTCGTAGTCTATAAAACCTTGGTGATAGGTTGTTGGATGGTTACTGTGGCATTTAGCCTGAGCACGCAGATACAATGATTGGATGATCAAGGGTCTCATCCTACGATGAGTACTTTCAAGGCCAACTCGATCGTATATGAAATTGGTCTCGGGAAAGAGTGACCTTTTTACAAGCCTCAATACCTCATCAAGGTACGAGGATGACCCCTTTGAGCGATAATTCTATATAGGATAAATCCATAATGAGGCCCAAATAGCAAGAAACATTTTATCACGATAATCACACACCTGGTAAGCAGCCTCAGCGCCGATAGTTGCCACATACTTGCGATGCAATTTGTCCAGTGGATACTTTAAGCCCGCCTTCCAAACAGCCTCACATGCACTAGCTATAGACTCCCGAGTCGATTCATCAATCTTTTGATTAATAATCTCGAAATAAGAGGAAAGAAGTGCGATACGAAAGCAAACATATCTAAAAATAATTTTATAAATTAGATAATTGAAAGTCAGAAGGAAAACACAAGAAGCATATTATTGAAGTGACTCACTTAATGATGGATCTATCAACCAACAGGCCTGGATTCTTATCGGCCATTTTCAGGTACTGGCTAGCTTTACTAAAATCCAGTTCTCCATAGCTAATCAGTCCTTTCAGATATAAAACCTCTGGGATTGATTCGCCATGAGTTAAAATAATGGCTCTAGAACGACAGAGAAATCAGTTTGGCAATGGCAGGATCAGATCAATTAAGATACTTACTTTACCGTATCCTGAGCTTCATCTATGAGACCTCCCATAATCTCTCCTTCGGCCCTCCACAGTGCCCAACGCAAAGGCAGGCAAAAATCACCTCGACACCACCTAAAGCCCCATATTCTGGATCTATCAAGGAAAGATTTGATGATCTCAATAACCTCCGACCAATTCTCTCGTGCTCTCGCCTCTTGAACACGGGCAGTTGTCTCTCTCACCACACTAATCAAAGACTCAAATTGGAGTAATTGCGGGAACCTGGGATCACTTGGATCGATTTCCAATTCATTAAAAGGCATGCGCAACATATTGAAATAGTGTGGTGCCTCGGCAACATCCAAAGCAGAAAGGAAGCACTTTAATAACCGCAGAACACGTTTTTGAGCTGCGAGTTTATAATCGTCGGGAATGTTGCTGCTCGCGCTAAGTTGGCAGGCCTGTCTCAAATCCGCTATTGCATTGTCGTGTAAACCTAGCGTCATATAGGCGGCTGCCCTGTTACCTAGAGAGATGCAAGAGCCGGCCAAAAGAGGATCATGTATTTCGCCAGCTTTAGAGTAGAACTCGTAGGCTTCAGTGTAGGCATCAATCGCCTCTTAAAATACATGATAATTCAAAATCACGTTACTATCGAAATTGATAATCACTTTACACTACTGAAAGGGAATAATGAAAATCAAATCATATGACTTACACTGTACTCCCCCAAATTATAACAGGCATTTCCTCGCTTTTTTACTTTTAAGCCTTTTTCAGCTGACAATCTTCGTGTGTCAACTAGAGCAAGAGTCGGAAGGTTTTCTTGCAAGGAGCTATCTAAAGAGCTCGATAGATTCCTTCTGCACGTTTCTTTAGCTCTGACCTCATCAGAAAATCTTCCCTCCGCATCTGGTTTGAATTCAGGTTTTTCAACTTTAGGATTCAAACCCTTAGTGCGTTTTGTTTTCCGAGAGATGGCAGAACTTGCTGTAAGAGTTGCACACGCTTTTTTCTCAGCGTAAGGATTCTCATTTTCAGAATGTTCTTCAAATGAAGACGGATGAGATCTTTTGCCACCCACAATAAAATTAGTAAATGAAGATATAATCGGGACATTGGGAGTGAATGATTTCGAAAGCGGTGGGTCAATACGCGTGGAGGGTGCTAAAGGTAAACTTGTTATTTTATGAGTAGTAGTCTGCTTGGAAGTGCCTCTGACAAAAAAATTTTGTAAATGAGGATATAATTGGGACGTTGGGAGTAGATGATTTTGAATGCGGTGGGACGATCCGCATGGAGGGGGCTGAAGGTAAGTTAATTATTTTACGAGAAGGAGTTTCCTTGGAGGAGGAGACTGGGGCAGCATTATTCAAAAATGTAGAGGTTTCAGAGTAGCCTAAAGTGGCTGTAGGTGGAGGAGAGGCAGAGCAGCGTCTCTGACGTTTGGTTTGGGGCTCAGGCGAAAGGCAAGGAGTAGATGATTGAGATAGCTCTTCAGAAGAGACAGAGAGACGGCGCTTAAAATGATATTGGAAGCGCAATAAGACATGATAATAAAAAAAGAGTTTTAAATAAGTATCACGGCAGATAGATAGAGTGGAAATGGGGTATCAGAAAATATAGGTGGGCGATTAGAGGAGAATGTGAACAAGTTGACAAAAAGCTTAGTAAGAGATATATACGATAGGATGAGATGTAGAGCAAACAACTAGATCCAAGACTAGATAGTGTTGGAGAAATAAGTGGCGAAAACCTCAGCGCATTATATAGACAATCCATAGGCACTACTACACCTCAAATCTTAGTTCTCTCTACAAGCCCTGTGCCCTCGTTTACAATAGTATATTTTTTATTCAGGTAAACGTAATCGGCAAGTGAATTTGTGTAAGGCTGAGATTAAAGAAAAGCGCCTCAATCTTGCCACCGTATGGTTAGGTTTGGAAAGATTCTGATCATTTCAACTACCATTGAATTGCGTTTTAAAAAAAACTCTTCCATCTTCTTCTTGGAATCCTATTTCTCACTGCCAAACCTAGTTTTTTGCATGTACTTACCGAGGATCGGTCGTTATTTCAGTTTTTGCTATATTATTAGGCAACAAAAGTTTTCTCGTGACTCTATAGAATACATGGAAAGTCGACGGTCTAGACAAAACACAACACAAAAGGCTACGCAAAAGGAGATTTGGAGAAATGAAGTCCTCATAACAACCCAAGAAGAAAATTTACAACATATACAACTCGCCAAAAAATATATATATATATATATATTGCCGCCCAGAACGAATCTTTTTTTTTCCTAACACTATAGACCACAATGCGTTTTCCAAGTATTGTACTATGCAACCACCAACGTGCATGGCCTCAATTTATCTCATTAGAAACAGTAGATTACACAACAAATATAAATCATGCCAGAAAAACTTGATAAATGAAGCACAGCTTTAGCAACATTCATATCGGAAGCTGATATGAAAAAAAGGTTTGTGACTGCAATCATAAAACCTCTTGTTGAGTTGAGCTCTCTCAGGACATATTCCAGTAATCAGTTGGAATGTCTCTATCCGCCACAAAATTTAAAATATTGTGAAAATGCAGCCACAAGTGCATTGCAAAGTCTTTGCTTAAATCCGAGAAACCTCTAGGGTGCAAACTTAATCGGAGCCTTGGTGGTGAAATGGATTGAGAGGAGAAGTAAAAAATGGTGGGAAAATACAATTATAATTTTAAGTTTTTTTTTTCGTAGTGCTTGATTCATTTTAAAGCTGATTAACTACATACAGCTATTTGGGAAAAGCTTGCTGTGTTTTTGCCTTCCACTACTCGCCAAAAACATGAGTTTAAGCCGCTTTTGGCGGGGGATGAGGGGCAAAAAAAGAGCAAGGTTTTTCCAAATAGCTGTATTATTTTTGACTGGATAAACACCAGAAAAAAAAGTTAGACACCTTCTAGCAGGTGCCAGATTTTTTTCTCTGGTGAAAGTTTCACTTGTATTCTTATTGGAGATACCTGTGTAGTGCAATAGTTAGCACCTTTTGAAGTTGTCCTACATTACAATAGCAATTATTATAACCACAAAGACCTTTTAAAGGCGAAATTTTAACAAAGGCTTTTTAAGCAGTTATCAATGAACAAGTAATTATATAATACAAATGCTATTATTTTATGACTTTAACATTGACGAGAGGGATAGATTGTACGTTCAAAGAACTTCATTAATGAGTATCATAAAATTTCCATTGATCTGTCAATCAAAACGAAACATTATACTCGATTAATGCTCGGACTCTAGTGTGGCTAGCTCTTCCTGTGAACACCAAGAGATGTGATGCCAAATAAAGCGTGGTTAAAAGAGGTGATATTAGAAAACAAATCCATCACAAATGTATTGCCTGGTCTAGCAATCCCCTCACCTTTGTCAAAAATCTGCCTCTTTTGCCCCTCGGCCGTTTCATAGCATGTTCATGACGTGATTCGTGTAAATATGGCTGGTTATTTTTTATGAAAGTATTTATAAAGTTACACAAGATCAAAAATCAATTCAAACCAGATCGTGATTTCAAAAATACAATTGGAGACATATAAAAGTTACAGAAAATTCAAATGTGAGTGTACCAGCTAGAATTTTCCTCACCTTTCGTCTATTGAAGACAATCCGTCCCAGCTCCTCCAAGCGAGTTCTATCAGCTCTTCTCTTTAAGATCCTATGGTATTGTTTTGCGTTTACAAACATTGGCTCTCCATTACTTGTTTCCTTCCGTGCAGCAGAGATTCCAGCTGCACCAGGTCTGTCAACTGGCAATGAAGATAAATGTATAGTTTGAGATTTGGATGCCTTTAGAGGGCATCCGGAGGGAGGAGGAGAGATTGGAGCAAGCATTGCCTCTTCAACAGCAGCACTTGTCTCGGGGTCGTTGTCATCCAATTCAGCAGGGTTATTGTCATCATCATTATCTTCTGCTTCTGCTTCTTCTTCTTCTTCTGCTTCTTCTTCTTCTTCTTCTTCTTCTTCTTCTTCTTCTTCTTCTTCTTCTTCTTCTTCTTCTTCTTCTTCCTCTTCTTCTTCATCATCCTCAATCAAAGGAACTGCAATCTCAAGGAAGTCATCTGGATGAAGCAGAGCTGAAGTGAAGGCAGTTTGGCGAGAATTTCGTGCATCCTCAAGCGATGAAGCATGGCGTTTGCTAGCTTGAATGGATGAGGAATGATGATTAAGACCAATGCGATCTTTCTGAGTAAATGCGGTAGCCTTTTTACCACGTAATTCTTCAAAAATATTACAAGTACTTATAGCCTGAGGGAGATCGAGGGTGGATGATGATGAATGAGAGTGGAGATCTTCAAGTTGGGTCAGAGAATAATGACTAGAGGTAGAAGATGAAGGAGAAAACTTTGCTTTGCGATTACGATTAAGTGCATGAGAGAGTGTATGCTGTTTTGAGGATTGAGGATTGAGATATGATGGGCTGGCATCTGAAGAGCAGGATGTCTCCAAAGAAGAATACGGGGACTGCCAGATAGAAAACATAAGCAAATCAAATGGGATGCAAAAAATCTGCTGGATGGCATACAAAATCCGAATGTTGGAATGTGGTGTTGAGATGGGTGACCATTTGAAAAGGATGTAAAAAGATGGACAGGAGTTGAGAATATTCGGGTAATCAGAGAGTCCCAGACATTTCGCACTACACATATATTCATTCAGTTCAAGTTTACATGTATCTATGCTTGATTTTCTTAGCTGTCACTCGACATAATTGTGGGTGGAATGTTCTGGGAAGATCTTGTTTAGCTTTTGTTCTCATTTATGGAAATTAGTGTTACATTACTTAATCTTAGTGCACTCCCAAAATCTTTCAGCAGGTTGTTACAGCACTTTGAGTGCAGTGTTGGTGTTATTGCCTATCAAGCCAATGGTTGACTAAGCATCCCTCAAGTAATGTCTCAGCACCGAAACTGGCCTACCCAGCACCCAATCAATTCCATCCCCCTCCACCCTCCCTATTCACCCCATCCACCAGATCAGTTGATTCCCTCCTGCTCTTCATTTTGGCTTTTCTTGCCCACTTCTTCCTACACAGTAACACCAGTAAAATAAAGCGACATTTTGCAGTCAGCTCATTTATTATGACCTGGGAACCAATCTGTGTATGTGCTTTAGTCAGTTAGAGTTTCTCAAGAAAGCCTCTGGCTGACCTTAACAGTAAATGGTGGTTGAGCAGAGATTGTTATTTGGTGCTTTTGTTGTGGGGTTTCTTTAGATTTTTTGTGAAGTTTTAGTTGACTTTATGGCTTAGCCACTATTTTTCTTAGTTTAGTTTTATCTGTGAAGACTCTAGTGCTAGTCTACATTATTTCTTCCATGCCTGTTTTTTCAGATTTATTGATTCATTGGGAATATTCAAAGGCATTGCCAGCTTTCAGGTAATACATCATTAATGACTGCTCAGGATTGATTTTGTCATTATGTCTAGTATATAAGTATGATATAATAGTATTTATTTATGGTCTTACTACTTATTGATAAATTATTTAGTGATTAAACCTCAGGGGAAGATTAATAAAATAGTTATACTCAAATAAAACTCACAATACTTGGATTTAAATGTGTGCTTAGTGGTGGAAAATAGCTAAATAGAATATAGTTATAGCTTATATAATGATAATATCAACTTATAAAAGGCTTTACAATATATTTCTAAATGTTAATAATTGTATTGAAGTGTTTTATTGATTTGTAGTAAGTAATTGATGATGAATAACTGTCAAAATCCCTCCTTACTTATACCCAAATCCCCTGGAGTGCACAGACCTTCAATCCAGATGATGTCACTGCTATCCCTGGCAATTACAGCACTGTGAGGGCCCATCACCTCCCCATGGCGTCCACTTCAAGCAGATTCAACACCCAGACCTCCAGTAAGGACCCTCCATCACAATTAATGATAACACAGACCCAAAACATAATTAGAAAATCCAGATAAAAGCGGATACCATAAAGAAACAGGCAAAATAAGTAATCTAAAAGAGATAAAATGAAACCCAAAGCATATAAAGGAAACAAATGAAATGTCCAAGCCCCCAATAACATCCCCAAGCATCCACATTAACCCAGCAATGACCTCCCAACCTATAAATCCGTGAATATCCATGCAAGGAAACAGATTAAGTTGTCAAAACTGAGTGTATGCACCTGATATAGATGTCTATGCTTCTATAGGTGTTGTGAATCCACTGATTACGTCCATATGACCTAAAATAAGCAGAAAAACAAAGGTTATAGGCTATTAAGAGGCTAAAACCCACTTATAGACCTAAATATACATAATAAACTGCATATCTCACTGAATATGAGCTTTATGTATACATTTAAGCTTATGTATGTCAAAAATTACTTAATATCACTTAAGATAAGTATATTATGACTCCATTAACACCTTAATAAGTATTATTAGGCTATGGATAAGCTATTTAAACTATTATAAGTTATATAATAGTGTAATAATTATATATATATGTATTATAATCATATATATAATTGTTTTAACCTTATTTTTAAGATAGAAGCTTAATGTACTTAAGGTTATCTTATTTTAAGTATAAGAAATACTCAGTCCTAGGGATATCTAGGCTGACAGATTTCATATTGCTTAGCAAATCAATCCCAACTGTCTTGGCGATTTCACCTGCATGAGTTATGAGTTATGGAAGAATATTGCATAGTGGTTTTTTTAGTTTATTTTGGGGATGCCAAAAGTATTTTTCATATGGTTTTGATAGTGAGAAATCAAAGAGTTGCAAAAATTAATTATATTAGTTTGTCTCCTTTTCATTAAGGGGTTTGATGCTCATATATTAGGGGGTATCAAAGCACTTAGATTTGACCTTAATCTTGTCTGGACCCAAATTATGAATGGAAAAAGATTCTTATCCACTATCCCCAGGGCTAGTGAATAAGAAAATTAAAACAACCCATTTATTATTATCTAATCCCCCAATTTATAGTCATAATGATAGATCCAAGAAAAAAAAAGTCTGAGTAAAGTCAAACTTTGATATGAGCCACCCCAAATAACCCATTCATTCTCAAAAAAAAAAAAAAAAAAAAAAAAACACACACAGACAATCACCACAGAAAATCTGGGGGTGAACTGCTAGCAATCCCCTCTCTTTGAACTCAAGAGTGTCTCTTATTATTCCAGGGTTATTCTCACATTATAGCAATATACAAAATTGTATTGGAAGTACATTTATTCTCAGATTGATTATAGACAGAATATCAACTGATTCCAAATTATGCACAAGTTGATCCTCCAGAACTTGATTTTGGTCCTCTCCTAAGCTTATGCATATATAATAATTCAGGATACTTGCTCTATTAAATTTGATAATAAAATAATATATTGATGAATTTATATAAAAAATAATTATTATGTAAGATATTAAATTATAAATTTAGGCATCATAGGAGGGCACTTAATAGAACTTAATTATACTATGTGACACCTTAATACTATATCACACAGTTTGAAACATTTAAAACAAAATGTGTCATGATGGGCAATGAAATTGCTTGGAAAGACACTTTCAAAATTAATACTGACCATAATACACAAATATAAAACCTTGGAATCTATCCAATAAAAGATTTTCCTTCTGATAAATGGATTTTTCTCAGTTACTCCCTGTTATAAAGTGTCCTTGTGAGGTTTGTCTGACCTTCAGGGGGATAATTTGGCCACATCAAACTACTTCTATTTCCATGATTGACAAAAATATCATCCTCATTCCCATCTAAAGAGTTGATCTCATCTGACTGTGGCTGATCAAAGGGGTCCACCACAAGTTTAGCCAAAATTTTGGTGAACACTTTTTTGATGGATAGTGACTAACTGGTGCTTTCCAAAATTTTCCACCTGAAGTTAGGCTAAAATTCTGGAGGATAAATTTATTATGAATACCAAATTAACTGAATAATACTTTTTCCCTAGCTACTCTGCATCATAAAAGTGTCCAACTGAGGTTTAGCCATAATTCAGGTAGACACTTTTGGAAAGGCAAAGTCTGATGGGTTTAATATCTATATATGGCAATAAGTATGAGTTTTTTATCAATATGGATTTAGAATTAATTTAATATGGCCAAAGTGTCCACCTGAAGTTTGGCCAAAATACAGGTGGAATTTTTTATGAGGATTACTTGATGAAATGAAGAAGACTTGCAATTACTTTGCATCATAAAATTTTCAAACGTTGTAGACAATCCTATAGTACTAGTTATAGGCCTTGACCAAGGGAGTTGGAGAAAAACCAGAGAGAAAATCCCCTGTCCCCTTAGAAAAGTAGAGTGAGATTTACTTGCTAAAGTAAGTTGGTTCCTGTTTTGCTAAAGCTACTTTTCAACACACTTGACTGCTTGATGAGCCAAGAAAGTAGTCCCCAGATAGACTACCAGACCAAAGAACTGAAATGTAGAACAATGTCCACACCAGAGACAGCAAAGATACTTGATGTAGGCTGCAAATCCACACCAGAGACAGCAATAATACTTGCTATAGCTTGCAAGACTATAACAGAAAAAAAAGTTGCCAAAGTTAAGTTAAATGAAGAACTCACTTGCAACAAACACAGCCAATTGTGGCCAGAAAACAGTGAAAACTGAGTGAGGAACAATGAGATCACCTCCGGATGGTTGTATGATGATTAAGGTTGCCCCAAACTGTCTTATTCACTATGTACGCACAGACCACTAACTAAGAGCCCATGCGCACCCACCAATCTGGCGCCTGTACCCGCCAAATTGCATAAAAAACCCTCCTGGAGCGCTCCCCAACCTCCTAAAACAGAAGCGGGCGGGCTGCCCGACGTGGGAGATGCCGCCTGAAGCAGCCCGGCCTCCCTGAAGCCAGAAAACCAATAAAAACCACTAATCTACTTAGAAAAATTAGCTACAACTACTAAAACCTTTAAAACAGGGAATTTCACTATAACAACATTGTGACATGAAATATAGAGAAAAATTAGCTCTATCCAATGGTACTAAGCACTTAAGGTTAGCCCGTAAAACACGAAAAACAAAATTAAACAGCAATCTTTTATAAATGAAAAATGAGGAAATGACCCCTTAAAACTCAGAATATGAAAAATGTCTACAAGAAATAAAATATAGAGAAAACCCAGGGCTATCCAATGATAGTACACACATACCCGCAGACCCAATATCCATGGAATAAAACCAGAAAAATACCCAATTCTTTAGCAGATGTCAATTAAGACATGCACAAATTGCGCCAAATCACACAACAAAGGCCCCTGCCAATGTTGGAAGACCACATCCTCCCTCCAATTGAGAATTTACACATTCTTTCTTCATCCAACCACCATGTTTAACCTTCTTCCCAAATCTGCCTCTGAAATGGGCCCCTGCCAATACTGCATCGACAATAATTTAATCTGCGCCATGACACCACCTGTCCATCCATACAGAACGTCCTGAAATGTCTGCCACTACAGAAAGAAGACCTGCCACAGACCTGGTCCACTTTCTTCCACAACAGATTCACCTCAACCTCAACCTGGTCCTTCTTCTTCCAGCACCAAAAGATCTAGGCCATCCATCCTGATAGCCAGATTAATCAAAAAGCTCCACCCTTCCCAGAAGAGTGCCACAACCCATAAAACAACTAGTTCCCCCATCCCTGGTCCATCTGATGGTAAAGAACATTCATTTCTTCCTTCAACTTTAAAACTGATAACTCCTCAGTTCCTCCCTCTTCTGATAGTGATGATAACAATGTAGGATCCATTGCACCACCAACACCAACGCACTTGCCCACTATCAAGGCAAAGTTCCAACAACACACATCTCAACAGAAACAACTTCTGCTTCACTACTTCCAATCCACTCCTGCTAGAGATCCACAGGACATTGAGAACAGAAGAAACCTCATTCACCAGTTCAAGGCTAATTCTGAACACTTCATTACATCTGTTGATTCCCACTATAATTCCACTAGTACTTGAGTTTGATTCAGAAAAGAAAAATTGACCACACCCTCTATACGATGTAACCACAAACAACCCTCAGTTTTAAGTCTTGGGGGACCATCCTCATTCTATAGTCTTGGGGGACTCAAAAACCCTCAGTTTAAAGTCTTGGGGGACTCAAAAACCTAAATCATAAACCCAGAACCAGAGATCAACCACATTAAGACACAGAGAAAAAACTAACATTCTGGGGTAATTGTGAATAGAGCAGCCAGCCCATCAATTACCCCCAAACTGGCCTTTGCTAAATTCGGAGGCTCCCCCTGTGGATACCCTCCACCAATATTTCAAAACCAACTCCACAACAAAAACTTTTTCCTCAGTTTATAGTCTTGGGGGACTTACAACCCTCAGTTTAAAGTCTTGGGGGACTAACACAGTGTTCAGTTTAAAGTCTTTACGGACTAACCTTGATAAAATTATGAAACCAGCCAGTTTAAAGTCTTGGAGGACTAAAAGAAACCAGATTTCAGTTTAAAGTCTTGATGGACTGATCTTGATACCATAGAATTTTCAGTTTAGAGTCTTGATGGACTGTCTTGATAATATAGCTTTTTCAGTATAGAGTCTTGATGGACTGACGGAATTTTGCATAAAATGGACACAGCCAATTTCATGCAGCACACCTCTACAGCCAACCTTCTGAACTTCCACCTTCACTTCATCATCTACCCATAACTGACAAAAATCTCCTCCTATCCCTTTTCATCATCTTTTCTCACCACAGATCATGGCTGGATCTCCTGATGTTAACCCTTCTACTCTCCCTTGCTTCACTGCTCCCAAGGACTATGCCTGCAAACAGTGCATCCACATGTGCAGACCTTGCACATTCACTCTTCCAAATCCTGAATCCAATTCTACAACAGGGCTTTTGACTCTTGTTATTCCAAAAAGAAAAGATGTGACAGAGACGCAAACTACCCTATTCCTCTGCCTTCTCACAAATACATCTCCAGATCCCCTACCAGATCCCCAGAGCTTGGTCCTTCCTCTTCCTCTCTATCTTCTTCTCCTTCCAGAAGATCCAGAAGCTCAGCTTCCTCCACTCTTCCAAAATACCAGCCTTAGCCTCACAAGAAACTGCTTTTATCTCCGCCAAATTAGCTCCAAAAGCTTCAAAATCAACTCCCAGGCTTCTAGACCACATCCAGGCGGCCCGTCCGCCTCACCAAACAGTGAAAATCAGGGCCAAAACCTCCAAAAACGGCCAGAAAACAGCCAAATTCATCCAGAAAACAACAACAACTCAACCCAACTACCTCCTACTGCTCCCAGAGCAATGCAATCCACCCTTCTAAAGTCCAAAAGCACCAAAATTTACCAGATTTCTAAGAGAACTGCCAGAGAACCCCAAGAAGAAACCAGAACACCACACACTGCTCCACAACAACAACTTCGTCCCCAACTAAGACAAAGAAACTACACATCTCCTCTGTCAGCCAACTACTCTTCTGACAGTTCCATCTCTTCAAATTCTTCATCCAGAAGAGAGCAGTCTGCTTCCAAATCCCCCTCTCCTGCTCCATCCTTTAACAACCCTGGTACTCCATCACCAGCACCTCCTCCAGCTGAATCCAACAGAAATAACAACCACAACAACAACAACAATCTCACTGCTCCAACTAGGCCCCAGGAACATCAGAATCCTAGTTCACCTTCTCAGGATCCTTCAGAGGAAGACCATGAAAATCCATATCTTTCCCTAGTTGATCCACCCACTATGACCATTACAAAATCGTCAGAGATCCAAATCCCAGCTGCTTACAGATTTGATGAGCTTCCAATCTGTAAGTACCAATATAATTTATCCCATTTCTTCAACAAAAATAATTACTGATCCAATTCTTCTTGTCTAGTTGGCACACCTCCTCCTGAATCTATTATTTGAGTTGGCCAACCTCTTGAAACTTCTTTGACCCTGGATTATGGAGACATGAAGAAACACCTAAGCACCATGTGTTCCAACATGCTAAAAGCCTTTGCCCTCCATGGACCTTTGAATGACTTTGAAAAATCCCTGAGAAGGCGCCTACTGGACGACCACTGGAAAATGTCTAGGATCATTAAACACACCCTCCAGCACTTCATTCCTACCTCTTCTTCTTCCTCCTCTAAACTTCCCTCTAGTCCAATTCCTGACCATTACAATCCCTATAATCTCTCCAGCAGGATGCACTTCAAAGAACACAGTGCTTCCCACAATCCCAACAAAAAAAAACGTCATCACAATCCGGACCAGCCTCCAGAAGCTTCATCATCCAGAAAATGAGCTCCTGCAAAAAATTAGAAACATAATAATAATATAAAACAATTAATAAAAATAATTTCAGAATTTTTTTTTATTTTTTTATTTTTTTATTTTTTTTACTACTAATATACTAAATTAAAAAATTTATAAATAAAATGAAATGAAATAACATAAATGAAATAAAATAAAATATAAAAAACAATAGAAATGGTATCCCCCAGCCAATTGATGAGCTGATCCCCTGATACCTTACCCACATCCAAGTGCACCTTGATGTGGATACTCAATTAATTCTTTTAAATGGTTAACAGAAAACAAAATTCAAAAAATTTAGAGATTCAGAAAATAATAAAAAATAATGAAACACAGAAACACATGAAATAAATAATAAATTAAAATAAGAAAATAGCATTGCCCGGCCAATTGATGAGCCTTTCCCCACCAATGCTTGCCCACATCCAGGTGACCCTGATGTGGTAACACCCTATACTTTTGATTTTTGTAATTTTAAACAACCCCCATAAAAAAATTAAAAGAAAAAAAGAGAAAAAAGAAAATAATCTAAAACTGCTATCTAGCAAAAACATAACTGCAAAATCAAAGAAAGTCCAGCTCCATAGATGGCCCAATAAGAGAAAGTCCGGTCCATAGAAATGATCACTGGGTGGGCCCCCTCCAATAAGTAAAAATGATGGGAGACCACCAGTGATCCACCACCAATCTGAAAGAACCAAAGATTAAGAAGCCAGTCCCAAACCAGTTTAAAGTCATAGCGGAATTCTGGGGTAACTGTTCTACAGAGTAGCCAGCTCATCAGTTACCCCCACACTTGCCAAAATGAAATCTAGAAGCACCCCCTGGGTACCTTCTAACAAAAACACAACGTCCAACACAAAAAAAAACAAAAACCAATAAGAGTGAAGAGTCCGGCACTTGAAAACCAAAGAAATTTCAAGTTTAAAGTCATAGAGGACTAAAACCTGTGAAAAGAAACCAATACTAGGGTTCAACCAAATTAAGAGAAAGGGTTGGAAACAGACAATCTGGGGTAACTGTTGATAGAGCAGCCAGCCCATCATTCACCCCTTCACTTGCCAAGATCAAATCTAGAAGACCCACCCATGGGTACCCTCTAACAAAAGTTTCCAACAAACAGATGCATAGCATCACCACAAAAAACCAAAATTAAAGAATGGTCCGTAGTTTATCCTCATTGCGGAGTCAATCTTCTTCATGCCTAGTGCCTCTAGGATAAAACCTCTTCACTTGGTCTGCAGCCACTCTCTTTTTCAAGACTGCACCATCCAACTCTTCCAAAAAATAAGAACCTCCAGACGCCTGAAATCTGACTCTGTAAGGTCCATTCCATCTGTCAGCAAACATTTTCCCCCACTGACTCTCCAAACTTCTATTATACACCAAAACAAAACAACCAGGTTTCAAGGGATTCCTGAGTCTATGAGCCAACTTCTTGTCCCAGTATCTGACTGATTGATTCCTAATCTTCATCATTCTAGAGTATGCCTTCTCTTGACATTCCTCTTTACATTCTAACTGTTGCATTCTGGCACAGAGAAAATCATCTGTTGAGTGCACGTCATCCCAATAAATTCCAAGATAAGAGACAGCTTCCAAGTCCACTGGTAGAACGGCTTTCTGACCAAACATTAACTCATAAGGGGAATAGCCAGTTGTCCTCTTCACAGTGACCCTATCAGCAAATAACACCAAGGGTAAATAATGCCTCCACTTTTCCGCACTATCTCCGCACATCTTCACCAAAGCATTCTTGATAACTTGATGGCCCCTTTCAACCATGCCTTCAGCTTCAGGATAATACGGTGTAGCCACTCTAACCCTAGAACCAACACTAGCCACAGCTTCTTTAAATTTGGCACCAAACTATGGCCCACCATCAACAGTCACCAACTTCATCAACCCATACCTATAAATCCACTCCTTCTTCAAAAACTCTGCCACATTCTTGGCAGTCAAATTAACCAGAGGCACTGCCTCAACCCAACCAGACAAATCATCCCTAGCAACAATCAAGTATTTATACCTGCCCTCTTTAATATGGACAGCATCCAGACTGACTCTTCCAAAGACAGTTGATTCACCAGTAGCACGGCCCACCTCTTTAGGTTTCAAATGACTTCTTCTTTGACATTCTTCACAAGATTGAACCCAAACCTGCACAGCCAACTTCATACCCGGCCACCAAAATCTGTCTGCTACTCTTCTATAAGTCTCCCCAAAGCCTCTATGACCAAGGTCTTCATGCAAAGACTTCAAAACCAATTCTTGACCCTTCTTCTGAGTCACCACCACTTGAGGGTTTGGATGTCTCCTCCTCATCAACCGCCTTCCTGACACGTAGAATCCAGGACTCTTCTTCTTGATTGCCAACCAAGTATCATCATCACAACTATCTGGCCTCTCCAAGGTCAACAGATATTCCACCAAAATAAAATAAAACCCAGACTGACCCCAGGTCTCATCTTCAAAAACCAACAAAACAACATCCAAGGGTACAACTCTGTCATCAAAATCACCAGTGTGAACATGAGCCAATTGAGCAGCCCAACCAGGACACCAATCCTTAAATTTTGGCACGTCCTTCTCTTTCCACTGAACCTTGTGAGAATCCAGTTCACTAACAAAAACACCCTTTTCCAATTTTGAGCTGTCCCAAACAACAACTCCATCTTCATCAACAAAAACATCCTGATCACCAGAATCAAGATCAGATCCAGCCAGTTTAGCCTCTTGGGGAAGGTCAGAAAAATCATCCAGTTTAGCCTCATGGGGGAGGAGAGAAAAATCCTCAGCACCCTTTGTGCTGGCCCTAAACACTAGAACATCTTCGTCAAACTCTTCAGAATCAGAATCCTCATCTGTAGGTGGCCTCCTTGATAATCCATCAGGCATAGTAAAAGTTTTACCTGGTTTGTGTACCAGGTCAAAAGAAAAATGTTGAATAAATGCCACCCACCTAGTCATTGGAGCATTTGAAAGACTAGGTGTATTGATCATCTGAACCAAAGATTTTGCATCCACCTGCAGCTCAAAATGCTGCCCCCACAAAACCGTCTGTAGCTTCTTTAAAATTTTAGCTACGCCACACAATTCCAACTTAGGTTGAGAATACCTAGATTCCACCTCGTTAAACACCACAGACTCATACCTTACTGGCCTGACCCTCCCAGTCTTATCCTCCTGAGACAAAACAGCACCAGCAGCAATATAAATTGAGTCCACTGCCAGATAAATTTTTCCAGAACCAACACCATAATCCAACTTGTGAAAAATTATATCTTCACCAACAACCTTTTTCAACTTCTGAAAATCCTCTTCACACTCTTCAGTCCATTCCCAATCTGCATCTTTTCTGGTCAACCTCCTTAAAGGTGAAGCCAACAAAGAAAAATCCTTAATAAAAATTCTGACATATACACATACACCCAAAAACCCTCTGACTTCAGTAGTATTTTTAGGCCTTGGCCATGACAGAATTTTATTAATCTTCTTCTTTGCCATAATCCTTCTCTCTTTACATACCACATGACCCAGAATTTCCAAAGCAGGAACACAACAACAGAATTTTGACCCTGAAATGGTCAAACCAGCCTCTTCAATCCTGAACAACACTCTCTCTAGAGTTATTGCATATTCCCACACAAACCTCCTTATGCCAGGGTTCTCCGCTAACACCTCATTACCATAATCAGTGGATGGTCCTTTAATTCCACCATCATCAATAAAAATACCAGCATGAGTAGGAACCTCATCCTGCAAAATCCAAGCCATCTGTGCTTGATAAACTGCCACTGAATTAGTTGCTCCTTGAGGCAACCTAGTGAGCTGAAATCTTCACAAAGGAGTCTCAAAAGTTGTGAGAGGCCTTGAATCCGTATGTAGTTCCCTCTCATCATAACCACCCATAATATCACCCAAGCCATAACACACCCTTCCAGCAAAAGCTTCAACAAAATCCTCTGAACTTGGTGGCATACCAGCGTCCTTGATAGTGACTCTATTCAAGGCTCTAAGATCATGAACCACCCTCAACTTTCCATTCTGCTTCTTTACACAGAACACCGGACTTGAGTAACTTGATGTTGATTGTTCATATAACCCAGTCCTGACTCTTTCCCTAACAATCTCTACAAAATCTTCTCTAATAGCGGCTGGAATCGGAATAGGTTTGATTTGCCAAGGCTCATGACAAACCACAGGAATCAAGTAAGGTTCCCCATAAGAGTGCTTCAATACACCCCTTTCCTCCTCAACAAATGCCACCGCTTTTTCCCTTAGCACAATAACGTGCAACAACAACTTCTTTTCTTCCTCAGACAACCACCCATCAGGACCAAAATTAACAACTTTCAATCTTTCCATGGTCACCCTAGCCGTCTCTACAAATTCTGGAGGATTCTTCACCAAAGGAGTACAGTACGGATCTCTTGACAAAGGAGGTCTCTTCAAAGGCGGATTCAAACCCACAGGAATAGGCTCATTGACAGGCCTAATCTTCTGCGCTACCTTCTTATACTTTGCCGCTCCACCTTCAACTTGAGGGATCTTCAGGAAATCTTCACCACCAGACCTGGAACAAATACCAAGGGTTTCCCCATTGCTCACATGTGTGGCCAAGGTAATGTTTTTGAAAGGTGTAGAAGAAACTCTAGCAGTGCACAATTGGGAGGACTTACTTTTACACCCCAATCTCACCACTCCAAAACTTTTCCGCATATCTTTCAATAAAGATATATAACCAATCTTCTTCTTTGAACTTGAATTAAAAATAATTAAAAATCTTGAGAGAGAACAGAGACTTGATAAAAAACTTGATGAATACTTGCAGAGAAGAGAAACATTAAAAAGAGAAAGTTGAAAATCCACTTGGTATATCTCCAAGGGAGCTGACCTACTACAACCTGGGATTTCCTCATCTTGGGGAGAGGTTGTAGCACTAGGGTGATCAGCCCTCATTACTCTAAAAAATACAGACTCTCAATAGAGCCTGAACCGCACTCCAAAAAACCAGAGGCAGCACCCACTTCCTTCCTTCTCCTGCAGCAGTCCATGCACTGGCACATTGAAGATAAACCAGGCCTAGTCTCCCAACCATCCTCTCCAGGGGATGATAACCTCATGTGAAGCCTACTTTCATCTTCACCAGTCAACTCCAAACTGATTCCCAAGTCAAATTGATGACCAATTCTTGCCTGAAAATCCATCAAGAATGGCCCACCCAAAACTGCTTTTACATTACCTTTAGCAATGTAAAAATGAACCTTCCCTGAGGCTCCGCCAACATCTAACTTCACAAACTCTGAAGTTCCAACCAATTCAGAGACATGGCCACCGATCCCTCTCGAATTCCCACCAATACCAGTTTTGATGGGGAGGCCCATATGAGTTGCCTCAAACAAAGAAATCAGGTTTATCTGAGAACCTGAATCCACCAATGCCCTTGCCTCCCTGACATTCAGAGTGACATTGAAATATCCCAGAGGAGCAGAAAAATGAGTTTCCAACCCCTCACCAAACTTTTCAGCAGAATCACAAATGTATTCTACCTCACCAGAAGAAACCCTTCTCCTGGTCAACAACTTTTTCTGCCTATCAGCCAGCCCTGGACTGATAGCATACAATTCCCCATAAGATAGGGAAACCTGACCCTGATTCATCCTTTCCAGGACAGAGTCCATAACATTAACTTGACCAGACACTACCGGCCTCTCAAAGTGAGCTCTTTTCTTCACCACCTTGGTCCTAGATGATTCTTGAGGACCAGCACCACCAACAGATTTACCATTAACAGGAACCAAACCAGATCCCTCACCAGAACCTCTGACTCCAACAGGCTTTGGAAATGAAGCCAAAGGGACATCCTCCTCAGAGTCAGAATCCACCTCCATTGGCATTGGCTCACCATTCAGGTCCAATGCACCAAAACTAGGGGGGCCCATGTCAGCCATACCCTTCTGCATCTTGTACAGCTCCTCTTTGCTGTACCTCTTCCTAGCTGCACTCAGCTTAGGATCCACCTTTGAAGCATTTGGCTTTGGTTGGGCCTGAGAACTGCTCTTAGGCCTTCCCACCTTCCCTGCTTCCACATCATAAACACCAGCCAAGCATTCACCACTTGACTGTCCACCACAAGAATAAAACTTCAAACCACCAAAGGAAGTAGAAAAAGAGACCTTATTGACCTCCTTCCCCTTTCCTTGACGTCCTCATCTACCTTAACAGAAGATTTCCCCTGATCAGGAATCTCCTCAAACCTTGGCCTCCTTTGATTGAGACCACCCCTTCTCCTGACCAAATCCACAGGAGCCTGCCCCTCACTGGGCTTCACAAAAGAACCATCAGGGAACTTAAAAACCCTGCCATCAAACTCCACTTTTCCTTCAGACACATCTCTGTTGAATGCCCAACAATCATTTGACCTGTGCCCCCTCCTACTGCAATAAGAGAAAACCCAAGGATCACTCCTACCAGCCCTCCTTTCAAAATCTCTAGGCTGAGAAGGTGACTTATTAACCTTCTTGGCCTCCTGAACAAAAATGTGCAGCTGCTTTGTAAGATCAGCCAACTTCTCCACCGTTGGGTCCCTCTCCTGTTTGGGAACCTGCACCAAATTTTTCTCCTCCTTCTTCTCCCTAACTTCCTCTTCAGCCAAAGCCTCACTGACTTTGCTGACATACTTGGCACACCCCTCCTGATAGGTGTCCACAGCCAATAACTTCAAATGGGCCTCAACAGCCTCCTTCACCTTATCCAAGGCATGCAAATTCTGATCCCCATTAGAAAGAGTCTTCATCAATTCCTTTCTTGACAACTCCTTCAACACATCCATCCTGACATCTCTAGCCAGGGCAGACCAAAAAACATCTTTGGCAGCATTTTCATGTGCCAGCTCCTCCACTTCCACCAAATATTCCACCACAGGATCAAACTGTAGCAGAAACTTCCTGTAACTATGCAAGTTACCAACACCACCATAAGATTGCCATTCACTGAAAACCTTGTTCAGATCCACCATAGTGAACCTGACACCCCATCTATCCACCATTTCCTTACACAATAATTTCCAATCCCTCTTCTTGTAGCCAGACATGGCCACAATCTCCTTTTCCACTGACCTATCACCAATGAAGAAGATAATCTGCTTCACCATGTCCAGGTAGGAAGCACCATCCACTCCAGCAGCAGTTTCATACTTCTCTAGAAACCACTTGACATCCTCCCCATTAAACTTGGTACCATCCCAAGTTTTAATCCTCACACACTCCCTAACCATCACAGAAGGAGGACCTTCCCCCCCACTGACAGTCACCACAGGAATAGCAGAACCAGAAGCCATTCCTCCAGTCCAAAACACCAAAAAAAAGCCAACCAAAGAAAACAGAGATTCCAAAGAACTAGCAAGTTCCACCCCACATTGGGCGCCAGAAATGTAGACAATCCTATAGTACTAGCTATAGGCCTTGACCAAGGGAGTTGGAGAAAAACCAGAGAGAAAATCCCCTGTCCCTTTATAAAAATAGAGTGAGATTTACTTGCTAAAGTAAGTTGCTTCCTGTTTTGCTAAAGCTCCTTTTCAACACACTTGACTGCTTGATGAGCCAAGAAAGTAGTCCCCAGATAGACTACCAGACCAAAGAACTGAAATGTAGAACAATGTCCACACCAGAGACAGCAAAGATACTTGATGTAGGCTGCAAATCCACACCAGAGACAGCAATAATACTTGCTATAGCTTGCAAGACTATAACAGAGAAAACAGTTGCTAAAGTTAAGTTAAATGAAGAACTCACTTGCAACAAAAACAGCCAATTGTGGCCAGAAAACAGTGAAAACTGAGTGAGGAACAATGAGATCACCTCCAGATGGTTGTATGATGATTAAGGTTGCCCCAAACTGTCTTATTCACTATGTGCACACAGACCACTAACTAAGAGCCCATGCGCACCCACCAATCTGGTGCCTGTACCCGCCAAATTGCATAAAAAACCCTCCTGGAGCGCTCCCCAACCTCCTAAAACAGAGGTGGGCGGGCCGCCCGACGTTGGAGATGCCGCCTGAAGCGGCCCGGCCTCCCTGAAGCCAGAAAACCAATAAAAACCACTAATCTACTTAGAAAAATTAGCTACAACTACTAAAACCTTTAAAACACGGAATTTCACTATAACAACATTGTGACATGAAATATAGAGAAAAATTAGCTCTATCCAATGGTACTAAGCACTTAACCCTAAGACTTAAGGTTATCCCGTAAAACACAAAAAACAAAATTAAACAGCAATCTTTTATAAATGAAAAATGAGGAAATGACCCCTTAAAACTCAGAATGTGAAAAATGTCTACAAGACATAAAATATAGAGAAAAACCAGGGATATATAATGATATTACCCACATATCCGCAGACCCAATATCCACGGAATAAAACCAGAAAAATACCCAATTCTTTAGCAGATGTCAATTAAGACATGCACAAATTGCGCCAAATCACACAACAAAGGCCTATGCCAATGTTGGAAGACCACAACGTAAGTTTATCAAAAATTGTGGTGACACTTTTGCCAGATCCAGTCATATGGGATCAACTCTCTATATGGCAATAAGAATTAATTTTTAGTCAATCATGACATTAGAAGTAATTTGATATGGACAAACTTTCCACCTGATTTTTGGCCAAAAATAAGTTGGAAATGTTTATGAGGAATACTTGATTAACTAAAGAAGACTTGCACCCTACTACTGTCCATCATAAAAGTGTCCATCAGAAGAATTCTCAAACTTGTGGTTGACACCTTTGGCCTGGTCCAGCCATATGGGATCAGTTCTGCATATGGAAATGAGGATGTAATTTGGTCAATCATGGTACTAGAAGTAATTTGATATAGACAAAGTGTCCAATTGAATATTGGAAAAAGATCAGTTGAAAAATTCATTTAGTTTTTCAAAAAATCAAATTAAGTACAATTTTATTCCTGATGGTGCCCATTTTATCCAACACCTCTTCAGAGCCTTGAAAGTAGGCATTTAGCTTGAATTTTTAATTTCATATAAAATCCTTTTTATTCAACCTATTTCTTTTTATCCCTTTTTTTTCTTTTAGGTATCAATTAATTTGATGTAAAACAAATGATTTTCATAATTTTTGACCTGTATTTAATAAAATTATTAAAGGTTTAACATAACTCTGTAAGCATTTGGCACATGTTTTTTTGCTATACTAATAAAAATAATAATATACTGGTGACAAAAAATTTATCAAATGACAAAATATTAAAAAAACAGAAAGATCAAATACCAGTGGATATGTTTTAAAAAAATACCAGTTGCACTGAAGAAGACCTGCACCCTAGATACTCACCATCAAAAAAGTGTCCAGCACAAGTTCGGCCAAACTTGTGCTGGACACTTTTGGTCAGGTGCAGTCATATGAGATCAATTCTCTCTAAGGCAATGAAAAAAATTATTTGATAAGAAACTTCACTAGAAGTAGGTTTATATAGCCAAATTTTCTACCTATAGTTCAACCAAACCACAGGTGCACAATTTTTTATCTTTAAAAAAAAGTAAATTTAGTACAATTTATATCTGATGGCTCTCATTTGCTTCAACACCTCTACTGGCCTTTGATAGTAGGAATATTACTTGGATTTCTTTTTTCATATTTGATCCCTTTAACTTAATTTTTTATTCCTCATATTGCTTTTGGATATCAATTAATAATTTTGAAAATAAATCATTTTAATATTTTTATACATTTATTTAATAATACTATAAATGGTGTAACATCTTTTTGGTATGCATTTTGCACATGAGGTTTTTCTATACTTATAAAATTAATATTATAATGGTGACCAAAAATTAATCAAATGATATTTATGAGTGAGGCACAAAGAGAAAATACCAGTAGACATGTTTGTAAGAAATACTAGATGAACTGAAGAAAAATTCTACCCTAGCTACTCTCCATCATAAAAGTGTCCAGCACAAGTTCAACTGAACTTGTGCTGGACACTTTTGGTTAGGTGCAGTCAGATGGGAGCAATTCTCTCTATGGAAATGAAGATAAATTTTTGATAAAAAATTACACTAGAAGTAGTTTTATATGGCAAAATTGTCATCCTGAAGTTTTGGTAAAGCTCAAGTGGATTTTTTTTTATTTTTACAAAAAAGTAAATTTAGTGCAAGTTTAGCACTGATTGTGCTAATCTGATTTAACATCTCTTTTTTCTGTTTATGGCAGGAATTTAACTTAGATTTTAATT
Source organism: Hemileia vastatrix (assembly GCA_030280995.1). Classification (NCBI taxonomy): domain Eukaryota; kingdom Fungi; phylum Basidiomycota; class Pucciniomycetes; order Pucciniales; family Zaghouaniaceae; genus Hemileia; species Hemileia vastatrix. The sequence continues at coordinate 14,598,533 of JASXTE010000004.1, read as the reverse complement.
TTCATCTTTGATTTCTTTTATTTTACTTTATTCCCCTCATATTGCTTTTGGATAGAAGTTTATTTTTTGTAAAATAAATCATTTTCATATTTTTTTACCTTTATTTAATTATATTATAAAAGGTTTAACATCACCCAGTATTCATTTGGCACACAGGTTTTTGCTATACTGATAATATTAATAATATAATGGTGACAAAAAATTAATCAATCGATAAGTATGAGTGAGGCACAAAGATTGAATAACAATGGACATGTTTATAAAAAATTCCAGATGATTTAAAATGACTTGCACCCTGGCTACTCTCCATGATAAAAGTGTCCAGCACAAGTTTGGTTAAACTTGTGCTGGACACTCTTGGTTGCATGCCATCAGATGAAATCAATTCTTTTTATGGAAAGGAGACTGAATGATCACTCCATCATTGCACTGAAAGTAGTTTTATATAGACAAATTGTCCCCCTGAAGTTTGTCTAAACCTAAGGTAGACAATTTTTTACTTTGGAAAAAAGTTAATTTAATCCATGTTAATCTATGATGGTTCCCATTTTTTCTGAAGCCTCTACTGGCTCATGATAGCAGAATTTATACTTAATATCTTTATTTCATTTTTGATCTCTTTAATTTTGATTTTACCCTTTTATTTATCCTTTAGCTTTTAAATATCAATTTTATTATGGTAAAACTGATAATTTTCACATTTTTTTACATTTATTATATAATATTATTAAAGTTGTAAAATCACCCAGTGTACATTCAGTACACATGTTTTTGCTATACTAAAAATATTAATAATATAATGATGACTAAAAATTAATCAAATAATAAATATGGATGACACAGAAAGATCAAATACCCATAGACATTTTTAAAAGGAATACAAGATTAATTGAAGAAGACTTGCAACCTAGCTACTCTCCATCATAAAAGTGTCCAGCACAAGTTTGGCTGAGCTTGTGCTGGACAATTTTGGTTGCATGGAGTCAGATGGGATAAATTTACTCAATAGAAGTTAAAATGAATTTTTGCTCAATCATTGCACAAGAAGTAGTTTTATAATGCTATACTATCCTCCTTATTTTTTGGAAAACCTCAGGTGGACACTTTTATTAATTTAAAAAAAATGAAAATATATTCCAAATCTAGAACTGGTGGTGCAAATTTGGTCTGGAAACTCAAATTATCTTTGATGGCAGAATTTTATTTAAATGTTTAATTTCATATTTAATCGCTTTTATTTTACTTTTCTATTCCTCTTTTTGCTTTCAAATATAAATTTATTAATTGTAAAACTAATACTTTTCATATTTTTTTTACTTTTATTTAATAAGATTATTAAATATGTAGCATCTCCTAGTATGCATTTGGGTTACAAGTTTTTTCAATACTAATCATTTCAATAGTATAATGGTGAAAAACAATCAATCAAATGATATATATGAATGACACAGAAAGATGATATACAAGTGGATTTGTTTATAAGGAATACCTGATGAACTGAAGAAGACCTGCACCCTAGATACTTGCCATCATAAAAGTGTCCAGCATAAGTTTGGCCAAACTTGTGCTGGACACTTTTGGTTGCATGCAGTCAGATGGGATAAATTTACTCTATGGAAATGAAAATGACATTTTGCTCAATCATTGCACAATAAGTAGTTTGATATTGTCAAAATGTCCTCCTTATGATTTTTTAAACTCATCAGGACACTTTCTTTGGTTTAACAAAAAAGAAAATATAGTCCAAGTTTAGCCCTGGTGGTGCACATTTGATCTAACACCTCTACTTGTTATTTATAGTGGGAATTTTCCTTAGATTTTTTTTCTTATTTTATATTAATTATTTTACTTTTTTATTGCTCATATTGCTTTGGATATCAATTTTCAATTTTTAAAATAAAGAATTTTCATACTCTTATACCTTTATTTAATAATATATGATTAAAGGTGGAACACCACCTGGTATGCATTTTTCACACAAGTTATTACTATAGTAATAACATTAATAATATAATGATGACAAAAAATTAATCAAATGGTAAATTTAAATGACACAAAAAGATCAAATACCAGTGGAAATGTTTATAAGAAATCCCTTTTGAGTTTAAGAAGATTTTTTGTATGCCTACTCTCAATTATAAAAGTGTCCAGCACAAGTTTGGCCAAACTTGTGCTGGATACTTTTGGTTGCATGAAGTTATATGAGATAAATTCTCTCTATGGCAATGAAAATGATATTTCACTCAATTATTGAAGTAAAGAATGTTTAATATTGTAAAATTGTCCCCTGGAAGTCTGTCCAAACCTCAGGTTGAAATTTTTTAGCTATATATAAAAGTAAGTTTAGACCAAGTCTTCACCTAGGGGTCCCCAACTGTCCCAACACCAATTCTGGCTCTTGATGGTAGAAATTTTACTTGTATTTTTTATTTCGTATTTTATCCCATTTATTTTCATTTTACTTTTCTAATACTCTTTTTAATTTTAAATATCAATTTATTTTTTTAAAAACTAAACATATTCATATTTTTTTAACTTTATATAATAATATTATTAAAGGTGTAACATCACCAATTTTGCATTTGGCATGCAGGTTTTTGCTATACTAGAAACATTAATAATATATATGGTGACAACAAATTAATTATAAGATAAATATGAATGACAAAAGAAGATAAAAAACCAATAGAAATGTGAAAAAAACAAACTGATGTACTGAGGAACACTTCCACCCTAGTTACTCTCCATCGTAAAAGTGTCCAGCACAAGTTTGGCCAAACTTGTGCTGGAAACTTTTGTTCAGGTGCATTCAGATGGGACCAATTCTTTCTGTGGAAATTAAATTAAAAAAAATGCTAAATAATTACATTACAAGTAGTTTGGTGTGGCTGAATTATCAACCTTAAGTTTTTCCAAACCTCAGGTGAAAAATTTTTTATCTTTAAAAAAAATTAAATTTTGTCAAATTTGGCCCTGATGGCTCCCATTTGTTTTAACACCTCTACTGGCTCTTGAAGGCAGAAATTTTCCTTGAATTTTTCTTTTTCATATTTGATCTCCTTTACTTTAATTTTTTATCACTCATGTTACATTTGGATATTAATTTATAATTTTGGAAAAAAATCATTTTCATATTTTTTTAACAATTTTTAATAATATTATTAAAGGTGTAATATAACATGGCATGCATTTGGTGCACAAGTTTTTTCTATACTAATAAAATTAATAATATTCTAATGACAAAAAATTAATCAGATAATAAAATATGAATAACACAGAAAGATCAAATACCAGTTGGCATGTTTTAAAAAAATAACAGTTGCACTGAAGAAGACCTGCACCCTAGATACTCTCCATCATAAAAGTGTCCAGCACAAATTTGGCCAAACTTGTGCTGGACACTTTTGGTCAGGTGCAGTCAGATGGGATCGATTCTCTCTATTGCAATGAAAAAAATTATTTGATAAGAAACTTCACTAGATGTAGTTTGATATAGCTGAAATGTCCACCTAGAGTTCATCCAAACCACAGGTACACAATTTTTTATCTTTAAAAAACAGTCAATTTAGTACAATTTATCCCTGATGGCTCTTATTTGCTTCAACATCTCTACTGGCCTTTGATATTAGGAATAATACTTGGATTTCTTTTTTCATATTTGATCCCTTTAACTTAATTTTTTATTCCTCATATTGCTTTTGGATATCAATTAATAATTTTGAGAATAAATTATTTTAATATTTTTATACATTTATTTAATAATATTATAAAAGGTATAACATCACTCAGTATGCATTTGGCACACATTTTTTTGCTATACTTATAAAATTAATAATATAATTAAGACAAAAAATTAATCAAACAATATATATGAGTGAGGCACAAAGATAAAATACCAGTAGACATGTTTGTAAGAAATACCAGATGAGCTGAAGAAAAATTCTACCCCAGCCACTCTACATCATAGAAGTGTCCAGCACAAGTTCGGCTGAACTTGTGCTGGACACTTTTGGTCATGTGCAGACAGATGGGATCAATTCTCTGTATGGCAATAAAAAAATTTTTTTTATCAAATTTCACTAGAAGTAGTTTGGTTTAGCTGAATCATCCACCTGCTGTTCTGCCCAATATCAGGTGTATAATTTTTTATCTTTAAAGAAAAGTTCACTTAGTACAATTAAGCCCTGATGGCTCCCATTTACTTTAACACCTCTACTGGCTCTTGATAGCTGGAATTTTACTAGTATTTTATTCATATTTGAATTCTTTGACTTATATTTTACTCTTTTATTCCTCTTTTTACTTTTAAATTTCTATTTAATTTATGTAAAACTAATCATTTTCATATTTATTTACATCTATTTTTAAAAATTATTGAAGGTATAACTTCACTTGGTATGCATTTGGCACACAAGGTTTTGTTATACTAGTAACATTAATAATATAATGGCTATAAAATATTAATTGGATGATAAATATGAATGATACAGACTGATCAAATACCAGTAGACATGTTTATGAGAAATACAAGATGAAGGAACTGAAGAAAAATTCCACCCAAGCTACTCTCCATCATAAAAGTTTCCAGCACAAGTTTGGCCAAACTTGTGCTGGACACTTTTGGTCATGTTCAGTCAGATGGGATCAATTCTCTCTATGGCAACAAAAAAAATTTTTTTTATCAAACTTCACTATAAGTAGTTTTGTTTAGCTGAATCCTCCACCTTTCATTCTTCACAACCTCAGGTGTATAATTTTTTATCTTTAAAAAAAAGGTCACTTATTACAATTTAGCCCTGATGGCTCCCATTTGTTTTAACACTTCTACTGGCACTTGAGAGCAAGAATTTTACTAGTATTTTGTTTTTCATAATTGATCTCTTTGAGATTAATTTTACTTTTTCATTTCACTTTTTTTTAAATATCTATTTAAATTATTGTAAAGCTAATCATTTTCATATTTTTTTTACTTTTATTTCATAATATTATAAAAGGTGTAACATCACCCGGTATGCGTTGGGCACACGAGTTTTTGCTATACTTATAATATTAATAACATAATGGTGACAAAAAATCAATCAAATGATAAATATGAGTGATGCACAAAGATCAAATACCAGTGGACATGTTAATAAGAAATACCAGATGAATTGAAGAAAAATTCCACTCTAGCTACACTCCATCATAAAAGTGTCCAGCACAAGTTCGGCCAAACTTGTGCTGGACACTTTTGGTCACATGCAGTCTGGTGTGATCAATTCTCTCTCAATAATTGCACTAGAAGTCGTTTGATATGGCTAAATGGTTCTTCTGAAGTTTTGTTAAACCTCAGGTTGGCACTTTTTTGTTTTTCAAAAAAGCAATTATAGTCCAAGTTTAGCCTCACTGGTGGGCATTTGACCCAACATGTCTACTTGCTCTTGATGGCAGTAATTTTATTTTAATTATTTATTTCATATTTGATCCCTTTAATTTTACCTTTTTATCCCTCATATTTCTTTTGTATATCAATTTATTTTTTGTAAAAGAAATCATTTTACTTTTATTTAATAATATTATAAAAGGTGTAACATCATCCGGTATGCATTGGGAACACGAGTTTTTGCTATACTTATAATATTAATAACATAATGGTGACAAAAAATCAACTAAATGATAAATATGAGTGAGGCACAAAGATCAAATACCAGTGGACATGTTAATAAGAAATACCAGATGAACTGAAGAAAAATTCCAATCTAGCTACTCTCCATCACAAAAGTGTCCAGCACAAGGTCGGCCGAGCTTGTGCTGAACACTTTTGGTCACATGCAGTCTGATGTGATCAATTCTCTCTATTGCAATGGAAATGAATTTTTCTTCACTAATTGCACTAGAAGTTGTTTGAAGTGGCAAAATTGTCATCCTGAAGTTTTGGTAAAGTTCAAGTGGATTTTTTTTATTTTTACAAAAAAGAAATTATAGTCCAAGTTTAGTGCCACTGGTGGGCGTTCACCCCATCATGTCTACTTGCTCTTGATGGCAGGGATTTTACTTTAATTTTTTATTTCATATTTGATCCCTTTAATTTTACCTTTTTATCCCTCATATTGCTTTTGGATATCAATTTATTTTTTTTAAAACAATTCATTTTCATATTTTTTTACCTTTATTTAATAATACTATAAAAAGTGTAACATCACCCAGTATGTGTTGGGCACACGAGTTTTTGCTATACTTATAATATTAATAACATAATGGTGACAAAAAAGCAATCAAATGATAAATATGAGTGAGGCACAAAGGTCAAATACCAATGAATCAGTAGTTCTTTTTAATATTATAAATTTTTTGATTAAATAAAATAGTAATAATGAATTATATTTTTCATCCACAATTCCACTCTAATGATTCCCACTGCACAAAAAGGGTTCACTCAGTCCTTTCTTTACTGCTTGTGCATATATTTTATTGCCCACAGTACTACAATTTTTTGTAGTGATTATCCCACATCTGATTCAAGAATATTTTTAAACAATATAAGTTTTTTTTAAAAAAGACCTTATCATATTTAATATCCCACAAAAAATACAACCTGTTTTTGTATTAAAACCTGTTAATTATTAAGAAATTGTTAAAATAATTAGATTAGACCCTGGCACAGCTAGATCCATACCAACCGACCTAAAGTCTTTTCAATATTGAAAACAATTAAATAAAATTATGGTATCATACTAAATTATGGGTAACAACCATAATTCAGCACTTCTCATTTGCTCTGCTACAAAATGAGTGCATGTAGCATTTTTCTAATGTTAGACTGTTTTTCTTCCTTCCCTCACACCTTTAGTCCAGAATGAAAATTTAGTATGAGTTTTGGTCAAGTTGGTTTGCCAGTGTTATCTGTATGCAATATGAATTCATATTGCATATTTCTTTTTATGCATAAAATATACTTGTTAAGCATCATTTTTTTGCATTTTCAATCCTTATGCATATTTATGCATATGCATATAGATATTCATTATACAGATGTATATGCATATTAATATATTTTATTCATATACATATATGCAACTTTTTTTTGCATATTCAATATGCATATTTTTAATGCCTATTCAATTTTAATATTTTTATGCATATTCAAAATGCATATTTTTTATGCATAATTACTATGCATAATCACTATGCATATTTTTTATGCATAATTACTATGCATATTTTTTATGCATATTTATTCTTCATAGTCATTATGCATACACTTTGGATAGGCATTTTACATCAATTTTTAACATGCAATAAGTATCCACCATGCAAATTCAAATGCATCTGCATCTAAATCAAACACGCAACATGTATTCAAGTTTAATATTTAAATACTAAGGTATTCTAAGTGATGTTGTTCAACCTTTTGCCAAACCTGAGATTAACTGATGTTCAATGTGGTTCCTAAGCTCTGCTCAAGGAGGGATTGTTCTGGATTCAATCAGTGACAGTTTATTTTTTCAATGTTTTTTCATTTGATTTAAAAACATATTTCTGACAGTTTCAGGATGGTTTCCCAACAGTTTCCTGACAAATTCCTGATAGTTTCAAATAGAGGGAACTGCTAACAGTTCACCCCCAGATTTCCCGTGGTGAATAATTGTTATATTTCATATTTTATTTATCATAGATTTATCAGTAGGCTGAAGTACTTTGATACCCCCTATTGGTTTTTTTTTCTTTTTTGTATTTTTATTGATGACTGACTTTTGGCTCAGGCATCCTCTGTCTCTCCTTGCTATTTTTAGCATAAAGTTTTGTTTTGAGCTAAGTCTGTTTTCCTTTGCTTTTTTTTGAGGACTTGAACTTCCTATGGCCCTCTTGTAAGTGATTTTCACACTTAAAAACCTGAGGTACTAGGTACTTCTGTGGAAGGTTCATTCAAAAATATGTAAAAAAATATTCATTTTTTTTTGGCTGTATCTAGCATTAGGATTTTTAGTAAGTTTAAAAAAAAATTTGCTTTCAAGTATTTATGTATTGTTCCCAAAAAACACTTCCCAGATATCAAAGGGTTAAATATGTGCTGACAACAAGATTTTAAAAATATTCATATGGAATTCTCAGAGAAAAAACCCAGATGTTAGTTGCATAAGGCATTTTTTTGCTTTCAAATCATGATTCCTTGCATGAATCTGAAAATTACATTTCATACTTACTGGGTACTTTATACTTTACAAATGAAAAAATACAGAAATGTGTTTTATTTCATGTACTTAGATCACCTTGAGTTTCCAGAAAATTACCAGGGCTACAAGATAAAGAAGCTTTTTAATGTCATAAGGTTTGAATTGGAAATTTCCTAAAAAGAATTTCTTCTGAAAAAAGAAGTACAAGTACACAATGAACCCTGTGAGAGCACTGTAAAAGTTTCAAGGCTAAGACAATTGAAAGAGGCAGCAAGATCATTTAAACGGGGACATAACCAAGTGAAGTAAAGGCCACTCAAGACCAACAAATGATAAAATTGATGATTAAAACAGTAAGCAACAAGAGCAGTTATATCATAATGACCTGGTTGTACAACTTATTGTCATGTTGTGGTCTTCCAACCTTGGCAGGGGCCTTTGTTGTGCGGTTTGGTGCTGTTTGTGCATGTCTTAATTGACATTGTTGAAGAATAGGGAGTTTTTCTGGATTTATTCCGTGAATTTATGGACTGTGGGTATGTGGGTACTACCATTGGATAGCCCCGGTTTTTCTCTATATTTCATGTCTTGAGGACATTTTTCATATTCTAAGTTTTAAGGGGTCATTTCCTCATATTTCATTATAAAAGATAGCTGTTTAATTTTGTTTTTTGTGTTTTACAGGCTAACCTTAAGTCTTAGGGTTAAGTGCTTAGTACCATTAGATAGGGCTAATTTGGCTCTACATTTTATGTCTCAATGTTGTCATAGCTTAATTTTGTGTTTCAAGGGTTTTAGTAGTGGTAGTGCATTTTTCTAAGTAGATTTGATGTTTTTAGTGGATTTCTGGCTTCAGGGAGGTGGGGCCACCTCTGTTTTAGGAGGTTGGGGAGCGCTTCTGAAGGGTTTTTTATGCAATTTGGCTTGTACAGGTGCCAAATGTGTTGCTGTGCATGGATTTTAGAGGGGTAGTCCATGTGTATTTACAATATAGGACAGTTTGGGGAATATCTATTGATCATACAACCATCCGGAGGTGATATCCTTGTTCCTCACTCAGTTTTTCTCTGTTGTTGGCCACAATTTGGCTGTGTCTTGTTGCAAGTAAGTTCGTCATTTAACTTCACTAGCAACTGTTTTCTCTGTTATAGTCTTGCAAGCTATAGCAAGTATCATTGCTGTCTCTGGTGTGGATTTGCAACCTACATCAAGTATCATTGCTTTCTCTGGTGTGGACATTGGGCTACATTTCAGTTCTTTGGTCTGGTAGTCTGTCTGGAGACTACTTTCTTGGCTGATCAAGCAGTCTAGAGTTTGGAAAAGAGACTTTTGGTAAACAGGAACCAGTTTACTGTAGCAGGTAAATCTCACTTGTTTTTCTAAAGGGACAGGGGTTTTTCTTTCTGGTTTTACTCCAACTCCCTTGGTCAAGGCCTATAGCAAGCACTATAGGATTGTCTACATTTCTGGCACCCAACGTGGGGTTAGAACCTGCTAGTTCTTTGGAATCTCTGTTGCCTGTGATTGGATCTTTCTGTGTTTTGGACTGGAAGAATGGCTTCTGGTTCTTCTATTCCTGTGGTGACTGTCAGTGGGGGGGATGGTCCTCCTGCTGTGATGGTTAGGGAGTGTGTTAGGATTAAAACTTGGGATGGTACCAAGTTTAATGATGAAGATGTGAAGTGGTTTCTGGAGAAGTATGAAACTGCTGCTGGTGTGGATGGTGCTTCTTACCTGGACATGGTGAAGCAAACTATCTTCTTCATTGGTGATAGTGCAGTGGAGAAGGAGGTTGTGGCCATGCATGGTCACAAGAAGAGGGATTGGAAGTTGCTGTGTAGGGAGATGGTGGATAGATGGGGTTTCAGGTTCACTATGGTGGATCTGAACAAGGTTGTCAGTGAATGGCAATCTTTTGGTGAGGTTGGTAACTTGCATAGTTACAGTAAGTTTCTGCTGCAGTTTGATCCTGTGGTGGAATATTTGGTGGAAGTGGAGAAGCTGGCACATGAAAATGCCGCCAAGGATGCTTTTTGGTCTGCCCTGGCTAGAGATGTCAGGATGAATGTGTTGAAGGAGCTGTCAAGGAAGGACTTGATGAAGACTCTTTCTAATGGGGACCAGAAGTTGCCTGCCTTGGAAAAGGTTAAGGAGGCTGTGGAGGCCCATTTGAAGTTATTGGCTGTGGACACCTATCAGGAGGGGTGTGCCAAGTATGTCAGCAGAGTCAGTGAGGCTTTGGCTAAATAGGAGGTTAGAGTAAAGAGGGAAGAGAAGAATTTGGTGCAGGTTCCCAAACAGCAGAGGGACCCAGTGGTGGAACAGTGGGCAGATCTAACAAAACAGCTACATATTTTTGTTCAGGAGGCTAAGAAGGTCAACAAGGCTCCTTCTCAGCCTAAAGATTTGGATAGGAGGGCTGGTAGGAGTGATCCTTGGGTCTGCTCTTATTGCAGTAGGAGGGGGCACAAGTCCAATGATTGTTGGGCTCTGAACAGGGATGTGTCTGATGGAAAGGTGGAGTTTTATGGCAGGGTTTTTAAGTTCCCTGATGGTTCATTTGTGAAGCCCAGTGAGGGGCAGGCTCCTGTTGATTTGGTCAGGAGAAGGGGTGGTATCAATCAAAGAAGGCCAAGGTTTGAGAATATTCCTGATCAGGGGAAGTCTTCTAGTAAAGAAGAGGATAATGTCAAGGGAAAGGGGAAGGAGGCCAATAGGGTCTCTTTTTCTACTTCCTTTGGTGGTTTAGAGTTGTATTGTTATGGTCGACAGTCAAGTGGTGAATGCTTGGCTGGTGTTTATGATGTGGAAGCCGGAAAGGAGGGAAGAACTAAGAGTAGTTCTCAGGCACAACCAAAGCCTAAGGCTTCAAAGGTGGATCCTAAGCTGAGTGCAGCTAGGAAGAAGTACAGCAAAGAGGAGCTGTAAAAGATGCAGAAGGGTATGGCAGACATGGCCCCTCTAGTTTTGGTGCACTGGACATGAATGGTGAGCCAATGCCCATGGATGTTGATTCTGACTCTGAGGAGGATGTCCCTTTGGCTTCCTTTCCAAATGTCACCGGACGACCTACGCACAAGGTCGAGGGTGTTACTGAAAGTGAGATGAGAGGTTTAGAAACTTCTTCGAAGCACAGAGGAATGATTCGAGGAAGTGATTCGAAGGTCACTCAAAGTAAGAGCTACAGGTTTGAGGTTCGTTCGAGAAGAATTATAAGATAGTTTCAAAGGTAATAGGAATTCTTAAGATCTCACGAAGGGTTGGAAACTCAATAATCAAAGATTTAGGATTTAGGAATGAATATTGAGAAAATAAAGAAAGATACAATAACAATGATTTAACTTAAAGATTTTACCACTATTAAATGTAAATACGTTTTATAATTTAATTCTAAGGAATATCGAACCAAATACCCAACCCTTTTATATCCTTTATTCCTCCTCGCATTGACCTCCCTTTCATCGCACCATTCCTATACCATTGACCATTACTAACATACACTTAGACCCTCTTCGCTAAATATCCGTCCATGCTCAATTTACCCCTTTTTAATTAATTAACAAAACTTTTAATGAAAACTACTACTGTACTATTACATTGATCCTAGCGCTGTGCGTCGCTTATTGAAAATGAGACTAAGGCACCCTATTGGGAGATTGACTAATTTAGATTTAGAGTTTAGGCTAGCGCAGTTAAATAGTAAGTACACAAAGGGGAATCACAGTTGCTATGGAGAATTGCTTTCTGCGCTTCGAGTATAGATTTAGGACTTGATATTATTGATTTAATGAGCTGCTTTTGCCTCGAGTGTCACGTGGCGCGTGACAGATGCCCAGGTATAAGAATCGCAAGCTCCATTGAGCTTGAGCCATCTTCTCACACTAGTTTCCCTTCTTCTATATATATTTTTTTTTCTTATTTATTAATTTCCCTTTTATAATGAATTGTCCAACTCCCACACCTACGCCTCCACACCCTAAAGCAGATGGGGGAATGATTACGCGACAGTTCTCCCAAGCTTGCACGGCTTGTGAAAGCATGGAATACTTCTGTGTCGAAAGTATGGCGACTCGAGGCCCTCGCCAGAAATGCGAGTTTTGCCGTTGGCGACGAGTGGCGTGCAATGCGTTGACGAAGAACGCAGAGATCAAACAACGGTTTACCAAGACCAAGTTTTGGGTGATCCCTAAAACAAAAGAGGTGGTCGAAGACATTTGGGATGTCTCGGTTGGAGATGAACAATCGGTGGGTGAGAATGATAAGGAGCTCAACAACTAGATCACAACCTGGGTAACCCAGGCCACGAGTTCGAAGCGGGGTGTCGAAGAAGAGGTCAACGAATTGGTGGAAGAAGATGAAGATGAAGTCCCTGTTCCAGGGCGGGCACCCAAGAAACGACGGGTGGTCATTGAAGATGACGAGGACAAAAGAGAAGCAGAGGTAGAGGTGGCGCTAAGGTTATTCTTAGAACCTGACCTCATCTTCGAAGTAAGCTTTTAGTTGTTGTTGTTGTTTTTTTTTTTTTTTAAGGATGAGGTTACTGATAAGTTTTGTTTAGACATCGAATACAATCGAAGACCCAATTGGGGAGCCTGCGTCGCTTTTACCAACTGAGGTAAACCCTCCGGTCACGGGTGGAAACGAAGAACCTGAAGACACACTGGACCAGGTGTGGTCGAAGAAACCTCGTCAGGGTCGATGAGTAAGGTTCGCAGAAGAGTTGTGTGGGGAGGTCGACACAATTATCGACGCTGCTTCCTTCGAAGTGGCAGAGGAACTCTTGGAGATTGGATAGGTGGTTCCGGTAGGAGAGGAGGAGGTATTTGAGAAATGCAGGAAGGAGATAAGGGTAGTTTTGGAGAAGATGAAAATATTGGTCCGAGTAAAATTAAAAGAGAAATATTTGAAATGAAAAGGAGAGATTTAAAGAAGTAGAAAAGTAGAATTGTATTTTAGTTTTATTTTATTTTATTTTATTTTATTTTATTTTATTATTATTGTAGGTGAATATTATTATTTTTATAAGATTTAGGAGAGAGAGAAAAAAAGAAGTTTTAAATAAAATTTTGCTTTAGAATTTGAAAGAAGAAATTTAAATAAGAAAGAAAGAAGTTATTTAATTGAAGGAAGTTTTAAGTTTTAAAAGAAAAATTTATGTAAGAGAAGAGAGAAAAAAAAACGGTTGGTGATTGAGATGAGTTTGATGAAATGAGAATTTAATGAAAGAAGAATTTTTTATTTGCGAAAAGTTGTTGATTGATTTTTTTTTAGGAAATTTTAGTTGAAAAGAGAGGAAGAAGAAAGAAAAAAAACAGAATTTAGAATTTAAAGAGAATTTGAAAAGAAGAATCATTTGTTCGAAGAATTTTTATAGGGAGATTTACAGGTTGAAGTTAAGTTCGAGGAAATGGTTGTGTTGTACAAGATTTGATGATTCGAAGGAAAGAAAGTTTTAAAGCGAGAATAAATTTTTAGGAAAGAAAATTTTACAGAGAATTTTAAATTTAAGAAAAGAATGTATTTAGAGAATTGAAAAAGAAAAAAAAGAAATAAAATATTTAGAGAGATTTAAGAGTTTTTTATTTTATGTTTGTTCTATTTATTTTATTTTATTTTATTATTTATATTTATTCTATTTATTTTATTTTATTTTATTTAATTTTAATTTTGATTTTATTTTTAGTTGGTTTTGGGGGAAATTTTATAGAAGGAGAAGAAAGAAAAAGAAAACAAGGCTAAGAAATTTAAGAGGTGTTTTAGATTTTTTACAAGAAAAAGAAAGAAAGAAAAAGAAAAAGAAAATTTAAAATAAAAGAAATTTTAAGGTTTTGGTTTTAAAGGATATTTCAAATGAAAAGATTTTAGGAGTTCAGGGGCATTAGAGACATTGATGGCTGGTTCCCAGGATGTTTTGTCTGAGTCATTGAGGAAGCCTTCCCATTCCACGAGGTATTGAAGTTTCCCCTTGCGCATTCTTGAATCAAGGATACGACTTACTTCCCACTCTAGATGATCTTCTACTTCGACCGGTTCTGGAGGGGGTTGGTTCTTGCCCGGGTATATTTCTCGAGCCAGTTACAGGAGAGATACATGGAAAACAGGGTGAATCGCCTGCCATTTAGGAGGTAACTTGAGTTGAAATGCAGTTTTAGAGACTTAAGAGTCGATTTCGAATGGTCCCAAGCACTTTTCAGCCAGTTTCTTTGATGGTCGTGTTGTTCCAATGTTTTGTGCGTCGAGCCATACTTTGTCGCCTGGTTTAAAGGAAGGAGCAGATTGTCGATGTTTGTTGGCCTGTTCCTTGTATCTTCAAATCGCTGATTCCAAATTTGTTTTAAGTTCTTCTTGGAGTCGTGATATAGTTCGAAGATAATTTTCCGCAGGATGATTAGTTCCTACATGGATTGAGTTGAATCGAGGATGTTGTCCATAAATGGTTTTGAAGGGAGATTGTCGTGTCGAAGAATGAGTCGAGTTATTATAAGAGAATTCGGCCAATGGTAACCATGTGGCCCAATCGTCTTGTTGGTAACTGACATACATTTGAAGATATTGTTCGAGGATTTGGTTAACTCTTTCTGTTTGACCATCGGTTTCAGGGTGATAGGCCGTGGAGAGGTTCCTCGTGATATTGAGTTGTCGACACAGTTGGGTCCAGAATGTGGATACAAACAATGAGCCTCTATCTGAAATAATATCATTTGGTAAGCCGTGTTTGGAAAATACATATTCTAGAAACAATTTTGACAGATCTTCTGCAGTAGCAGTAGTAGTGGTTTTAATGAAAATAGACATTTTTGAAAATCTATCTACTATTACTAATATAGCATCAAAATCATTAGAAAAAGGAAGTTGAGAAATGAAATCCATCAATAAAGATTCCCAAGGTTTAGAGGGAATAGGAAGTGGTTGAAGCAACCCATGCTTCCGGTGACGGGGAGCCTTATTCTTATTTCATTCGTAACAAGCTTTTATATAGGCCTTGATTTCCCTGGTCATACCTGGCCAGAAGAAATCCCTCGCTATTAACTGGTAGGTTTTATCAACCCCAAAATGACCAGCTAATGGAGAATCATGTCAACTGTTGAAAATCCATAATTTTATCTCATTGTTGTCGGGTATGACTACTCTACCTTCGAAGACTAATAGACCTGATTCAATACTAAATCTTTTGGCCCCTTGCTTCCAGAGTATTTTGTCTTTTAACCCTAAACAATAATCGTCCTTCGACTGAGCTTCGAGGATGTTGGATAGTGGATTTCGAAAAGATTGAATTGTCATCAAATTAAGTTGATGAGTCGTTAACATTGATTCGTTGAAGATTGATTGCACATTTGCTGGGTTCTTGTCAGCAAATGCGTCCCCCCGCTGTGGGTAAACGTTGTCCCGACGTGACAAGATATCTGGGACAATGCAGTTTTTACCTGGGCGATAGGAAATAGAGAAGGAAAATTCAGACAAAAATTCAGCCCACCTGGCTTGACGCCTGGTTAACACTTTGGAAGACATGAAGTATTTTAAAGCATTATGATCTGTTAAAATTTGAAAAGGACTATCTAGGCTGAGAAGAAAATAACACCATTTTTTAAGACAATGGATAATAGCTAAAAGCTCTTTGTCATGAATTTCATAATTTAATTCTGCGGCTATGAGTTTGCGTGACTAAAAAGCAACAGGATGAAACAGATTTGTTTCAGGATTTAAATAAGAGATGACCCCTGCTATAGCATAATCGCTCGCATCTGTCTAAACTATTGTCGAGGCAGAAGGATCAAAATGTCGAAGAATTGGGGCTGTGGTGAACACCGTTTTTAGTGCTTCGAATTCCTTTTGTGCTGTAGAAGTAAAAACAAAAGGAATGTCTTTTCTAAGAAGAGAAGTAAGATTGGAAATAGTTTTAGAGTAATCTATAATAAATCTTCTATAGAAGTTGGCAAAACCCAAAAATCCTTGGAGCGATTTAATATTTTTGGGCTCAGGACATTCCAGGATTTTCTGGACTTTTTTGTCTTCCATGACTAAACCGTCAGTGGACAACCTAAAACCCAAAAAATCAATTGATTTGAGGTGGAATTTGCATTTATTATGCTTGGCGTAGAGACCATGATCTCAAAGATGATTTAGGACCTGTCGAACATGATGAATATGTTCATCTAGTGTTTTCAAGAATATTAAAATATCATCTAAATAGACGACTACAAATTGTTCAACAACATCTTGAAAGATGTCATTAACAAAAGTTTGAAAAGTTGAAGGTGCGTTACATAATCCAAAAGGCATAACTAAATATTCAAAACTACCAAATCTAGTTCGCATTGCAGTCAGTGGTTCATGACCTTCTGCAATGCAAATCAGATTGTAAGCGCCTCTAAGATTAATTTTAGAAAAGAAATTAGCACCATTGAAAAGGGTAAGAAGTAATGACATAGGAGGAACAGGATATGCATTCTTCTTAGTGACTGTGTTGAGCTTTCTATAGTCAACACACAACCTAAGACTACCCTCCTTCTTTTTTACAAAGAGGACAGGGGAGCCGGTTGGAGATTTACTGGCTCTGATGAAACCTTTGGCGACATTCTCTGAAATTTAGTCTTGAAGAACTTGAGATTCGTCCTTCGACAAAGAATAGACAGGACCTGCCGGAGGTACTGGGCCTATTAACTCTATTTGATGGTCGTAGGGTCGATGAGGTGGTAACTTATCGGCCTTGCCGATTGAGAAAAATCAAGGAAATCGAGGTAGATTTCCGGTAGAGTTGATTTAATGGCTTCAACGTTGATTTGGTTGTCCTCTTCATCTTCGAGAGAATCTGTCCAGGGGATACCTGTATTGAGAGAGTAGAATTTGATTACTTCAAGGCAATTTAAATCCTCTTCGAGTGAAGTTATTGAGCTAGAAGGGTTAGCCAATTTCTCATTTAGAGAAAGATCAGATGCTTGCAAGTCATCTGGCAGAGATTTGTCCTCTAGCAGGACGTTGTCAGGCGGGTTGTTTAACTCCCTATTGACCTGCATTGAAGAATCAGAAATATACTTAGAGTGTGGGGTGATCAATCCCTTAGTTCAATCAATTTTGGGATTCCAATGCGTTAAAAAGTCATGGCCAAGAATGGTATCGTCCATCCTTAGGGCCTCCAAGACTGATAATTCCCACTCGAAGGGGGGAAAGTTTGGAAAGTTGAAAACCCATAAGTCTTTCTAACTTACCCAATATTTGGGTTCCTCTGATTCGACCAAATAGATTGGAGTTCGATCGATATCTGTAAATGTTAGTTGAAGCTTCTCGGCAAAAGATAAACAAACAAAAGAAATTGAAGCTCCAGAGTCTATAAGACAACTGAAGGGGATATCCTCCTTAAAAAGAATGAATCTCAAGCGGTTTAAGGCAACTCCAGTCCTTAAGACATGGAGGTTCTGTGCACTGGGAGAGATAAGATAGTTTGCTTTGCACACAAGTAAACTATCTACTAGTTTTTTGACTTTGAACTAGTACCTTCTCTTTCCTTCAACTTTCCACAGTCTTCCAACTTGTGCTTACCCCCACAATACATACATAACCCATTATCTGCTTGTCTCTTCCTCTCAGCTTCTTTAAGTTCCCATTTAGGATCCAGTACTTTGCTGATATCGCCTGGGGTCGAGCCTTTTGGTCGAGGTTTATCCTTTCCCTTATTGGGTTTGGATTGAGTCGAGGAGGATTTATTTGGTCGTGGGGGTGAAGAAGTTCCCGATTTAAAATTTAGGCCTTGAGATTTGTTGGCATATCGACGATGTTGAAGTAGTCCTTGATAAACACCTTCAAGTTCGAGGGTTCGATCCATTAAATCCGTTAAAGTAGTCATCTTCTGACCGTGAAGATTTAATTGATCCAGAATCCTCGAAGGAAGTCCTTTCTTGAAATGATACTCAAGGGCAGCATCATTCCAACCTACTCGAGTTTGAAGTGCTCTGAAGTTCGAGATATATTCAGAGGCTTTACCATTATCACTCATGCGAAGAAAATCAAGTTCAATTTCTGCGTTGTCAGTTTCATTAGGGTCCCCAAACAACGTAAAAAGTTGGTCTTCGAACTTTTCCCAATTATTGATAAGTAAGTGGGTTTCTGTCGAAGAAAGCATGAGCAGATAAGGTTCGAACCATCTTGCTGCTTTCCCGGCTAGGAATGAAGAAGCGTAAACAACCTTTGATCGGTCGCTGTTAAAGGTTCGAGGGTCATTATGGAACAGTAGCTTGCAGGTTTGCCAGAAGGGTCGCAATCTGTCGGGGTGATCTCCCTCAAATTAATCAGGAGATTTAATAGAAGGAGTTTTGAACTTAGATCCCTCTGAAGACGTTGGATTTGAAAGGGTTTTCATGAAAAGTCTCATGAAATCTTCCAGAGAGTTAGATGGTCCAGGTTCTGAGGATTGACCAGAAGGGTGATTGGCTGGGGCGGATGGTGCCTCGTGCATTGTATCCTCTCCTTCTTCTTCATCACTAGAATCCTCAAAATCTTGTGGGATGTCTTCTAAAGATTGAACTGAATGTTTCTGTTCCCTAAGGTCGAGTGGTTCCAAAGAGTGAGTGCGGGAAACAGACCTTGTGGCTGTTGGCCTGCCCGTAGCGCGAGCTCTAGTAGTAGCGCCCGTTGGAGGAGTGCGTTGAACAGGTGCCATTTTAAGACTTTAAAAACACCTAAAAGGAGGTAGTAGTGCAAAGAATGAGAACTACGGAGAATTAAATTATACTGTCACCGGACGACCTACACACAAGGTCGAGGGTGTTCCTGAAAGTGAGATGAGAGGTTTAGAAACTTCTTCAAAGCACAGAGGAATGATTCGAGGAAGTGATTTGAAGGTCACTCGAAGTAAGAGCTACAGGTTCGAGGTTTGTTCGAGAAGAATTATAAGATAGTTTCAAAGGTAATAGGAATTCTTAAGATCTCACGAAGGGTTGGAAACTCAATAATCAAAGATTTAGGATTTAGGAATGAATATTGAGAAAATAAAGAAAGATACAATAACAATGATTTAACTTAAAGATTTTACCACTATTAAATGTAAATACGTTTTATAATTTAATTCTAAGGAATATCGAACCAAATACCCAACCCTTTTATATCCTTTATTCCTCCTTGCATTGACCTCCCTTTCATCGCACCATTCCCATACCATTGACCATTACTAACATACACTTAGACCCTCTTCACTAAATATCCGTCCATGCTCAATTTACCCCTTTTTAATTAATTAACAAAACTTTTAATGAGAACTACTACTGTACTATTACGTTGATCCTAGCGCTGTGCGTCGCTTATTGAAAATGAGACTAAGGCACCCTATTGGGAGATTGACTAATTTAGATTTAGAGTTTAGGCTAGCGCAGTTAAATAGTAAGTACACAAAGGGGAATCGCAGTTGCTATGGAGAATTGCTTTCTGTGCTTCGGGTATAGATTTAGGACTTGATATTATTGATTTAATGAGCTGCTTTTGCCTCGAGTGTCACGTGGCGTGTGACACCAAAGCCTGCTGGAGTTAGAGGGTCTGGTCAGGGATCTGGTTTGGTTCCTGTTGATGGTAAATCTGTTGGTGGTGCTGGTCCTCAAGAATCTTCTAGGACCAAGGTGGTGAAGCAAAGGGCTCACTTTTAGAGGCCAGTAGTTTCTGGTCAATCCAATGTTATGGACTCTGTTCTGGAAAGGAAGAATAAAGGTCAGGTTTCCCTTTCTTACGGGTAATTGTATGATATCAGTCCTGGGTTGACTGATAGACAAAAAAGGTTGTTGACCAGGAGGAGAGTATCTTCTGGGGAAGTGGAATACATATGTGATTCTGCTGAAAAAATTGGAGAGGGGTTGGAAAATCATTTTTCTGCTTCTCTGGGATATGTCAACATCACTCTGATTGGCAGGGAGGCAAGGGCTTTAGTAAATTCAGGTTCTCAGATTAACCTGATTTCTTTGTTTGAGGCTACTCATCTGGGCCTCCCCATCAAAACTGGTATTGGTGGCCATGTCACTGAATTGGTTGGAGCTTCCGAGCTTGTGAAGTTAGATGTTGGTGGAGCCTCAGGGAAGGTTTATTTTTATATTGCTAAACGAACAGTTAAAGCTGTTTTGGGTGGACCATTCTTGATGGATTTTCAGGCAAGAATTGGTTATCAGTTTGACATGGGGATCAGTTTGGAGTTGACTGGTGAAGATGAGAGAAGGCTTCATATGAGGTTGTCATCTACTGGGGATGATGGTTGGGAAACCATGCCTTATTTGTCTTCCATGTGTCAATGCATGGATTGTTGTAGGAGAAGAAGAGATGTGGGTGCTGCCTCTGGTTTATTGGAGTGTGGCTCACGCTCTAGTGAGAGTCTGTATTTTTTAGAGTGATAAGGGCTGATCACCCTAGTTCTACAATCTCTCCCCAAGATAAGGAAATTCCAGGTTGTAGTAGGTCAGCTCCCTTGGAGATATACCAAGTGGATTTTCAAACTTCTCTTTTTAATGTTTCTCTTCTCTGCAAGTATTCTTCAAGTTTTTTATAACGTCTCTGTTCTCTCTCAAGATTTTCAATTATTTTTAACTCAAGTTCAAAAAAGAAGATTGGTTATATATCTTTATTGAAAGATATACGGAAAAGATCTGGGGTGGTGAGATTGGGGTCTAAAAGTAAGTCCTCCCAATTGTGCACTGCTAGAGTTTCTTCTACACCTTTCAAAAACATTACCTTGGCCACACATGTGAGCAATGGGGAAACCCTTGGTATTTGTTCCAGGTCTGGTGGTGAAGATTTCCTGAAGATCCCTCAAGTTGAAGGTGGAGCGGCAAAGTATAAGAAGGTAGCGCAGAAGATTAGGCCTGTCAATGAGCCTATGCCTGTGGGTTTGAATCCGCCTTTGAAGAGACCTCCTTTGTCAAGAGATCCGTACTGTACTCCTTTGGTGAAGAATCCTCCAGAATTTGTAGAGACGGCTAGGGTGACCATGGAAAGATTGAAAGTTGTTGATTTTGGTCCTGATGGGTGGTTGTCTGAGGAAGAAAAGAAGTTGTTGTTGCACGTTATTGTGCTAAGGGAAAAAGCAGTGGCATTTGTTGAGGAGGAAAGGGGTGTATTGAAGCACTCTTATGGGGAACCTTACTTGATTCCTGTGGTTTGTCATGAGCCTTGGCAAATCAAACCTATTCCGATTCCAGCCGCTATTAGAGAAGATTTTGTAGAGATTGTTAGGGAAAGAGTCAGGACTGGGTTATATGAACAATCAACATCAAGTTACTCAAGTCCGGTGTTCTGTGTAAAGAAGCAGAATGGAAAGTTGAGGGTGGTTCATGATCTTAGAGCCTTGAATAGAGTCACTATCAAGGACGCTGGTATGCCACCAAGTGCAGAGGATTTTGTTGAAGCTTTTGCTGGAAGGGTGTGTTATGGTTTGGGTGATATTATGGGTGTTTATGATGAGAGGGAACTCCATACAGATTCAAGGCCTCTCACAACTTTTGAGACTCCTTTGGGAAGATTTCAGCTCACTAGGTTGCCTCAAGGAGCAACTAATTCAGTGGTGGTTTATCAAGCACAGATGGCTTGGATTTTGCAGGATGAGGTCCCTATTCATGCTGGTATTTTCATTGATGATGGTGGAATTAAAGGACCATCCACTGATTATGGTAATGAGGTGCTGAAAGAGAATCCTGGTATAAGGAGGTTTGTTTGGGAATATGCAATTACCCTAGAGAGAGTGTTTTTTAGTATTGAAGAGGCTGGTTTGACCATTTCAGGGTCAAAATTCTGTTGTTTTGTTCCTGCTTTGGAAATTCTGGGTCATGTGGTATGTAAAGAAGGAAGGATTATGGAAAAGAAAAAGATTAATAAAATTCAGTCATGGCCAAGGCCTAAAAATACTACTGAAGTCAGGGGATTTTTGGGTTTGTGTGTTTATGTCAGGATTTTTATTAAGGATTTTTATTTGTTGGCTTCAACTTTAAGGAGGCTGACCAGGAAAGATGCAGATTGGGAATGGACTGAAGAGTGTGAAGAGGCTTTTCAGATGTTGACAAAGGTGGTTGGTGAAGATATTGTTCTTCACAAGCTGGATTATGGTGTTGATGCTGGAAAAATTTATCTGGCAGTGGACTTAAGCTATATTGCTGCTGGTGCTGTTTTTTCTCAGGAAGATAAAACTGGATGGGTCAGACCAGTAAGGTATGAGTCTGTGGTGTTTAACGAGGTGGAATCTAGGTATTCTCAGCCTAAGTTGGAATTGTGTGGTGTAGCAAAAATCTTGAAGAAGCTACAAAATGTTTTGTGGGGCCAGCATGTTAAGCTGCAGGTGGATGCAAAATCTCTGGTTCATATGATCAAAACACCTAGTCTTCCTAATGCTCCAATGACTAGGCGTGTCAGCCTAAATATCCTTAGGACTGAGTATTTCTTATGCTTAAAATAAGATAACCTTAACTAGATTAAGCTTATATCTTAAAAATAAGGTTAAAATAATAATATATATTATTTTATTATATATATATATAATTATTATTCTATTATATAATTTATAATAGTTTAAATAGCTTATCCATGGCCTAATAATACTTATTAAGGTGTTAATGGAGTCATAATATACTTATCTTAAGTGATATGAAGTAATTATTGACATACATAAGCTTATATGTATACATAAATCTCATATTCAGTGAAATATGCAGTATATTATGTATATTTAGGTATATAAGTGGGTTTTAGCCCCTTAATAGCCTATAACCTTTGTTTTTCTGCTTATTTTAGGTCATATGGACGTAATCAGTGGATTCACAACACCTATAGAAGCATAGACATCTATATCAGGTGCATACACTCAGTTTTGACAACTTAATCTGTTTCCTTGGATGGATATTCACGGATTTATAGGTTGGGAGGTCATTGCTGGGTTAATGTGGATGCTTGGGGATGTTATTGGGGGCTTGGACATTTCATTTGTTTCCTTTATATGCTTTGGGTTCCATTTTATCTCTTTTAGATTACTTATTTTGCCTGTTTCTTTATGGTATCCGCTTTTATCTGGATTTTCTAATTATGTTTTGGGTCTGTGTTATCATTAATTGTGATGGAGGGTCCTTACTGGAGGTCTGGGTGTTGAATCTGCTTGAAGTGGACACCATGGGGAGGTGATGGGCCCTCACAGTGCTGTAATTGCCAGGGATAGCAGTGATATCATCAGGATTGAAGGTCTGTGCACTCCAGGGGATTTGGGTATAAGTAAGGAGGGATTTTGACGGTTTATTATCATCATTCAATTACTACACTTCAAACAAACATTACACTACAATTATTAACATTCAGAAATATATTATAAAGCCCTTATAAATTGATATTATCTTTATAAAAGCTATAACTATATTTTATTCTTCTATTTTCCACCACTAGCACGCATTTAAATCCAAGTATTGTGAGTTTAATTTGAGTATAACTATTCTATTAGTCTTCCCCTGAGATTTAATCACTAAATCATTTATTAATAAGTAGTAGGACCATAAAATAACACTATTATATCATACTTATATACTAGACTGTACTGACAAGGTGGGTGGCATTTATTCAACATTTTTCTTTTGACCTGGTACACAAACCGGGCAAAACTTTTAAGATGCCTGATGGATTATCAAGGAGGCCATCTACAGATGAGGATTCTGATTTGGAAGAGTTTGATGAAGATGTTCCATTGGTTAGAGCCAGCACAAAGGGTGCTGAAGATTTTTCTTTCCTCCCCCATGAGGCTAAACTGGATGATTGTTTGACCTCCCCCAAGAGGTAAAACTGGCTGGATCTGATCTTGATTCTGGTGATCAGAATGTTTTTGTTCATGAAGATGGAGTTGTTTTTTGGGACAGCTCAAAGTTGGAGAATGGTGTCTTTGTTGGTGAGCTGGATTCTCATAAGATTCAGTGGAAGAAGGAGGATGTGCCAACATTTAAAGATTGGTGTCCTGGTTGGGCTGGTCAATTGGCTCATGTTTACACTGGTGATTTGGATGACAGGGCTGTACCCTTGGATGTTTTTTTGTTAGATTTTGAAGATGAGACCTGGGGTCAGTCTGAGTTTTATTTTATTATGGTGGAATATCTGTTGACCTTGGAGAGGCCAGATAGTTGTGATGATGATACTTGGGTGGCAATCAAGAAGAAGAGTCCTGGATTTTATGTGTCAGGAAGAAGGTTGATGAGGAGGAGACATCCAAATCCTCAAGTGGTGGTGACTCAGAAGAAGGGTCAAGAATTGGTTTTGAAGTCTTTTCATGAAGACCTTGGTCATAGAGGCTTTGGGGAGACTAATCAAAGAGTAGCAGACAGATTTTGGAGGCCAGGTATGAAGCTGGCTGTGCAGGGTTGGGTGCAATCTTGTGAGAAATAACAAAGAAGAAGTCATTTGAAACCTAAAGAGGTTGGCCATGCTACTGGTGAAGCAACTGTGTTTGGAAGAGTCAGTCTGGATGCTGTCCATATTAAAGAGGGCAGGTATAAATACTTTATTGTTGCTAGGGATGATTTGTCTGGTTGGGTTGAGGCAGTGCCTCTGGTTAATTTGACTGCCAAGAACGTGGCGGAATTTCTGAAGAAAGAGTGGGTTTATAGATATGGGTTGATGAAGTTGGTGACTGTTGATGGTGGGCCAGAGTTTGGGGCCAAATTTAAAGAAACTGTGGCAAGTGTTGGTTCTAAAGTTAGAGTAGCAACACCCTATTATCCTGAAGCTGAAGGCATGGTTGAAAGAGGCCATCAAGTTATCAAGAATGCTTTGGTGAAATGTGTAGAGATAGTGCTGAAAAGTGGAGGCATTATTTACCCTTGGTGTTATTTGCTGATAGGGTCACTGTGAAGAGGACAACTGGCTATTCACCTTATGAATTAATGTTTGGTCAGAAAGCGGTTCTGCCAGTGGACTTGGAAGCTGTATCTTATCTTGGAATCGATTGGGATGATGTGCACTCAACAGAAGATTTTCTCTGTGCCAGGATGCAACAGTTGGAATGCAGAGAGGAATTTCAAGAGAAGGCATACTCTAGAATGATGAGGATAAGAAATCAATTAGTCAGATACTGGGACAAGAATTTGGCTTGTAGACTCAGGAAACCCTTAAAACCTGGTGTTTTGGTTTTGGTTTATAATAGAAGTTTGGAGAGTCAGTGGTGGAAGATGTTTGCTGACAGATGGAATGGGCCTTACAGAGTCATATCTCAGGTGTCTGGAGGCTCTTATGTTTTGGAAGAGTTGGATGGTGCAGTCTTAAAGAAGAGAGTGGCTGCAGATCAGGTGAAGAGGTTTTATCCCAGAGGCACAAGACATGAAGAAGATTGACTCCACAATGAGGATAAACTACGGACCATTATTTAATTTTGGTTTTTTTTTTGTGGTGATGCTATGCATCTGTTTGTTGGAAACTTTTGTTAGAGGGTACCCATGGGCGGGCCTCTAGATTTTGTCTTGGAAAGTGTGGGGGTGACTGATGGGCTGGCTGCTCTATCAACAGTTACCCCAGATTGTCTGTTTCCAAACCCTTCTCTTAATTTGGTTGAACCCTAGTATTGGTTTTTTTTCACGTGTTTTGGTCCTCTATAACTTTAAACTAGAAATTCTTTTGGTCTTCAAGTGCCGGACTCTTCACTGTTATTGGTTATGGTTTATTGTGTTGAATGGTGTGTTTTGTTTGTTAGAAGGTACCCAGGGGGGGCTTCTAGATTTTATTTTGGCAAGTGTGGGGGTAACCAATGAGCTGACTGCTCTGTAAAACAGTTACCCCAGAATGTCTGTTTCAAGCCATTGTTTTTTTTCTAGTTGAATTCTAGTTCTGTTATTATTATTCAGGTTTCTAGTCCACTATGACTTTAAACTGGACTGCCTTGGATGTCTTTTGGTGCTTTTAGATTGGTGGTGGATCACTGGTGGTCTCTCATCATTTTTACTTATTGGAGGGAGCCCACCCAGTGATCATTTCTATGAACAGGACTTTCTCTTACTGGACCTTCTCTGAATCTGGACCATCAATGGAGCTGGAACGTCTTTGAATTTGTAGTTATGTGTTTGCTAGATAGTAGTTTTAGATTATTTTCTTTTATTTTCTCTTTTTTTTTAAATTTTTTTATGAGGGTTGTTTAAAATTATAAAATCAAAAATATAGGGTGTTAACACATCAGGTGCACCTGGATTTGGGCAAGCATTGGTGGGGAAAGGCTCATCAATCGGCCGGGCAATGCTATTTTATTTTTTAATTATTTCATTTATTTCTGTGTTTCATTTCTTTTTTTTTATTGTTGTTATTTTCATTAATTTCTAATTTTTTTATCGTTATCATTTTAAATATTTAATTGTGTATCCACATCAAGGTGCACTTGAAAGTGGGTAAGGTATCAGGGATCAGCTCATCAATTGGCTGGGGGATACCATTTATTATAATTATTTAGTTCATATTATTTTTTTTTTAATTTTTAATTTTTTTTATTTTCAAATTTTCTTAGGATTAGTAGTCTAGTAAAAGATAAGTTAAAAAAAATTTTTTTTTTTCTGAAATTATTTTTTTACTATTGCCTTTTTATTATTATTATTAATTGTTTTTCTTAATTTGTCATTGTGTTGTGGGAGTTCATTGCCTGGATGATGAAGCTTCTGGAGGCTTGTCTGTGTTGTGTTGGCTTTTTTGCTTTTTGTTGGGATTGTGGGAAGCGTGGTGCTCTTTGAAGTGGAGCCTGCTGGAAATATGGTACAGGTTGTAATGGGCAAGAATTGGATTAGAAGGAAGTTCAGAGTAGGAAGAAGAAGAGGCAGGAATGGAATGCTGGAAGGTGTGCTTAATGATCCTAGACATCTTCCAGTGGTAGTCCAACAGACACTTTCTCAGGGATTTCTCAAAGTCATTCAAAGGTCCATGGAGGGCAAAGGCTTTCAGCATGTTAGAACACATGGTGCTGAGGTGTTGCTTCATGTCTCCATAATCCAAGGTTAAGGAAGTTTCAAGAGGTTGGCCAACTCCAATAGTAGATTCAGGGGGAGGGGTGCCAACTAGACAAGAAGAAATGGATCAGTAATTAATTTTGGTTGCTGAAGAAATGGGATGATTTAATTTGGTACTTATAGATTGGGAGCTCATCAAATTTGTAAGCAGCCGGGATTAGGACTTCTGAAGATTTTGAAAGGGTGATAGCTTGGGGATCAACCAGGGAAAGATATGGATTCTCTTGGTCTTCTTCTGAAAGGTTTTGAGAAGGTGAACTAGGAGGCTGATGTTCCTGGGGCCTAGTGGGAGCAGCAGGGCTGTTGTTGTTGTTGTTGTTAATATTTTGGGTGGTTTCAGCTGGGTGGGGTGCTGGTGGTGGAGTACCTGGGTTGTTATAGGATGGAGCAGGAGAGGGTGATCTGGAAGCGGATTGATCTCTTCTGGATGGAGCACTTGAGGGAATGGAACTGTCAGAAGAATAGTTGGCTGACAGAGGAGAGGTGTAGTTTCTTTTCATTAACTGGGGGTGAAGATTTTGTTTGGATGCTGTGTTGGGGGCTCTGGTGCCTTCCTGAAGTCCTCTGGCAGGTCTCTTAGAATTTTGGGAAATTTTGGTATTTTTTGACCATAGTAAGGTTGGCTGCATTGCTCTGGGAGCAGTGGGAGGAGGTTGCTTAGAGTTGTTTTTGTTGGTTGGAGGAATTTGGTTGATTTCTGGTTGTTTTTGGAAGTTTCGAGCCATAGTTTCACTGTCTAGTGAGGCTGCCAGGCCGCCTGGACACGTTCTAGAAGCCTAGGAGCGTATCTTGAAGCTTTTGAAGCTGGATTAGCAGAGATAAAAGCTGCTTCTTGGGGAGCTAAGGCTGGTCTTTTGGGAAGAGTTCTGGAGGCTGAGTTCCCAGATCTTCTGGAAGGTGCTGAAGATAAAGAGGAAGAGGATGGACCAAGCTCTGGGGATCTGGTAGGGGATCTGGAGATGCATTTATGAGAAGGTGAAGGAGGAGGAATAGGGTAGTATGCCTCTCTGTCACATTTCTTTTTCCTGGAGTAGCAAGAGTCACAGGCCTTGTAGAATTTGGTGTCAGGAGCTGGGAGAGTGAATGTGCAAGGTCTGCAAATGTGGATGCACTGCTGGCAGGCATAGTCCTTGGGAGCAGTGAAGCAAGGAAGGTTAGAAGGGTCAACAATAGGATATTTAGCCATGATGTGTGGTGAAGAGATAAGATGAAGGTTTTGTCAGTGGTTGGGTAGATGATGAAGTGAAAGGTGGAAGTTCAGCGGTCCGGCAGTGGCTGAATTTTGCACGGAATTGACTGGCTCCTTTCTATGCAAATTTAAAGTCCGTCAAGACTTTAAACAGAACACTGTGTTAGTCCCCCAAGACTATAAACTGAGGAATTGGTTTTGTTGCTGGAGTTGGTTTGAGAGATTAGCATGAGGGTATCCACAGGGGGGGCCTCCAAATTTAGCAAAGGCAAGTTGGGGTGTAATTGATGGGCTGGAAGCTCTATTCACAATTATCCCAGAATGTTAGTTTATCTCTCTGTGTCTTAATGTGGTTGATCTCTGGTTCTGGGTTTATGATTTAGGTTTTTGAGTCCCCCAAAACTATAAACTGAGGGTTTTTGAGTCCCCCAAGACTATAAAATGAGGATGGTCCCCCAAGACTTAAAACTGAGGGTTGTTTGTGGTTACATCCTATAGAGGGTGTGGTCAATTTTTCTTTTCTAAATCAGGATCAAGTAATAGTGGAGTTACAGAGGGAATCAAGAGAGGAAATGAAGTGTTCAGAATTAGCCTTGAACTGATGGATGAGGTGACTTCTTTCCTCAATGTCCTGTGGATCTCTAGCAGGAGTGGATTGGAATAGTGAAGCAGAAGTTGCTTCTGTTGAGATGTGTGTTGTTGGAACTTGGCCTTAATTGTGGGCAAGTGGTTTGGTGTTGGTGGTGCAATGGATCCTACATTGTTATCATCACTGTCAGAAGATTGAGGAACTGAGAAGTCATCAGTTTTAAAGTTGAACGAAGAAATGAAAGTTCCTTACCATCAGATGGACCAGGGACGGTGGAACTTGTGGTTTTAAGGGTTGTGGAACTCTTCTGGGAAGGGTGTAGCTTTTTGATGATTCTGGGTATCAGGATGGCCTAGATCTTTTGGTACTGGTAGAAGATGGACCAGGTTGAGGTGGAGGCAAAGGTGTTGCAGAGGATAACGGACCAGGTCTGTGGCAGGTCTTCTTTCTGGAGTGGCAGAAATCACAGGACGTTCTGTATGGATGGGCCGGTGGTGTGATGGTGCAGATTAGGTTATTGTCAATGCAGTAGTGGCAGGGGCCCATGTCAGTAGCAGATTTGGAGAGAAAGCTGAACATGGTGGTTGTGCTATAGGAGAATGTGGACATTCTCTTTTGGAGGGAGGATGTGGTCTTCCAACATTGGCAGGGGTCATTGTTGTGCTGTTTGATGCTGTTTGTGCATGTCTTAATTGACATTGTTTAAAGAATAGGGCATTTTTCTGGATTTATTCCATGAATATTTGGACTGCGGGTATGTGGGTACTACCATTGGATAGCCCCGGGTTTTTCTATATTTCATGTCTTGGGGACATTTTTCATATTCTAAGTTTTAAGGGGTCATTTCCTCATATTTTATTATAAAAGATAGCTGTTTAATTTTGTTTTTTGTGTTTTACGGGCTAACCTTAAGTCTCAGGGTTAAGTGCTTAGTACCATTAGATAGGGCTAATTTGGCTCTACGTTTTATGTCTCAATGTTGACATAGCTAAATTTTGTATTTTATGGGTTTTAGTAGTGGTAATGCATTTTTCTAAGTAGATTTGATGTTTTTAGTGGATTTCTGGCTTCAGGGAGGTGGGGCCGCTTCAGGCTGCCTGGCTGCCTCTGTTTTAGGAGGTTGGGGAGCGCTTCTGAAGGGTTTTTTATGCAATTTGGCTGGTACAGGTGCCAAATGTGTTGCTGTGCATGGATTTTAGAGGGGTAGTCCGTGTGTATTTACAATATAGGACAGTTTGGGGAATATCAATTGATCATACAACCATCCGGAGGTGATATCCATGTTCCTCACTCAGTTTTTCTCTGTTGTTGGCCACAATTTGGCTGTGTCTTGTTGCAAGTAAGTTCTTCATTTAACTTCACTAGCAACTGTTTTCTCTGTTATAGTCTTACAAGCTATAGCAAGTATCATTGCTGCCTCTGGTGTGGATTTGAAACCTACATCAAGTATCATTTCTTTCTCTGGTGTGGACATTGGGCTAAATTTCAGTTTTTTGGTCTGGTAGTCTGTCTGGAGACTACTTTCTTGGCTGATCAAGCAGTCTAGTGTTTGGAAAAGAGACTTTTGGTAAACAGGAACCAATTTACTGTAGCAGGTAGATCTCACTTGTTTTTCTAAAGTGACAGGGGTTTTCCTTTCTGGTTTTACTCCAACTCCCTTGGTCAAGGCCTATAGCAAGCACTATCAGATTGTCTACAATGTGCTACATGACACTCAAAGCAAAAGCACTTCAATTACCCCACCATTCAATCTCTAACTCCACTGGCAATGCACCAAAAGCAACCTTTAGGCAATTGCATTCTATTGTGTTCTCAAATAAGCCACGCTTTCCGAACCTTAAAGGTAAACTAATGGTAAAGAAGCTTATACTTTTCAATCATAGGAAATATGCGCGCAATCTATTGCTATGATCGAGGTAATATATGAACAGGGGGTAATTGTGCATCTGAGGGTAAATTAGGAGGTCTGTGAAGTAGGAACAGGGCAGAAGAGTTATAAGGTTAGATGGCTGATAAATGGGAAATATGGTGGATTAGATGGGTCTGTGGGTATAGGGTGGCTGGTTGATTAATGGGTCAGTGCAAGGAGGAATAGGATATTTAAAGAGGGGTAATTTGGTTTTACATTCTTCAGAATTAAATTATAATATATTTGTGATAGTAGTCAAACTCTAATTAGGCTATTGTTATATTTGTCCATTTCTTACTTAATAATCAATTTCATTAAATCCTAAATTCATAAATTTTTCCCTTTGATTATTGAGTTGCAACCCTTACTGAGATTTACTAGCATAGTTAGTGTCCTTAACATATACATTAATTATTCCTTGAATATTATCTCAAACCAGTATTATTTACTTTGATATATCTTCCAATAACTTCCTTGAAGTAGTCTTCTGTGCTTCAAAGTCGTAATTTCTCTCTTCCTTCTTATCTCACTTACTTTGGATCACCCTTGACCCAGTGCATAGGTTGTCCAGTGACAGTATAATTTAACTCTCCATAGTTCTCATTCTTCATACTACTACAACCTTCAGGTGCTAAGTCTAAATATGGCACCTATTCAATGCACTCCTCCTCCCATGAGGGCTACTACTAGAGCTCAGGCTAGGGATAGGCCGACCTCATTACATCCTGTTTCTCGCACTCAATCTCTTGAACTGCTTGAGTTAAGTGAGTGTGAACATTCAATTCAATCAGTAGAGGATATTCCCCAGGATTGTGAGGACTCCAGTGAAGAAGATGAAGGAGAGGATACCATGCACAAAGCACCATCAGCCCCAGCTGCTGAACCTTCAAACCCTAGCCTAACTTCTTCATTGGAGGAATTTATGAGACTCTTGGTTAAAACTATTACTAATCTTACCCCA
The DNA here is from genome assembly GCA_030280995.1 of Hemileia vastatrix. Classification (NCBI taxonomy): domain Eukaryota; kingdom Fungi; phylum Basidiomycota; class Pucciniomycetes; order Pucciniales; family Zaghouaniaceae; genus Hemileia; species Hemileia vastatrix. The sequence goes on along the minus strand of JASXTE010000004.1, from coordinate 14,566,767 downwards.
TCCAAAGGATCTAAATTCAAAACTCCTTTGATGAAGTCTCCAGATAAATTTGATGGAGAACACCCTGGCAGATTGCATCCCTTCTTGAAAACATGCAAGCTACTTTTCCAAAATGACCCTCAAACTTTTATTACAGATTGTTCCAAGGTCATCTATGCCTCTTCTTATTTATCCAGAAAGTCTTCATGGTGGTTTGAACCTTATTTGCTCATGCTTTCCTTGAACAAAACTCATTTACTCATTAATAATTGGGAGAAGTTAAAAGACCAACTTTTTATGTTGTTTGGTGATCCTAATGGAACTGACAACATGGAGATCAAACTTGATTTCCTTTGCATGAGCAATAATGGCAAAGCTTCTGAGTATATCTTGAATTTCAGGGATTTACAAATTTGAGTTAGTTGGAATGATGCTGCTCTCAAATATCATTTCAAAAGGGGACTTCCTTTGAGGATTCTGGACCAATTGAACCTTCATGGGCGTAAAATGGCAAGTTTTACAGACTCAATGGTATGGACCTTCAAACTTGATGGTGTGCATCAAGGACAACTTCAAAATTGGTTTCACATTCAAAAATCTCATGGTTCCAATTTCAAATCTGGGCCTCCTTCAAAAAATCACTCCCAAAAAGCCCAATAGACCCAATCCAAACCCAGTCACAAAGGAAAGGATAATTCTAAACCCAAAAGCTCAACTACCAGAGATATCAGTAAGGTATTAGATCCAAAAGGAGAATTAAAGGAAGCTGAAAGGAAAAGACGGGCAGATAATGGCTTATGTATGTATTGTGGGGGTAAACACAAGTTGGAAGATTGTGAAAAGTTAAAGGAAAGGGAAGGTAAAAGTTCTAAGTCAAAAAACTAGAGAATAGTTTACTTGTGTGCAAAGCAAACTATTTTATTTCTCCCAGTGCACAGAACCTCCATGTCTTAAGGACTGGAGTTACCATTAACTGTTTGAGATTTATTCTTTTTAAGGAGTATATTCCCTTCAGTTGTCTCATTGACTCTGGAGCTTCAATTTCATTTATCAGTTTATCTTTTTCCAAAAATCTTAAGCTGACATTTGTAGATATCAATTGAATTCAAATTTATTTAGTCAAATAAGAGGAACCCATGTAGTGGTTCAGTAAAAAAGTTTTATGGGTTTTCAAATTTCCAAATTTTCCCTCCTTCAAGTGGGAATTAAAAGTCTTGGATGACCTGAGGATGGACAATACCATTCTTGGCCATGAATTTTTAGCACTTTGGAATCCTGAAATTGATTGGTCAGAGGGATTGATCACCCCTCGCTCTAAGTATATTTTAGATTCTTCAATGCAGTTCAATAGGGAGTCAAACAAACTTTCTGACCAAGTCCTGCCAGATGATTTGTAACCATCTGATTTTTCTCTAAATGAGCATTTGGCTAACCTTTCTAGCTCCATTACTTCACTCAAAGAGGTTATTAACAGCCTCAAGGTAAACAATTCTTGCTCTCTAAATTCAGGTCTACCCTCAACAGACTCCTTTGACAATTAAGAGGACAACCAAATAAATATTGAAGCCATTAAATCAACTCTACTGGAAGTTTATCATGACTTCCTTGATGCATTTTCAGTCCATAAGGCTAACAATATACCACCTCATCAATCCTACAATCATCAAATAGAATTAGTAGGTCCAGTAACTTCAGCAGGTCCTGTCTACTCCCTATCAAAGGATGAATCTTAAGTTCTTTGAGACTACATTGCAGAGAATGTGGCAATAGGTTTCATTCAAGCCAGTAAATCCACAACTGGCTCTCCAGTTCTTTTTGTTAAGAAAAAAGATGTAAGTCTCATGTTGTGCAATGATTATAGAAAGCTCAAGGCAGTGACTAAGAAGAATACATACCCAGTTCCTTCTATGTCTTTGCTTCTTACCTTGTTTAGTGGTGCTAATTTCTTCTCTAAAATTGATTTAAGAGGTGCTTACAACCTTATATGTATTGCTGAAAGCCATGAACTTTTAAAAGCAATGCACACTAGGTTTGGTAGTTTTGAATATTTGGTTATGCCTTTTGGGTTATGTAATAAACCCTCAAATTTGCAAAATTTTGTCAATGATATCTTTCATGATGTTTTCAAACAATTTTTTGTTGTCTATTTAGATGATATTTTATTTTTTTCAAAGACCCTCAAGGAACATATTAAACATGTCACACAAGTTATCAATTGTCTTTAAGAGAATGGTCTCTACACCAAGCAAACTAAGTGCAAATTCTACCTTAATTCTATCAACTATCTAGGCTTTACAATATCCACTGAAAGCCTTGTAATGGATGAAAAAAAGGATAAAAAAATATTGGAATGGCCAGAGCCAAAATCTGTGAAATTCTTACAAGGGTTTTTAGGTTTTGAATATTTCTATAGAAGATTTATTAAAGATTACTCTAAAACAATTACAAATCTCACTTCTCTTCTTAGAAAAGATATTCACTTTGATTTCACCAATACAGCGCAGAAGGAATTTGAAGCATTGAACTCTGTGTTAACCACAGCTCCAATTTTTCAACTTTTTGATCCCTCTGCTTCAACAGTTGTTGAGACAGACACTAGTGATTATGCTATTTCAGGGGTTATATCTCAATTAAATCTTGAAACAGAATTGTTTCATTCTGTTGCATTCAAATCAAGCATATTGCTTGCAGCAGAGTTAAATTATAAAATTCATGATAAAGAGTTACTTGCTATTATTCATCGTCTTAAAAAATGGCTTTCTTTTCTTTTCAGCCTTAATAGTTCTTTTCAAATTTTAATGGATCATAATGCTTTTAAATACTTTATGTCTTCCAAAGTCTTGACACAACATCAAGCCAGATGGGCTGAGCTCCTATCAGAATTTTCTTTCACTATTACCTATTGCCCTGGTAAAAATTGAGTAGTTCCCAACATATTATCACGTTGGGACAACGTTTACCCAGAGAAGGGTGTGGCATTTTCTAACAAGAACCCATCAAATGTCAAATAAATTTTTAACAAATCAATGTTAATGACTCATCAATTCATTAAAATGACAAATCAAACAATTCAAAATCCACTATCCAACATTCAAGAAGCTCAATAAAAATATGATTATTGTGTGGGGTTAAAAGACAAAATACTCTTGAAGCAAGGGGCCAAAAGATTCAGTATCAAATCAGGTCTATTAGTTTTCAAAGGTAGAGTAGTCATACCTGATGATAAGGATATAAAATTATGTATTTTAAATAGCAGACATGATTCTCCGTTTGCTGGTCATTTTGGGGTTGATAAAGCCTACCATTTAATAGCAAGGGATTTCTTCTGGCCAGGAATGACTAGAGAAATCAAGTCATATATCAAAGCCTGTTATGAATATAATAGGAACAAGGTACCTTGTCAAAGGAAGTATGGGTTGCTTCAACCACTTCCAGTACCCTCTAAACCTTGGGAATCAATTTCTATGGATTTCATTTCTCAATTACCTCCATCAGATAATTTTGATAGTATACTAGTTATAGTTGATAGATTTTCAAAAATTTCTATTTTTATTAAAACTGTTACTACTGCAACAGCAGAGGATTTAGCAAAATTATTTCTATATATCGTATTCTCTAATCATGGATTACCCAATAATATTATTTCAGATAGAGGCTCTTTGTTTGTTTCTACTTTCTGAACTCAATTATTTTGACAATTAAATATTACGAGGAATATTTCTATTGCTTATCATTCTGAAACCAATGGGAAAACCAAAAGAGTCAACCAAATCCTCAAAAAATATCTTCAAATGTATGTTAATCATCAACAAGACAATTGGACCACATGGTTACCATTGGCTGAATTTACTTACAACAACTTGACACATTCTTTGACAAAACAATCTCCCTTCATAACTATCTATGGACAACATCCTCAATTCAATCTGATTCATGTAGGAGTAAATCTTCCTTCTGAACATTATCTTTGAACACTTTCACAACTTCAAGGAAAACTTCAATCTAACTTGGAAACTTCAAGTCAAAGGTATAAGGAACAGGCCAATAAAAATTGACAATCTGCTCCACTCTTTAAACCATGAAATAAAGTATGGCTCAATGCAAAAAAAATTTAAAAACATCTCAACCATATAGAAAACTATCTGAGAAACACTTAGGTCTATTTGAAACTGATACTGAAATTTCTAAAAATACATTTTGACTCAAGCTACCTCCAAAGTGGAAATCCATTCATCCTGTTTTTTATGTATCTCTCTTGGAACTAGCTTGGGAAATATACCTGGGCAAGAACCATCCTCCTCCAGAACTGGCCAAAGTAGAAGATCATCTAGAGTGGGAAGTAAGCTGGATTCTTTATTCAAGAAGGCAAAAGGGGAAACTTCAATATCTCGTTGTGGTCTTCCAACATTGGCAGGGGCCTTTGTTGTGTGATTTGGTGCTGTTTGTGCATGTCTTAATTGACATCTGTTAAGGAATTTGGTATTTTTCTGGTTTTATCCTGTGGATATTGGGTCTGCGGGTATGTGGGTACTATCATTGGATAGCCCTGGTTTTTCTCAATATTTTATGTCTTGAAGACATTTTTCATATTCGGAGTTTTAAGGGGTCATTTCCTCCTTTTTCATTTATGAAAGATTGCTGTTTAATTTTGTTTTTCGTGTTTTACGGGCTAACCTTAAGTCTTAGGGTTAAGTGCATAGTACAATTGGATAGAGCTAATTTTTCTCTATATTTCATGTCCCAATGTTGTTATAGTGAAATTCCGTGTTTTAAAGGTTTTAGTAGTTGTAGCTAATTTTTCTAAGTAGATTAGTGGTTTTTATTGGTTTTCTGGCTTCAGGGAGGCCGGGCCGCTTCAGGCGGCCCGCCTGCCTCTGTTTTAGGAGGTTGGGGAGCGCTCCAGGAGGGTTTTTTATGCAATTTGGCAGGTACAGACACCAGATTGGTGGGTGCGCATGGGCTCTTAGTTAGTGGTCTGTGTGTACATAGTGAATAAGACAGTTTGGGGCAACCTTAATCATCATACAACCATCCGGAGGTGATCTCATTGTTCCTCACTCAGTTTTCACGGTTTTCTGGCCACAATTGGCTGTGTTTGTTGCAAGTGAGTTCTTCATTTAACTTAACTTTAGCAACTGTTTTCTCTGTTATAGTCTTGCAAGCTATAGCAAGTTGTTTTGCTGTCTCTGGTGTGGATTTGCAGCCTACATCAAATATATTTGCTGTCTCTGGTGTGGAATTTGTTCTACATTTCAGTTCTTTGGTCTAGTAGTCTATTTGGGGACTACTTTCTTGGCTCATCAAGCAGTCAAGTGTGTTTAAAAGGGGCTTTAGCAAAACAGGAACCAACTTTCTTTAGCAAGTAAATCTCACTCTATTTTTTTAAAGGGACAGGGGATTTTCTTTCTGGTTTTTCTCCAACTCCCTTGGTCAAGGCCTATAGCTAGTACTATAGGATTGTCTACATTTCTGGCGCCCAACGTGGGGTAGAACTTGCTAGTTCTTTGGAATCTCTGTTTTCTTTGATTGGCTCTTTTTGGTGTTTGGACTGGAGGAATGGCTTCTGGTTCTGCTATTCCTGTGGTGACTGTCAGTGGGGGGGATGGTCCTCCTTCTGTGATGGTTAGGGAGTGTGTGAGGATTAAAAATTGGGATGGTACCAAGTTTAATGGGGAGGATGTCAAGTGGTTTCTAGAGAAGTATGAAACTGCTGCTGGAGTGGATGGCGCTTCCTACCTGGACATGGTGAAGCAGATTATCTTCTTCATTGGTGATAGGTCAATGGAGAAGGAGATTGTGGCCATGTCTGGCTACAAGAAGAGGGATTGGAAATTGTTGTGTAGGGAAATGGTGGATAGATGGGGTGTCAGGTTCACTATGGTGGATCTGAACAAGGTTGTCAGTGAATGGCAATCTTATGGTGGTGTTGGTAACTTACATAGTTACAGGAAGTTTCTGCTACAGTTTGATCCTGTGGTGGAATATTTGGTGGAAGTGGAGGAGCTGGCACATGAAAATGCTGCCAAGGATGTTTTTTTGTCTGCCCTGGCTAGAGATGTCAGGATGGATGTGTTGAAGGAGTTGTCAAGAAAGGAATTGATGAAGACTCTTTCTAATGGGGACCAGAGGTTGCCTGCCTTTGATAAAGTGAAGGAGGCTGTTGAGGCCCATTTAAAGTTATTGGCTGTGGACACCTATCAGGAGGGGTGTGCCAAGTATGTCAGCAAAGTCAGTGAGGCTTTGGCTGAAGAGGAAGTTAGGGAGAAGAAGGAGGAGAAGAATTTGGTGCAGTTTTGCAAAAAAGAGAGGGACCAATTGTGGAGCAGCTGGCTGATATGACAAAACAGCTGCACATTTTTGTCCAGGAGGCCAAGAAGGTTAATAAGTCACCTTCTCATCCAAGAGATTTTGAAAGGAGGGCTGGTAGGATTGATCCTTGGGTTTGCTCTTATTGCACTAGGAGGGGGCACAGGTCCAATGATTGTTGGGCACTGAACAGAGATGTGTCCGAAGGAAAAGTGGAGTTTGATGGCAGGGCTTTTAAGTTCCCTGATGGTTCTTTTGTGAAGCCCAGTGAGGGGCAGGCTCCTGTTGATTTGGTCAGGAGAAGAGGTGGTCTCAATCAAAGGAGGCCAAGGTTTGAGGAGATTCCTGATCAGGGGAAGTCTTCTGTTAAGGTAGATGAGGACATCAAGGGAAAGGGGAAGGATGTCAATAAGGTCTCTTTTTCTACTTCCTTTGGTGGTTTGGAGTTGTATTCTTGTGGTGGACAGTCAAGTGGTGAATGCTTGGCTGGTGTTTATGATGTGGAAGCAGGGAAGTTGGGTAGGCCTAAGAGCAGTTCTCAGGCCCAACCAAAGCCAAATGCTTCAAAGGGTGATCCTAAGCTGAGTGCAGCTAGGAAGAGGTACAGAAAAGAGGAGCTGTACAAAATGCAGAAGGGTATGGCTGACATGGGCCCCGCTAGTTTTGGTGCATTGGACCTGAATGGTGAGCCAATGCCAATGGAGGTGGATTCTGACTCTGAGGAGGATGTCCCTTTGGCTTCATTGCCAAAGCCTGTTGGAGTCAGAGGTTCTGGTGAGGGATCTGGTTTGGTTCCTGTTAATGGTAAATCTGTTGGTGGTGCTGGTCCTCAAGAATCATCTAGGACCAAGGTGGTGAAGCAAAGAGCTCACTTTGAGAGGCCAGTAGTGTCTGGTCAAGTTAATGTTATGGACTCTGTCCTGGAAAGGATGAACCAGGGTCAGGTTTCCCTATCTTATGGGGAATTGTATGCTATCAGTCCAGGGTTGGCTGATAGGAAGAAGAAGTTGTTGACCAGGAGAAGAGTTTCTTCTGGTGAGGTAGAATACATTTGTGATTCTGCTGAAAAGTTTGGTGAGGGGTTGGAAACTCATTTTTCTGCTCCTCTGGAATATGTCAATGTCACTCTGAATGGCAGGGAGGCAAGGGCATTGGTGGATTCAGGTTCTCAGATAAACCTGATTTCTTTGTTTGAGGCAACTCATATGGGCCTTCCCATCAAAACTGATATTGGTGGTAATTTGAGAGGGATCGGTGGCCATGTCACTGAATTGGTTAGAACTTCAGAGTTTGTGAGGTTAGATGTTGGAGGAGCCTCAGGGAAGGTTCATTTTTACATTGCTAAAGATAATGTAAAAGCAGTTTTGGGTGGGCAATTCTTGATGCATTTTCAGGCAAGAATAGGTTATCAATTTGATTTTGGAATTAGTTTGGAGTTGACTGGTGAAGACGAAAGGAGACTTCACATGAGGTTATCATCCCCTGGAGAGGATGGTTGGGAGACTAGGCCTGGTTTATCTTCAATGTGCCAGTGCATGGACTGCTGCAGTAGAAGGAAGGAAGTGGGTGCTGCCTCTGGTTTTTTGGAGTGCGGTTCAGGCTCTATTGAGAGTCTGTCTTTTTTAGAGTAATGAGGGCTGATCACCCTAGTGCTACAACCTCTCCCTGAGATGAGGAAATCCCAGGTTGTAGTAGGTCAGCTCCCTTGGAGATATACCAAGTGGATTTTCAACTTTCTCTTTTTAATTTTTCTCTTCTCTGCAAGTATTCTTCAAGTTTTTTATCAAGTCTCTGTTCTCTCTCAAGATTTTTAATTATTTTTAATTCAAGTTCAAAGAAGAAGATTGGTTATATATCTTTATTGAAAGATATGCGGAAAAGTTTTGGGGCGGTGAGATTGGGGTCTAAAAGTAAGTCCTCCCAATTGTGCACTGCTAGAGTTTCTTCTACACCTTTCAAAAACATTACCTGGGCCACACCTGTGAGCATTGGGAAAACCCCTGGTTATTTTTGTAGGACAGAAGAAAACTCAAGAAAAGAAGATAAAAATTTCAAGATAATTCAAGAAAATAAAGAAAAAAATCTGAAGATAATGAAGAAAGAAGATACAAAATATTTTTGTGAAGATCGTCAAGATCTATTTTTGGGCCTCCAGCATGAGGTTAAACTGCAGAAAATTTTGAAGAGAGAAGATCATCAAGATTGATTTTTGGACCTCCAGCATGAGGATAAACTGCACAATTTTAGAAGATGTGATTCAGAAGATGAATCAAGATTTGAAGATTTAAAAGTTGGAAGTGAGGATGAAGATGTGGAATTGCGGAAAAGTTTTGTAGTGGTGAGATTGGGGTGTAAAAGTAAGTCCTCCCAATTGTGCACCGCTAGGGTTTCTTCTACACCTTTCAAAAACATTACCTTGGCCACACATGTGAGCAATGGGGAACCCCCCTGGTTTTTGTTCCAGGTCTGGTGGTGAAGATTTCCTGAAGATCCCTCAAGTTGAAGGTGGAGCGGCAAAGTATAAGAAGATAGCGCAGAAGATTAGGCCCATCAATGAGCCTATGCCTGTGGGTTTGAATCCGCCTTTGAAGAGACCTCCTTTGTCAAGAGATCCGTACTGTACTCCTTTGGTGAAGAATCCTCCAGAAATTGTAGAGACGGCTAGGGTGACCATGGAAAGATTGAAAGTTGTTAATTTTGGTCCTGATGGGTGGTTGTCTGAGGAAGAAAAGAAGTTGTTGTTGCACGTTATTGTGCTAAGGGAAAAAGCGGTGGCATTTGTTGAGGAGGATAGGGGTGTATTGAAGCACTCTTATGGGGAACCTTAATTGATTCCTGTTGTTTGTCATGAACCTTGGCAAATCAAACCAATTCCGATTCCAGCGGCTATTTGAGAGGATTTTGTAGAGATTGTTAGGGAAAGAGTCAGGACTGGGTTATATGAACAATCAACATCCAGTTACTCAAGTCCGGTGTTCTGTGTAAAGAAGCAGAATGGAAAGTTGAGGGTGGTTCATGATCTTAGAGCCTTGAATAGAGTCACTATCAAGGACGCTGGTATGCCACCAAGTGCAGAGGATTTTGTTGAAGCTTTTGCTGGAAGGGTGTGTTATGGTTTGGGTGATATTATGGGTGGTTATGATGAGAGGGAACTTGTCAAGGTTCACTTTTGGTCTAGAAGCTTTGGTACGGTATTATATGAAGATTTTAAGGTATTATCTGACTCTCAATAATTAGGTACGTATTTTCTCAATCAAGGATGATTCTTTTATTTAAGTTAAGAGGTAGTTTTTAATAATTTATATAGATTATAGAATTAGAATTACGTATGGTGTAAATACTAAGGATATAAAATATAATAAATAAGTTTTAATTTTTGTAGTTGTAGTAAAATGAGTTGGTAAAATAGAATGATTCAAAGACAACAAAAAGAGAGGCCTTTTATAGGCAAAGGAGAGACAAAGCACGGCAATAAAATTCTAAAAACAGTAGGAAGAGAGAGAGAAAAGAACATTCCAGAAAGAGTATTTCAAATAATAAAGTTATTCTAAAAAGAAGGAGTCAAAAAGATGTATTTACAGAGTATGTCAGAAATACATCAATATTTTTAATATTTACTCACTACGCAATATAGGGGGTGGACTTGCTAGCAAGTCCTCAACCTGAACTCAGATGGAACTCAGATGGAACTCAGACTGAACTCATACTGAACCCATACTGAACTCTACTTGAACACCCACCTAAAACTGTTCTTCTGAGTGGTGTTCATTCCTGATTGTATGGCTCCTTTATCAATAGCTCAATGTGTGTTCAATCTATGGTGAGTTTGGGTCCAAGGTTGCGGACTTGCTAGCAAGTCCGCCCCCCATATTGTGTGGTGACTGTAAAAGTCAATCCTAAATAAGAAATTTGATTTTTTGTATATATTTAATATTATTTGAATATTTAAATCTTATTTTATCTTTGTATTTATTTTTTAATATAAAATTTTATTTTTTCCCAACCTGTCAAATGAGCACGATGTTAGAGAAAAATATAAGGGACAAAATTATAATTATAATTATAATTAATTAATTAATTAATTTTTTAATTTTAACATTCTGTAATTAATTTATTTATTATAACTAATTTTAATTTAACTAAATTATAATTAAATAATAATTAAAAATGATAAGGTGCGGCTTCATCCAGTAAATAATTAATTATTTCACTGGGTAAGTCTAGTAGCCTGGCTGACACTTTCCCACTCTAAAAAAAACAATAAAAAAAATGCTATGATTTTTTCTTTTTATACTTTTTTAGTAGAGTAGGAAGATTAGATATCTCCTTCCCAGGTATCCAAGAATCATATTCAGATGATTTATTCTTGAATCTCAATAAGTATTCTGTACCTTTCTCAGCAGTGACTATTCTGTCATTTAAAATTTTTTCAATTTCTGCTGTCTCAGTGATTTCATTTGGGGTTTTCTTTGGTCTACCCCTCCTTTTAGGAAATAAATCACTATTGGATGTGTAAGGTTTCAAAAGAGATATTGGAAAAACAGGATGTTTTCTGTCATATGGGGAATACAGAATAACTTCAACTGCATTATCTCCAATCATTCTTCTGACAACAAAAGGACCAACAAATGGATCTTTTAATTTGTTATTACCTTGTAAGTTGAAATAGACTGTAGAAATCAACACTTCATCACCCTTTTTAAAAGTGTATTCTTTATGGGATTTGTCCCATCTTTTCTTTTCATATTCAAATGATTTTTCAATATATTTTTGAGCATGATTTCTACATAGTTGTTGCATTTGAAGAAAAGATTTTACACCAGGATGTATATCCAATTTAGGTATTTTGTTATTGAGAATTTGGGCAGGAGTATTAGGAACATATCCAAGCCAGAGCTCAAAAGGCTTTCTTTGAGTAACAGAATGAACAGTGCTATTATAAGCAAATTCTAACCCAGGAAGTAAGGTAACCCAATCATGAGTGAATCTTCATTATCTTTATACTCAAGGCCAAAGGCACAATATCTTCTTATCATGTCCTCTAATGTCTGAATCATTCTTTCAGCTAAACCATCAGTCTGAGGGTGATGGGCAGTAGAAAGTTTCAGATCACAAACACAAACATCCATCAGAGACATCCAAAATTCAGAAGTAAATTTAGGGTCTCTGTCAGAGATTATGGCTTTAGGAAAACCAGCAGTATTAAACATATGAGACCACCATAAGAAAGCTAATTCTTTAGTGGAAACATCCTTGTGGGTAGGGATAAATTTACAAATTTTTGTGAATCTTTCCACAATAACCCAACAAGAGTTATAGCTGTCTTTACCAGCAATAGGTAATCCTGTTACAAAATCCATGTTTATTATTTGCCATGGAGCATCAGGAGGTTCAATATGTTGCATTAATCATGCTCTTTTACCAGTTAATTTTTTTGATTTTTGGCATGAATCACAGGATTCAACATATAATTTTGTTTCCTCAGACATATTAGCCCACCAAGCAGTGTTCTTAATTCTGATCATTGTTTTGTCAAGATCAAAATGTCCAGCTAATATGTCATCATGACAAATTTTCAAGATGATTTCTTTCATAGAAGGAGGAATAACAATAACATTACTCAACTTTCTTCTATAATATAGGTATCCTTCATCAATTGAAAATTTTCCTTTTTCCAACACTTTTTGGTACTTTGGTGGAAGGGTTTTAATTAATGCTTGTATTGAAGCATTCTTTGGATCATTTAATATGGTGCATAACTTTTTCAAGTCAGTGTCCTTATCATATGATTCCAGAATAAGCTGTAATAGCTCTTCCTCCATATCAACCACATATATCCCATGGATATGGATAATTTCATCCTCAGGATCATAAGCAGGATTAGAGTCATCATTTGGTAAGGGTAACCTTGATAACATATCCACATTTGAGTGACCAATACCAGCTCTGTGAATAATTGTCATTCTCCCTCTGTACTCTTGAACAGCCAGCTGCCATCTAAACATATGTCTATTAGGTGTTTTCAAGTTTAAAAGGGATTTAACTGCACTGCAGTCAGTGACAAGTTCAAATTTCTGGTCATCTAGGTAATAATGAAGCTTTTCTAGAGCCCATACTACAGCTAAACACTCTAATTGAGTAGCACCATATTTCAATTCACTATTTCTCAAGGTTCTTGAAATATAACAAATTACTACTTCTGAAACTTTATCATTTATCACTTGTTTTTAATGGAGGGCAGCACCAAGACCAATAAAACTGGCATCAGTGTACAAAACAAATGGTTGATCAAAGTCAGGTAAAGCAAGAATTGGTGCTGAAATCAAACAGTGTTTCATAGTGTCAAAGGCTCTTTGTCTTTCACTATTCCAGACAAAAGCAACATCCTTTCTAGTTAATTGGGTAAGGGGTAAAGCTATGACTTGGTTTCACCCTTTCTTCCAAGGCATCTACCCTTACCTTTAGTTTCAAGCTGTCTGTCCTTAACTCCTTTATGTGGGTTGACAGATTCTTTATCTGCTGGGACAACGGCATCTTTTTTATCTTGAAGCCTTTTGGAAGCTCTTCTGGTGGGTTTTTCATGGGCTTCTGATCCTGAGTATTGTCCACTAGGATTTCTACTTCTTCCATTTCTACATCCTGTTTGGGGCAAGGATTTATTAGTTTGAGAAATTCTTCTTGTTAAAGGAGAACTTACAGAAGTAGGCTCATCATAATCAATTAAGTCTAGTTCTTCTTCACGTGCAGCAAAACCACTTTGATCAGTCATTTTAAGATTCTACTGAAATGAAGGAAAAGAGACAAAAATTAATTAGTCTTTATTTTTAATTTTTATTTAACAGAAATAAAATAAAAATAATAATAATAAATCTTTTTAGGATAAAAATCAACTTAAATAAAATTAATAAAAGAAAAATTTAAAACCAGGATAATACAATCAACTGTAGAAATAAATTAGAATTTCTATTAATTTTTATTTTCAGGATTTAAATCAACTAATTTATTACCAGGATTTATTGTCAACTGAAATAATCAAATATGAATCTTTATTAATAAAAATTATTTTAACTGATCACTTAACTACCAGGACTTAATGTCAACTGAAGTAATTAAATATGAATTTTATTACTTAAAAAGATTTATTGGATTACCAGGACTCAAAGTCAACTGAAGTAATTAAATGTGAATTATTTATTAATAAAAAAAAATATAATCGTCAGGACAATTTGTCAACTGGAACAATTAAAAATTTAAATTAATCAGGACAAATGTCAACTGAAAAATTATAATAATTATTTTATTTAATAAAAAATATTATTGTCAGGACAATTTGTCAACTGGAACAATTAAAATTCAAATTAATCAGGACAATTGTCAACTGAAAAATGATAATAATTAATATTAAAATATAATTATTTTATTAACTCTGGGACTAAGAACAGTTATTGCTCTATTATGGTCAACCAGGAAAAATAAAAAAAAATATAATAATAAAAATAAATTCCAAATTACCAGACACCTCCCCCTGCAAAATGAGCAAATTAATGCCACTTACAGAGTGCTGAGTAAAAGGAAATATGTAGCAAATGAAGAGTGAAGAGTAACCCACAAATAGTAATAACAATAATTACCACGATATATACGATCTTTAGTCAGTATATGAATTTAAGTTTTGGAGTGCGGTTCGATTCCCATTTGCAGCAAAAACATTTATCACGTGACGTATGACGTTCGTCGTTTTCTCGCCTCCACTCGTCCTTTACAGGTACTTGTACGCCGATGGTCCCCTTGATTATGCCTCAAGTAACGTTGCGCCGCCAATATTCCCGGAAAGGATCCCAATTGTCAAGGTTCACTTTTGGTCTAGAAGCTTTGGTACAATATTATATGAAGATTTTAAGGTATTATCTGACTCTCAATAATTAGGTACGTATTTTCTCAATCAAGGATGATTCTTTTACTCAAGTTAAGAGGTAGTTTTTAATAATTTATATAGATTATAGAATTAGAATTACGTATGGTGTAAATACTAAGGATATAAAATATAATAAATAAGTTTTAATTGTTGTAGTTGTAGTAAAATGAGTTGGTAAAATAGAATGATTCAAAGACAACAAAAAGAGAGGCCTTTTATAGGCAAAGGAGAGACAAAGCACGGCAATAAAATTCTAAAAACAGTAGGAAGAGAGAGAGAAAAGAACATTCCAGAAAGAGTATTTCTAATAATAAAAATATTCTAAAAAGAAGGCGTCAAAAAGATGTATTTACAGAGTATGTCAGAAATACATCAATATTTTTAATATTTACTGTAAAAGTCAATCCTAAATAAGAAATTTGATTTTTTTTGTATATATTTAATATTATTTGAATATTTAAATCTTATTTTATCTTTGTATTTATTTTTTAAAATAAAATTTTATTTTTTCCCAACCTGTCAAATGAGCATGGTGTTAGAGAAAAATATAAGGGACAAAATTATAATTTTAATTTTAATTAATTAATTAATTAATTTTTTAATTTTAACATTCTGTAATTAGTTAATTTATTATAACTAATTTTAATGTAACTAAATTATAATTAAATAATAATTAAAAATGATAAGGTGCGGCTTCATCCAGTAAATAATTAATTATTTCACTGGGTAAGTCTAGTAGCCTGGCTGACAGAACTCCATACAAATTCAAGGCCTCTCACAACTTTTGAGACTCCTTTGGGAAGATTTCAGCTCACTAGGTTGCCTCAAGGTGCAACTAATTTGGTGGCAGTTTATCAAGCACAGATGGCTTGGATTTTTCAGGATGAGGTTCCTACTCATGCTGGTATTTTTATTGATGATGGTGGAATTAAAGGACCATCCACTGATTATGGTAATGAGGTTTTTTCAGAGAACCCTGGCATAAGGAGGTTTGTGTGGGAATATGCAATAACTCTAGAGAGAGTGTTTTTCAGGATTGAAGAGGCTGGTTTGACCATTTCAGGGTCAAAATTCTGTTGTTGTGTTCCTGCTTTGGAAATTCTGGGTCATGTGGTATGTAAAGAGGGAAGGATTATGGCGAAGAAGAAGATTAATAAAATTCAGTCATGGCCAAGGCCTAAAAATACTACTGAAGTCAGAGGGTTTTTGGATGTATGTGTATATGTCAGAATTTTTATTAAGGATTTTTCTTTGTTGGCTTCACCTTTAAGGAGGTTGACCAGAAAAGATGCAGATTGGGAATGGACTGAAGAGTGTGAAGAGGCTTTTCAGAAGTTGAAAAAGGTTGTTGGTGAAGATATAATTTTTCACAAGTTGGATTATGGTGTTGGTGCTGGAAAAATTTATCTGGCAGTGGACTCAAGTTATATTGCTGCTGGTGCTGTTTTGTCTGAGGAGGATAAGACTGGGAGGGTCAGGCCAGTAAGGTATGAGTCTGTGGTGTTTAATGAGGTGGAATCTATGTATTCTCAACCTAAGTTGGAATTGTGTGGCGTAGCTAAAATTTTAAAGAAGCTACAGACAGCTTTGTGGGGGCAGCATTTTGAGCTGCAGGTGGATGCAAAATCTTTGGTTCAGATGATCAATACACCTAGTCTTCCAAATGCTCCAATGACTAGGTGGGTGGCATTTATTCAACATTTTTCTTTTGACCTGGTACACAAACCAGGAAAAACTTTTACTATGCCTGATGGATTATCAAGGAGGCCACCTACAGATGAGGATTCTGATTCTGAAGAGTTTGACGAAGATGTTCCAGTGATTAGGGCCAGCACAAAGGGTGCTGAGGATTTTTCTTTCCTCCCCCATGAGGCTAAACTGGACGATTGTTCTGACCTCCCCCAAGAGGCTAAACTGGCTGGATCTAATCTTGATTCTGGTGATCAGGATGTTTTTGTTGATGAAGATGGAGTTGTTGTTTGGGACAGCTCAAAATTGAAAAAGGGTGTTTTTGTTAGTGAACTGGATTCTCACAAGGTTCAGTGGAAAGAGAAGGACGTGCCAAAATTTAAAGATTGGTGTCCTGGTTGGGCTGCTCAATTGGCTCATGTTCACACTAGTGATTTTGATGACAGAGTTGTACCCTTGGATGTTGTTTTGTTGGATTTTGAAGATGAGACCTGGACTCAGTCTGGGTTTTATTTTATCCTGGTGGAATATCTGTTGACCTTGGAGAGGCCAGATAGTTGTGATGATGATACTTGGTTGGCAATCAAGAAGAAGAGTCCTGGATTCTACATGTCATGAAGGCGGTTGATGAGGAGGTGACATCCAAACCCTCAAGTGGTGGTGACTCAGAAGAAGGGTCAAGAATTGGTTTTGAAGTCTTTGCATGAAGACCTTGGTCATAGAGGCTTTGGGGAGACTAATCAAAGAGTAGCAGACAGATTTTGGTGGCCGGGTATGAATTTGGCAGTGCAGGGTTGGGTTCAATCTTGTGAAGAATGTCAAAGAAGAAGTCACTTGAAACCTAAAGAGGTGGGCCCTGCTACTGGTGAATCAACTGTTTTTGGAAGGGTCAGTCTGGATGCTGTCCATATTAAAGAGGGCAGGTATAAATACTTGATTGTTGCTAGGGATGATTTGTCTGGTTGGGTTGAGGCAGTGCCTCTGGTTAATCTGACTGCCAAGAATGTGGCAGAGTTTTTGAAGAAGGAGTGGATTTATAGGTATGGGTTGATGAAGTTGGTGACTGTTGATGGCGGGCCAGAATTTGGTGCCAAATTTAAAGAAGCTGTGGCTAGTGTTGGTTCTAAAGTTAGAGTGGCTACACCGTATTATCCTGAAGCTGAAGGCATGGTTGAAAGAGGCCATCAAGTTATCAAGAATGCTTTGGTGAAGATGTGTGGAGATAGTGCTGAAAAGCGGAGGCATTATTTACCCTTGGTGTTATTTGCTGATAGGGCCACTGTGAAGAGGACAACTGGCTATTCTCCTTATGAGTTAATGTTTGGTCAGAAAGCCGTTCTACCAGTGGACTTGGAAGCTGTCTCTTATCTTGGAATTGATTGGTTGGACGTGCACTCAACAGAAGATTTGCTCTGTGCCAGGGTGCAACAGTTGGAATGTAGAGAGGAATGTCAGGAGAAGGCATACTCTAGAATGATGAAGATTAGGAATCAATCAGTCAGGTACTGGGACAAGAAGTTGGCTCATAGACTCAGGATTCCCTTGAAACCTGGTTGTTTGGTTTTGGTGTATAATAGAAGTTTGGAGAGTCAGTGGGGGAAAATGTTTGCTGACAGATGGAATGGACCTTACAGAGTCAGATCTCAGGCGTCCGGAGGTTCTTATGTTTTGGAAAGTTGGATGGTGCAGTCTTCAAAAAGAGGGTGGCTGCAGACCAAGTGAAGAGGTTTTATCCCAGGGGCACTAGGCATGAAGAAGATTGACTCCGCAATGAGGATAAACTACAGACCATTCTTTAATTTTGGTTTTTTTGTGGTGATGCTATGCATCTGTTTGTTGGAAACTTTTGTTAGAGGGTACCCATGGGTGGGGTCTGTTGATTTTGCCTTGGCAAGTGTAGGGGTGACTGATGGGCTGGCTGCTCTATAAACAGTTACCCTAGATTGTCTGTTTCCAACCCTTTTTCTTAATTTGCTTGAACCCTAGTATTGGTTTCTTTTCACAGGTATTAGTCCTCTATGACTTTAAACTGGAAATTCCTTTGGTTTTCATGTGCTGGCCTCTTCACTCTTATTGGTTTTGGTTTTTTTGTGTTGGACATTGTGTTTTTGTTAGAAGGTACCCAGGGGGGACTTCTAGATTTTATTTTGGAAAGTGTGGGGGTAACTGATGGGCTGGCTGCTCTGTAGAACAGTTACCCCAGAATGTCTGTCTCAAGTCTTTTGTTTTTTCTAGTTGAATTCTAGTTCTGTTGTTTATTATTCAGGTTTCAAGTCCGCTATGACTTTAAACTGGTTTCGGACTGGCTTCTTTATCTTTGGTTCTTTCAGATTGGTGGTGGATCACTGGTGGTCTCCCGTCATTTTTACTTATTGGAGGGAGCCCACCCAGTGATCATTTCTATGGACCGGACTTTCCGTTATTGGACAACTTATGGAGCTGGTCTTTCTTTGATTTTTGCAGTTATGTTTTTGCTAGATAGCAGTTTTAGATTATTTTCTTTTTTCTCTTTTTTTCTTTTAATTTTTTGTGGGGGTTGTTTAAAATTATAAAATCAAAAATATAGGGTGTTACCACATCAGGGTCACCTGTATGTGGGCAAGCATTGGTGGGTAAAGGCTCATCAATTGGCCGGGCAATGCTATTTTCTTTTTTTATTTATTATTTATTTCATGTGTTTCTGTGTTTTATTATTTTTATTATCTTTTGAATTTCTAAATTTTTTGAATTTTGGTTTCTGTTAATCATTTAAAAGAATTAATTGTGTATCCACATCAAGGTGCACTTGGATGTGGGTAAGGTATCAAGGGATCAGCTCATCAATTGGCTGGGGGATACCATTTGTATTATTTTTTATATTTTATTTTATTTCATTTTATTTTATTTCATTTATTTTATTTCATTTAATTTTAGTTATTAATTTTTAATTTTAGTATATTAGTAGATACAAAGCATCAAAAAAAAAAAAATCTGAAATTATTTTTATTAATTGTTTTATATTATTATTATGTTTCTAATCTTTTTGCAGGAGCTCATTGTCTGGATGATGAAGCTTCTGGAGGCTGGTCCGGATTGTGATGATGTTTTGTTTTTTGTTGGGATTGTGGGAAGTACTGTGTTCTTTAGTGCATCCTGCTGGAGAGATTATAGGGATTGTAATGGTCAGTGATTGGATTAGAGGGAAGTTCAGAGGAGGAAGAAGAAGAGGCAGGAATGGAGTGCTGGAGGGTGTGTTTAATGATCCTAGACATTTTCCAGTGGTCGTCCAGTAGGTGCTTTCTCAGGGATTTTTCAAAGTCATTCAAGGGTCCATGGAGGGCAAAGGATATTAGCATGTTGGAACACATGGTGCTTAGGTGTTTCTTTATGTCTCCATAATCCAGGGTCAAAGAAGTTTCAAGAGTTTGGCCAACTCCAATAATAGATTCAAGAGGAGGGGTGCCAACTAGACAAGAAGAATTGGATCAGTAATTATTTTTGTTGAAGAAATGGAATAATTAATTTGGTACTTACAGATTGGAAGTTCATCAAATCTGTAAGCAGCTGGGATTTTGATCTCTGACAATTTTGTAATGGTCATAGTGGGTGGATCAACTAGGGAAAGATATGGATTCTCATGGTCTTCCTCTGAAGGATCCTGAGAAGGTGGACTGGGATGCTGAGGTTCCTGGGGCCTAGTTGGAGAAGTGAGATTGTGGTTGTTGTTGTGGTTGTTATTTCTGTTGGATTCAGCTGGAGGAGGTGCTGGTGATGGAGTACCATGGTTGTTAAAGGATGGAGCAGGAGAGGGGGATTTGGAAGCAGACTGCTCTCTTCTGGATGGAGAATTTGAAGAGATGGAACTGTCAGAAGAGTAGTTGGCTGACAGAGGAGAGGTGTATTTTCTTTGTCTTAGTTGGGGACGAAGTAGTTGTTGTGGAGCAGTGTGTGGTGTTCTGGTTTCTTCTTGGGGTTCTCTGGCAGTTCTCTTAGAAATCTGGTAAATTTTGGTGCTTTTGGACTTTGGAAGGGTGGATTGCATTGCTCTGGGAGCAGTAGGAGGTAGTTGGGTTGAGTTGTTGTTGTTGTCTGGATGAATTTGGCTATTTTCTGGCCGTTTTTAGAGGTTTTGGCCCTGATTTTCACTGTTTGGTGAGGCGGGCGGGCCGCCTGGACGCGGTCTAGAAGCCTGGGAGTTGATTTTGAAGCTTTTGGAGCTAATTTGGCAGAGATGAAAGCAGTTTCATGTGAGGCTAAGGCTGGTATTTTGGAAGAGTGCGGGAAGCTGAGCTTCTGGATCTTCTGGAAGGAGCAGAAGATAGAGAGGAAGAGGAAGGACCAAGCTCTGGGGATCTGGTAGGGGATCTGGAGATGTATTTGTGAGAAGGAGAAGGCGGAGGAATAGGGTAGTTGGCGTCTCTGTCACATCTTTTCTTTTTGGAATAGAAAGAGTCACAAGCCCTGTTGTAGAATTTGGATTCAGGATTTGGAAGAGTGAATGTGCAAGGTCTGCACATGTGGATTCACTGTTTGCAGGCATAGTCCTTGGGAGCAGTGAAGCAAGGGAGAGTAGAAGGGTTAACATCAGGAGATCCAGCCATGATCTGTGGTGAGAAAAGATGATGAAAAGGGATAGGAGGAGATTTTTGTCAGTGATGGGTAGATGATGAAGTGAAGGTTGAAGTTAGCAGGTTGGCTGTAGAGGTGTGCTGCATGAAATTGGCTGCGTCCATTTTATGCAAAAATCTCTCAGTCCATCAAGACTCTAAACTGAAAAAGCTATGGTATCAAGACAGTCCATCAAGACTTTAAACTGAAATCTGGTTTCTGTTAGTCCTCCAAGACTTTAAACTGGCTGGTTTCAAGATTTTATTAAGGCTAGTCCGTCAAGGCTTTAAACTGAACACTGTTGTTAGTCCTTCAAGACTTTAAACTGAGGGTTGTAAGTCCCCCAAGACTATAAACTGAGGAAAAGTTTTTTTTTGTTGTTGGAGTTGGTTTTGAAATATTGGTGGAGGGTATCCACAGGGGGAGCCTCCGAATTTAGCAAAGGCAAGTTTGGGGGTAATTGATGGGCTGGCAACTCTATTCACAATTACCCCAGAATGTTAGTTTTCTCTCTGTGTCTTAATGTGGTTGATCTCTGATTCTGGGTTTATGATTTAGGTTTTTTGAGTCCCCCAAGACTTTAAACTGAGGGTTTTTGAGTCCCCCAAGACTATAAAATGAGGATGGTCCCCCAAGACTTAAAACTGAGGATTGTTTGTGGTTACATCCTATAGACGGTGTGTTCAATTTTTCTTTTCTGAATCAAACTCAAGTACTAGTGGAATTACAGTGGGAATCAAGAGATGAAATGAAGTGTTCAGAGTTAGCCTTGAACCGGTGAATGAGGTGTCTTCTGTTCTCAATGTCCTGTGGATCTCTAGCAGGAGTGGATTGGAAGTAGTGAAGCAGAAGTTGTTTCTGTTGAGATGTGTGTTGTTGGAACTTGGCCTTGATAGTGGGCAAGTGCCTTGGTGTTGGTGGTGCAATGGATCTTACATTGTTATCATCACTATCAGAAGAGGAAGGAACTGAGAAGTTATCAGTTTTAAAGTTGAAGGAATGAATGAATGTTCTTTACCATCAGATGGACCAGGGATGGGAAAACTAGTTGTTTTATGGGTTGTGGCACTCTTCTGGGAAGGGTGAAGCTTTTTGATTAATCTGGGTATCAGGATGGATGGCCTAGATCTTTTGGTGCTGGCAGAAGAAGGACCAGGTTGAGGTGGAGGTGAATCTGTTGTGGAAGAAAGTGGACCAGGTCTGTGGCAGGTCTTCTTTCTGGAGTGGCAGACATTGCAGGACGTTCTGTATGGATGGACAGGTGGTGTCATGGCGCAGATTAAATTATTGTCGATGCAGTATTGGCAGGGGCCCATTTCAGAGGCAGATTTGGGAAGGAGGTTAAACATGGTGGGTGGATGAAGAAAGAATGCGGACATTCTAAATTGTAGAGAGGATGTGGTCTTCCAACATTGGCAGTGGCCTTTGTTGTGTGATTTGGCGCTGTTTGTGCATGTCTTAATTGACATCTGTTAAGGAATTTGGTATTTTTCTGGTTTTATCCCGTGGATATTGGGTCTGCGAGTATGTGAATACTATCATTGGATAGCCCTGGTTTTTCTCAATATTTTATGTCTTGAAGACATTTTTCATATTCGGAGTTTTAAGGGGTCATTTCCTCCTTTTTCATTTATGAAAGATTGCTGTTTAATTTTGTTTTTCGTGTTTTACGGGCTAACCTTAAGTCTTAGGGTTAAGTGCTTAGTACCACTGGATAGAGCTAATTTTTCTCTGTATTTCATGTCTCAATGTTGTTATAGTGAAATTCTGTGTTTTAAAGGTTTTAGTAGTTGTAGCTAATTTTTCTAAGTAGATTGGTGGTTTTTATTGGTTTTCTGGCTTCAGGGAGGCCGGGCCGCTTCAGGTGGCCCGCCTGCCTCTGTTTTAGGAGGTTGGGGAGCGCTCCAGGAGGGTTTTTTATGCAATTTGGCAGGTACAGGCACCAGATTGGTGGGTGCGCATGGGCTCTTAGTTAGTGGTCTGTGTGTACATAGTGAATAAGACAGTTTGGGGCAACCTTAATCATCATACAACCATCCGGAGGTGATCTCATTGTTCCTCACTCAGTTTTCACGGTTTTCTGGCCACAATTGGCTGTGTTTGTTGCAAGTGAGTTCTTCATTTAACTTAACTTTAGCAACTGTTTTCTCTGTTATAGTCTTGCAAGCTATAGCAAGTATTATTTCTGTCTCTGGTGTGGATTTGCAGCCTACATCAAGTATCTTTGCTGTCTCTGGTGTGGACTTTGTTTTACATTTCAGTTCTTTGGTCTGGTAGTCTATCTGGGGACTACTTTCTTGGCTCATCAAGCAGTCAAGTGTGTTTAAAAGGGGCTTTAGAAAAACAGGAACCATTTTCTTTAGCAAGTAAATCTCACTCTATTTTTTTAAAGGGACAGGGGATTTTCTTTCTGGTTTTTCTCCAACTCCCTTCGTCAAGGCCTACAGCTATTACTATAGGATTGTCTACATCATGGAATGGGAAAACTACCTCAATGACACAAATAAAAAATCCTGGGAACCAGTGGTTAACCTTTCTAATGCTCCAGAACTTATCAAATCTTTTCATTTAAAATATCCTTCAAAATCTAAACCTTGAAATTCTTTCTTTCTTATTTTTCTCTGTTTCTTTTCTTTTCTTTTCTCAAGCTTAAAATCTTAAATCCTTAACATTTCTTTCAAAATTAGTATGTATTTGCAAAATAAAAACTCCATAATCATTTAAATCTTAATATTTCTTTTAACTATTTTCCAATTTTTTTAAAGTTCCATATATTTCTTTAAACCAAATTTAAAAACTTACTAAAAAAAATATTAAATAACATAAAATAAAATTAAATTAAAAACTAATTAAAACATATATTAAAATAAATTTATTTTTCTTTCTAAAAATTATTTTATATTACGTTTTCTCTAAAATCTTTTTTCAACCTTCAAACTCTTTAGGTTTTCATTTCATTTCTGTTTCCTCAGAGCTGAAACTATCAAACACTCAAATAATCAAAACAACCTTCTCTAACAATCAACCTTGAATCAAAATTCTGTTCAATTCTAAAATTGCTTTTTTCTCACAATTTTCATTCTTAAATACAATTTTTTCTTTCCTTTCTTCTCTTCAAAAAATAAATTAAAAACAATTAACAAGATAAAATAATCAAAAAAATATATATTCAAGATAAAACTATATACAAAATATAATTTGTTTATCTTCTTTTCTCTAAACTATTCTTTCTTCAATTTTACTTCAAATCAAATCCTTCATCTTCTCCATTACTCAATGAATTACTTTTCAATCCTTTCAAACACCTCATCACCATCAGAAAAAACCACCTCTGCAATGTCTAACAATTCCTCAGCTATATCATACAAAGCCAAATCAAAAATCTTCCCAAGCTCTTCACATAAATCCTTGAAAAATGTCATTTGACAATCTCAAAGGGGTTTCTTGGACCATAATTGATCCAAAACTTCAACCAAGAAATCAGTGTCCTCAATTTTCAATGGACCACTCTCAATTGGTCTTTCAAATTCTGTGGGAACCTCAGGGATTGGCCCACTGGTTGATACTACATGTACCTCTTCCGTGATTTCCACTCTCTAAAAAATAAACAGTTACCCATTGAAGTAATAAGATTTAAATTTCTTAACTTACTCCAAACTCAGAGTCTACTTTGAGAAATAAAGGTTCCTTCTCTGCTATCTCTACTTCATCCTCATTGTCATCCTCAATGATCAGTTGTTGTTTTTTAGACATGGGGGCTTCATTCCCTACATGCTCTAAAATAGCCTCCAAAACCTTTTCTTCATCCTCATCCAGCATCCTAAGTTTCCCTGAAGCTACATCTGTAGCCCAATCGAAGATTTCTATCCTCTCCTCTTGACTCAAACCCCCCTCCAATTCATGTACGGTGTAGACTGTTCTAAAGTACTAAGCAGTAGACACAATGCGAGATGGCTTGGTTCTCCTTTTTAATTTATAAAAAGAAGTGCCTTCCACTCTTATTTTTAAAGACAGTGTAATAATGTGTAACACTAATATTTGACTAGAAATTTTATAAGTTGAGATGAGTTAAAGATAAGGAAAAAAAACAAGTATTACTATCTGGATATTTCTATTCTTAACAAGCGCTATTATCCACAGCTACTCCCTCTTGAAGCGCTCTCTTTGAATATGCCTAATTATAGTAATAAAATATCTCTAATAATAGTTAATCCCACTGAATCTATATATTCTTTCTATGTTGCGCTCTTTCACTATACTATATGAAATACACACACAGACGCACAAACTCTAAAAGACTCAGAAAATACCTTATAATATTCTCTCAAACAATTAATCACAAAAAGATCTAATATCTTATACTGGGTACTATGACTATAGCTACACGTATATCTCTATATTGATTTTTCTATGATCTGCTTTTTAAAATGACAACTAATGAAATTTTTCTTATTTTATTAACTAAATAGATAGATCGACCAGTCCTCTCCCTTTGTCCCTACCTAATAGTCCTCCTTTTATATTCTTCCAGCGCTCAAGACACAGTTCCCTAGTGGATCTCCAGCGCTGACTCTAGCGCCACATTAGTAAAACAATAAATAATTTATTAGTATGCTACTTACACTTCTTGCAACAACTACAGCGCCTAAATCAGACCCTATAATTCTAACACTAGTATTAACTTGTTTCACTGATTCTCCACATATGCGCTTTTAACTATACCTTGTTTTTTTTCAGCGCTAGTTCCAGGTTTGACTTATCCTAATGCTGCGTCTAGTTGCCTTAACTCTTGGGTAGTTTTACGATTGAGTCCCCACTCTCTTTGCTTTAATACTAGGTTCATAGTTCTGAAAGCTCGCTTAACTAGTTAGCCTTCTTCATTACTTGTCTCAGTAAGTTTCCCAACTGGCCGCGGTACAGCATACCATGCACTTGAGTCGTCCTTAATCCATGACTTTCTTCTTAACGCGTAACACATACTTTTTGGAAAGCCCAAATCCATATTGTTTAGCGCGTAATAGTCCTAAGTTAATAATACACAATTCCCTATTGTGCGGCACATCTTGCTGCAAAATCAGAGTGCACAGACCCTTAATCTTTTTCCATGCTTCCATTTCCTTTGTTCCTTGAAACACAAAAATACATATTATATTTTAACATTTCCTGCTGCGCTAACTCCCCTTTGTTCTTCCTGGATTACGCGCGCTGATTGGTCTAAAATCACACTTCCTGTGAGGCGTGTACCACATCCTCCCTCTACTTGTGACTGTCCCCAGGAGCCCATAAATACCCTGCGTCTCACAGCGTTTTCTTTCTCCATCATCTTCTTCTTCTCTTTTCTTATTTACTTTATTATTTTTATCTTTCACTATGAATACTAGAAGAACCCCTCTTAACGCTGAAGATACCGCCAACATTGTAGATGCTATTCGACAGTTCGTGCGCACTCAGCCCCCTACTGCTTCCCCAACAACGCCCATAACCACACTGATGGGTGGGATGAGATGCCCTCGTTGCATCAAAAATGGCATAACTCCATGTCATTTTTCAAAATCCCGCCGTGGCAATACTTTCTTCACTGTAAGTTCTCTTCATTCTCCTTCCCATTTGTTACTAACCTTTTCATTTTTCTTTTATTCCTAGTCATGCAATTACTGCAAGCAACACAAGAAGAAATGCAGTTACAATGGGCCGCCCACTGTCGCGCGCCTGGACCCAAATGCTTCTACAACAAATATGATGAGTCAAATGACCATCAAGCGCCCGGCGCCTGCTCCTGCTACCCCTTCTGGCAACAAAAGAGCAAAGGTTGGTTACCGCAAGCCTACTCCCAGTAGCGTCGCTTCTGTCCCTAAATCTCTTTTCTCGGAGAAAAGTACAGTAAGTTTCTTTTTCTAACTTCTTCCCTTTCTAACACTAACATTCTCTCTTTCCCCTTTTTTTTTCTTTTTTTTATGTAGAATGCGCCAGGTACTCCTTACGCTGAAACGCCTCTGCCTCCTATCACTCCGCTATTCCTTCCTACCTTGGAAGAAGATCCCGTTTGGGATACGATGCCTACTCCCGATCCTACTCCTCGTTCTCCCACTCCTGACTGGACTGATATGCAGCCGGTCTTCAATACCGTCACTCTGGACAAATGGCCAACCGAGAACTTTCCGGTAGTAGATGACAATGAGCCCGCCATGGCTCAAAACTGGGAATTCGCAGAACAAATCGCCTGCACTCCTTACGATGCGACCATGCGTCAAATGAATAATATGATTGGGGCCGTTGAAGAATTCCTCGAGGAGGTTCCGGTTTATACTCGCGCCGAGTATAATAAGCGAAAACGACTAATAGCTGCCTTGCAACAAAACATGCAAGAGGCTGTTAATGATTGGGCTTTCTGCGTCCCAATCTTTGATGAAGCAGAATACTAAAAAAAATCTTCTTTTTTATTTATTCCTTGTAATGTATATAGACTTGTAAAAAAATTTAATATATATATATTTATTTTTATTATTATTTTCACTTAACTTTCCTGTGAGAACTGTACAACCGCGAGATGAGTTGCCCCAAAAAATATCATCCTTTCTCTAAGCAGTGCACCCTTCTACTAAGTGCCTATAAAAGATGAAACCACAAATAATAAAAAATAACAACTTGAAATTGTTGCTACAGCAATTACTTCTCCTACATCGTTTACGTATGCGCTTTCTTTCAATCTTTAAACCTTCGCAATACATGCCTTTCCCTTGATTGTAACAATTCATCTTTCCTTGGGTTCTTCATTATGAGAAACGCTTCTTACTAGCTTCTTAGAAACCATCCGGCACTCAAGTCAGACGTGGCTCAACTGATGACTTCTTTATAATGCTATTGTTAACCTATAAATAGCCCTTCTAATAACCTGAATTTCCTCTATCCTAACATCATTACTCAATATCGCACAGTTCCCAGAGATCAAGCTTGCTCATTTTGCAAACGCCGTAACTTTAACTGTACATTTTCTAGACCTCGGGGGTATGCCTCTTTTAGACCTGCCTGTGATAATTGCTTTAGATACCACAAAACTTGCAATACCTCCCTTAACCAGAATACTCTTCAGCCTACTGGTTATATTTGCTTTCCACCTAGCTCTACTAGTAGCGCTCCCATAATTACCACCACTAGTCCCACTATTTCCACTAATAATAATAATGTTCCTTATGAGTTTCCATCACTTCCTAGTTTTCCCAGGCGCAAAATATCCATACAGCCTAGCGCTACACTTTCTCCCCCTCCGAGTTCCAGTGCTTCCATGCGCTCAGGCTCCAATACAGTTGATCCTGACGCGGTTACCGTTACTTCACCGTCAGCCCGCCCACAAAACTTATTAGCAAGTAAGTATCCTTCACAATACTTATGCTCTTCTTGCTTACTAACTTCCTGTCAGGCTTCAATGAATCCATCTCCTTGGGATGGGTTCCCATTCCTTTACCCTTTGTCCATTCCATGCGAATGTTTCCCAGACTTCGTCTTATATATGACGCTATGTCCCTATCCTACAATAACGCACCAGCTTTTTCTGATGCTGAACTTGACGCTCGCTATACTCATATAGAAATGATAAGTCAAATAATGAACAAAATCAGCTCATCAAATATTCTTGGATTCCCCGCCGATCCCCGTCACTTTGTCATGCCTGAAGACTGGAAAGGATATCCTATTATCTTTCATCCTGATACTGAATAGACCACTAGCGCTTCTCCTTATGAGCCTCCTCTGTCCATTCTCCCTGTACATAGTCTTCATATATTTTTCATGCTATGCCTTCAAATAATCTTTTTAGACATGGCCCTATTTTATTACACCTGTCTTCCATACTTTTAGAGCGCCTAACTTTGCTCCCTCTACTTTCTTTAAAAAACTGTAAACCCTAAAAAATTCATAAATAAACCTTTATATCATAAAACTTTACTGCCTTTACTGCGATACAGCAATATACCATGTAAAATAAGAATTGAACTGTAGAGTGCCCCATCTATAAATCACTATTCCACTCCTGGTTAGTTAACCCATTGGCTAAATTCCCAGCGTCTTTTGCGTTTACATGGTAGACATCTCCTTTAATCCAATTACCTATTTGGTCAAGTCCCCTCTAACGATGCAAATATATAAGATTTCATTTTCCTCTACGCCCTCATCTAAGCACTTTTGCCAGTTGCCTGTTCAGCCATAGTCCGCCTAACTTCCAGTTAGTGCCCTCTATCCGTCACAACTGTGTCAAAGACTCCTGTGAGTCCTCTTAGAAAAACAAAACTTAAGATAACTTGTTAGTTTAACCTCTTCCCGGAGGTATTATTCTGGTAGTTTTTCCTCATTCCGGAGGATATCTTGTATCACTGGAACACCCCATGGGTAGAATCTTTTAATCTGGTCTGCGGCCACATGCTGCTTCCACTCAGTAACATCTAATTCCTCCAGTAAGTAAGACCCTCCAGTTATCTGCTTTCTTATCCTATAAGGACCATTCCATCTGTCAGAAAACATCTTCTCCCATTAGCTTTCTAAACTTCTATTATAAACCAAAACCAAATCTCCTGGGTTCAATGGCTTTCTTAACCTATGCACTAAGCGCTCATCCCAATATTTAACTGACTTGTCCTGGATCTGCATCATTCTTTCATACGCTTGTCCCACAAACTTGTCTTTTCTTTCAAGTTGCGCCACCCTTGCTAGAATTAGATCTTCAGTTGAGCGCACTGGATCCCAATCACATCCTAGGAAAGATCCAGCCTTCAGATCAATAGGTAATACCGCCCTTTGACCAAAAATAAGCTCGAACGGCAAAAACCCTGTTGTCCTTTTAACTGAAATCCTGTCCGCAAACAAAACTAATGGCAAGTAGTTCTTCCACTTCGCCCCATTATTTCCACATAACTTAACTAGCGCATCTTTTATAACTTGATGCCCTCTTTCTACTATTCCCTCTGCTTCAGGATAATATGGTGTTGCAACTCGTAACTTTGCACCAATACCTTTTACTACTTCTTGGAATTCTCCCACAAATTCAGAGCCACCATCTACGGTTACCATCTTCATTACCCCATACCTATAAATCAATTCTTTCTTCAAAAACTCAGCCACATTACTTGCCTTGAGGTTTATCAACGGTGCTGCTTCAACCCATCCGGATAGATTATCCCTGACTACTACCAAGTATTTAAAGCATCCTTCTTTTATATGGACTGCATCTAAACTGACCCTACCAAAAACAGTATCCTCGCCCATAGCTCTCCCTTTTTCTTTTGGCTTTCTGTAACTTCTGCGCTGGCATTCAGGCCAAGATTTAACCCAATCTCTTACTTCATTTTTCATGTTGGGCCACCAGAATCTTTCCCTAACTCTGCGATGAGTCTCATCTTGACCTCTATTTCCTAAATTCTCGTGTAGCTCCCTGAGTATCTTCTCCTTCCCTTCCCTAGTTTGAATAACTATCTGAGGAGACAAAGCTTGATTCTTCCATAACTTCCCATTTTTAATAAAATAGCCTTTAGTGCGCTTTTTAATATTGCGCCAAACCTTTTTATCGCAAAAATTCGGTCGACTATTACCTTCCAAATATAACTTTAACAACTCTACTCCCTCATCTGTAGATGCATTGTCTTCTAAATACTCCCCCTCTTCGAGTTGAGTACTACTATCCTGACTTCCCTTTGAAGTATCTTCATCATCTGACTCCTCCACTTCCTCCCCTTGCGCACTCCTTGTCCCTACATTAGCTTCAGTGTTCCCTAAATCCAGTTGCAGTTCAACCTTGCTACAAACATCCTTTACATTGTCAGCATTTAATTTTATGTCTTTTTGGACATTCCACGTTACTAGTTTATTGTCATCACGGACAATACTACCTACTAGTTTATGGTCTTTGCGGATATTCTTGCCTGATAGTTTATCGTCTTTGCAGACATTCTTGCATTATAGTTTATCGTCATTGCGGACGTTCTTGCCAAATTTTGTATAACAATAATCTATCCCGTTTACCCATCTCTTATCTTCTTCAAATTCTTCCGCTTCCAAGTCTTCTTCACACAACGGTCTTCTCGACAGTGCATCTGGCATAGTGAAAGATTTCCATGGCTTATGGACTAAATCAAAATAAAATGAATTAATCTGCGCTACCCACCTTGTCATGGGCGCATCTGGTAAACTCGGGCTACTAATCATTTGCACCAACAATAGCGCATCAACTTGCAGCTCGAAATGCTGCCCCCAAAGCATCCATTGTAGCTTTTTAAGAATCTTTGCTAATCCACATAACTTCAGCTTAGACTTGGGGTACCTAGACTCCACTTTGGTAAAAGTCTTGGACTCATAAAGGACAGGTCTATCATTACCTTCTTCGTCCTCCTGCATCAAAACTGCGCCCACCGCGGACACACCAGAATCCACCGCTTGAGTAATTTTTCCAGCGCCTGGTCCATACTCCAATTTCTTCAAAAGAATATCTTTTCCTACAATCCTCTTTAATAACTTGAATGACTCCTCACATTCCTCCATCCAATCCCATACAACATCCTTTCTTGTTAAGCGCCGTAAAGGCGAAGACAACAAAGCAAAATCTTGAATAAACATTCTTACATATGTAAAAATGCCTAAAAACCCTTTAACTTCCTTAGTATTTCTTGGTCTTGGCCATGTAAGTACCTTATTCCTCTTTTTTTCAGCAACGATTCTCCCTTCCTTGCATACCACATGTCCCACTATATCTAGCACTGGAACACAACAGGCAAATTTAGACCCAGAAATTGTTAATCCTGCCTCCTCTATCCTAAATAGCACTCTTTTCAGGGTAATCGCATATTCCCAAAAAAACTTTCTAATATACGGATTTTCTTTTAACACTTCCCCTTCATAATCACTGGCTGGTCCTTTTATACCGCCATCATCAATGAAAATTCCCACATGTTCTGGAATTTCATCCTGCAATATCCACATCATCTGTGCTTGATATACCACCACAGAATTTGTTGCGCCTTGCAGTAAACTTGTCAACCTAAAGCGCCCCAGTGATGTTTCAAATGTCGTCATGGGTCTGGACGATTCGTCCAACTTGCGCTAATCGTATCCTCTCATAATATCACCTAATCCGTAACATGCACGCCCCGCGAAATATTCCACAAATTCTTCTGGAGTTGGTGGCATCCCTTCATCCTTTACTGTAACCTTGTTCATCTCCCTAAGATCATGAACAACCCTTAATTTACCATTATGTTTGACCACACAAAACACTGGACTTGAATAAATAGACATATACTGTTCATACAAGCCGGACTTTAACCTTCCCCTAATTAATTCCGTATACTCTTCTCTTATAGCTGCTGGTATTGGAAAAGCCTTCTTTTGCCACAGCACATGAGGTATAACTGGAACAATATAAGGTTTACCATAAGAGTGTTTTAACAAACCTCTTTCCTCTTCTGAAAACGCAACAGCCTTTTCCCTAAGAACCATAACATGTAATAATAACTTCTTTTCTTCCTGCGATATCCAGCCCTCTGGTCCAAAATCTACCATCTGAAGCCTTTCCATCGTCATCTTACTGGTGAATGCAAAATCAGGCGGAAACTTTGTTAAAGGTGTATCATAAGGATTTCTAGATAGCGCCGGCCTCTGCAATGGAGGATTAAAATCAGGAATTTCTATATTCAATGGTTTAACCTTAACAGCTACTGGTTTATACTTAGATGCAAAACAGTCCTTACTGCTTCCTTCATTAATTAAAATAAAACCCTTTCTAATATAACTACGGGTTACACCTAAATCCTGTTTTAGTCTTTTCTTTTTAATATAAGTATAACAATATCCAAAATTAAAGAAATTAAAAAGCTTAGGTATAATACATTCTACAGTAGTATTCCCAAGACACCTATGAAGTACCGCTTTACGTATCCCTCCTTGTTGGACTGACTGGTCACTATCCGGGTTCCTCTCATCCTGGGAGATAGTAACACCTAAAATGCCAGTCCCTAATGAAAATGTTGGCGCCTTCCTGGCGGTCGCCCTATCTCCTCATCTGAGACTTCATCATAAAACTCTCTTTCTTTCTCTAACCGCACAGCTCCAGAGTACTTAGTTTCCCAGCCACCATCCTTGGGCGCTACTAAGACTGCTGTTACTGGAACACCGTCATCACCCATAATCCTTATTCCTATAGTCTTATTTAAACAATAATCTATAGTTTCAGAATAATCCATTAAAAATGGCGTTCCTAAAACTGGTTTAACTACACCCATTGGAACATAAAAATGTATATCTCTTCTTGCTCCCGCAACTCTAGTGCGTACATACTCTGCTACACCTATAACAGGTAACCTACCTCCCCCGATTCCTGCGAAAGTGCCTTCGCCGTCTTTTACAGGAAGACCTAATTCCACTGCGTCATCCACTGATACCAGGTTGATTTGTGAACCCGTATCCACTAACGCTTTAAGTTTCTTACCATTTACCGTAATAGTTAAATACCCTAAGGGTCCTGCATAATGTGGCGCCCTAGATAATCCAACAACTGGCTGAAATGACTGTTCCGCCATATCGAACTCAGCGCAATTAGCAATCCTTTGCTTTCTGCACTTTTCCATGATTCCATTTGCTACATCTGGTGCTACTGCAGTCAGAATCCCCAATGGAACAGAAACTCTAGTCTTCAAACATTCCGCAACTAAATCCTCGGCAGCTTTAGGAAAATAAGAATGAACTGGGCACTGCATTCTCCATTTAGGCTGAGTTTCCTTGGCACCAGCTTTTGCTCTTCCAGGTGTGTTCTTTGGAGTATTATGCTTTGCTCCAGACATTCCTTCAGCAGGTACCACTCTTTGCTGTACTACCTCTGGCTCCTCCAATGAATATGGAGTAGGTAAAATGAATAGAGAATGTACAATGTATGTGTTTTAATGAAATGGAACCAAAAAAAAGTGAAATAGGGGAAAGGGGGGATAATGAACATGCCAAGGAGGAATGATGAGTAGGGTGATGGAGCTAAAAAAGAAAGAAAAGAGGGAGAGAAAAAAAAGGTTAGTTTTACCATAAAAATCAAAAATAACCACTTACAAAAAAAATTTAGATACAAAAAAGAAAAAGAAAAAAAAATTGCAAACAAAAAATCAAAAAATGAAATAAAATGAATTACCTGGAGAGATGAGATGAGAAAATAACTAAAACCAAATCGCTTGAGGGATGTTTGAGAAGAGTAGGAAAGGATATGAGGGAAGAATGAAAAAAAGAAACAGTGAAAAATTATGCAATTGCAGAAAATATGCAATTTCATGTTGAGCTGGTGAATAAAAACAAATGAGAAATCCAAAAAAGAGACATTCAGTGTAAATTCAAAATAAAAATGAATATGCAAAAAACAAAAACACAAAAACAAGTGAATAAAGCACACAAGCTGAAAATCTGGAGAGTATGAAAAAAAGTTAAAAGGGTTGTGTTTCAAAATGTTGGAGGATGATTTCCATACTGACAGAGTGTATGCTGGTGGAAAGAATGTTTTGTGATTCAAGGGAGAGGAGAGCCGGTGCATTTTTGGGATCCTATTTTTCATAAAGATCATTGAAAAGACATATAAGCTAAAGTGTCTTCCAAGCCTGAGTCAGAATCAGATTCAGCAGCTAAAGTTAAAGTGATAGCATTCATAGTTGAGTGGAGTTACTTCCTAGTAGAGAGATGCTTTATTATTGTCAGTATAAGGCTTAGATTATGAGTGGGAAGTGGGAATTTGCCACCAACTGAGCAGGTGGGGTGTGTAAATAGAAAAAAAATGTTATGTGTTCACCACCAAAATTAAGTAGCATAGAGTGAAGAGATACATAAGGATGAGAAAAAATGTTAAATATTGGCCACAAAAATTAAGTAGCATAGAGTGATGAAAGCCTTAAGGATGGAATCAGAAATTATAAGTCATGTGAATTTCTTAAAAATCTATCATGGATGTGATGATTTTGGGATCAGGGATAAGGAGTGGAAATTGGGGTATAAGAGGCAGGATAATGCATTATTGTGGATTCCTTATCCACTAGCCCTGGGGCTAGTGGATAAGAGTCTTCCACAATTAATAATTTCTGATCCTGGTGTGGTCTTCCAACATTGGAAGAGGCCTTTGTTGGTCTGATTGGTGCTGTTTTTGTATGTCTTAATTGATTTTGGTTGAAAAATTAGGTGTATTTTGGTTTTAATCAGTGTATATTGGGACTATTGATATGTGGGTACTACCATTGGATAGCCCCAAATTTTCTCTATATTTGATGTCCTGTTGATATTTTTCATATTCCAAGTTTTAAGGGGTCACTTACTCACTTTTCATATCTATAAGATAGCTGTTTAATTATGTTTTTTGTGTTTTACAGGCTAACCTTAAGTCTTAGGGTTAAGTGCTTAGTACCATTAAGTAGAGCTAATTTGGATTTATATTTCATGTCACAATGTTGTCATAGCTTAATTTTGTGTTTTAAAGGTTTTAGTAGTTGTGGTGGATTTTTTGAAGTATTTTGGGCTTTATTGGAGGTTTTTAGTGATTTTCTGGCTTCAGGGAGGTCTGGCTGCCTCTAGGTGGGCTGCCTCATTTATAAAAGGCTGGGGAGCGTTTCTAGAGGGTTTTTATTCAATTTGGCTGTCAAAACTGCCAAATTAGTTTCTGTGCAAGAATTTTTTAGGTGGTGTTCTGTGTGTACATACTGAAAAAGACAGTTTGGGGCAACCTTAATTATCATACAACCTTCTGGTAATTACATCATTGTTTCTCACTCAGTTTTCACTGTTTTTTGGACACAATTAGCTGTGTTTGTTGCAAGGTTAGTTCTTCATTTAACTCAACTTTGACAACTGGTTTCTCTGATGTAGCTTTGCAACCTGCATCAAGTATTATTGCCTTTTTCTGTGCAACAAGTGCACAGTGTTTTTGTTTTCTGGTGTAGATCTTTCTGCATTTCAGGCTCTCTTTGGTCTGTGGTCTATCTAGGCTACTTACTTGACTTGTTAAGCAGTCAAGAAGTGTTTTTGAAGGGGTATAGTAACAGTCTATAATTTTCAGTAGCAAATAAATCTCACCTAATATTTCTCAAAGGGACAGGGGTTTTTCTCTCCAGTTTTACTCCAACTCCCTTGGTCAAGGCATATAGCTAGTACTATAGGATTGTTTACATTTCTGGCGCCCAACGTGGGGGGAGGATTTGTTAGCTTTTTGGACTTTCTGTTACTGTTGGACTCTCTTCTGTGGTTGGAGATTGGTTTTCTGGAATATATTTGACCATGTTTTATGGACCCTCTTTCTCTAGTGGTGGTAGTGGCACTTTTGTTTCTTCTGAGAATGGTAATCCTCCTGTTTCTGTGAGGCCTTCTGTTAGGATCAAGTCCTGGAAGGTGCCTATGTTTATGGAAGAGGATGTGAAGTTGTTTCTGGAGCTGTTTGAGGCTTCTAGGAATGTGGATGGTGCTTCTCACTTGAACATGGTGAAGCAAGTCATCTTCTACATTGGTGAAAGGGCTCTAGTGAAGGAAGTTGCGGCTATGGAGGGTTATAGGAGAAAGGATTTGAAAAATTTGTGTCTGAAGATGACAGACAGGTGGGGATCAAGATATGCAATGGTGGATCTCAATATGATTGAAAGTGAATGGAAATCTTATGGAGGTGTGGAAAACCTCCATACTTATAGGAAGTTTCTGGCTCAGTTGGAGCCAGTGGAGGATTATTTGGTGGATATGCAGGAGTTGGAGAGTACTGACTCTGCAAGGGATATTTTCTGGTCTGCTCTGGCTAGGAATTTCAGGATTGATGTGCTAAGGAATTGGCAAGGAAGGACAAGATGAATATTCTTCCTAATGGGAATCAGAAATTGCCTGCACTTTCTGTGGTGAAAGAGTTTGTGGAAGGTCATCTGAAACTTTTGGCAGTGGATTCTTGCCAAGAAGCTAGCACCAAGTATTTTAGCGAGGTCAGTGATGCTTTTGCTGAAGATGTGGAGGAATCTAGGAGGAATGAAAGTTTGAACAAAGGAAAGGCTCCTGAGAAGCCTAAAGAGTTTGATCCAGTAGTGGAGGAGTTGGCTGATCTGACAAAACAGCTACATATTATTTTTCAGGAGGCTCAGAAGGCCAATAAGGCTTCTTCTCAGCCTAGAGATTTTGATAGGAGGGTTTGTAGGAGTGATCCTTGGGTCTGCTCTTATTGTAGCAGGAAGGGCCACAAGTCCAATGATTTTTGGGTACTGAATAGGGATATGTCTAAATGGAAGGTAGAATTTGATAGGAAAGTGTTAAAGTTACCAGATAGTTCTTTTGTGAAGCCTAATGATAGTCAGGCTCCAGTGGACTTGGTGAGGAGGAGACATAACGTCAACTCAAGGAGGCCATGATTTGAAGAGGTGCCAGATGAGGCTTCATCTTCTGGTAAAGGTGGAGATGATGGCAAGGGAAAGGGAAAGGAGGCTAATAGAGTCTCATTTATATCTTCCTTTAATGGTTTGGAGTTGTATTCTTGTGGTGGAAAGTCAAGTGGGGAATACTTGGCTGGTGTTTATGATGTGGAAGCAGTAAAGGTGGGAAGGCCTAAGAGAAGTTCTCAGGCACAACCAAAGCCTAAGGCTTCAAAGGTGGATCCCAAGCTGAGTGAAGCTAGGAAGAAGTAAATCAAAGAGGAGCTGTATAAAATGCAGAATGGTATGGCAGATATGGGCCCCCCTAGTTTTGGAGCATTGGAGATGAATGGTGAGCCAATGCCTATGGATGTTGACTCTGACTCTGAGGAGGATGCCCCTTTGGCTTCATTGCCAAAGAGTGCTGGAATTAGAGGTTCTGGTTAGGGATCTGGTTTGATTCCTGTTGATGGCAAATCTGTTGGTGGTTCTGGTCCTCAAGAATCTTCTAGGACCAAGGTAGTGAAGCAAAGATCTCACTTTGAGAGTCCAGGGGTTTCTGGCCAAGTTAATGTTATGGACTCTGTCCTGGAAATGATGAATCAGGTTCAGGTTTCCCTTACTTATAATGATTTGCATGCTATCAGTCCTAGGTTGGCTGATAGGCAGAAAAAGTTGTTGACCAGGAGAAGGGTTACTTCTGGGGAGGTAGAAAACATTTGTTATTCTGCTGAAAAGTTTGGTGAGAGGCTGGAAACTCATTTTTCTGCACCTCTGGGTTATGTCAATGTCACTCTGAATTACAGGTAGGCTAGGGCATTGGTGGATTCAGGTTCTCAGATTAACCTGATTTCTTTGTTTGAGGCTACTCATCTGGGCCTCCCCATCAAAACAGGTATTGGTGGAAATTTGAGAGGGATTGGTGGCAATTCCACTGAATTGTTTGGAACATCTGAGTTTGTGAAGTTAGATGTTGGTGGAGCCTCAGGGAAGGTTCATTTTTACATTGCCAAAGGGACTGTAAAAGCTGTTTTGGGTGGGCCATTCTTGATGGATTTTCAAGCAAGAATTTGTTATCAGTTTGATGTGGGAATAAGTTTGGAGTTGACTGGCGAAGATGAAAGGAGGCTTCACATGAGGTTATCATCCCCTGGAAAGGATGGTTGGGAGACCAGGCCTGGTTTGTCTTCAATGTGCCAGTGCATGGATTGTTGTAGGAGAAGAAGAGATGTGGGTTCTGTCTCTGGTTTTTTGGATTGTGGCTCAGGCACTAGTGGGAGTCTGTCTTTTTTAGAGTGATGAGGGCTGATCACCCAAGTGCTAAAACTTCTCCCCATGATGAGGAAATACCAGGTTGTAGTAGGTCAGCTCCCTTGGATATATACCAAGTGGATTTTCAACTTTCTCTTTTTAATGTTTCTCTTCTCTGCAAGTATTCTTCAAGTTTTTTATCAAGTATCTGTTCTCTCTCAATATTCTCAATTATTTTTAATTCAAGTTCATAAAGAAGATTGGTTATATATCTTTATTGAAAGATATGCAGAAAAGCTGTGGAGCGGTGAGATTGGGGTCTAAAAGTAAGTCCTCCCATTTGTGCACCACTAGGGTTTTTTCTACACCTTTCAAAAACATTAACTTGGGCACCTCTGTTAGAATTTGGGAAACCCCTCCTGGATATTTTTTTAGGATAGAAGAAAAATCAAGAAAAGAAAAGAAAAATTTCAAGATAACTGAATAAAATAAAGAAAAAAATCTGAAGATAATCAAGAAAAAAGATAAGAATAATTTTTGTGAAGATCATCAAGATCAATATTTGGGTTCCTCTAGAATGAGGTTAAACTCCACAAAATTTTGAAGATAGAAGATCATCAAGATCAATTTTTGGGACTCCAGCATGAGGATAAACTGCACATTTTTAGAATATGTGATTCTGAAGATGAATCAATATTTGAAGATTTAGAAGATGGAAGTGAGGATGAAGATGTGGAATTGGGGAAAAGTTTTAAAGTGGTGAGATTGGGGAATAAAAGTAAGTCCTCCCAATTGTGCACCGATAGGGTTTCTTCTACACCTTTCAAAAACATTATCTTGGCCACACATGTGAGCAATGGGGAAACCCTTGGTTTTTGTTCCAGGTCTGGTGGTGAAGATGTCCTGAAGATCCCTCAAGTTGAAGGTGGAACTGCAAAGTATAAGAAGGTAGCGCAACAGATTGGCCTGTCAATGAGCCTATGTCTGTAGGTTTGAATCCTCCTTTGAAGAGACCTCCTTTGTCAAGAGATCCGTACTGTACTTCTCTGGTGAAGAATCCTCCTGATATTGAGGAAATTGCTAGAGTGACTGTGGAAAGGTTGAAAGTTGTTGATTTTGATCCTGATGGGTGATTTTCTGATGAGGAAAAGAAGTTGTTGTTGCAAGTTATTTTGCTGAGGGATAAAGCGGTGGAATTTGCTTAAGAGGAAAGGGGTGTGTTGAAACACTCTTATGGGGAACCTTACTTGATTCCTGTGGTTTTTCATGAACCTTAGAAAATCAAACCTATTCCAATTCCAGCTGCTATCAGGGATGATTTTGTAGAGATTGTTAGTGAAAGAGTCAGGACTGGTTTATATGAAAAATCAACATCTAGTTACTCAAGTCCTGTTTTCTGTGTAAAGAAGCAGAATGGGAAGCTGAGGGTGGCACATAATCTTAGAGCCTTGAATAGAGTCACTATCAAGGATGCGGGTATTCTTCCAAATGCAGAGGACTTTGTGGAATCTTTTGCTGTAAGGGTGTGATATGGTTTGGGTGATATTATGGGTGTTTATGATCAAAGGAACTTTACACAGATTCACGGCCACTTACAACTTTTGATACTCCTTTGGGAAGGTTTCAGCTCACTAGGTTGCCTCAAGGAGCAACTGATTCAGTAGCAGTATATTAAGCACAAATGGCTTGGATTTTAAAGGATGAGGTTCCTACTCATGCTGGTATTTTTATTGATGATTGTGAAATCAAAGGATCCTCCACTGATTATGGGAACGAGATGCTGAATGAAAACCCAGGTATAAGGAGGTTTGTTTTGAAATATGCAAATAATCTAGAGAGAGTATTTTCTAGGATTAAAGAGGCTGGTTTGACCATTTCTGGGTCAAAGTTTTGTTGTTGTGTTCCTGCTCTGGGAATTTTGGGTCATGTGGTATGTAAAGAGGGAAGGATTATGGCAAAGAAAATGGTAAATAAAATTCAGTCTATGCCAAGGCCTAAAAATACTACTGAAGTCAGGGGATTTTCAGGGATTTGTGTGTATTACAGAATCTCTATTAAAGATTTTTCTTTGTTGGCTTCAAATTTGAGGAGGCTGACCAGGAAATATGCAGAGTGGGTATGGGCTGAAGAGTGTGAAGAGGCTTTTCAGAAGTTGAAAAAGGTGGTAGGTGAAGATATTATTCTTCACAAGTTGGAATATGGTGTGGAAGCTGAAAAAATTTATCTGGAAGTGGACTCAAGTTATATTTCTGCTGGTGCTGTTTTGTCTCAGGAAGATAAAAATGTGAGGGTCATTCCAGTAAGGTATCAGTCTGTGGTATTTAATGA
Source organism: Hemileia vastatrix (assembly GCA_030280995.1). NCBI lineage: Eukaryota > Fungi > Basidiomycota > Pucciniomycetes > Pucciniales > Zaghouaniaceae > Hemileia > Hemileia vastatrix. The sequence goes on along the minus strand of JASXTE010000004.1, from coordinate 14,526,339 downwards.
GGTTGAATCTAGATATTCTCAACCTAAGTTGGAATTGTGTGGTGTAGCTAAAATTTTGAAGAAGCCGCAAACTTTTTTGTGGGGGCAGAAATTTGAGCTGCAGGTGGATTCTAAATCTCCAGTTCAAATGATAAATACACCTAGTCTTTGAAATGCTCCAATGACTAGGTGGGTGGAATTTATTCAGAAATTTTCTATTGAACTGGTACACAAACCTGGAAAAACCTTTACAATTCCTGATGGATTATCAAGGAGACCACCCGCAGATGAAAATTATGATTTTGAAGAATTTGATTAAGATGTCCCCGTGATTAGGGTCAGCAAAAAGGGTGCTGAAGATTTTTCTCTTCTCCCCCATGAGGCTATACTGGAAGATTTCTCTCTCCTCCCCCAAGAGGTTATACTGGCTGGTTCTGATCTTGATTCTGTTGATCAGGATGTTTTTGTTTATGAAGATGGGGCTGTTGTTTGGGATGGCTCAAAATTGGAAAATAGTGTTTTTGTTAGTGAAATGGATTCTCTTAAGATTCAGTGGAAGAAAAAGGATGTACCAAAATTTAGGGATTGGTGTCCTGGTTGGGCTGGTCAAGTGGCTCATGTGTACACTGGTGATTTTGATGACAGTGTTTTAGCCTTGGATGTTATTTTGTTGGATTTTGAAGATGAGACCTGGGGTCAGACTGGGTTTTATTTTACTATGGTTGAATATCAGTTAACCTTGGAAAGGCCAGATATTTGTGATGATGATACTTGGGTGGCAATCAAGAAGAAGAGTCCTGGCTTCTATGTGTCAGGAAGGTGACTGATGAGGATGAGACATCCAAATCCTCAAGCAGTGGTGACTCAGAAGAAGGGTCAAGAGTTGTTGTTGAAGTCTTTGCATGAAGACCTTGGTCATAGAGGCTTTTGGGAGACTTATAGAAGAGTAACAGATAGATCTTGGTGGCCAGGTATGAATTTGGCTTTTCAGGTTGGGTTCAATCTTGTGAAGAATGTCAAAGAAGAAGTCACTTGAAACCTAAAGAGTTTGGCCATGCTACTGGTGAATCAACTGTGTTTGGAAGAGTCAGTTTGGATGCTGTCCATATAAAAGAGGCCAGGTATAAATACTCTATTGTTGCAAGGGATAATTTTTCTGGTTGGGTTGAGGCAGTGCCTCTGGTTAATTTGACTGCCAAAAATGTGGCAGAGTTTTCAAAGAAGGAATGGGTGTTTAGATATGGGTTGATAAAGTTGGTGACTGTTTATGGTGGGCCAGAGTTTGGAGCTGAATTCAAAGAAGCTGTGGAAAGTATTGGTTCTAAAGTTAGAGTGGCTACACCTTATTATCCTGAAGCTGAAGGCATGTTTGAAAGAGGCCATCAAGTTATCAAGAATGCTTTGGTGAAGATGTGTGGAGATATTGCTGAAAGGCGGAGGCATTATTTACCATTGGTGTTATTTGCTGATAGGGTCACTGTAAAAAGGACAACTGGCTATTCCACTTATGAATTAATGTTTGGGCAGAAATCTGTTCTACCAGTAGATTTTGAAGCTGTCTCTTATCTTGGAATTGACTGGGATGATGTGGGCTTAACAGAAGATTTGCTATGTGCCAGGATGCAACAGTTGGAATGTAGAGAGGAATTTCAAGAGAAGGCATACTCTTGAATGATGAAGATAAGAAATCAATGAGTCAGATACTGGGACAAGAAGTTGGCTCATAGACTCAGTGATCCCTTGTAACATGATTTTTTGGTATTGGTGTATAATAAAGTTTGGAGAGTCAGTGGGAAAAAATGTTTGCAGACAGATGGAATGGACCTTACAGAATCAGATCTCAGGTGTCTGGAGGCTCTTATGTTTTGGAAGATTTAGATAGTGCAGTCTTAAAGAAGAGATTAGCTGCTGATCAGGTGAAGAGATTTTACCAAAGAGGAACTAGAAGTGAAGAATATTGACTCCACGATGAGGATAAACTATGGACCATTCTTTAATTTTTGATTTTGGTGATGCTTTGCATCTGTTTTGTTGGAAACTTATTTGTTAGAAGGTACTTAGGGGTGGAGATTCTAGATTTGATCTTGGCAAGTGTGGGGGTAACTGATGGGCTGGCTGCTCTGTACAACTGTTCCCCCAGATTGTCTTTTTCCAACCCCTTCTCTTAATTTGGTTGAACCCTAGTATTGGTTTTTCTTCACAGGTTTTAGTCCTCTATGAATTTAAACTGGAAATTCTTTTGGTGTTCATGTTCTGGACTCTTTACACTCATTGGTTTTGGTTTATTTTGTTTGATGTTGTTTTTTTTTGTTAGAAGGTACCCAGGGGGGGCCTCTAGATTTTATTTTGGCAAGTGTGAGGGTAACTGATGAGCTGGCTGCTCTGTAGAACAGTTACCCCATAATTTCTGTTTCAAGTATTTTTTTGTCCTAGTTGAATCCTAGTTCTGGATTTTTTATTCAGGTTTCAAGTCCACTATGACTTTAAAATGGCTTGGGACAGGCTTCTTTGGTCTATTTGGATTGGTGGTGGATCACTGGTGGTCTCCTATCATTTTTACTTATTGGAGGGAGCCCACCCAGTGATCATTTCCTTGGACTGGACTTTCTATGGAGCCGGAATTTTTCTTTTTCTTTTTCTTTCATTGATCTTTGTGTCTATGGTTGTGTTAGATAGAAGTTTTAGATTATTTTTTTTTCTCTTTTTTTCTTTTAATTTTTTATGGGTGTTATTAGGATACAAAGAAGGGGAAAAATCACAAATTATATTATTTGGTGTCACCACATCAGGGTCACCTGGATGTGGGCAAGCATTGGTGGGGAAAGGCTTATCAATTGGCCTGGAAATGCTAATATCTTTTTTATCCTTATCTCATTTTTCATTATCATAATTTACTTTAATTTCTATTCATTTAATCTTATCTTTATTGATATTATTTTTCTTAATATACTATTATCTCAATTCATTTAAAAATTATTTAATGGTGTATCCACATTAAGGTGCACTTGGATGTGGGTAAGGTATGATGGGATCAGCTCATCAATTGGCTGGGGGATAGCATTTTTAATTATTAATTATTTCATCTTATTATTATTCATTTCATTTTAATTTCTCAGCTCTCATATTTTGTTGGGCAGTTTTGTTTAATTATTTTCAAGTTTTTTTTAGTATGTTGGTAGTTTAAGTAAAAATAAGTAATAATAAAAAATATAATATAATAAAATATAATAAAAATAAATAATAAAAATAATAATAAAAAACAAAATAAAAAACAAAACAAATTTTTTTATATATATCTGCTAATTATTATTGTTCTCTCTATTTAGTGAATCATTAATTTTTTTTATTTAATGTCAGGAAGAAGAATCCACCAAAGGTTGGTCCGGATTATTTTGGAATTTTTGTTTTTTGTTGGGATTGTAGGAAGAACTGTATTCCTTGTGGTGTAGGCGGCTGGAGAGAGTGTATGGATTGTAATGGTCAGGAACTGGATTGGAAGGTAATTTTTGGGTAGAAGTAGAAGAGGCTAGGATGGAGTGTTGGAAGGTGTGCTTAACTATTATAGACATCTTCCAGTTGTCATCAAGGAGTTTTTTCCTCATATTTTTCTCAAATTCATTCCATGGCCCATGAAGAGCGTAGGCCTTAAGCATGTTTGAACACATCATACTTAGGTGTTGCTTCATATCAGCGTAATACAGTGTCAATGTGGTTTATAGAGGTTAGCCAATACCAATAGCAGTTTCAGGAGGCCGTGTGTGAACTAAACAGAAGAATTGGATCAGTAATTGTTTTCTGTTGAAGAAATTGGATTTATAAATTTGGTACTTACAGATTGGAAGTTCATCAAATTTGTAAGCGGCCAGAATCTGGACTGTTGAAGGATTTTGAATGGATGTAGTAGGAGGATAAACCAGATGGAGGTATGTATTTTCATGGTCATCCTCTAAATGGTGTTGAGAATATGAACTAGAATTAGGATGTTCCTGTGGCCTGGTTGGAGCAGCAGGGCTGTTTTTTTTGTTTTTTATATTGTTGCTTGGCTCAGTTTGGTTGGATACTGGGGGTGGAGTACCAGTTTGGTTGTAGGATTGACCAGGAGATGGTGACCTGGAAGCTGATTGGGATCTTCTGGATGAAAATCTGGAAGAAATTGAGCTTTCAGATGAGTAATTGGCTGGCAGAGGAGAGGTTTAGTTAATTATTCTTGTTTGAGAGGGAGATTTTTGTCTGGGAGCAGTGTTTGGTGCTCTGGTTTCTTCTTGAGGTTCTCTGGAAGGTCTTCTAGAAGTTTTGGAATTCTTGGCATTTTTTGATGAAAAAATTGTTGTATGCATTTCTATGGAAGCACTAGAAGGCTGTTGCGTGGAGTTGTTGGTGTTTACTGGTGGAATGTGGCTGTTTTCTGGCTGAATTTGGAGGTTTTGAGCCTGATTTTTGCTTCCTAGCAAGGAGGGCGGGACGCCTGGATGCAGTCTAGCAGTCTGGGGGCTGATTTTGAAGCTTTTTTAGCTGAATTCACTGAGATAAAGACTGTTTCTTGAGATGATAAAGCAGGTCTTTTGGAGAGTGTTCTGGGGACAGAGCAGTGTGATCTTCTGGATGGAGCTGAAGATAAAGAAGAGGAAGAAGGACCAAGTTCTGGGGATCAGGTAGGAGATCTAGAGATGTATTTTGTGAAGGTGAAGGTGGTGGTATAGGATAATTGAGGTCTCTGTCACAATTTTTCTTTTTGGAGTTGCAAGAATCACAGGCCCTGTTGTAGAGTTTGGCCTCAGGAGTTGAAAGAGTGAAAGTGCAAGTTCTGCACATGTGGATACAATGTTTCCAAGAATAGTCCTTGGTAGCAGTGAAACAAGGAATGTCTGATGGGTCAAAATCTGGGGATCCAGCCATTATCTGTGATGGGACAACAATGAAGAGAAAAGAGATAGAATAAATTTTTTTATTAGTGATGGGCAGATGATGAAGAGAAAGTCAAAGTTCAGTAGGGTGGTTGTGGAGCATTGTGCATGGAATTAGATCTGTCCTTTTATGCAAAGTGTGAAAAGTATGTAAAGACTTTAAACTGAACACTGTGGTCAGTCCATCAAGACTTTAAACTGAAGAATGGCATAATCCCCCAAGACTATAAACTGAGGATGGTTTGATGGTTGAGTCCTTCAGGACTATCACTACACAATATAGGGGGTGGAGTTGCTAAAAAGTTCTCAACCTGAACTCAGACTGAACTCATACTGAACCCATACTGAACTCTACTTGAACACCCACCAAAAACTGTTCTGCTGAGTGGTGTTCATCCCTGAATGTATGGTTCCTTTATCAATAGCTCAATGTGTGTTAAATCTGTGGTGAGTTTGGGTCCAAGGTTGGGGACTCACTAGCAAGTCTACCCTCCATATTTTGTGGTGTATTAACTGATAATGTGATGTTGGTCTGATTCTGGCAGAGGGCATCCAAAGGGGGAGTCTCTGAATTTAGTTAAGGCAAGTGTGGGGGTAACTGATGAGCTGGATGCTTAGTAGAACAGTTACCCCAGAATGTTAGTTTATTTATTTGGTCTTTAATGGTTTGATCTCTGGTTCTGTCATTATGATTTAGGTTTTGAGTCCCCCAAGACTATAAACTGAGGGTTTTGAGTCCCCCAAGACTATAAAATGAGGGCTGTTAGTCCCCCAAGACTTAAAACTGAGGGTGAGTCCCCCAAGACTGTAAACTGAGGAATTTCTTATGATTGGATATATTCAGGAAGTCTGAAGAGTGGTCAAGAATTTCATTTCTAAGTCAAAAAGCTCAATCAAGAGTCAAGTGGAAGAAGAGAATCAATAGATGAAACAAAGTGTTCAGCATTAGTCTTGAACTGGTGGATGAGGTGTTTCCTTTTCTCAAGGTCCTGTGTATTTCTAGCAGGAGTGGACTGGAAGTAGCTTTGTAGAATATTTTTTTGCTCAGAGGAGTGTTGTTGGAACTTGGCCTCAATGGTGGGCAAGTGGTTAGGTGTTGGTGGTGCAATGGATCCTACATTGTCATCATCACTGTCAGAAGATGGAGGAACTGACAAGTCATCATATTTAGAAGTAGAAGGAAGGAATAAATGTTATTTTTGTTTACCATCAGATGGACCAAGAATGGTGGAAGTGGTTGCTGTAGTGGTGTTGGCACTCTTCTTTGAAGGGTGTAGTTTGTTGACAAATCTGGGTATCACGATGGATGGCCTGGATCTTTTGGTACTGGTGGAAGATGGACCAGTTTGAGGAGGAGGTGAAGCTGTTGAAGATGATAATGGACCAGGTCTGAAGCAAGTCTTCTTTGTGGATTGGCAGACATCACAGGAGGTTCTGTATGGATGAGCTGGTGGTGTGATGGTGCAGATTAGATTGTTGTCAATGCAGTATTGGCAAGGGCCCATGTCAGAGGCAGCTTTTGAAAGAAAGCTGAACATGATGGATGTGATGAAGGAGAATGTAGAAATTTTCAAGTGGAGGGAGGATGTGGTCTTCCAAAATTGGCAGAGGCCTTTGTTGGTATGTTTGGCGCTGTTTTTGAATGTCTTAATTAACATTGGTCCAAGAATTAGGTGTATTTTGGTTTTATTCAGTGAGTATTGGGACTATGAATTTGTGAATACTACTATTGGATAGCCCTGGATTTTCCCTATATTTGATGTCTTGATGATATTTTTCATATTCCAAGTTTTAAGGGGTCATTTACTCACTTTTCATTTCTAAAAGATAGCTGTTTAATTTTGTTTTTTGTGTTTTATGGGCTAACCTTAAGTCTAAGGTTTAAGTGCTTAGTACCATTAAGTAGAGCTAATTTGGCTCTATATTTTATGTCACAATGTTTTCATAGCTTAATTTCCTGTTTTAAGGGTTTTAGTAGTTGTGGTGGATTTTTCCAAGTATTTTGGGCTTTATTGGAGGTTTTTAGTGGTTTTCTGGCTTCAGGGAGGTCCAGCCACCTTGGTTATAGAAGGCTGGGGAGCATTTCTAGAGGGTTTTTATTCAATGTGGCTGTCAAAAGTGCCAAATTAGTTTCTGTGCATGAATTTTTTAGGTGGTGGTCTGTGTGTACATACTGAAAAAGACAGTTTGGGGCAACCTTAATTATCATACAACCTTCTGGTAATTACATCATTGTTTCTCACTCAGTTTTTTACTGTTTTTTGGCCAAAATTGGCTGTGTTTGTTGCAAGGTTAGTTCTTCATTTAACTCAACTTTGACAACTGGTTTCTCTGGTGTAGCTTTGCAACCTGCATCAAGTATTATTGCTGTTTTCTGTGCAACAAGTGCACAGTGTTTTGGTTTTCTGGTGTGGATCTTTCTGCATTTCAGGTTCTCTTTGGTCTGTGGTCTATCTAGGCTACTTTCTTGACTTGTTAAGCAGTCAAGAAGTGTGTTGGAAGGGTTATAGTAACAGTCTCTAATTTGCTGTAGCAAATAAATCTCACCTGGTATTTCTTAAAGGGACAGGGGTTTTTCTCTTCAGTTTTATTCCAACTCCCTTGGTCAAGGCCTATAGCTATTACTATAGGATTTTCTACACTGGAAAACAAATTCCTGATCCCTAATTGCAGATCCCTCAACTTTGATACCCCCTAATATTGCATGATGTCATGTCATTTCATAGGACAAACTTTTTTCCACAAATGCTTCTCTCTATCTTTTTCATAGCAAAGTTGCAGAGTGTCAAGAAATACACTTATGAAGACTTTTGTCTTTCCTGTGTGTGTTGTGTCCATAAAATATCCATATCAACACAGACCTTTGGTTTGCATTAAGGATTTGTCACATGTCACCCTGTTATCCATCTGGCTAGCAGGTAAGTATCAGGTTTTTCAGAGAGTAATATACTAATTGGCATACTTAAAATATCTATTATCAAATTTCAATAGCGGAACAGAAAAGGTGGATGAAATTGGGGAAGAACGGGAGAATGAGACACGCTTGGGGACTTAGGTGTCTCTTCGCCAACAATTGTTGTCCAGTATTGAGTTTTGAAGAATCCTGAATCAATGCCGCAAAAGAATATTAAATGTCAAAAATTGGCGAATCTTCCAAATTTGTTTCAACATTTTTGAATCATGCTGTATTAGTAGGTCATTACAACGATGGGAAAAAATACAAATATCAACTAGATAGATACATACTAGGGATTAGCAGTCAAAGAAACTGCGGAAGTATCAAAGAAAATTTACCACAGATATGAGTGACAGAAAACGTAAAAAAAAAGTTCACCTTGTATATAAGTTAGAATTTTGTTACTTCAACTATTTGTGTACAAAATATAAATTTGTTACCCTTAATTGCAGTCGCATAAAATGTATATATATATATATATGTGTGCGTTTTTGTGTGTGCAAATTGAAGTTTTATTGGTTTCAAATTTGTACTTTTGTCTTATCTTTTCTGTTCTTAGTGGAGAAACATTCTAGAATATCTTACAAAAACTCGACTTAAACGAAATTTCGCACAGGCTTATATCTATCCAGGTTTACCATCCATCTAATCAGCCACACTTGAACGTAATTTTCGTATCTTTGGGTGGGTCAATACCCTTCCTGTCATGACTCCAGATAAAAACTAATAAAAAAATATTCTTACAAAATCTTCATTTCTTTTGTGAACGATAGCCATAAAACTCTCATTTTTTTAAAATGTAAGAGACTTCCAAAAGATACCAAGAAAAAATCTTTTAAACTACTTACGCCAATTACAATTAAAAAGGTATCGAAATCAAACTTTCATCATACTAGCAATTTTCTTTTCAAATTTAATCAGATATTTGGCAACGCACCCGACTGGAGAAATTCAATTGGAGAATAAAATCTTAAATGTAAGAATAACTTATTATTATTCATCGGAACAGGATTACAACATGACTTCCCGGCGGTTCACTTCCCTATGAAGGAGAGTGTGACTGGTGAAAAGTTTGCCTTCGATGTAAAGGTATGTGTGTGATAGAACTCATAGATCATCTATTGAAAATCTCTAATCTTGATTGATCATTAAAAAACTCAGCCTGAAAAAATGGACATGGTCGATACAACAACTAGCAGCTCGAATCCGGTAAATAAACAAACACTATTTTGACGGAATATATTTTCCCTTGTTTAAAAATATCAGTTTTTCAATTTGATAGCTGATTTTTTATATTATTATTATTATTATAAAATTTCAATGTTATAAGGAAAAAAAATCACAAAAATTTAAAAATAATTTAAAAAAGATTAAGGAAAAAATGAAGGAAAAAATTAAGATTCTAATTGCTTCAAAACCTAACTCTGGGAATACAGAAAATGAAGGCAAAATAAACGACGGTAAGTCTGGAACTTCATAATTCCATTTTTGAAATTCATTTTTTCATTCTTTCAACAAATATCAAATTCACTTGGTGGTCACGGAATATTTAAACCAATTTTTATATGTATTTTCCATAAGCCGGTGAGTTCAGAAATTTTCAAAAATATCGTTTAAAGTATTTCTTTTGGCTTAATTAGACTGATATGAGCTTTAAATTCATATCTCAAATATTGTGTCTACCATGTTAACTCTAAAAACCTTTCAAAGGAGGAAAGAGTAAATTAGGCAAATTTGGTGGATCGAAATTTACGGGAAGTGGAGGTGGAAGTATCAGTCATGGTGGTGAGGGTGAGCTTACATTCAATTTATTAGAATATTTTATCATTATTTTTGCTTATTACCCTAAAAAATTGAAAGAATAATAAAAGCCTTTAATCTAGCGTAAGTCTTCTCCTCTAGTAACACTGTGGATGAAGCTGAAATCGCTGATAGTAATGCGCTAACCTTTAATCTAGCGTAAGTCTTCTCCTCTAGTAACACTGTGGATGAAGCTGAAATCGCTGATAGTAATGCGCTAACCTGTATGATATGAGATCTACTCGTAAATAATATGGATCACAAGAGAACAGTGTTGTGCTAACCTTTAATCTAGCGTAAGTCTTCTCCTCTAGTAACACTGTGGATGAAGCTGAAATCGCTGATAGTAATGCGCTAACCTGTATATTCAAGTGAGTACGTGTAGAGAGATGAGATGAGATGATGAGCAAAAGAAGACAAAAGATATATAATTGCAAAGATAAGCACACCTGTATGATATGAGATCTACTCGTAAATAATATGGATCACAAGAGAACAGTGTTGTGCTAACCTACAAACATAGTGGAGTATGAATATAATAGTAACAATAGGAAACTACAGTTAGAGCACACCTTTAATCTAGCGTAAGTCTTCTCCTCTAGTAACACTGTGGATGAAGCTGAAATCGCTGATAGTAATGCGCTAACCTATAACAATAACAATTAAATGTAAAAATCAACTTATGATAGTAATGGTACACACCTGTATATTCAAGTGAGTACGTGTAGAGAGATGAGATGAGATGATGAGCAAAAGAAGACAAAAGATATGGTAATAGATGAACACTTGATAGCTATATATACCATAACTACAACTTCTCACGCTAGCACAATACACTTCTCTCTCTTCTACATACAGTTAGTATCAGTCCACTTCGGGACAAGTAATGCAAAAAAGATTATAATAATAAGTATGAATTAGAATATTATGTATATACTAACACTCCACCTCATTACTTGAACCAATAGTGCGTCGACATTCATTCAGGCCTAGATCTGTTCTAAATTTTTCAAATTTTGTACGATCCAGTGCTTTTGTCATGATGTCTGCAACCATGTCGTGCGTAGAGCAGTATTTGAGATTTAATTCGCCATCAAGTACTTTTTCCCTGACCCAGTTGAAATGTACTTCAATATGTTTTGTTCGTTTGTGAGCTACGGGATTCTTTGACAATGCTATTGCTCCTTGATTATCTCCATAAAGTAACGTTCCTTGATTGTTTTCATACCCTAGTTCACTTAGCAGTTTTCGCAACCATACTCCTTCTAATCCTGCATCAAGATATCCCTTATACTCAGATTCAGTGGCTGATGTGGAAACAGTGTTTTGCTTTTTGCTCTTCCAAGAAATAGCACCTCCACCGAGCAGAAAGGCATACCCATTAGTTGATCTACGTGTTAGATTACATCCAGCCCAATCCGCATCACTGAAACCTGTAGGTGCTTGATTGCTAATATTGATTTTCGTGGGTATTAATGTTTTGAAGTCTCGTGAGTACAGTAGGCCAACATTGGCTGTACCCTTGAGATATCTTAGAATTCGGAGTGCCGCTTGCCAGTGAGACTGATTTGGTTTTATGAGGAACTGAGATAAATAGTTGACAGCATGGGTGATATCCGGTCGAGTACATTGTGCTAGATAGCCAATACTTCCAATGATACTTCGATAGTCATTTCCTGTTTTCAGAAACTGAGCGTATTGGTCATCATCAGAGGGTAACAGCTGGATATTTGATTGCATTGGAGTAGGATTAATTTTGCAGTCTGTCATACCGAAGGTTTCTAATAGATCTGCTATGTACTGACTTTGGTGTAGTTGAACAGAAGTACTATTTAGTCGAGTAATTTGTATACCCAGTAGATAAGTTGCTTTTGTGAAGTCATGTACCTTGAAATCCTTCGATAATTCAGCATGAAATTGATGAGCCCCGTGTCCAATGATAGCCATGTCATCCACCCAAATAAACACATATAAATAGTCATCATTTGAATCTTTTCTAATAAATAAACAGGGATCGCTATTGCTGGTTTTAAACTTATGTTTATGGAACCACTTAGATACCTCCTGATACCAGGCTCTAGGTGCCTGCTTTAAACCGTAGAGTGCTTTTTTTAATTTTAAAACTCTGCTACCACCATTTAATTGCTCTATCTCCTTTTTACAGTTCAAGTTTGATCTATCCAACCACTCAGTAAAACCTTCTGGAGGTTGAATAGAGATGTCTTCGTCAAGATTACTGTTTAGGAATGCAGTCTTTATATCAAGTTGATGCATCGGTAATCCTTCAATAGCAGCAAGCGCAAAGATCGTTCGAAGGGTTGCCAGTCTCCCGGTAGGTGCAAACGTTTCGTTGAAGTCTATTCCATGTCTTTGTAGATAGCCTTTGATAACCAGTCTTGCTTTAAATTTGTTAAGGACTCCATTTTCATCATACTTTGTTTTGAAGATCCAACGGGTAGGTATTGTTTTTTGATGATTAGCAGGGACGATACACCACACGTGATTTTCATGAAGTGAGTCAAGTTCTTCTTTAATTGCACTTATCCAGTGTGACCTTTGAGACCCACTGATTGCCTTTCTGTAATTGTCAGGATCTGTGTTTTGTTGTTCGACAAAGTTTATTAAAGCATTGTGGGTACCTTCAAGTTCATTTATCACCTTCCTGGTATGAGATCTCAGGGTGGGTCCAGAATACTGATCTGATTGATTTTCAGGTGGCGGTGGACCAAGGCGTAAGATTAGTCGTCTGGTTACTGGATTTTCAGTATCTGCTGACTGTTCTTCTATTTGTTCCTCTACTGCATCATGAAATTCCTCATCATCTTCAACATTTTGATTTGTTGGTGTCTCTGTTGTGTGACTTATGGTGACGATATTGAACATTTCTTTTGGGCTGTTGCAATCTTTCATAGGAAACACTGACTCATTGAATGTGGCGTTGTGAGTGAAGATTATTCTTTTTGTTTGAATTTCCATCAACTTATAGTTGTTGTTTCCTTCAGAATACCCAAGTAGAACACATCTGGTGCCTGTCGGAGCAAACTTATTTTTCCTCTGTTGTTTTGGAATATTGGCAATAGCTAGGCATCCAAACGGGTGTAGATGTGTTATTTTTGGTTTTCTGCCGGTAAGTGCTTCATATGGTGATATCATATTTGCAGCCTTACTAACTATCAGATTTTCCAAATATACTGCTGTTATTACTGCTTCTCCCCAATAGCTAAGTGGTAGCCCTGATTGGAACAGCATCGCTCGAGCTTTCTCGGTGGTGATTCGATTTCCTCGCTCGCTGATTGGGTTCTGCTCAGGTGTATAAGGCGCAGTGATTTGATGGAAAATACCATTGTCTTTAAGGTATGTTTCAAATTTATTCGAGCAGTATTCTCCTCCTCCATCTGTTACAATAGTCTTAATTTTTGATTCACAGATATTTTCATATTTTGTCTTAAATTCCGTTAATTTAGATAGTGCCTCATCTTTGTTTTTTAACAGGTATACTGCACGAGTTGAAGTTAATCCATCTGTGATCTTCATATAGTACTCATAGCCACTGTTGGTTGGTGGATTGATTCTGCCACTAAGATCGGTGTGGATCACTTCCAGAGGTTTCTTTGGTGTTGGAAAATGTCCTTGAAATGGTAGTTTCTTCGCTTTTGTCATTTCGCAGATTTCACAGAAGAACTGACTGTCGTCCAACGTCTCACCAACAGTTGACTTTGTATACTTCGAGTTTGGATGTCCCAGTCTATCATGCCACATTTTTACAGAGCAAATCAGTGCGGACTCAGCTGGTTTGAAGTTTCCACGCATTTTGCAAAGATTGTTCTCGATATCTGCATTGAATTTAAGATTTTTATTACTGATGATGCATCTTTCGGGATTCTTAGCAAATTCAACTTGATAATTTTTTCTCCAAAACTCAATAGTTGCCACAAGATCATACGGTAATTTAGGTACATGTAGTGCATTAAGAGTCACAACATTTTTCCCTTCAACCAATTTAACAGTTCCCTTTCCAACACATTCTGTGTTTTCATTTCCAGTCACAATATCGAACTTAGTACTCTGATATGTCCAGAAGTACTTTCGGTTTCTAATCATCGTTGACGTGGCTCCTGAATCAAGGATTGGTTTCAGGTTGGTGTTGTTGTCGATAGAAGAGATAAGAACATACTGATTGTACGCCATCATAGCTGACTCATTAGTTTTTTTATTCTTCTCAGCCATCTCTTTCTTCCATTGATCGCGTTGTTCGACCCAGCTTGGTTTTCCAACCTTCTCCCAGCATTCGCTTTCAAGATGTCCTGTTTTATTACAGTACGTGCATTTCTTTCGCGGTTTTCTTTCTCTGGACTTCGACGTTTCAGTTTTACTTGAGTCGGCAATAAGGGCTTTGCTAGTCTTAGATTCGTTCGATTGGTTGTCCTGAAGATTGTGAAATTTGCTAGTCTGTTCGAGTACTGCCAGGACATTCATCATGGTTACCTTTCCAGAAGCCAGGATATTTTGAGCTGTGGTTTGATATTGATCAGGTAATTTCATAATTATTTGAGTAGCTACAGTGTCGCCTTCATAGCTGATTTTAGCATTTCTCAAATTTCGTAGGACTTTTCGGATATCGTTAATAAAGGTTTTGAGATCCGTAGTGTAAGTCAGATCATTTAATGATTTGTAGGCAGCGGCTTTAGTGAATTGATTTACTTCAGCATGTTTCTCTTTCAGTTTCATCCATGTTTTGTATGGATCTCCTTTTAGCTCTGGACTGTCGCAAATTAGCATCGTGTTTTCATGGTCAAGATGTCGAAGAATCATTGAATACGCTTTCATGTTTGTCTTAAGGCGCTTCTTGATCTCATTTGCACTTGGAGACGTGATTGTTGTCCCATCTTCTTTTTCAGTAGTTGTTATTATAAACTCGTTTTCGGTTACTTCCCACAGTTCATTTTCGAAGAGAAGACCTTCCATGTGAGCAGCCCAGGTAAAGTAATTGTCACTTCCGAGTTTTGTGTCATTTTTGTTTTCAAGTGCAGAGATTAATTCACGGATGCTATTGTTGTCCATGTTACTAGTGTTACTAGTTGTTGTTTGTGCTTAAGTACGTGAGCTGGTACTGATAATGTGAAAGAATAATAAAAGCCTTTAATCTAGCGTAAGTCTTCTCCTCTAGTAACACTGTGGATGAAGCTGAAATCGCTGATAGTAATGCGCTAACCTTTAATCTAGCGTAAGTCTTCTCCTCTAGTAACACTGTGGATGAAGCTGAAATCGCTGATAGTAATGCGCTAACCTGTATGATATGAGATCTACTCGTAAATAATATGGATCACAAGAGAACAGTGTTGTGCTAACCTTTAATCTAGCGTAAGTCTTCTCCTCTAGTAACACTGTGGATGAAGCTGAAATCGCTGATAGTAATGCGCTAACCTGTATATTCAAGTGAGTACGTGTAGAGAGATGAGATGAGATGATGAGCAAAAGAAGACAAAAGATATATAATTGCAAAGATAAGCACACCTGTATGATATGAGATCTACTCGTAAATAATATGGATCACAAGAGAACAGTGTTGTGCTAACCTACAAACATAGTGGAGTATGAATATAATAGTAACAATAGGAAACTACAGTTAGAGCACACCTTTAATCTAGCGTAAGTCTTCTCCTCTAGTAACACTGTGGATGAAGCTGAAATCGCTGATAGTAATGCGCTAACCTATAACAATAACAATTAAATGTAAAAATCAACTTATGATAGTAATGGTACACACCTGTATATTCAAGTGAGTACGTGTAGAGAGATGAGATGAGATGATGAGCAAAAGAAGACAAAAGATATGGTAATAGATGAACACTTGATAGCTATATATACCATAACTACAACTTCTCACGCTAGCACAATACACTTCTCTCTCTTCTACATACAGTTAGTATCAGTCCACTTCGGGACAAGTAATGCAAAAAAGATTATAATAATAAGTATGAATTAGAATATTATGTATATACTAACAAAAATTACTTAATTTTTTTTAAAAAATAAAAAAAGAACATGGGTCAAGCAGGGACGGTGATGCGGTAGACGGTATGATTTTCTCATCTTTGAAAAGACTAGAGAAATACGATTTAATAACCGTTGATCCATTCATTTCATTTCATTTTTTTTACAAATATAAAGATAATGACTCAGAAAGATACGCTCGTAAAGGTTTAAATGATTTTTTTTTATAATTATTTTTCATCTTATATTTTAATTTTTTGGCTTAACCAATTTTTTTTATTTTTGAATTTCATTTTTAATCAAATATTGGGAATTATTAGCTTCAGTATTAGGTGCGTTTAACTGTCCAACTAACTATTGAGATGTTTTTTTTTCAATTTTTAAATACTAAAAGAACCATACACGTTTCTCAAAATTTTGAACGCAATTCAACCTTAATAAAGGTAAAAACAATTTTTATATAACATATGCAATATCTTATAGTTTATAGGGTTAGAAATGAGCTTGTCGCGGTAACGACTAATAAAATATTTCTTACTCATTAATCCGTTTTCATCAAATTGTAAAGTTAGTCAAGGTTTTTTTTTTCGATCTATTAAAATTCAAATTTTATTGTTAAGAATCCATCCTAATTGATTGATTTCATTTTTTTTTAAATTTTTGACCGAAAAAAGTAGTGGGTTCTTTGTCTGCATTGGGTAAGCACATTTTTCTTTGTTCCTAAAAAAAAGCTATGATTATTAATGGAAATTTTTATCTTAACATGTTATTATCAGTGGCCGCGGAGGAGGCGGAGAGTTCAGGTGTGTAAATCAGAATAAATTTTCTCCGTTTAAGATAAACTTAATGAAGCTAATTATAAGTTCCAACTCATATTAGGGCGTAGGTGTTCAGAATCAAAAATGATTTTTTTAATTTTTTTTCAAACATAAAACATTCATTCACAACTTATTTCAAAAACCCCATTTGAAAGTCTGTGACGCTGGTGGGTTTAGAAGATATCTTTTTCTCCAATTTTTGCGGTATTTATATTTTTGTACATGAGAACTGATATCTTAAATAACAAAAAAAAAATGCAGATTGTTCGATTTGCGATGGCATGGGAGATATATTAAGTAAGATATATATATTTTGATAAATATATTTCTATTATTAAACTAGTTTGAAATCGATCAAATAACTGTGTTGAGCTGATTTTCAATTATTTTCCTCTATGTAGACAATTTTGGAAATGCATGTTGTGAGTGAATGAATGAATCTCGATCAATATAAGAAAGCACGCATTGATTAACTTTGAGAGATATAAAAGTTGGAGACGAAGGGATACTTGCTTCATTAGGTGAATTATCTTGTTATATACTTTTTATGACAAAAAAAATCAAACACACTCATCATCTTTTGTTATTTTTTGGGAAAATCTCAAAAAAAAAAAAAAAAAAAAAAGGTAAGATAAATCAATTCAAATTCCAATTTTTCACTAAGATAAATTCAAAGAGGTTTAAAAACCAATATTATTTCAAGTAACTGATGGGTTGATATGATTCTTCCCAACACATATTTTTTAATTCAATGGATTAACAGGAGGCTGCGCGTCCTCAGGTTTATCTCTTTTGTCTAATGGTATTGCTTGGGCATGCGAAACATGTGGGAAAATTATTTGTAAAATCTTAGAAGGTGATGAATAAGATTTCTGAATCTGTGTGAGTGTAAATGATCATTATTTTACAAAAAAAATATTACAAGGTATTCTTCAACTGATGTTTCCTACCAAATATGAATTTTGTTTTGTGTAAAATTTTCAATGAAAACACACTAAAAATGGAAAATAATTTGGCCC
This sequence comes from Hemileia vastatrix, assembly GCA_030280995.1. Lineage (NCBI taxonomy): Eukaryota > Fungi > Basidiomycota > Pucciniomycetes > Pucciniales > Zaghouaniaceae > Hemileia > Hemileia vastatrix. Next base: position 14,508,869 of record JASXTE010000004.1, on the reverse strand, counting down.
AAAACATATATAATAGGCAAAAAAATATGATGTTATAAGATGCTGGGACAAGTTATTAAAGAATTATTTATATATAATGAAATACTGCTGTAATTTCCAGGCTAAGGTGAGGCACAGAGACATGAATAGCTTGCGTTACTCAGTTTTCTAGAAGATTTAAATAGCCTGGTATAAATTGGAGTTTTCAAGGGGGCCAACAAAGTAATAAAATAATATAATAGGGGATATCAAAGTTAGAAATTAATAATAATTTAAAAGATATTTCACAACACAAAAAGAAAGCCACAAACTTGACATTAATTCTCAGTAAAAAGGTGTTTTTTCAGCATAATATGGCATATTTCAAAAAAATAATTTTTGTTTATTTGGTGGAAAAAAGAGTTATTTCAAAATGAGATATTATTAAATTTGATACCCCCTAATATACTAGTCTTAGTAATTGAATCTTACTTATTATGATGGTCAATACTTACAGGTGGTAGAAAAATTGTATAATGATTAAAATAATATTTAAAAGTCTTATAAAAGTACCAATGAATATTATTGTGTTTGATTGGTTATATCAAAAAAAAGATGCTGTTGGATTGAATGGTACAGATGGTAAATTTTTTTGATGAAGTAAATACAAATTGATGAAGATTTTAGGCTAGAGTAGAAAATACAAGAATTCATTGTAATAATTTAAATAAACATAATAGGGGGTATCAAAGTTAGAAATCTTCCATTTCAAAATACCTCTTTTCTCCACCAAATCAACCATGATTATTTTTTCAAAATATTCCATATTGTGCCCCCACAATATCTTTTTACTGATAATTAATGTTGAGTTTGTGGCTTTCTGTTCGTGTTGTAAAATACCTTTTAAATAATTACAAATTTGTAACTTTGATACCCCCTAATATTTCTTTCATGTTGAACAGCTATATATTTTAAATAAGTTGAAATTATATTAATTATTTATTTCAGAAATTTGTTTAATAATTTATGATAGTAAAATTTTTTTTTTCTTTCTCAAATAATAATATTAAAATTTATTGATATATTTTAATATAAATATAGTAATAAAAAGATTGAAAAGGATACTTTAAAACAACACAAAGAGAACCCTTTTTATACAAAATATTAAGTAAAACATAAATTTTGTTGAAGTAAAAAAATTGTTGATAAAACTGAAATAAAAATAAAGTGCCACTAATAGAGGGTGTCAGTTCTGGCAAATCCGCACTTAACTAAAGTGCAGATTTCAAATCATATCAGCACTTAAATTCTGCAAAAAAGTCACTTATTTCAAAAATGGGTGTCATTTATGACTTCAAGTCAGCACTTTTTTCCAGATTTTTCTTTTCACAACCAAATTTCTCCCACATCATCACTTCCTTGCCCACCCCATCCCTGTCACATGATACATGCAGACCTCCATCCCCTCATCAATCCTTGGCACACACTCCTCACTGAGATTTGAAACATTTATTGCAACATTTTAGCCAGGCATGTTTTTTTCCTTCTTTTTTTATGTTTTTAACCTGTCAACCTCTTTTCTTGTAACATACCAGTTTCATAATGCCTCCCAGAAAGTCAAACACTCAAAAGGCAACTCAAAAAAATGTTAAATCACAAAAGTCTTCCTGTAATGCAAGCTCCTCACCAGAGAAATAAAAGTCTGGACATCTAAAGAAGAAAGATTATCTCATCATTGTCAACTTCCTCAAAATTAAATCAAATTATAATGTGTGTTTTGGATGTGAAAAGTCCACCCAAATCGGACATCCACCTTCACCAAAGGTCAATGGCTTCTTGTTAATGGTAAATGAAGTAAAAAATAAAACAAAAGGGAGAATCAAAATCACTCCTAAGCAAATGAAGGAGAGTTTCAAAAGTTATCAATCAAAATATAAAAAAGCTCACTTCTCTTCCACTTCCACTGACTTTGGTATTGATGATGATGATTTGGAGATTGGAATAACTACTTTTTCTGAAAAGCTCGATGTCATGTGTCCTTTCTATGAGGAAATGGATAATCTTTTTGGCTCCCATGTTGATATCAACCCTTGGTTTATACATGATACTACTAAGGATATGCCCTCTGGATCTCAACAAGCCAATAATTCTACTAACACACCTGAAACTCAAGGACATCAATAACCTCCAGCTTCTAACCATAGTTCATCTGAAGAAGATCACAACTATCAAGAAGAAAAATTATTTAAGAGTAGATCTGAGTTCTCATAGCTGCAAAATTTTAATGTATTTTTACTTTCTCTTTTTCTTCAATTCTTTGCTAAATTGCTCATTCTTTCTTTTCTAGTCTCCTCCTACTCAATTTCAAATTTCTAAAAGTATTAACAATTCTAGAAATGACAATCCTGCTTTACAAGCTGCTTAAGATGAACTTCCTGAACCCTCTATCTCAAACTTCAAACTAAAGCATTGGGATTGAACTTCAATGAACTTGAACCATCTTTTAAAACGTGGTAATACTTCAACCACCTCTTTATCCTCCCTTGAGGATTATTTTGAGAAAAAAGATAAAAGTAAGATTCAGTCACTATATATCTTCTTCAATAACATATTTTTTTTTCAATTCAATTTTCTCAGAAAAATCCTCTATTTCAAAAAATGCCCTTGACTTTGAGAAGATGAAGTATGATCATATGCTCATGAAAGATGAATGGTCCTTAGATTTGAAGGAAATTTTTTTTTGCTTCAATCAAATTTTGAAAAGGCTAAATTTGAGGCAGAGGAGATGGAAAGAGCTCACCTTTTCTTGGAGAAAACAAAAGACCATGAATTTTAAAGAGAAATGGCCAGTTGTGAATTGGAAAAACAAGAAATATTTAAAAAAAAGAATTCATTACAGAATGTATAAAAAATGGCCAATCTTATGAGGAAATTAAAAATTTACTTGACTTATTTAATTGATTAATTGTTTTTTTGGTTAAATTAATTTTGTTTTATTTCTTTTTGGTGATAGTTTCATATTTGCTGACTTGTTAAAGGTCTTGATTCTAGATGATTATTTTTTGCAAAAAATTTGAAAAACTCATACATTTTTTCTTCTTTACATTAAAATCATTAAATTTACTTTTCTAAATACAGCTAAGTCAACAGAACTTTATATCTGTTTTGAAAATTTGGAAATACCCTCCCCTGAATTTTATTGAAGCAAGGGGTGGGCATCACCAAAATTTTTGTAAGTCATCAATTTCACATGTCAGATTTGAAAATTTGGCAATACCCTCCCCTGCATTTTATTGTAGTAAGGGGTGAAAATCACCAAAATTTAATATAATTCCATAAATTAAATAATAAATAAATAAAATATCTCAAATTTACTAGTTTTAAAGTAATGAAAATTCCTTCAGCCAAAATGCAGACCAAGTCTAGAAACTAAGTTTGAGACTTTTAACAGGTATAGGCAAGATGAAACCGATGAAACAAATTTATTTTATCATTATTACCTTTTATACAACACAATGTTGTTGGCTTATTACTTTAGTTTAGTAAACTGAAATAGCAGATTTAATTTTTAAAAATTTATGAAAGAATAAAAAATATTTGGTGAATTTACTAATCCCCATACTATTTAGATCTAAATAAAGTTTTATTAAACTTATGACTTTTACCTTCTTTTTTTACCTTGTTGATTTGTTGTATTAGTTTTTCACTAATTTGGAAGGAGAAGCCAAAATGAGAAAAGTTATGAGAAGATTCCAAACCAGGGTAAGCTTTTGTTGTTTGGTGATTATCCTTAGAAGATTTCCAAAAAGTTTTGATGATTCCATTTCCCAATCCAAAATTGATTATACAGTTGTGATCTGGAAATTATAACCCATGACCTTTTATTTTAGCTGGGGAAGTAATAGGCTGTCCAGTAATAGGATTAATGTAAGAGAAAATCCCCAAAGTAAGATAATTTGCATCATTCTTATTGGTAAGAATCTTTTTATGTAAAAAAGAATGAGTAATTATAACATTGGAGAATAATAGATAATCACTGCTTATTTATCCCTACTCAGAGTCACTCAAATTTGGAATCCCAACTCTGTTTGCAAGTTCATGATTGGATTCAAAGTCTTTGTTACAGAGTATTTTGATTTGAAGAGTAAAAAATGAATTAAAGGAAGGTAAGGAGTCCCATAATCGATAATCATTATTTTTTTCCACTTTAGATAAATTTAAAAGTAATGAATAGATGCCACCAGGTCAAAAGTTAGACAACTTGCAGTCAAGTGGTTGTTTAGTACCTGAGGTCTAACCTGAGTCAAACCTGTGTTAGAACTTTGGTGGGACAATTTTTCATCATGACACATAGCTCATAGCTGAATCATTAGGACCAATTTGAATTCTTTATATAGTGCTTTTTGCATAATTTCCAACAGGCAATTGATCATATTTTGGTGTCTAAAAGGCATATATTGAATTCATAATGGATATTACAAAGGTGATTAATAGACACCAGCTATACTACTTAATGACATTATACAGACAGTATCAGATAAAACACCACCAAAGCCACTTCGATTGAGAGCTCTTGAAGCATGTCTAATAATATCTTTATGAGTAATAATAAAATTTTTAGACCATCTATTGTAGCACCAAAATACTTTGAATCCTGATTTTGAAAAAGGATTTTCAGTTTGAGTTTCAACAGCATCACACAATCGAACTATAATAATGATTATATCTGGGGAATTTAGTGAATTCCCCATTTACAAAAAAACTCTGTTCTTATTTCAATTTTATAATATAATCTTATTATTCCCATTACCTTGATGTTTTGATTATGGTGAGAAGCCTTACCACCAAGTTTTTAGTATTGGAGATGATTAATTTTAGATTGAAGAAATTGTAAAGCACCACTGTATTTATCTTTTTTGAAGATATTGAAAAATGACTTTTTCCATCAATCTTGTTTAAATATCTCAGCCATACATCATGTTATTCACAGAATAAATTAAAAATTAATTATGAAGTCTTTTTTTTTCTATATTTAAAATGTCATTCATTTTTTTTACAAATAAATTGTCATTCCACTCAAGAAAAGATTAAAGCTTCCCTTTCCAGATAAACATTTTCATAAAATTTTTTAAAATTTCATCTAAAGTCCAAAAAAAAATGTAAAGTAAAATGGGTTATATAAAGAACTTTAGAAAACATACTTTTTTTCTTATTGTGTGAAATAGATAATTACCTTAAATTGGTATGCTCATGAGCCTAAGCTACTTATTATGGTTCTGGACCAAATTTTTACAGAACTTTAGGAAAATTTTGGGATAAGTTAACATTAGGCTTGATATCAACTTTTTGTCAAAATTGTTTAACACATTTCATATAATCCTTCAAATTATTATGAAGAGATATAATTTTATCTTCATTGAATTAAGAGGAAGTAAAAAGGTTGATTATTGATACCAAAAGTGAAAGAAAATTTTTTGACTTCTTCTCTTGACTTTCAAAGCTCTATTTATTCCAAACTGTGAAAAAAGCAACCCTATAATAAATTTTGTTTAATAACAGCCATTCTACTGCCTTGAGACTTTTTCCAGTCTCCCCTACATGGTGTGGAGTGTAAATTAGCCATGAGGGAATAAGTGTATGGCAAATAAGATTTTGAAAAATCTTTAATTCAGCAGGCCTTAGACTTAAATCAGAGTTTAAATAATTTGGGGTCTCAGATGATCCCAATTTGATTTTAGCTCTAAAATGGGCAGACATTTTCTGAAGTATGGACTCTAAAGAAGATATCTATTAGAGAAAAATGTATCTAATTATGAGTAAGCTTATTTAATTGGACTATCCACATCAGAAATTGATTTTTATTTATCTGATCTTGCTCTAGAACCCAGTGGATTAGCACTGCTTGATATCCCAACCAATTTTTGAGCTTCTTTTGCCTTCTCTCAAGCACTTTTTTCAAAAGATATTTTTTGCTTGAGTTTCTTTCTCAGTGGTGGTATCACTTTATAAACTGTAGTTACTGTTTTTCTAATTTTACTTGAGTCATGAGACAAAGAATTTGTGGTGAAAGATGGTATTTTTGAATTTTTATTTTTAGCCTTTCCTTGCATTTGAATTCTGCATTTGATTTTGAACCTTTCTATTTCTCTGTATTTTTGTTTAGTAGCTTTTGTTGATGTAATTTTGTTTTCTATTGTTCTGAATGGTATATTTTGACATATAATTAAGTCTCTTCTTGTTGCTTTCATTTTACCTATCCAAATATTTTTCTCTCTATTATCTTTATCTCTTCCATTTCTCCACCCTATCCACTGCTTCCCCCTTTGCTGCATCTAACAGTTTTTTTCACTGTGTGGGGAGAATTGAGTTTTTCTCCATACTCTTTCCATTTATTTTATGTTTATTCTCTACTTATTCTTTTAAGTCTAATCACAGAAACTCATAACTGTGCTCCTTATATTTTTAGGACATGCTTTGTTGTAGTTACTTGTTGTTGCAAGGCTCACAGTTGCTGATTTACCTATGTTTAGGTATGTTTTTTTCAATGATATCCAAATATTTTTCTCTCTATTCTCTTTAGCCGTTCCATTACTCCCTGTTTTCCACTGCTTCTCCCTTAGCTTCATATGAAAGTTGTGGGTAGAATATAATCTTTTTTCCAGTTTTATCACATGATTTTCTGTTTTTAATTTTTTTTGTAAGATGCAAAGTTGCTGATTGACCTGTTTTTTGCCTTCCTTTGTGCTAAAACCTCATCATTGATAATTTTTATAGGATAATAAGCTCTGATTAGAAATAAAGAATCAGGGCAGAGAGAAGATAGTTAATTATTTTAACTGAATATATCTTTTACAGCACAGCACAAATGAATTTATAGTTTATAGTCAGGCAGAAGAATAGCTATGCTGAAGAGTGATTCAAGTACTTGGGAGAAATTGACTAGGAAATGAGAAAGATAGGAAATCGATTTTTTTTATTTTTTGGGGATAATTGTTATCCTTTTGGGGTAATAATGTATCATCAACCCATATAGACGGTGAATCCTACCCAGGAAGCAGACCCCCAGCAGGATCAACTAATAATTATTAGACTGGTGGGCCATTTAGGTCATAAAAGATTTTAAAATAAGATGGAAAATTTTACCAATGCTAATATGAGGTGAATGTGCCCTAGCCCTGATAGTGTGTTTTTTGTGAGAGAGATAAAGTGAAACAGGTTTCTCCATCAAAAATGGGGAGCTTATGATTTCACATATGTGAGATTGAAGAAATCCAATGCAGATAAGAAAGGAATTATAAGATTATTCCATCTTGGAAAGAAATAAAGCTCAACAGTAAAGAGGATAATTTATGAAGAAAAAAGTATTTATACAAGAATAGAAACATTTCATTTCCAAGTAAGTCACATAATCTAAATTATCACTGGATTTCTCATAGTGAGTATAGCTTTGTTGAACACTGTAGGTCAAGATAAACTATCAGAACATATTTCAGCAAGATATATTAACTGAAATAAGTTTTTCAAATATATTAAAGTTAAAAGATATCCAAATTAACAACATAAATTTTTAAATATTGATTAATGGTTTATTCATGTAAAATTTGAGCTGCACTAGTCAACAATATTAGTAAAATATTTCTGCAAAATTTGAACCATAGATTTTGAGAAATTATAATGCAAGAAAATACTTAATCTTCCACTGTTACAAGAGAAAAACCAGCCTTTGGAATGAGGAAATCTGCTTATGGACACAGAAATATAAGAAATTCTAGTTCCATGCTGCTGATAGATAGTATGACCATAAATATGCAGGAAAAAAGGAGCCTGAATTATGCCCTTAATTTTTAATTCATTATTTGAAACTTTTCACAAAAATAAGTTAAAATTATGGTGGATCACAGCTAACTTATATATAAAATCCAATATCACGCATGCTTTGTATTTTTAGATGTTTGGTTTTGAAAAGCCACAGCACAGCTTCAACAGCTTATGGTCAAAATAATATTAATAAATTGAATAGCACAAGTATATCTAATAAAATAATCTATCTTTAATACAAAATACAAAATTATAATTATTCCCTGTATTTTTCTCAAAAACATTTGAAAATGTAAAACCAGATTTCAACTCATTCAATTTGATTTCCTGTACAAATAACACAATACAAAAAAATATTCAACTGTATATACTTACAAACCACTTCAGCAACTAAAAGGGATGTAGAGTTGTTCGCTGGGGTGCACCACCCAGCCCCTATGCAGACAGCCACTGTGACTTAAAAAGCATTTCCAAGTGACACCTAGTTCATTCAAATTTTCTACTCTTACTTAGCTTATTTTTATCATTTACTATGAAGTTTTCCATAAACTTATGTACTTAAATAAATCATCTGAAATTTTCAAAAAAAGTTTAGCTTTAATTCACCACATCTCACAAACAAGACAAAATTTATTCAATATAAATCTAGAAAGTGCTAGTATATGGAAAATAAACTGAAATATATCTAAATAAAAGTTACAAAATATGATCCCAATTTTATTGGAAAATAAATTATTCTAATAGTATATCACAACATGAGAAAACATTTCACCTCATATTTGGATATTTGCACATCCACTCTACTTACTCTACTAATTGAAATGACAAGCAAACATTTTGCTTCTTTCTATTTAAAGAAAAGTGAAAATTTAATGCCTTTTAAATAGGTAAAATGAGGCAACATGGTGTTTTATGACATGCAGACATAACTATATAACTTAACTGATGTATAATCTCAATTTAAAATAAGTATCTGTCAATTAAAATGATGAGACAAAATTTTGGTAACTGTAAATTTAAATGAGATGCAATATTTGTAGAAAGAAAGTGTAGATATTTTTCAACTGAAATATAACTGAATTTGGAAATATATTTCTCTATGCACTGCCTTTGAAGAAAATTAAATGTTTTAGCTACATTAGTAAATACATTACCCAGTTCAGTGCATTACTTACACTTACTGACACAAGGTTCTTATGATACAAGAGGTAATATTTTACCTCAAATATTGGATATAATTTTACTTCATACTAAATCGGAAATGCAGGAAAAATTGTGGTGACATATGGCCCCATTTTTCCCCACATGTTCTCAGCAAAAAGCTCAAATCCAAAATAAAATCATTTTTCTATGTTGGCACACAGAACTACATACAAAGTATACACCATATCCCAATTACATGAGGCAAAGAATTTCCTCATGTCATCAGAAAATGTTGCAGCTGCATAAGGATGAGGCAACAATTTGCCTCATCTTATGCTTTGTGGAAAGTCATATGAGAAAGGGGTAGGGAAGTTGCCTACATGCATACATGAGGCGACATGTTGCCTCATGTATGCATGTTAGATACTTGCTTCCTTTTTGACTTCTGTATTGTTTTAACCTTGGGGATATATTGAATACATGAGGCGACATGTCTCCTCATGTATGCATGCAAGCCACTTGCTTTCTGTTTCACTTCTGCAGTTTTTGAGATCAAGGGTATATTGCATACATGAGGAGACATGTCGCCTCATGTATGCATGCAAGCAACTTGCTTGCTTTTTTACTTCTGCATGGTTTTAAACTTAAGGATATATTGCATACATGAGGCGACATGTCGCCTCATGTATGCAATAACAAGAGCACTGATAAAAAATAGTGCAATAGATTTTTTTATCAGCACTCTTTTAATTGCATACATGAGGTGACATGTCACCTCATATATGCAATAAAATTCTTTAAACTTCTTCATTAAGGTGAGAAATGCATTGGTGAATGCCTACCATACCAAAAAAATCCACATCATGCAACTTGTTTACGGGGTTTGATTCACTATTAATTTTTGGTTAAAGTATTATATTTTCTCAACTAATTATACCTTTATCTGCTCTGTTATAGTTTTTACAACCTCTTATTTTATCAACATAGGGAAAAACCTCACCTGATAAAGTCATCTAAATTATTTTTTAATATGGTGCAGTAAATTCCAGAAGCTATTATGAAACTTTATAAATTACAGGTTTGAGTGTAATCTAAGTAACTGCATTATTTTGTTTATATTTTTTTAAAAAAACTTGAAAGTATAAGTCAATTTTTAATTTGTAATTTCAACTCTTCTAGAATCACAAATTCACCATGTCATTTTTAAAATTTCACATTGTCTGTGAGATTTCACTTTTCAAATATGGTAAAATTAAGGATATTATATGAGTTCATGTAAAAAATTTTCAATGAGTGAAATTAACCCACATTTACCTAACAAAAAAGGGTATGAGACTTTGCAATGTGCTTTCATTGATGCTTGTTCTGGTAAAGTCTACAATGCTAACCTACAGAAAGAAAATTATGACAAGTTATTTCATGGGCCTGGAATAAATGGTGCAAGAGTAGTTATCATGGATGACTTATTTCCAGGAAATAAAGGTAATGTAACACTGAGACACAATTTTCGGAAGCCACTCAAGATCAAATAAGATAGAACATTTTAACAATAAGCAGTGCAATAAACTTTCTCTAATTTTCTATTTGGTAAAGAGACACTCAGAGTTTTGATCTGTCTTGTAAGTAATTTAAGCACTGAAATTCATACAAAGGTTACTTCTGATGTTGCTTTAAGATACCTGAAAAACCACTTGACTGCAAGTCGTCTAACTTTTGACCTGGTGTGACTATAGAGTTAAATTGAGTGAATGTCACGGGCCATTGACACTCGAGGCAAAAGCAGCTCATTAAATCAATATTAAGGGACTCAAATCCATACTCAAAGCGCAGAAAGAAATTCTCAATAGCAACTGCGACTTTTCTTTGTGTACTCGCTATTCAACCGCGCTAGTCTAAACTCTAAATCTAAATTAGTCAATTTCTCAATAGTGTGTCTTAGTCTTTTTCTCAATAAGCGACGCACAGCGCAATAATCAATATAATAGTACATTAAAAGGTTTATGAGATGTCTGTGGGTTATTAAGGGGTAGTGAGCATGGACGGAATGGTTAGTGAGGGATTAAGGGGTTAACGGATGTTAGTGAGGAGGGTCCAGGTGTAATGGATATATTTTAAATGGTCTGTGGGGTGCGGAATAATGGATGGGTATGAGGTCAATGCGAGGAGGAGTAAAGGATACAAAAAGGGTTGGGTTTTTGGTTTGATATTCCTTACACTACGCAATATAGGGGGTGGACTTGCTAGCAAGTCCTCAACCTGAACTCAGATGGAACTCAGATGGAACTCAGACTGAACCCATACTGAACTCTACTTGAACACCCACCTAAAACTGTTCTGCTGAGTGGTGTTCATCCCTGATTGTATGGTTCCTTTATCAATAGCTCAATGTGTGTTCAATCTATGGTGAGTTTGGGTCCAAGGTTGCGGACTTGCTAGCAAGTCCGCCCCCCATATTGTGTGGTGTTAGAATTAAATTATAAAACATATTTATAGTTAATAGTGGTAAAACTCTAAAGTGAAAGTCATTATTATTGTATCTTTCTTTCTTTTCTCAATAATCATTTCTAAATCCTAAATCTTTATTTGTTGAGTTTCCAACCCTTCGTGAGATCTTAAGAATTTTAATATTACCTTTCAATTATATTAGAATCCTTCTCGAACATAACTCGAAGTAGTAGTTCTTCCTTCGAGTCATACTCGAATCACTTCCTCGAGCCATCCCTCTGTGCTTTGAAGAAGTATCTAAACCTCTCATGTCACTTGCAGGAACATCCTCGACCTTGTGTGTAGGTCTTTCGGTGACAGTATAATTTAATTCTCCGTAGTTCTCATTCTTTGCACTACTACGTCCCTTTTCAGGTGTTTTCTCTAAATTCTTAAAATGGCACCTGTTCAACGCACTCCTCCTACAGGCGCTACTACTAGAGCTTGCGCCAGAGGCAGGCAAACAGCCACTAGGCCTGTTTCCCGCACTCACTCCTTGGAGCCACTCGACCTTAGGGAACGGCAACATTCAGTACAATTGGTAGAAGACATCCCACAAGATTTCGATGATTCTAGTGCTAATGAAGAAGGAGAGGATACAATGCACGAGGCACCATCCACCCCTTCTAACCACCCTTCTGGTCAACCTTCAGAACCTGGACCATCCAATTCTCTAGAAGATTTCATGAGACTTTTCATGAAGACCCTTTCAAATTCAACATCTTCAGAGGGATCTAAATTCAAAACTCCTTCTATGAAATCTCCTGATAAATTCAATGGAGAACATCCAGACAGATTGCGACCCTTCTTGAAAACCTGAAAGCTCCTGTTCCATAATGACCCTCGAACCTTCAATAATGACCAATCGAAGGTTGTTTATGCTTCTTCATTCCTGGCCGGAAAATCAGCATGATGGTTGGAACCTTATCTTCTCATGCTCTCTTTGACCGAAACCCACTTACTTATTAATAACTGGGAAAAGTTGGAAGACCAACTCTTCACGTTGTTTGGTGACCCTAATGAAACTGACAACGCAGAAATTGAACTTGATTTTCTTCGCATGAGTGATAATGGGAAAGCCTCTGAATATATCTCGAACTTCAGAGCTCTCCAAACTTGAGTAGGTTGGAATGATGCTGCACTTAAGTATCATTTCAAAAAAGGACTTCCTTCGAGGATTCTGGATCAGTTAAATCTTCACGGTCAGAAGATGACTACTTTAACAGATTTAATGGATCAAAACCTCAAACTCGAAGGCGTTTACCAAGGATGACTTCAACATTGTCAATATGCCAACAAATCTCAAGGCCTAAAATTTAAATCGGGACCTTTGTCACACCCACGAAAAACTCAATCCAAACCTAATAAGGGAAAGGACAAACCTCGACCAAAAAGCTTGACCCCAGGCTATATCAGTAAAGTACTGGATCCTAAAAGAGAACTTAAAGAAGCTGAGAGGAAGAGACGAGCAGATAATGGGTTATATATGTATTGTGGGGGTAAACACAAGCTGGAAGATTGTGTAAAATTGAAGGAAAGAGAAGGTACTAGTTCGAAGTCAAAAAACTAGTAGATAGTTTACTTGTGTGCAAAGCAAACTATCTTTTCTCTCCCAGTGCACAGAACCTCCATGTCTTAAGGACTGGTGTTGCCTTAAAACGCTTGATATTTATTCTTTTTAAGGAGGATATTCCCTTCAGTTGTCTTATAGAGTCTGGAGCTTCAATTTCTTTTGTCAGTTTATCTTTTGCCGAGAAGTTACAGCTGACATTTACAGATATTGATCAAACTCCAATTTACTTGGTTGAATCAGAGGAACCCAAATATTGGGTCAGTAAGAAAGTTTTATGGGTTTTCAACTTTCCAAATTTTCCCCCCTTTGAGTGGGAATTATCAGTCTTGGACGCCCCAAGGATGGACAATACCATTCTTGGCCATGACTTTTTAACGCATTGGAATCCTGAAATTGATTGGACACGGGGATTGATCACCCCATGGACTAAGTATATTTCTGATTCTTCAATGCATGTCAATAGGGAATTAAACAACCCGCCTGAAAATGTCCTGCTAGAGGACAAATCTCTGCCAGATGACTTGCAAGCATCTGATCTTTCTTTAAATGAGCAATTGGCTAACCCTTCTAGCTTGATGACTTCACTCAAAGAGGTTTTAAATTTCCTTGAAGTAATCAAATTATGCTCTCTCAATTCTGGTCTTCCCTCAACAGATTCTCTTGAAGATGATGAGGACAACCAAATTGACGTTGAAGCCATTAAATCGAATCTACCAGAAATCTCTCATGATTTCCTCAATGTTTTTTCAATCCGTAAGGCCGATAAGTTACCACCTCATCGACCTTACAACCATCAGATAGAATTAATAGGTCCAGTACCTCTGGCAGGTCCTGTCTATTCCTTGTCGAAGGACGAATCTCAAGTTCTTCGAGACTACATTGCAGAGAATGTAGCCAAAGGTTTCATCAGAGCCAGTAAATCTCCAACCGGCTCCCCTGTCCTCTTTGTAAAAAAGAAGGATGGTAGTCTTAGGTTGTGTGTTGACTATAAAAAGCTCAACACAGTCACTAAGAAGAATGCATATCCTGTTCCTCCTATGTCATTGCTTCTTACCCTTTTTAATGGTGCTAATTTCTTTTCTAAAATTGATCTTAGAGGTGCTTAAAATCTTATTGGCATTGCTGAAGGTCATGAACCACTGACTGCAATGCGCACTAGATTTGGTAGTTTTGAATATTTAGTTATGCCTTTTGGATTGTGTAACGCACCATCTGCTTTTAAAAATTTTGTCAATGACATCTTTCAAGATGTTGTCGAACAATTTGTTGTTGTCTATTTAGATGATATTTTAATTTTCACGAAGACACTAGATGAACACATTCATCATGTTCGACAGGTTCTAAATCAACTTTGAGATCACAGTCTCTACGCCAACTATAATAAATGCAAATTCCATCTTAAATCTATTGATTTTTTGGGTTTTACATAATCCACTGATGGTTTAGTCATGGACGACAAAAAAGTTCAAAAGGTCCTGTTATGGCCTGAGCCCAAATCCGTTAAATCCCTCCAGGGATTCTGGGTTTTGCAAATTTCTATAGAAGATTTATTAAAGATTACTCTAAAACTATTTCCAATCTTACTTCTCTTCTTAGAAAAGATATTCCTTTTGTTTTTACTTCTAAAGCATGAAAGGAATTCGAAGCATTGAAGATGGCGTTCACCACAGCTCCAATTCTTTGACACTTTGATCCTACTGCTTTGACAATAGTCAAGATGGATGCGAGCCATTATGCTATCGCAGGGGTCATTTCTCAATTGAATCCGGAAAGAAAACTGTTTCATCCTGTTGCTTTTGAGTCACGCAAACTCAATGCAGCAGAATTAAATTATGAAATTCATGACAAAGAGCTTTTAGCTATTATTCATTGTCTTAAAAAATGGCGCTCTTTTCTTCTCAGCTTAGATAGTCCATTTCAAATTTTAGCAGACCATAATGCTTTGAAATACTTTATGTTTTCCAAAGTGTTAACCAGGCGTCAAGCCAGGTGGGCTGAATTTCTGTCTGAATTTCCCTTTTCTATTTCCTATTGCCCAGGTAAGAACTGCATTGTCCCAGATATCTTGTCATGTCGGGACGACGTTTACCCACAGCGGGGGGACGCATTTGCTGACAAAAATCCAGCAAATGTGAAATCAATCTTCAAAAAATCAATGTTAACGACTCATCAACTTAATTTGATGACAATTCAATCATTTCAAAATCCACTATCCAACATCCTTGAAGCTCAGTCAAAGGACGATTATTGTTTAGGGTTAAAAAACAAAATACTCTCAAAGCAAGGGGCCAAAAGATTTAGTATTGAATCAGGTCTATTAGTCTTTGAAGGTAGAGTAGTCATACCCGACAACAATGAGATAAAATTATGGATTTTCAACAGTCAACATGATTCTCCATTAGCTGGTCATTTTGGGGTTGATAAAACCTACCAGTTAATAGTGAGGGATTTTTTCTGGCCAGGTATGACCAGGGAAATCAAGGCCTATATAAAATCTTGTTACAAATGTAATAGGAATAAGGCTCCCCGTCACCGGAAGTATGGGTTGCTTCAACCACTTCCTATTCCCTCTAAACCTTGGGAATCTTTATCAATGGATTTTATTTCTCAACTTCCTCTTTCTAATAATTTTGATGCTATATTAGTAATAGTAGATAGATTTTCAAAAATGTCTATTTTCATTAAAACCACTACTACTGCTACTGCAGAAGATTTGTCAAAATTGTTTCTAGAATATGTATTTTCCAAACACGGCTTTCCTAATTATATTATTTCAGATAGAGGCTCATTGTTTGTATCCACATTCTGGACTCAACTGTGTCGACAACTCAATATCACAAGGAATCTCTCCACAGCCTCTCATCCCGAAACCAATGGGCAAACAGAAAGGGTCAACCAAATCCTCAAACAATACCTTCAAATGTATGTCAGTTACCAACAAGACGATTGGACCACATGGTTACCATTGGCTGAATTTGCTTATAATAACTCGACTCATTCTTCGACACAACAATCTCCTTTTGAAACTGTTTATGGAAGACATCCTCTATTCAATTCAATCCATGTAGGAACTAATCATCCTGAGGAACATTATCTTTGAACCATATCACGACTCCAAGAGGAACATAAATCAAATTTGGAATTAGCGGTTCGAAGGTACAAGGAACAGGCCGACAAAAATCGACAAACTGCTCCTTCTTTTAAACCAGGCAACAAGGTATGGCTTGACGCACGGAACATTCGAACGACTCAACCATCAAAGAAACTGGCTGAAAGACGCTTGGGGCCATTCGAAATAGACTCTGAGGTCTCTAAAACTGCATTTTGACTCAAGCTACCTCCTAAATGGCAGGCTATTCACCCTGTTTTTCACATATATCTCTTGGAACTGGCTCGAGAAACATACCCGGCAAGAACCAACCTCCTCTGGAACCGGTCGAAGTAAAAGACCATCTAGAGTGGGAAGTAAGACGTATCATTGATTCAAGAATGCGCAAGGGGAAACTTCAATACCTCGTGGAATGGGAAGGCTTCCTCCATGACTCAGACAAAACATCCTTGGAACCAGCCATCAATGTTACTAATGCCCCTGAACTCCCAAAATCTTTTCATCTTAAATATCCTTTAAAACCAAAACCTTAAAACTCTATTTTACTTTTTTCTTTCTCTTTTTCTTCTTTTTTTCTTTTTCTCTTTTTCTCTTTTCTTTTTTCCTTTCAAAATCTTAAACATCCTTACCTCTAAAAAATTCTTTTAATTTTTCTTTCTTCTCTGTTCTTTTTTTCTTTTAAAATCTAAAACATCTTCACTTCTAAAAAAAAAAAAATTCTTTTATTTTCTTCTTTATTCTTTTTCTTTTCAAAAATTTTTAACTTTAAAAATAAATAAATAAATAAAATAAAAATAAAAGTAAAATAAACTAAAATAAAATAAAATAAAATAAAATAAAAAAAATAAACTAAAATAAAATAAGAATAAATTAAAATAAAATTAAAATAAAATAAAAATAAAACCAAATTAAATTAAAATAAAATAAAACAAATAAAAATAAAATTTTTTTTTCTCAATTTTCTATATACATTCTTTCTTTAAAATTTTCATTTTCCTTGAACTATCAAAATTCTTCACAAACATTACACAACCATCTTTCTCGAACTTCACTTTAACTTCTAAATCACTCTTTAAAATTCTTCGAAACAAATTACTTCTTTCTTTCGAAATCCTCTTAAACTTTTTTATTTCTTCTTTTCTTTTTTTTTCTTTCCTTTTTTCAAATAACTAAAATCCCTCAAATCTTCAATTAACAAACTTAAATAACAAATTTTTTTCTTTTCATTAAATTTTCTTTACAACAAATTTTTCAATCAACTATTTTTTTTCTTTTCTCCTTCTTTCTTCTCTCATTCAAATCTTATAAAAAAATAAATATTAAAATTCTAAATAAAATAAAAAAATAAAATAACTAAATACATATTGTTTCTACATTCATTTTTTCTTCTTTTCTCTTTATCTTCTCCCAAACCAATACCTTCATCTTCTACAAACTTTCCCTTATCTCCTTTCTAAATTTTTCAAAATTCTCTCCCTCTCCTACCGGAATCAATTCCCCAAGTTCCAGTAGCTCCTTGGCTATGTCGACGGAAGCGGAATCGACAATTTTATCGATCGTGCGGCTCAGGTCTTCAATAAATTTTGCTTGTCGAATCTGACAAGGCTTCTTCGACCATACTTGATCAAGGGTTTCTTTGTTTTCCTCCCACGAGGTAACAGTCGGTAACCTATCCTCCACTGACACTTCCACTTCCACAGCAGTGGGTTCCGCAAGGGTCGCTTCCACATTTGAAGCTCCCGTCGTAGGGAATTCAATGATGAAGTCTGAATTCTAAAACAGGATCATCAGTAATTAAATTTATGACTTATAAAAAAGTGAACTTACTTCGAAGATTGGGTCAACCTCCAAAAATAATTTAGGAGTGACCTTCTCTGCCACCTCCCTCTCCTCTTTGTCATCTTTGATGGCCACCCGTCGTTTTTTCGGGGTTTTCCTCAAGATGGGAATTTCTTCTTCCTCCTCAACCAATTTGTCGACTTCCTCTTTGACAACCCGCCTCTTGTTCACAGCCCTAGTCACCCAGGTGTTCACATCATCCTCAACATCCTCCTCATTTTCCCCCACTGATTGATTGTCCCCAATGGACACATCCCCAATGTCCTCGACTAATTCCTTCATTTTGGGGATCACCCAATACTTCTTCTTATTAAACCGACTTTCAATGTCGGCATTCTTTGCTAAGGCATCACATGCCACCCTTCTCCATTGGCAAAACTCCCACTTCTGGAGAGGCCCTCATGTTGCCGTGCTCTCCACGCAAAAATACTCCATCGACTCTCAGGCCGTTCAAGTCTTTGAAAATTGTTGTGTAACAACACCCCCATCCACTTTAGGGTGTGGAGGCGTGGGAGTTGGTGTAGGGAAATCCATCATAGTGAGTTAAAAATAATAATAATAATAATTAAATAAAGAGGAAGGAAAATTAGTGTGGGAAATATGTCTTACGCTCAACGGAGCTCGCGTTCTTATACCCGGGCATCTTTCACGCGCCACGTGACACTCAAGGCAAAAGCAGCTCATTAAATCAATATTAAGGGTCTCAAATCCATACTCGAAGTGCAGAAAGCAATTCTCCATAGCAACTGCGACTTTCCTTTGTGTACTCTCTATTCAACCGCGCTAGTCTAAACTCTAAATCTAAATTAGTCAATATCTCAATAGTGTGTCTTAGTCTTTTTCTCAATAAGCTACGCACAGCGCAATAATCAATATAATAGTACATTAAAAGGTTTATGAAATGTCTGTGGGTTATTAAGGGGTAGTGAGCATGGACAAAATGGTTAGTGAGGGATTAAGGGGTTAACGGATTTTAGTGAGGAGGGTCCAGGTGTAATGGATATATTTTAAATGGTCTGTGGGGTGCGGAATAATGGATGGGTATGAGGTCAATGCGAGGAGGAGTAAAGGATACAAAAAGGGTTGGGTTATTAGTTTGATATTCCTTAGAATTAAATTATAAAACATATTTATAGTTAATAGTGGTAAAACTCTAAAGTGAAAATCATTATTATTGTATCTTTCTTTATTTTCTCAATAATCATTTCAAAATTTTAAATCTTTGATTGTTGAGTTTCCAACCCTTCTTGAGATCATAAGAACTTTAATATTACCTTTCAATTATATTAGAATCCTTCTCGAACATAACTCGAAGTAGTAGTTCTTCCTTCAAGTCATATTTGAATCACTTCCTCAAACCATCCCTCTGTGCTTCGAAGAAGTATCTAAACCTTTCATCTCACTTGCAGGAACATCCTCGACCTTGTGCATAGGTTGTCCGGTGACAGTGAAGAATATTAAGAATGAAATCAAAAAAATTATTTGACTTACCAAGAGAATAACCTTTAATAAATCCCAACCTCCATCCATAAATAATCATGATATCACCCAACAAATTCTTATTTTTAATTGGTAATCAAACCAATGCCATTTGATATAGTATAGAGATAAAATCAGAACGTTGATTAAAGTATTCATCTTTTACTCCATCAAATGAATGATTTTTGTAAATAATTTGAGGTTTAAAACTGTTACTAATTACTACCTTAACTTCATCTTGTCCTAAATTTGTTAGATATTTTATATCTTCAGGTAACTTCCTGGGATATTTATCTTTTATATTGACTTTAGTTTTGAAATGCTTGATGTTTGATATATGGCCAAATAGAAGATCCAAGTGAATTTGCTTTTTTTAATATCTTTTACATTGATAAGATTAATCATCATATTTTATTGTTAAAGGTTTTGAAAAAGATTGAAAAGAAGTAGAAATTGAAGTATATGATAAAGAAGATAAAGATCAAGATAGATGTATAAGGCTTGAATCAAAAGAAATAGACAATTTTGTTTCTGAAATTATTTTGGACAAATTTTCCTTTTTTCAAAATTTATCTAGTTTTTTTTTTTGATGATTGAAATGAAGTAGAAATTGAAGAAGATGATAAAAAGATAATGATGAAGATAGAGGTGTAACGCTTGAATCAGAATAGGCAGACATTTTTTTTTTCTGAAAAATATTTTTACTGGTCAAAAAAACGTCAATTTTTTGAAAAAATAATAAGAAAAAACTTGCACGATTTATATTAAATTAACTTAAAGATTTTTATCAAATATTTAATATGAATAATTATTACTTTACTTCAATTTGTTGAGTTTTTTTTTTGGTTAATTCTGGACAAAAAAAAAAAGAAAAAAAATGTTAATCCTACTTTTCCATCAATTTTCTCAATTGCTCCCTTCTTGATCCCTGTATAAATTTTTTGTTAATGTTTTCATTACTCCCTCATTAATCCCCTTTCTCCCCTTGTAAAGCTTATTGAAAACCCATTTCAAACTCCCTCCAATCCCCAAAATCCTCACTTAAATACCCCCAACATGCCCCCAAACCCTCTCTAAACCACACCAAAAAGAACACCCCAGACCCTCTTCAAAGGCCCCTCAATTCCCCCCTATAACCCCCTTGAATAACCCCCTCAATCCCCCTCTGCACACACTTTAAACCCCTTCAACCCTGTTCAAAACCCCTCCTGAAATACCCCTCAAACTTCCCCTAGATCCCCTTGAAGCATTATTTAACCCCCCCCTCACCTATTCATTTTATCATGAATGATTTTTATTAATTGTTTGTTAATAAATAATTAGGGATGAGGGGGTAAGTGAGATTTGGAGGGGGGAAAGAGGAGGTTACAGGAGGGGGGGTTTGAAGCGGATGTACAGGTAGTTTAGTGGGGTATTTGAGGGGGTTAAAGGGGGTTTGAATTGAGTGTAGGGGTAGTTTGAGGGGGGGACTTGAGGGGGTTGGGGGGTTGAAGCAGGTGTTGGGGGGTTTGAGGGAGTAATAGGGGGGAGGAAAAGGGGGGAGGAAAGGGGGGTTTGAGGAAGCCATGGAGGAAAGAAAGGGGGGTTAGAGGCAGCCAAAGAGAAGGGAAAGGTGGAAATGAGGACACCAAGGAGGGGGGAGAGGTGGGATAATGACCAGGCCAAGGAGGGATAAAGATGGGATGATGGAGAGTAAGAAAAAGAGAAAAAAGGGAAAGAAAAAACAAAAAAAAGAGTTAAGTTAACCTTGAAAACCAGAAAAAGAACCACTTACAAAAAAAAAGACAACAGAAAGAAAACCAAAAGAATTATAATTAACAAACAAAAAATATAAAGAAATGAATAAAATGACTTACCTGGAGAGATGAGATGAGAAAAAAATTGACTTCCAATTATTTGAGGGATTTTTGAGGAGAGGAAGAAATGGATATGAGGGATGAAAAAAAAGAAGAATGACTGAAAAACTATGCAATAGCTGAAAATATGCAATTTCATGTTGAGGTGGTGACCAAAAACAAAAGAGACAGAGTAAAGGAGAATTTCACTGAAAATTTAAAATAAAAGTCAATATACAAGAAAGAAATTACAAAAAAAAGAAAGTTATACACTCAACTTGATCATTTGAAGAGTATGAAAAAAAATTAAAAGAGTTTCATTGAGAAAAGCTATAGTATTATTGGCATAATGATGGAGTCTATCCCAGTGAGAAGAAAGATTAATAGTAGATAAAAATTAAATGAATTTCATAATAATTTAAGATCATATTTCTAAATATCCCAATGTGCTAGTGTGATTTATAGAATTTTTTCCTTTATGCTACTGGTTTGAGAGATAGAAGTGTTGGACATAGCGGGAGGTGTTTCAACTTCTTCATCTTCATATAACTCTAACCATTGATCTTTGAGGTCAGGGAGCAGGTTATGAAGTATCGTGCAACACTGAATACAGTTGATCACTGCCTCCATTTTGGAACTATTTCTAATAGGACTTCTTAATTCACTTAAAATTGAAAAAAACCTTTCAAGATTCCAATAGAATGTTCAATTTGGACTCTTGACTTTGACAAATGATTGTTGAACTTGAAACTTTGACTGTCTTCAGATGCTTCTCCCCAAAAATCAGGAGCAAAATACTTTCCATTCACATAAGTAGAATCAGCCAGAAGAAACTGATCTCCATTAAAGAAGTTTTCAGGTTGTTTTTAAATTTGCTTTTTTTTGAAAGATGTAGGAACCATGACATGATCCAGGATAGCCAGTGAAAAAAGATTTAAATTTTTTATTGATGACAGATAAAAGCTGAACAGAAATTGAATATCTATAGAGAAAATATAGTTGCTTGTGTTAGTATGAAGAAAAAGAAAGTATGGAATCAAAAATAAGCCATCTCTTTTTACGTTCAAGGTAATTGTTTCCACATTGAGCAGCTTTCTAACTCAAAGGAATAGTAGTGTCATCAGCAAAACCAATACATCCTGGGAAGCCCCCTGCTTGCATAACCTGAGATGATTCAAGTCACTCTTCTTTAGTTGGCCAGGTGAGAAGTTATAATTCCAAGGAGTTGATAGCAGTGATGAAGTGTTTTGTATAAGTGTTAACAGAGCTATACCCTAAATCAAAGACATTTTCCAAACATTTCAAGGAAGCTCCATAGCCATTGGAACCTAAATGGCATACTGTGATGGCCAATTGAATTGAAGGATAATGTTGTAGTTTTTGAGAATTAATTTGAAAAATGAGGTGTTCCTGAAAAAGATCAAGAAATTTAAGGAAAAATTCCTGAGAATTCCTGAACAACTGTCTAAAACTGGGTACAGATAGGTTAAAAAGGTTTTGAATGGTGTACTTGGGGGTATGAAGTACTTGAGGCTTTCTAGGAAGAAGGTAATGTTTTCTAGCAATTTTTGATAAAAAATGAAAATCTTCTTCAAGATCAGGATCAGAATCACAGTCAGAGTCAAAGAAGAGATCAAGAGCTACGAAATTTATTTCTTGATCACCACGGGAAATCTACGGGTGAATTGCTAGCAATCCCCTCTCTTGAAATTTAGAGTGTCCCTTAAATATGCCAGGTTTATGAATACTTTATAAACATAAGTAAATTAGAGTTATATTTACATTTATTCTCAGATTGATTATAGACAGAATATCAACTGATTCCAAATTATGCAGAAGTTGATCCTCCAGAACTTGATTTTGGTTCTCTGATGAGAACAACTTAAGCACAAATTGGTCTAACCTAAGCTTATGCATATATAATAATTCAGGATACTTGCTCTATTAAATTTTATAATAAAATAAAATATTGATGAACTTATATAAAAAAAATTATTATGTAAGATATTAAATTATAAATTTAGGCATCATAGGAGGGCACGTAATAGAACTTAATTATACTATGTGACACCTTAATACTGTATCACACAGTTTGAAACATTTAAAACAAAATGAGTCATGATGGGCAATGAAATTGCTTGGACAGACACTTTCAAAATTAATACTGACAATAATACACAAGTATGAAACCTTGGCATCTATCCAATAAAAGAGTTTCCTTCTGATAAATGGATTTTTCTCAGTTACTACCTGCTAAAAAGTGTCCTTCTAAGGTTTGTCTGACCTTCAGGAGGGTAATTTGGCCACATCACACTACTTCTATTTCCATGATTGACCAAAACATCATCCTCATTCCCATCTAAAGAGTTGATCTCATCTGACTGTGGCTGATAAAAGGGGTCCACCACAAGTTTAGCCAAAATTTTGGTGAACACTTTTTTGATGGATAGTGACTAACTGGTGCTTTCCGAAATTGTCCACCTCAAGTTAGGATAAACTTCAGGAGGATAAATTGATTATGAATAACAAATTAACTGAAGAATACTTTTGCCCTAGCTACTCTGCATCATAAAAGTATCCAACTGTAATTGCACTAGAAGTTGTTTGATATGGCAAAATTGTCATCCTGAAGTTTTGGTAAAGCTCCAGTGGATTTTTTTTATTTTTACAAAAAAGAAATTATAGTCCAAGTTTAGTGCCACTGGTGGGCGTTCACCCCATCATGTCTACTTGCTCTTGATGGGAGGAATTTCACTTTAACTTTTTATTTCATATTTGATCCCTTTAATTTTACCTTTTTATCCCTCATATTGCTTTTGGATATCAATTTATTTTTTGTAAAAAAAATCATTTTCATATTTTTTTACCTTTATTTAATAATATTATAAAAGGTGTAACATCACCCAGTATGCATTTGGCACACGAGTTTTTGCTATACTTATAATATTAATAACATAATGGTGACAAAAATCAATCAAATGATAAATATGAGTGAAGCACAAAGGTAAAATACCAATTAATCAATAGTTCTTTTTAATATTATAAATTTTTTGATTAAATAAAATGGTAATAATGAATTATATTTTTCATCCACAATTCCACTCTAATGATTCCCACTGCACAAAAAGGGTTCACTTGGTCCTTTCTTTACTGCTTGTGCATATATTTTATTGCCCACAGTACTACAATTTTTTGTAGTGATTATCCCACATCTGATTCAGGAATATTTTTAGACAATATAAGTTTTTTTTACAAAAGACTTTATCATATCCAATATCCCACAAAAAATACAACCTGTTTTTGTATTAAAGCCCGTTAATTATTAAGAAATTGTTAAAATATTTA
Source organism: Hemileia vastatrix (assembly GCA_030280995.1). NCBI lineage: Eukaryota > Fungi > Basidiomycota > Pucciniomycetes > Pucciniales > Zaghouaniaceae > Hemileia > Hemileia vastatrix. Next base: position 14,484,286 of record JASXTE010000004.1, on the reverse strand, counting down.
GATTAGACCCTGGCATAGCTAGATCCATACCAACCGACCTAAAGTCTTTTCAATATTGAAAACGATTAAATAAAATTATGATATCATACTAAATTATGGGCACCAACCATAATTCAGCACTTCTCATTTGCTCTGCTACAAAATGAGTGCATGTAGCATTTTTCTAACATCGGACTGTTTTTCTTCCTTCCCTCACACCTTTAGTCCAGAATAAAAATTTAGTATGAGTTTTGGTCAAAATGGTTTGCCAGTGTTATCTGTATGCAATATGAATTCATATTGCATATTTCTATTTATGCATAAAATATACTCGTTAAGCATCATTTTTTGCATTTTTCAATCATTATGCATATTTATGCATATTCATTATACAGATTTATATGCATATTAATATATTTTATTCATATACGTATATGCACCTTTTTTTTGCATATTCAATATGCATATTTTTAATGCATATTCAATATGCATATTTTTATGCATATTTTTATGCATATTTTTTATGCATAATCACTATGCATATTTTTTATGCATATTTTTATGCATATTTTTTATGCATATTTATTCTTCATAGTCATTATGCATACACTTTGGATAGGCAATTCACATCAATTTTTAGCATGCAATAAGTATCCACCATGCAAATTCAAATGCATATGCATCTATATCATACACGCAACATATATTCAAGTTTAATATTTGAATATTAAGGTATGCTAAGTGATGTTGTTCAACCTTTTGCCAAACCTGAGATTAACTGATGTTCAATGTGGTTCTTAAGCTCTGCTCAAGGAGGGATTGTTCTGGATTCAATCTGTGACAGTTTATTTTTTCAATGTTTTTTCATCAGATTTAAAAACATCTTTCTGACAGTTTCAGGATGGTTTCCCAACAGTTTCCTGACAAATTCCTAATAGTTTCAAAAAGAGGGAACTGCTAGCAGTTCACCCCCAGATTTCCCGTGGTGGATGTAGCTTATCATGATTTGAGAGTGGGGAAGGCATGACTCTTATATGGTAAAAAAATGAAAATGATGTACAATGTTTTGAGTTAGGAAGTGTTATGCTGTGGAGTGCTGTGTATGAATGGAAGGATGCTGACAAATCAGTGAAATGGGATTTTATGGTTAAATCAGCAATTTTTGTTGAGAAAGTGCAAATTTGAGTGAAATGAGTGACTTATTTCATTTTGAAATCCACCCATGTTGGGGCTAGTGTGTTTCAGAAATCTGCACTTAAGTAAGTGCAGATTTTCCAGAACTGACACCCCCTAATATATTTTGGAACTGACACCCCCTAATATATTTTTTAATTGAATTTAATGAGGAAGTGAAATTAAACCTTTTACATGTCAATTTTCACCTCTATCTATTATTTTTATCCTCAATTTTTCATAACCACATCTTGGACAACTTTCTGGATGTGCCAGCATCCCTACCTTGCTGCACACTCCCATCCTGTCTATTCACTCTATCTGTTCAAAAACCCTCCCCATCTCATCTGCTTGTTTCTTCTCTTTTTCATCTTCAAATATCTCAACATGCCTTGTCATCATAGATCTTTTCAAAGGCAGCCATCCCCCAGATGTTCTTCAAATCACATTAATCCCTCTTTCCACCGCTCAGCTGAGAAATCAAAGACCATTCAACAAAAAAAAGGTGATCATCTCATACTTATCAACTGGATGAAAACCAAAACTAATTATGATTCTTGTTTTGGTACTGAGAATGCAACTAAAGTAGGACAGCCCCTTGCATCAAAAATCAATGGATATCTTCTAATGGCCAATGAGTTATGAAATAAGACAAATGGAAGGATTAATCTTTTACCTAAACAGATGTCTAAACACTTAAAGCACTATCAAGCGAAATACAAGAAGGCTAAGACTCTTTCATCTTCCACTGGTTTTGGTATTACTGACCTTGATATCAGTTTGGGCATCAAAACTATAGGTGATAAAATTGGTAATTTATTTCCTTACTATAAAGAGATGGATACCATATTTGGAGAGAAAGCTGATGTTAATCTTGAAAACATGTTGGATGGAGAAGCTGATATCTCCAAACATGATTTTGAAAGAATTTTTTTTCCTTCTGCTTCTACTCAAGCCTCCCCTCATTTGACTTCCACCAATCAAGATATCTTTTTAATAGATCCTTATGGCAATATAAAAAAACCTGATCTCACTCCAGTGAGCTTTTATGTCTTTTCTAGTTGTTTTATTTTTTTCATTCTCATCTCTTTTTTTTATTTCTAGAAAGGCTAATTAATGAAATGAGGATGTTCAAACAAGTAATTCTGAAGCTAGAATAGGAGAAGAAATTTGAGCTTTCTTTAAAGAGGGATGAGAAAGCACATGACTTGGAGGAGAGGAAATTTGAGATAAAGATAGCAGAAAAGGCTCTTGAATACGATTTCCTATTGGATCATATGAAACTCAAGTATTGACTTGAAGATTGTTCAAAAAAGAAATTTTTCTTGATAGAATGTGTTAAAGCTAAAAAATCTGTTGAGGAAATTGAACGCTTAATGAAAATGTTTAATGACTAGTTTTTATTTTTTTATTCATATTTAATTCAAAATTTTTTTACAAAGTTTTCTTGATAGAATGCATTATAGTTAATAAATCTGTTGAGGAAATTGACTGCTTGATGAAAATATTTGATGACTAGTTTTTTTTGATTTTTTTGCTCAAATTTCAATCCAATTTTTTTGATTATTTTCTTGATAAAATACATTAAAGGTAATAAATTTGTTGAGGAAATTGACTGCTTGATGAAAATGTCTGATGACTATTTTTTATATTTTCTTTGTTCATATTTCATTCCAAATTTTTTTCAAGTCAAAAAATTTACACATCTTATTTGAAATTTTGGCAATACCCCCCTGCAATTAAATCTGGAAGGGGGTAAGGATTACCAAATTTTCATTCTATTTCATAAATAATTAATTAAATCAATTAAAAAAGATAATCAACCAAGTAAAGGAATCCCAAATTCTATCTGTCAATTATTTCATGAGCAAAGTCAAAAGAAATATATGACAAGAATGGTATTATGAACTCATTCATAAAATATAATTGAGTGAACACCTTTATACAGCACAAGGGCTCAATTTTAAAATACTTAATTTGATTGATCATCTTTAATAACTGAAAAATTAAAAATTTAAGAAATAAAATAAAAATTTGGAAATCCTTTAATCACTGTATTTAGAGCCCCTCCCTAATGTTTTAGAAGCCATTGACCCTTCACCCCTTACCTTACTTACCCAGTTTATCAAACTTTTATTGATCTGAAAGGAACATCCAAAATGAGTAAACATTTTTCAAGATTCCAATACAGGAGGTTCCTTAGTAGTTTGATGATAATCTCTTGAAGAATTCCAAATCACTTCCATAATCCAGTTTCCTAATCCAAATTCCATGATACATTTATGATCCAGAAAGTATAGTCCATGGCTTTTGATTTTAGCAGGTGAAGGTATTGGTCTTCCAGTAATATAATTGATATAACAGAAAATCCAAAAAGTAAGCATATTAGAATTAGTTTTGTCAACATGGCTCTGGCTATGAGATCCTCCATAGTTGATGATAACATTTTAACAAAAGATATAATCATTACTGAGTTTAACCCATTCTATATCTGTCCAATTAGGAAGTCCATCTTTCTTGGCAGTTTATGATAAGATTGAAATGCACAAAAATAAATTTTTTAAAGCAATTGGCCAAGAAATAATTGAGTTATCCTAAGCTTTGAGAGATAAAAGCCTAGATAATTGTCAGATAAGTGTTTCAGATCCCTTATTTTCTAATTATGCAATATAAAAACATGAAATAAATTAAGTGAAATTTAGAAAAAAGGCTCAAATTTAAGGTCAATATCTCAGCAACCACTCAAGAAAATTCAAATCCATTTAAGGGAAATAAAAGATAGGTTTTGGATGAATCTTCATCTAAAAGAACATAAGATTCAAATAAAACTAACCCTAATTTTGACTCTGATTTTCAAAATTGCACAAAAATTTGAAAATTGATGATGAAAATTCAAACAAGATGGAGATATGATAAGAGTTTCAAAAGCCTTATTCTCTAATATTGCAATATAAAATCATAAAACAGAATAAGTAAAATTTGGAAAAAAAGGCTCAAATTTTAAAACCGAAATCTTAGCAACCACTGAACAAAATTCAAACCTGTTTAAGGTAAATAAAAGATAGTCTTTAGGAGAATCTTCAGCTAAAGAAAATGTGATTTAAATAAACCAAACCCTAATTCATTACATAAAAATATGAAATAAAAAAATTAAATTGGGAAAAAAAGGCTCAACTTTAAAGGTCAATATCTCAGCAATCACTGAGGTAAATTCAAATTTTTTAGTGGGAAATGAAATTTGGTCTTCAGGAAAGGACATTATATTTGAATAAACCTAAACCTAATTCCATGTCTGACTTTCAAAATTTTACAAAAACTTGAAAACTGGTAATGGAGATGAGAACAAGAAGATTTTACTTTCCACTTTTATCCAGATAAGAGTCATGCATATATATAGGAGTGAGATTCTCATAGAAGGAAAGAGACATCATATAGGCATGAAAAAAAGGATATGAAACTTACTATGATTGAAAAGTAGGAAAAATAGAGTGAGAAAGAATGATGTTGAAATTTGGGGGAAATTGAATATGCAGTAAGTGAAATGCATAAAGAGTGTGCAATGTATGTGTTTTAATGACATGGAACCAAGAAAACGTGAAATAGGGGAAATGGGGGATAATGACCATGCCAAGGAGGAATGATGAGTATGGTGATGGAGCTAGATAAGAAAGATAAGAGGGAGAGAAAAAAAGGTTAATTTAATGGGGGGTATCAAAGTTAGAAATCTTCCATTTCAAAATATATCTTTTTTATACCAAATCAACCATGATAATTTTTTAAAATATGCCATATTGTGCCTCCAAAAAACCTTTTTACTGAGAATTAACATCAGGTTTGTAGCTTTCTATTTCTGTTGTGAAATTAATTTTAAATAATTAATAATCTCTAATTTTGATACCCCTTAATAAAATTATATCACCCTTATATTCCCTTCTCAAAATACCAATATAGCCCTCACACCAATATAGAGACAAAAAAAGCATGAAATGTGGGGTTAGAGTTTTCATAGTCTTTGAAGGAAGCTGGAAGTTTTAATTATTTAAAAATTTAGTGCATTCATGCAGTTTTAGGAAAGATTGAGATTTCTGAGTGTTGATCTTGGGGTTATTGAATCAATTAGGGCATATAATGAGGTAAATTTGAGCATTGTGAAGACATGACACTAAATAAGTACCTCCCATTTATTTTATAGTGTTTACCCATTAGGGGGTATCAAATTTAGAAATTTGTAATTATTTAAAATGTATTTCACAACACCAAAAAAAGTCACAAACTTGACATTAATTCACAGAAAAAAGACATTTTTGGGGTACAGTATGGCATATTTTAAAAAATAATCATGGTTATTTTGGTTGAAAAATGAGATATTTTGAAATGGAAGATTTTTAACTTTGATACCACCTATTAAGCACAGATACTATGGTAAATATTTAAGTAGTTAACTACCAAACTTTTAATTAACACAGATATGCTGGTGGAATAAATACAGACAACATACTTCCACTACACATAAGCCATTTTTGGCATAAAAACCACTAATGTTTCAAATTCTTATTTTAAAGCTAAAAAAAAGATAAATCATTTTCATTAAATAAGAGAAACTGATTTTTTAAATAATTAAATTTATGAAACATACATCCAGATTTTATGAGATTTAAAGCACATTTTTTTATTAGTTTAAGGAAGTAATAAAAATAATTATGACTTCTGAATAGATTATTTTCACTTAATTTTAAAGTGCTATATATGTCTATTGCATAAACACAAAGATCTCTACACATATCTTATGCATGTGAAAAGCATACTTAAGGTTCTAATTTTTCTCAATCCAGGGTATCACTGGGCTGACAGTAATTATACACTGTTTTTATGCAAGCTTTATATTTATTGATGTCACTAATAAAAATAATTCTCCAAGTTATTCAAAGCTTTGAAAATAAGTTCAAAGAGAAACTGATGTGGACTTAAAAAAGATAAAAAAGTAGCATTAAATCATAATAAAAAGTGACACTTCTCAAATGGATACACTAAAGAAAGTATTAAATTTCTGAAAACATAACTATAGCTATATTAATCTACTATAAAATGATGAAAGGAATATATAAAGTTTTGCATTAAAATTTTCCTTCTAATTTTTATGATATTAGGGGGTATCAACATTAAGGGATCCAAAATTAGGGATCAGGAATTTTTTTCCCCCAGATAAGAAATTATTAAATGCAGAAAATTCTTATCCACTTTCCCTTGTGCTACTGGATAAGGAATTTATAATAATGCATTATTCCACTTCTTATACCCCAATTTCCATTACTAATTCCTAATTCCAAAATCTTCTCATATATGATTGATTTGTAATCAAGTCACCTGACATATAATTTTGGATTCCATCCTTATTTAACTTTTCACTCTAGGAAGCTTAACTTTTGTGGCAAAAACTTAAGATTTTTTATCTATCTACACACCCCCCTGCTCATTTGGTGGAAAATTTCTGCTCCTCTTATCACCTAAACCCTCAAACAACAACAATGAAGCACCTCTCTACTAAGAAGAAACTTACATCAATCATGAATGTTCTCACTTTATTTTTAATGCTGACTCTCATTCTGACTCTGATTTGGAAACCACTTTAGCTTATATTGTGATTCTTTCCAAAAAGTGTTACATCAACCTAAGGGGGCCAAATATTTTTCATTATTTCAGATACAATCTTCACTCAATCACTTGAAATGTTTATTTTTTTATCCATATTGACTTTGATTTTGAATTTTCTGTTAATGTCTCTTTTTTTTCCTTCTTCAGCTCAACATGAAATCAAATTATTTTTTATTCATTATTTATTTCTTTCATTACTCATATCCATTTACTAATCTCCTCTTGCATCCCTCAAATAACATGAAGTCAACTTTTTTCTCAACTCATCTCTCAAGGAAGTAATTATTTCATTTTTACTTAAATTTTTGCTAATTATAATTTTCTTTGTTTTTTCTTTGTGTGTTTTTTTCTCTTTTTTGTAACTAAATTTCTTTTAAGTAGTTTTTTTGATTTTAAATGTAAAATTAACTTTTTTTTCTCTCCCTCCTTTATTTATTTATTTTTTTTCCATCATCCTACTCCTCATCCCTCCCTGGAATGATCATTATCCCCCCTTCCCCTATGTCTCTTTTTTTTTGGTTCCATGTCATTGAAAAACTTAATTGGAAAATTATTTATGCATTTTACTTTCTCCATATTCAATTTTCCACAACTTCCAACTTCTCTCTTTCTCACTCTCTTTTTCCTACCTTTCAATCATAGTAAGTTTCATCTCCCTTTTTTCATGCATATATGATATATCTTTCTTTTTATTAAATTTCATACTTAAATATATGTAGGGCTCTTATCTGGACAATATTGGATATAGTCAAATCTTCTTGTTGTCATTTTCATTATCACTTTTCAAGTTTTTATGAAATTTTGAATATCAGAGTTGGAGTTAGGTTTAGGTTTATTTAAATCTAATTTCTATTTATCTGAAAATTTTCCTGAATCCTATACTTTATTTCCCACAAACAGATTTGAATTTTATTTAATGGTAGCTGAAATATTGACCTTTAAATCTGATCCTTTTTTTTCCCAATTTCACATTTTTTTAATATTTTTATAAAACAAATTAGGTTTAGACTTAATTCAATCAAAAAAATTTTAAAAAAAGACTCTTCCAAAGCCTATTTTTAATTTCACACAAATTAATTTGAAACTGGTTCAGTGGTTTCTCAGATATGTACCTTTAAAGCTGATCCTTTTTTTAATTTCACTTTTTTAATTTAATATTTTTATACAAAAAATTAAGGTTAGACTTATTTGAATTACATTTATTTTTAAGTTAAGACTCTACAAAATCCTATCTTTAATTTCAAACAAATGGATTTGAAATTGGTTCTGTGGTTGCTGAGATATTGAACTTTAAAGTTGAGCCTTTTTTTCCAAATTTAACTTTTTAAATTTCATGTTTTTATATTGCATAATTAGATAAAAAGGTTTCTGAAACTCTTATATAATGATTATAGAGGCTTCTAGATTCCTCTTTTTGGCATTTTGCATCATTGATTTTCAAGTTTTTGTGCAATTTAGAAAATATGATCTGAAATTATGGTAATATTTATTCAACTCTATTTTCTGTTTAACAGATGATTCTCCTGGAGCCTATCATTGGTTTCCCACCAACAGATTTGAATTTGGTTCAGTGGTTTCTGAGATATTGATCTTTAAGCTTGAGCCTATTTTTCTCACTTTCACTTTTATTTATTTCATAATACATTTCATAGTGCATATCAAAACACTTAAATCATGAATTTAGTCTTCCAAATTCCTCCAACTACATTTCTTTTTACTTATTATTCTTCCCTTTCATCAAGGTGTGTTTTTTTTTATCTTACCATTTCCATATGTCTAACCCTTCACTCATTTTGGCTGCTATTTTCACATAAGTGAAAAGTTAATTCAACAAATGAACAAGGTAAAAAAAGAAGGTATAAGCAATAAATTAAAAAAAAAATTAGATAGATCAAAAAATTATGGGGATTTGTAAATTCATCAAATGTTTATTATTATTTCATAAGTATAAATATTTTATTAATTAATCTCATAAGTCAATTTACTTGACTAAAGTAATTGGCAAAAAATATTTGTGTTGTATAAATGGTAATCATGAAAAAATTAATTTGTTTCATGTGGTTACTCTAGCTCATACCTGTGGAAAGTCCTAAACCTAGTTTCTAGACTTGATCTGCATTTTGGCATGAGGAATTTTCATTAATCTAAACTAGTATATTTGACATATCTTACTTATTTATTTAAAAATTTAAGAAATTATATTAAATTTTGGTGATTTCCACCCCTTACTTCAATGAAATGTAGGGGAAGGTATTTCTGAATTTTCAAATCTTAAATGCAAAATTTATGACTTGGAAAATTATGGTGATACCCACCCCTTACCTCAATGAAATGCAAGGGAGGGTATTGCCGAAAATTCAAAACAGATATAGATTATTGTTGACTTAGCTCTGTTAAGAAATGTAAATTTATTGACTTAATTTATAAATTTTAAAAATTTGATATGAAAACTCAAAGAAGTAAAGAATAGTGCATCAAATTTTGCCATCAGGGTAAACTAAAAATGAGTTTGTTACATTTCTTGATATTTTATTCAACTGATGATGGATAGAGTAATGAAATAGAAAAGAACTTTTAAAATACTTTCATGTAAATGAAATTAAGAATAATTAAAATGATAAAGAAAACAAAAATACCAGTAATCAATCAAACAAAAAAAGAAGTGAATCAACTGGCACAAGAAAAGAACTCACTGGAATTAGATTGGGTTGGTTCATATCACCATAAGTATATTAATTTCTTGAACTAAAATAAGGGGAGGATTCAATGGAGGAAGAGGATTCAAAAGCATTTCTCTCAATTTCATTTTTGGAGATAGCATCTTCTTCATCCCACATTTTTGTAGGATTAACATTATCTTGCTCCCAAAATATAGAATCCTTCTCTTTATAGGAAGGGCATAAATAATCAATTTCATCATCTATAGATTTGATACCATTACTTATATAAATTTCAGTAATACCAAAAGCAGTGGAGGATTAAAGAGTCTTAGTCTTCATGTATTTGGCTCAATAGTGCTTGAAGCATTCAGACATCCGTTTTAGCAAAAGATAAATCCTTCCCTTTGTCTTATATATTAATTTGTTGTAAATTGAATAATAACCATTGAATTTTGATGCAGGGGCAATCCTACTTTAGTTGAACTCTCAGGACCAAAAAAAGAATTATATTTAGTTTTAGTTCTTAGCCAGTTGATAAATATGAGGTAATAATCTTTTTTTAGTTGAATGGTCTTTGATTTTTTAGCTGAGTGGGGGAAAGAGGGAGTAGTTGAATTTGAAGAACAAGTGGCAGAAAGCTTCCTTTCACAAGATATGTAAAAATGAGGCATTTTAAGATATTTTATAATAAAAAGGTGCAGAAATGAGCAGATGAGATGGGGAGGAATCTAAATGGATGGAAAAAATAGACAGGATGGGATTGTGCAGCAAGGTAGTGAGGCTGGGATATCCAGAGAGTTGTCCAAGATGTGGCTATGAGAAATTGAGGAAATAAATTTCACATTTGAGGTAAACATTGACATGTAAAGTGTCTAATAGCCCAAGAATTTACTAAATATAATTGGGATATAAGGAATTTTATCCACCATTAGATTAATTGCAGATTGGCTAATGTTGATACCCCCTATTAAGTCTATTTTCCACTCTTCTTAAAATAAACTTTCTGTGATAAAAAGCCCAAAGGTCACAAAAATGAAATTCTATTAATATTTTGATTTAAGTGTTGCAACATATTTCACAATCAAAAAGATTGAAAATAGTGCTTGGAAGAAGTAGAATATCAAGCTCAATAAATGAGGCTGAAACAGATTTTTAGTGAAATTAAGGTTAAAAAAACAGCAAAAAATATCAGAGGAGGTTTTTCCAGTATATTTAAAAAGTTCATTTGTCTTTCACCACAGATTGAATATACATTAGACTATTAAAGAAAAAAAATCTATAAAATCAAAATGAATCTCCATGGAGATCAACTTAAAAACTAATTCAATTCAAGCACAACATTAATTGGGATTACTTGAAAATATTCTGAAGTCTTAACACTAGGAATTCTCAAATAAAAGAAAATAAAATCAAAGAAATTTCTTACTAGGACCAAAAAATAAGATTTGTATTTAATAATTTTTGTGCTTTCTTCTTTCCAGAAAAATAATTCTAGGGAGGGAAAATGAAAATTAACTAATTATTTAGTTTAATAAATAAAAAAAAGATGATAAGTAAGGAAATAGGGTAATTATTAGTATTTTGGTTTGGCACAGACTTGTGTGCCACTATTAATTCAATTTTTATTGGACTGCAAACTCTGTACCACCTCCCAAATTCCCATCAAAATTAGGTAACCAAGTGGTCAATTTCTCAGTGGAACTTCAGTTAGTGTTATATTTCTTTCAGTATATCATTCCTTAGAGGTTAGAGTTAGGCTAAAATTACTTTTCATTATCTTTGAAGTTAGTGTTATCACTCAGGTAGCTGGTTAAAATAAAATGGCCAGATGAGACTAAAAAAAAGAAAGATGGTCTCCAAAACTTTCAAAAAGGTGGTCCCTTTAAGACATCTCTAAATAATCTTCTTTTCTCATCATCCTGTGTAAGGACAGAAAATGGCATTGTCATTTGAACTTGGAGATTCATAACTCAGCTGAAACCTTGATCACATAGTTACCAGACTTTGATGGAAATCCCAGAGTGAGTACAGACGTTGAAGTTTGAACCAAAAAAACTGAATTGATATTGGTGTACAAGTCTGTTCCTGAAACAAAATTTCAAAAACTACCCTGTGTCCTTACTTCTCACCTAAAAAATTATAATAATTTATACATAAATTTTAAACAAGCTGTAATATAATTATCTATGCATCATTTTTTCAAAGGAATGACATATAATTGACAAAATATATTTCCTTATCTAATACTGATAAATATATTTTAAGGTATCTAATAAAAACAACTTATACTGGCTTTCAGAGTTAGAAATCTTTCACTTCAAAATCTATCATTTTTCAACAAATTCATTCATAATTTTCAACTTATGGATGGCTTAAATTAAAAAAAAACCTTTTTACTGATAGTTAAAGTCAGTTTTTGACTATACCTTTATGTTTTGAAATGTCTTTCAAATATTTTCAAATCTCTAACTGTGACACCCCCTAATGGTACATAAAGATACATGCATGTGAAATTAATAATAAGAATAAATGAATAAATCTTAAACAAAAGAAAAAAAATTAATGAAAATTGGGAAAAAGATGCATGAAAATACCGTTATAGACAATCCTATAGGACTAGCTATAGGCCTTGACCAAGGGAGTTGGAGAAAAACCAGAGAGAAAAACCCCTGTCCCTTTAGAAAAATAAGTAAGATTTACCTGCTACAGTAAATTGGTTCCTGTTTACCAAAAGCCTCTTTTCCAATACACTTGACTGCTTGATCAGCCAAGAAAGTAGTCCCCAGACAGACTACCAGACCAAAGAACTGAAATTTAGACCAATGCCCACACCATAGAAAGCAAAGATACTTGATGTAGGCTGCAAATCCACACCGGAGACAGCAATAATACTTGATATAGCTTGCAAGACTATACCAGAGAACCTGTTGCTAAAGTTGAGTTAAATGAAGAACTAACCTTGCAACCAACACAGCCAATTGTGGCCCAAAAACAGTGAAAACTGAGTGAGAAACAATGATATCACCTCCTGATGGTTGTATGATAATTAAATTTTTCCCAAACTGTCTTATGCAGTATATACACACAGACCCCCCTCTAAGATCCATGCACATCAATGCATTTGGCACCTGTACTAGCCAAATTGAATAAAAAACCCTTCAGAAGTGCTCCCCAACCTCCTAAAACAGAGGCGGCTGGGCCGCCTGAAGCGGCCCCACCTCCCTGAAGCCAGAAAACCAATAAAAACATCTAATCTACTTAGAAAAATTCACTACAACTACTAAAACCCTTAAAACACAAAATTAAGCTATGACAACATTGAGACATGAAACGTAGTGCCAAATTAGCCCTATCTAATGGTACTAAGCACTTAACCCTAAGACTTAAGGTTATCCCGTAAAACGCGAAAAACAAAATAAAACAGCTATCTTTTATAATGAAAAATGAGGAAATGGCCCCCTTTAAACTTAGAATATGAAAAATGTCCCCAAAACATGAAATATAGAGAAAAGCCGGGGCTATCCAATAGTAGTACCCACATACCCGCAGTCCAAATATTCACGGAATAAATCCAGAAAAACACCCAATTCTTCAACCAATGTCAAATAAGACATGCACAAACAGCACCAAACTGCACAACAAAGGCCCCTGCCAATGTTGGAAGACCACATCATCACCTTTGTTAGAATAGAGAAATATCAAAAATTCAACTCCCTCACTCCAAAATAAAAAACAAATATCACCACGCAATATGGGGGGCAGACTTTCTAGCAAGTCCGCAACTTGAAGTCAGATGGAAATAAGATGGAACTCAGACTGAAGTAATACTGAACTTTCACGTGAAGTATCACACAAATAATAATGGATCTATATTGAAAACATAGTGAAAGTGTGAGGATAACTGAATGGAAGCCAGAAAAAATCATTCCATGAGTCTACTCAATGCAAAGTATTTTTTGAAGCAACTTATTTAAATAATACTTTATTAAATTAAGTTGATCAATAAAAATTGATTGACAATAATGCAATTCTTAAATACAATAATTTTATTAAAAAATTTCAGATTACATATAAAAAAAATCAGTGACTTTTTCTATTACTTACAACTGTTTTTACAGAATTGAAAACTATGTTTCAGCTAATATTTTATGGAAGTGAACTCTGTTCTTCACCCGAAGAGCACAGTTCATCCTTCTATTTTCACACTCTGTTTGCACCAATCTCCATCCCTTTCAATTCTATCAACACATGCTTGTCTTCCCTCCCCATGCCTTTCGCTATCCTCCCAGCCCCATTGTATGCCATCCTCTTTTGATCCCCATTTCACCCCTCTCAACCTCTCCCAGACCCTTTTCTTCATTTAAAATGCCTTGGAACCCTTAATCTTCCCTTTCAACTCTTTCCCAACCTTTTCGCTACCCCATATACCCTTCCTCACCCCTCTCTCCAGCCTTTCCAGCCCTTGTAGCCCCATTCGTGTTCACATGAGCTCCAAGGTGTGTTCAAAGTAAATTCAATACTTCTTCATGATGGTTTCATCACTTCCTCAATGTGTGCTCAAAAAGATATGAATCAGGGTTCAAGGTTGCGGACTTGCTAGCAAGTCCGCCCCCCATATTGCGTGGTGTATAGATAAATAAAATAAAATATTTATAATTATAATAATACCAATTATAAAAAATAACTGATAGAGGCATACAATTCTTGACTATGATTTAAAAAAACCTCCTAAAACTCCTTAAATATTTAAAAAGAATGATAAAAACCAAACTTAAAAAACTCCACATCAAATCACATATTCAACCTTAAAAAATCTATTTATATAATAGCCAAAAGAACTACACCACTAACGTAGAATTACTCACAAAATTCTAATTTTTTAAAAAACTCAAACTTATTGACTATCAATACACAATATAGGGGGTGGACTTGCTAGAAAGTCCTCAACCTGAACTCATACTGAACCCATACTAAACCCTACTTGAAAACCCACCTAAAACTGTTCTTCTGAGTGGTGTTCATCCCTGATTGTATGGTTCCTTTATCAAAAGCTCAATGTGTGTTTGATCTGTGGTGAGTTTGGATCCAAGGTTGCCGACTTTCCAGCAAATCTGCCCCCCATATTGCATGGTGTATCAGTAGCCATAGAAGGATGTTTGGACATATAGATAGATCAACAAAATTAATTTATAGATTAATTACAAGATGAAATAAAAATATAAATAATAATATTATTAGAGGGTATCAATGTTCAGGGATCCACAATTAAATTAATTGCAGATAAAAATCCTTATACCCCAATTATCTTCTGCAATTATTTTAGCTAATAATTGGGTTATTAGAAACTTTACAGTGTAGAAAATCCTATAGTACTAGCTATCACTACGCAATATAGGGGGTGGACTTGCTAGCAACTCCTCAACCTGAACTCAGATGGAACTCAGATGTAACTCAGACTGAACTCATACTGAACCCATACTGAACTCTACTTGAACACCCACCTAAAACTGTTCTGCTGAGTGGTGTTCATCCCTGATTGTATGGTTCCTTTATTAATAGCTCAATGTGTGTTCAATCTGTGGTGAGTTTGGGTCCAAGGTTGCGGACTCGCTAGCAAGTCCGCCCCCCATATTGTGTGGTGTATAGGCCTTGACCAAGGGAGTTGGAGAAAAGCCAGAAAGAATAACCCCTGTTCCTTTAGAAAAACAAGTGAGATTTACCTGTTTCAGCAAATTGGAGATCTGTTTTCTAGACCCTCTAATTAAACACTCTTGACCTCTTTAAAAGTGAAGATAATAGTCCCAGACAGACTACCAGAAAGAGTTGAAATGAACAGTAATATATGCCAACAAAACACAAGCCAATGAGACAGTGAGGAACAGAGAGGCAATGAGTAAAGTGATAAGATGATTCCCTAATAATCTTCCCACACATGCATCACACAGCCAGTGCACAGAACACCCTGACCAATTCCCTGTCCAAAATCCAGCTTTCCCAGCTTTTTTCATGCATAAAAGTGCATTTTAGCGTTTCCCCAGCGCCCAGGCGGGCAGGCCGCTTAGGGGCAGGAGGGCCGCTTCTAGGGCCTAAAACACCCATACAACCCATAAAAACCCATAACTTCACTAATAAACATAATAAACACACATAAGACATACCCTAATGAAAATAAAATGAAGGAAAATAAGCTGAGACATATTAGGTGACCCTAGATTAAGCCTACATAAGCACCACTAAGCAATAAACGTCCGATAAATACCAATAACAACACCATAACTACCCTATAAAACAAGGTAACCACCCATAAGGAATACCAAAATGAAGAGAAAAGAAAGGACATTGAGATGAGACATAATAAGTGACCCTAGCTTAAGCCTCCATAAACACTACTAACTATCACCTAAAGATGAAAAAATCCACTAATAACACCATAACCCCAATAACACCCTACATACCAAATACCTCCAAATATGCACTCCAAAGCCTACCCTGGTTTGGATCACCACAACATGTCAATGTTCACCTCTTATCTGAAATTTTTCTACTCAATTTTTCATAACCACATATTGGACAACTTTCTGTCATAACCACATCTTGGCCTAATTTCATTCATAACATCTGCAATTATATGTCATGTGACTTGCATACAAATCAATAATGGATGTGATGAGTTTGGGATCAGGAATTAGGAATGAAAATTGGGGTATAAGAGGCAGGAGAATGCATTATCATGGATTCCTTATCCACTAGCCCCAGGGCTAGCCAATAAGAATCTTCCGCAATTAATAATGTCTGATCCCGGGAAAAAAAATTCCTGATCCCTAATTTCGGATCCCTGAACATTGATACCCCCTATTATATGCATATAATAATCTTGTTTTATTTAAAATTTTGTTGATTTGATTTGATCCAATTTTAATATTTTGGAGTAAATAGTTAAATAAAGAAAAATCAAACCCTGTGATTGATGTCTCAAACATCTTGTAATTTATTCAAAGGCTTCTCCATTACTCAATTCCACCAATAATCAATACGATACTGATAAATAGCCTACACAAGCCCATATCAATAATCTAATTCTATTCAAAAACAAACAAAAAATAAAAAACATACAGGATAACAAAAAACTTCCTTAGCTTCACTTTTTTTACTCCAATCAATTATCTCATCTTTTTTGAAATTCACTTCTTCAAAAATTCTATTCCTTCTTGTGCCTTCTTCAAGTATAGGATGATGATATATATCTCCTTGATATGTTACTGCAAGTCATGGCACAATTAATCAAAAATTAAATTTTTAAGTCAAAAAATTATTAGCAAGAAATTTAGACTCAGAAGAATGAAATTTTTTAGTTTTAGGATTAGCATATCTAAATACAACTTGTGGGGTATCATTTATGGGTGTGATCAACGATTGAGAAAAAGATAAGTTGTAGTTATTTTGAGTAGTAGTAAATAGATGATAAAAATATTCAGTATATAAAGTAATAAAAGCACACCAGAAACTATAGAAAGAAACTGTTGTAGAAAGACTCTTACAGTTGTTTTTCTGTAAGCAGAATCAATGGGAGTTGGATAAACAGGATAAAACCCTGTCCCTTTAAGTAAAATGTAGGTTCAA
This sequence comes from Hemileia vastatrix, assembly GCA_030280995.1. Lineage (NCBI taxonomy): Eukaryota > Fungi > Basidiomycota > Pucciniomycetes > Pucciniales > Zaghouaniaceae > Hemileia > Hemileia vastatrix. The sequence goes on along the minus strand of JASXTE010000004.1, from coordinate 14,467,202 downwards.
AATTAACTAAGCTAAAACCTCTACTTGATAAGAAATTACCAGTGGAACAATTGAAAGTAATTGTTTAAAGATGAAGAATCAGTGTTCTTTAGGTTGAGGGAAAGAAATACAACTATGAAGTTGTACTTAGAAAAGTTATTTAAGTGATTGAAAATTTTTGTTTTTATGAAGTTTTTATTTTGATGAGCAGATGTTAAATTTGAGTCCCTGAAGTTGAGACCTTTACAATGGTACCCCATAAGTAGATATTTAAGAGTTTATATATAAAATTTATGAAATGTTATATAAAAGTGTTATATTTATAGGGGTATTAAAATATATATAATGTTATTTAAATATGATGATATATGTTGGTTATTAAGTTGTATAAAAATGTTCTCTGATAATTTTATAATTTTAATTCTACAAGCTTTATATGCATAGTAGTTCACATGCCCTATTTTCCACAGCCAGAGCACCCTGGAGCTTTTCTGGATAATACCGGAGGTCATATGGAGCTTGTACAGACATCCGGACTCAATTAGAGCCTTAAAATCTTAATATAAAATCTAAAAAAATAAAAGATGACAGAGTTAAATATGGGGAGTATCCCATTGAGTTTTGCTACCCTGCGCAACCCTATTCACTGAGGAAAAAATCATTAAAGGTAAGCAAATTATCAAAAATCAAAAATAATCAAAAATACTTTATAGAATTATTAAAAAATATAAGAAAAATAGTAAAAATCCCGAAAAAATTTCCAAATGTTTTGAGACTCCTAGATTTCATTTCTATGCACTTTTACACCTATGTTCGTACTTCTTGAACATTAAATAATTGATCTTTCTTCATTCATATATTTACCAATCTTGACAACTAAACCATCCATTTTTTTATTAATAAAAATATTGTTAAGTTAAAGTTGCTTTCCAAATTCCTAAAATAACCATCTTAATCCTCCTAGAAAGTATTCTAGGTGCCATACTAATCTTTAGACTGCCACACTGGTAAACCAGTCCTTCAAATTTTTCTCCACTCTTCACTATGTTTTCCAACTTAACCATCAAAATGACATTCCAACCATGAAAAAATTCATTTAAAGAGTTCTACCTATAATTTGAGCTATAAAAATTCAATCCAAAGGTGACCCAATAATTATATAGAACCACTCAAGGTTCTTTCCTCATGCTACATTTACCCAAAAAAGAATTAGTTTCCCTCCAAGAAGTACCACAAGCAGCTGAATTATTTTGAAACTGAAAGTAATAAATTAATTCAAGAAGATCATTAGAGAAAACAAAAACATCATTAATTATGATAATATTAAAGAGAAGTTTAGCTAAATTAGATGGGAGAAAAGATGCAATATCCAAATTATGATAAGTATACAGTTGTGAAATTTTATTGAATTGATTCCATTTTGTATCAGTTTCATCAGCTCTAATATTCTCCACTCTAAATATCCCAGTTATTCTTAAAATATTCTCAGAAATTAATTGGTTTATTCCATATTTTATTCATCATAATTTTAGAAGTATTTAAAATTTTTTTAATTCCCTCTATTGATTTTTTTCATTTTGATCATGATCAGTTTTTGGCTCAGGACTTATCTGTCTCTCCTTTTTAGTTTGAGAGAATGGCTGTGATTTTAGCTTAGTCTATTATTTTCAGCTGTGGAGATGAAACAGCTGCCAAAAAAAAAAAGAAAAGGATAATAAGATAAATACACAGACTTTCAAATACAGGAATAAGATAAATAAGAGAAGAAAGTAATAATTCCAAATAGAGACACAGCTAAAAAGAGACAGGCAATAAGAGCAACTAGTAGATATAAGAGAAAAGAAACAAATGAATATTTATGGCTCTGCAGAAGAAAGAAAAAAATTACAATACTAAAAAATTATAATTGGAAAAGATAACAAATTTGAAATAATTATATAAAAAAGAAAGAATGAGGGTAAAAGCAGAGAAAAGGAAAAGATCAAAGGGGAGATAAACAAAATAAATGTAAATAGAGTAGATAAAAAATATAGAAAGAAGTGACTTCAGAGGGAATTAACTATCTACTTTTTCCATACCAAATTATAAACACTTTATTTTGAGTTTCTAAAAACTGTAGTCCATAGTTTTAACTATTATTATAGCTTCCTTGCTATATTGAGTGAGTTAAAACTCATAGCACATTCTGATCAATTAATATTTCCCTTATCATTAATATGAGAGAATATATTATTGGTATTGTATCATAAAAAGGTATGCTCTATTAATCAATATATTATACTTATAACCTATAAATGGTTAATATATGATGAAATACAGCTATGATTATCTGCCATTTTTTTCTGAAAATTAAATTTTTTGTTTGATGGTTAAATTTTAAAATAAATTTAGAGCAACTCTGAATACTCAGCTCATGATGGATTGGAACTATAATAGAAAAATAGTATGATAAAAATAGAATACAGGCCTTTATGAAGGAAATTAAAAAAATATATACATAAAATCTCTCTTCTGTCAAAAGATCATAGAAAATCCATATTTTTATCTATTAAAGGAAGATTAAAAGATTTCATGGGGGATAGATTTATTAAGCAAGTGAAGAGTTGACAAAAATTCCATTAGATAAAATTCTCTCAAAAAAATAAACAAAAACAGAAAAATTGCATATTTTGATTCTAAATTTCTAAGAAATTATTAAAATGCAAGCTTTAGACATATTATTGTAACTAATAAAAAATAAGCCTCCAAGATATTCAAAGCTTGGACAATAGGGGGTGTCAAGAATTAGCATATAAACCATTCAAGAATGTCACCAAAAAGGTACCAATTAATTCATTTTAATTTGAAGTAAACCGGTGAATAAGGGGTATGCTACAACAGTGTGTTTTTCCTCAACATTCCATCTAATGGTTAAATCCAAGCCTTTTAAGCCCTTCTTCCCCTTAAATTTATTAGTCAGCATTAGGTACAAACATGCTCTAATTACAAAGAGATGCTGGAATGGTCTCAAAAAATTGATGAAATTTGAATTAAATTATAATGAAAAGTATTAATTCTCAAATGAAGTTACTAATGAGAGTTTATAAATGCTACAAACAAAATAATGGGTGTCAAACATTAGCATATAAATGATTGAAGAAACTCACAAAAAAGGTACCAATTAATTTATTTTAATTTTAAGTACACCAGTGAATAAAGGGTATACTTCAACAGAATTTTTGTCCCTTAGCACACCATATGTTGGGTACATCCAAGCCTTTCAAGCACCTCTTCCATTAAGCTTGTTTATTCAGCATTAGGTGCACACAAACTCTGTCAGCCTGGATATCCACAGGACTGAGTAAAAAGTACTTATAAGTTATGTTAAAAACATGGACTATACATGGGAGCAATAAATTAGAGTACACAAATAGTATACATAAGTAAATTTATGTTAATATACAAAATATGCCATTATAAAACCTTATATACACGCATATATCCACCTTTTATAAGTATTATGTACCTAATATTAAGTTGGAATATGCTAGGGTAATCTTAAGAACCTTAAATATAAGGCTATATAATTTTTAAGTAGACTTAAAGCTGTTGTTCTCATTATTTTATGTGAAAAACAAGAAATATGCTTTTACAGATCAATTTGTCTTAATTAGTGCTATTTATTTGGCTACTCAAATGCATAAAAATAAAACTTTTAAAATTTGGTGTTTTTTATGCCAGAAATGGATTCTGTGTACTGGACACATACTGCCTGCATTTTTCCCGTGTGAATAGCTTCATTTTTAGCAAAGTTAGCTTTTTCAAACTATAATTACCCCACATTCTATGCTTACTGTGGGGAAACATGCTAAAATAGGCAACAGGGGCTTATTTAGTGCCCTAGCTTAATAACAAATGCATTGACCCCCTTTATATGCACTAATTTAATTAATAACCTCAATCTTGGAGCTTTAATTCACTACCACACTAAAATTGGCCTAAATTTAGTCAAGGATTTACCCATGCAAGTGCCTTCAAAGGACTGCATGTAGTTACCCCACATCTCACACCCTTTTTTGGGTTTTTAAGTGGTTTCTTAGTCAATTTTGGTTATTTTTGAATGGGGATTTCACATAGTATAATTTCATGATTAGCCCCAAAATTCCTACTTTTAATACCCCTTATTATTGAGAAATAATTAGTCTTAATTTTCCCTTTTTAATCTTTAATTTTAATATATAACATGCATATACTCTCATTTTTGCTTATTCTTTATTTATGATGGATTATCCCTATTACTGCAGGATTTTGGAAGGTGATATCATTCTAATTATGTTACTGGTAACTCTTTATGTTTTTGGAAATGTCTATTAGCTTAAATGAGGCGTTATTAACTGTGTATAGAGCTGGTAAATCAAGGGGTTAATTATGGAAGTCAATGGGTATAAAAGGAGGGGGTTTTTGGTCTTGTTTTCTACATTCTTTATGATTAAAATTCAAATATATAACCAAAACAATTAAAATAAATATCAATAGCACTTATAAAGTCTTTGAATTGTATCTGAATTTTTATATCTATTTTTATACCAATATAAGATTTTAACCCACTTATAATTAGTGAGATTAAAATTATTGAGATATTTATATTGAGTTATATTTTAATACTTATTGGATTTGTGCTACAGTATTCATATAGGACCATTAAAATCTTTTAGACAACTTACCATTCAAGCTAGCTCACATATCTGTACTTTATCTCAGCCTGACACACTCATACCTTAAACTTTTTCTCATATAATCATTAGTGGCTTATTTATACACCCACAGTACACTATGAATTAAGTCTTAAGGCCCCCCTAACATCATACTCCAACTCTTAATTTCTCCAATCCTTGATACTCCCACCCTTATTTTTTCCTCCAAACACTAACATGAGTCCTTCAATTTTTCAACAGCTTCAGACAACTGCTGATTCTCTGGCCCTTGATCTCATGGATATCTTACATGTTTTCACATCTATTACAAAACCTCTCTTACTTTTTCTTTTTTCAGACATTCAATTGCTCTCCAATTGGTCTGTGATACAAATATGAAGTTAATCACATTTCATGCTAGCTTTCCTGGTGCTTTCAATGACTCTTCAATTTTTCTACAAATGATAATTTCACAACAACCAGGGAGTTAATTTTATGAAAATCAATATCTTCTTTCCAAATATTCTTAAAATAGTGGTACATATATGATCCCAGAATTTCATGGGGCTGCTAATGAAACAAATGAAAAATCCTGATTTAAAACTCATCTAGCCAGGTCTTGAGTAAGGATTGATCATGCAATTTGAATTTTGATAGGTTTAGTTGCTTCAATATGTGAAATTAGGAGTTCTTTATGTAACAAGAAAGAAAGAAACACTAAAAATAATTTTTGTCTTACCATGTGATGCAACAATTGCGCAACAGTGACAAAAAAAATTTTATTTGCAATTAAAACCCACCTAAGAAATTTAAGTTCTAAAAACAATTTTTAATTAACTTTTGGGCCCAAATATGAAACAAAAATTTATTTTAGTGAAAGTTACTATTTATTGGATCATTTTATGCTTGATACTGAATAATCTCCTTGAAATATTATAGTAGTGGATCAATCTTTATGAAGATGAAATTCCTGAACCACCCCCATTTATTGAATAATACATTAGTTCTTCATCTCAACCTGGTGGAATGTGTGCTGAAATTCTTCATATCACTCTTTCATATTTTTCAGATACAGTTTCATTATATACTATTACTCGATTTCTTTTTTGATTTCTTCTTTGATATCCTTATGAAAGTCTTTTAAAATATGTTTTATATTCTTTCATACATCATCAAACATTTCTATATTCTTTTATTTGTACTTTACTCTCCCTGAGTAGAATATGATTTTGGTAGAGAAAAAATATAGTGAAACTATAAAAGACTATGTGAAATGTTTTAATATTAGTAGAAAGATGTAATTGGCTTCTTTGAGAAAAAGATCTACCTTTTTTATATTCCACACTTGTAGTTGTTTGTACCATCTTATGAGTTTAGACCTCTATATTTGGGTGTCTATTGTATTGTTAACTTAAAGTGATTAGAGCTGTTCATTCCTTTGTGCTATACTTTTTTTAAAAGAAGTTTAATTTCAAAATGAAAGTCTTCTCAAAATACAAGTAAATGCATGAAACAAGTATTTTTAATCTTAAAAGAAAGTCTTTCTATAAGTAATTTTTTTAATCTTTTCATCTTTATATTTTGAAATTTTTTTGGAATATGTATATGCATTTAAAAAATGTTTCACAAGCAAATCACAAAATGTCAAAAAAAAAGGGCAATATGGCCCCCAGCAATTTTTTATGGGAGGGATTTGGGATTACCAAATTTTTATATTTACTTCATTAATTAGTATTTAAGCCAGCCAAAAAAGGTAATAAAAAAACTAAAAGTAATGGCATTCAGAATACTACCTGCCAATGAGTTCAGATGTTACTGAAGTCAAAGAATAAATTTTTGATGGAATAGTATTTTTAACTCATTCAACCAATTAATTGTTTTAATGATTCCTTTTGTAAAGCAGTAAGGCCTGATGGCTCATTAATTAGAGTTGATAATTACATTAAATGATTTATTAATTATAGCTTTAAGATATAAAAATGTATCTTTGGAAATCCTTTATTTACCACACTTAGCCTGCCTCCCTAATAATTTACTTTTCATTGAACCTTCAGTATAAAAAAGCAAAAAAAAAAGCTAGTAAAAACCTCAAAAACATTATAAAAGAGTTTATGAGGCTAAAAAAACAAATCAAAAACTCTCAGAAACAGGCAGGAAACATCCTAGCACTTTTTCCAAAGCAATTTGCATAAAAAAAACATACCAAAAATTCTCAGAAACAGGCAGGAAATTTCCTGGAACTATTTCTGAATAAATTATTTTAAAAAAAAGATTAAGTTGGTAAACACCTCCGAAATATCTCAGAAACATTTTCATAGAATTTCCAAGGCCAAAAAAACAAAAACAAAAAACATACCCAAAATGCTTAGAAACAGCAAGGAAACTTCCAGGTAATTTTTCAAAAAAGATTTTTCAAAAAAAAGAAAATTTAGTAAACACCTCAGAAACATCTCAGAAATTTTTCTGAAGCATTTCCAAGGCCAAAAAGAAAAAATAGATAAAAAATGCTCAGAAACCAGCAGGAAATTTCCTGGCTCTTTTTCCAAAAATATTTGTAAAAAAAAACAAAAGTTAGTAAACACCTTGGAAACATCTCAGAAATTTTTCTTAGGCATTTTCAATGCCAAGAAGAAAAAACATATCAAAAATGCTCAGAAACAGGCAGAAATCATCCTGGCACTGTTTCTGAAGCAATTTGCAAATAAAAAAAACAACCAAAGATGCTTAGAAACAGGAAGGAAAGGCCCTGATACAGTTTCTGAAGAAATTTTTAAAACAAAAGAACAAAAGAAATGTTAGGGAACGCCTTGAAAACATCTTGGAAATTTTTCCAAATCATTTATAAGGCTAAAAAAACATAACAAAAATGCTAGGAAACAGGCAGGAAACATCCTGGTGCTGTTTCTGAAGTAATTTCACTACGCAATATAGGGGGTGGACTTGCTAGCAAGTCCTCAACCTGAACTCAGATGGAACTCAGATTGAACTCATACTGAACCCATACTGAAATCTACTTGAACACTCACCAAAACTTTTCTGCTGAGTGGTGTTCATCCCTGATTGTATGGTTCCTTTATCAATAGCTCAATGTGTGTTCAATCTGTGGTGAGTTTGGGTCCAAGGCTGCGGACTTGCTAGCAAGTCTGCCCCCCATATTGTGCGTTGTTTGTAAAAAAGAAAAAGAAAAGCTAGTAAGCACCTCAGAAACATCTGGGAAATGTTTCTGAAGCATTTACAAAGCCAAAAAACTAAAAAAAAATCAAATATATTCTAAAACAGGCAGGAAACATCCTAGAACTGTTCACAAATAAATTCATAAAACATTTTTTAAAAAATCAAAAAGAAAAATGTAAGTAAAATTGAGTAAAAAATGGATAGATTAGTCACCAGAGAAAAAATGTGGGCACCTTATTGCATGTGCCAATCCCTATCTTTAATTTGATTCAGCTCTAGCTAAGCTGTAATTCTTCTAGAAAGACTGCACTCTGAATACTGAGAATGCTAGCTTGTGTGGCATCAAATATGAGTTATTTTTGCATCAAAAACAGATTGAGGGATTGGCAACTGCTAGCAGATTCCAGGTGTTTTATTGTTGTAAGTAAGTACTTACCTGAGATAAGGGTTAGAGGCACCTAAAGTCAAATAAGAGGAAAAAATGTAAGAAAAAAAAAGGAAAATAGTCAGTAAGGGTGAATAAGCCAAAGATAGAAAAAAAAGAAAAAAGTAAAAATGGTAATATAAAACATGAGGGTCAAAGAAAGAAAAGATGAGAAGAATTATAAAAGTATTAAAATGGTAAGAAAAAAGAAAAAAAAACACCTTGATGAAATTTCAGAAAAATAAGTAAAGACAAAGATAGTTTGACAAATATAAAAGGATAATTTCATGATGAAAGAATTATGAAATAAATAAAAGTGAGATTGTGAAAAAAGAATCAACTTTAAAGGTCAATATCTCAGCAACCTCTGAGCCAAATTCAAATCTTTTTGCATGAAATTAAAGTTGGGCTTCAGGAGAATCTTCATCTAAAAGGACATATAATTTGAATACACCTAACCCTAATTCTGACTTATTTTTTCAAAATTCTATAAAAATCTGAGAATTGATATTAAAGATGATAGCAACAGGGGTTTATTAGGTTCACCATTATCCAGAGAAGTGTCCTACATAGATTTAAGTAGGAGGTCATGATAGAAAGTGAGACCTATTTGAAAAAAATTTGATAAAATATTGATTCAAGTAATTTAGAATAAATTAGTGAAGAAGTTTCAAAGACTTATCAAAAAGTAATTTTTTAGTACTTGAATGAAAGCTAAAGCCCAGATAGTCATCAGAAAAAAAATTTAAGAATCACTATTCTCTAATTATGTGACATCAAAACAAATAATAGTGGAATTGGGCAAAATAAGGGCTCAAATTTAAAAGCCAATATCTTAAAAACCACTGAGCCAAATTCAAACCCATTTATGGGAAATGAAAGGTAGGCTCTATAGAATCACCAAAAATAAGTAAATGATATTTTATTAAACCTAACATAATTCCAAATTTTTTTTACAAAACTAAACAAAAATTTGAAAAGTTATAGTGAAAATGACAACAATATGAGTTAGGTTACTCCAAAATTATCCAGATAACTGTCCTAAATATATTTGAAAGTTTATTACTTATAGAAAGACAGAGATATTTGATAGGCATGAAGAAGAAAAAGGAGTTGACACTTACCTTGATAGAAAGGTAGGTAAAAATAGATTAAGTAAGAGAAAAGTTGAAATTTGCAGGAAACTGAATATGGAGAAAGTGAAATTCATAAAGAATGAGCTATGAATGTGCTTCAATGACATGGAAAGAAAAAAAAGTGAAATGATGCAAAAAACAAGGCTCAAATTTAAAGGTCAATATCTTAGCAATCATAAGATGCAGGGAAGAATAGAAAATTCAGCTGGAGAAAATGATGATTCAAGACATCAAAAGGAATGAACTTACTATGATACAAAGAAAAAATTTTGAGTCAGAATTTTTGATTTAAAAAAATTCATAAGCTTTGAGTGCATGTAAAAAGTGGGGCTAGGGGAGAGTGAATCTGTTATTCAGTCTCCTGGTGGGCTGAATTGTGGTTGAGGAGATGATGCAAGAGTAGGAAGTATTTGACCTCATTTTTGAGATCTCTATACACAAGTAAGCAATTTATGATGGCATCTTGGAATGTAATTTTGAGACTGAAGTCCTCCAGGCTTATATGGTAATTTTTGAAACCCACTAATAATAGCTACATTAATCTACTATAGAATGATTAAAATAATATATAAAGTTTTGCATTAAAATTTTCCTTCTAAGTGTTAAGATATTTAGCCTACTTTCAACTCTTCTTGACATAAACTTTCAGTAATATAAATCCCAAAGTCACAAATACAGAATTTTATACATATTTTTATTTCAGTTTTGGAAAATATTTCACCATAAAAAAAGGAAAATTGTGCTTGGAAGAAGCAGAATCTCAAGCTCAATAAATATAACCGAAAAAAAATTCAAATAAAATTCAGATCAAAAATCAACACAAAATATCAAGGGGGACTTTCTAGCATGTTTGTTTAAAACATTTTATTTTACTTTCCCCACAGATTGAATATACATTAAAGTATTGAAAAAACAAAATCCAAAAAACCAAAGTGAAAATCCACTGAACTCAACTTGAAACTTAATTTAAGTTCAACTTGACAATAACTGGGCTTACTTTTAAACATTCTTGAGGCTTGCCAGCCGAAATTTTGAAAAAAAATAAATATGATTAATTAAATTTCCAACTAAGACCATAGAAAAGTTTTATATTATATTGATTCTTTTCAGCCAGTTTTCAAGTGTAAGGATAAAGTGATTTTCTCATTTTAATTAATAACACTTATAAGGGAATCAATATTATCACTTAAAAAACTCACAATAAAACTTATTAATTTGACCCACCAAAATACTAATCCTGAATTGAGTATTCTATGGTTGAAATTTTTATTGAATAATTGAGAGACAGATGAATCTTTTTCTTGTGTGGGAAATTATACATTATGTATTTCAGTGATATGGGAGCTATAAACCTAGAGTGGGGAATTATTAATTCAGTATTTGTTGACAGGTTCACAAATTTTGTGTATTAGTCTAATTACTCATGTATTTACTTTTATTTACCTTTTCTTAAACTTTTTCTGTGTACTTAATTATTTGATATTTTCTCTCTCTATTTTACTTTTGGTCTATTTTCTAGAAAAAATATTTTCTATTAAAGAAGCTTGATTAGAAAGTGAAGCATCATTTTACATCTTTTACATTCTTTTTACTTTATATTATTAAACTTGAAATAAAAAATTAAAAAACTATTTTATTTATATTTTATTGATAACTTTGAGCAGCTGCTATGTTTGTTAAACTTCTTACTATTTTAAATCTTGATAAACCATCAAGACATTAAATCAGGGTAAATATGTGCCTTACATCTAGGCCACCCTGATACTTGGGGGTCTTTCCCAACCATTGAATGAATCCTTCATTTCCCATTAGGAGGTTGTTGTGATTGAATCATACCACCTGAGGAGGTTACTTGTCAAATTTTGGAAATAAGAAGTGTTTTTTCACCAACTACAACCTGTGCTGACTTTTTTTTATTGTCATCTGGACCTTCTTCCCAATTGAAAAGAAAAAACTATATAGTTTTTTTAATTGTCATGATTGTCAATTCTCTTTTACAGATTGATATTAATATAAAGATAGAAAAGTTAGTAACTTTTTTAATTATAGTAGTAAAGTGATTTTAAAAGAATTAAGGGAGTCTATGTACTTCTTATTTCTTTTGAATCATGCTACCTTGCAAAACCAGAAGTGAGTAGCAGGACTGGAATATAAAAATTTTAAGTGGTGCAGAATTAATTGTTGCCTATTTTTGATCCATTATAAATATATATATAATACACTACACAATATAGGGGGTGCACTTGATAGCAAGTCCTCAGCCTGAACTCTACTTGAAGACCCACATAAAACTGTTCTTCTGAGTGGTGTTCATCCCTGATTGTATGGTTCTTTGTCAATAGCTCGATGTGTGTTCAATCTGTGGTGAATTTGAGTCCAATGTTGCCACTTGCTAACAAGTCCTCCCCCCGTATTGCGCAGTGATAATAAGATATTCTTTTGTTTATTAAAATACAATCAAAAATTTTTTTTATTGAGTACTTGCTACCTGAAAAATATAAGCTACACAATTATATATTAATTTATAGCCCATTTTTTCTACTAGTTCTAGAATATTTATTTTTATTTTGTAGAGTTATAGATTTGATATTTTTGAATATAAATATATTCTATAACTATTCAAATATAAGAAAAAAATATTTATTAAAAAATTTAATTTTTTTAAGTGTTAAGAAAATCTTAGATTAGAAAAAAAACATAAAACAAACACCACTAGAAATCAGCAGATTGGGTGGTGAGTTTTTTATCATTTTCTTTCTTAATTATATTAAAATAGAAAACTTATATTTTGTTTATAACTCACAATATATTAGCATAGTGATATCATATAGAGTTTTTCCCATTAAAAACAAGAAACTAAAAAAATAAATTGGCAATAGAAAAATTTACTGTTTTCAAGTATTTTTTTTTTCTGACAAACTAAGAATTATTTATTTGGAAAGTCTTGGTTGGGAATCTAGAAAAACTAATAAATATTGATCTTATTTCTTTCTTTTTCTTGAAAAAGAATCATTTTCCAAGAAATTAGGAGGAACAAAGGAATATTTTAAGTTTTTTCTAGCCCAAGAAAGAATATCAGAATTAAAATTAAAAATCTTATTACATATAAATTGTTGCAAATTTTTAACTATAATTTTTGTAAATTTTTTCACATTATTTTATTTTGAAATCAAATATAAGTAAAAACTAATTATAGAAAAAATTTTAATTCCAGTAATAAATCGGAATTTTGATTTTTTACCTAAAGTGGTATTTTAATTAATTCAGTGAAAAAATGGTAAATAGTGAAATTGGAATTAACTATCATGGAGTAATTCTTAATAATGTTAATAGGAAAAAATCTAGTTCATATAAATCTTTGTCAAGACATCATAATAGGGGGTATCAGTGTTGACCGATCCACAATTAAATTAATTACAGATAAAAATCATTATACCCCAATTATCTTCAGCAATTATTTATTCTAATAATTGGGTTAATAGAACTTTTATGTGTCAATGTTCACCTCTATCCAAAATTTTTATCCTCAATTTAAATAACCACATCTTGGACAACTTTCTGGATGTGCCAGCCTCCCTACCTTTCTGCGCACTCCCATCCTGTTTATTCATTTCTGTTTTAAACCCCTCCACATCTCATCTGTTTTTTCTTCTCCTTTTCATCTTTGAATATCTCAACATGCCTTTTCATCACAGATCTTCTCAAAGACAGCCCTCCCCCAGTTGTTCTTCAAATCCTATTACTCCCTTTTCCCCCCGCTCAGCTGAGAAATCAACAACTGTTCAACAAAAAAAAGATTATCATTTCATACTTATCAACTGGCTGAAATTAAAAACTTATTATGATTCTTGTTTTGGTACTGATAATGAAACTAAATCAGGAAAGCCCCCTGCATAAAAATTCAATGGCTATCTTATAATGGCCAATGAAATACAAAATAAGACAAAGGGAAGGAATGATCTTTTACCTAAACTAATTTCTGAATTTTTCAAGCATTACTGAGCCAAATTCAAGAAGGAAAAGACTCTTTCATCCTGTACTGGCCTCGGAATTACCCACATCAATATTAGTAAGGGCATAAAATACATAGATGATAAACTTGAATCTCTATGTCCATAGTATAAAGAGATGGATGCTATTTTTGGAGAGCAAGCTGATGTTAATCCTGTCAACATTCTGGATGGTGAAGATGCTATCTCCAAACATGATGTTGAAACAAATCTTTTTCAATCCTCTTCCTCCACTCAAGACTCCCCTTTTATAAATTCAATGAATCTAGATAGCTTTCCAATAGATCCTTATGGTGATATAAACCAATGTGATCCCACTCCAGTAAGTTTTTATCTCTTGTCTAGTTGTTTTATTTTTTTATTTCTAAAAAGGCTAATGAAAAAACCCAGGATCCTCAAGCAAGTGAGTCTGAAGCAAGCATCAATGATGAAGAGGAAAATTTTACCTCCAAAAAAAAGCAAAGACCATCAACTTCTTTGAATTTCAACAGTCAAAGAAAGCAAAACAGAGATAGTTTTTCCCAAACCCCTTTTTCTTCCTTTGATGATTTTCTGGAGAAAAATGAATCTGGTAAGTGATAGCGTACCTCTTATTAATTAAGTGAGCTTCTTTTTTCTTTTTTTAATATTCCTATTCACTCTAGGTACAGTTGAAGCTGCAAAAGTAACTCTTGACTTTCAAAAGAAAAAATTCAAGCTATCTTTACAAAGGGATGATAGGGAACAAGAATTGGAGGAGAAGAAATTTGAGCTTTCTTTAAAGAGGGATGAGAGGGCACATGACTTGGAGGAGAAGAGATTCAAGAAAATAAAGAGGAGAAGGCTCTTGAGTACAATTTCCTATTGTCTCAAAGGAAACTCAAGTATAAACTTGAATATGGTTTCAAAAAAGAAAGATTTCTTGAGAGAATGTGTTAAAGCTAATAAACCTATTGAGTTAATTGAACCCTTATTGAAAATTTTTGATAACTAGGTATTTTCATTTTTTTAAAAAAGTTTTCTTGATAGAATGCATTAAAGCTAATAATCAATCCTCAGAACACACTCCTTACTGAGATTTCAAAAATTTTAATGCAACAGCTTAGCTTATTTGTTTGTTCGGTTAAACTAATTTTATTTTATTTTTTTCAGTTATAATTACATATGTGCTGAATTTTTAAAGGTCTTGATTCTTGATGATTTTTTTGCAAAAATGTTAAAAACTAATTCAAATTTTCTTCTTTATATTCAAATCAATAAATTTATTTTTCTAAATACAGCTAAGTCAAAAAAACTATATATCTGTTTTAAAAATTTGGCAATACCCTCCCCTGCATTTTATGGTATCACCAAAATTTTTCTAAGTCATCAATATCACATTTCAGATTTGAAAATTTGGCAATACTCTCCCCTACATTTTATTGAATTAAGGGGTGAAAATCAACAAAATTTATAATAATTCCATAAATTAATAAATAAATAAATAATATATCTCAAATTTACTAGCTTTAAAGTAATGACAAATTCTCAAGCAAAAATGTGGACCAAGTCTAGAAACTAAGTTTGGAACTGTCCACAGGTATAGGCAAGATGAACCCCATGAAACTAATTAATGTTATCATGATTACCTTTTATAATACACAAGGTTTTTGGCCCATTACTTTAGTATATTAAATTGAAATATCATATTAAATTATTAAAAATTTATGAAATAATAAAAAATATTTGATGAATTTACTAATCCCCATAATTTTTAGATCTACCTAAAGTTTTTTTAAATTTATAACTTTTACCTTCTATTTTTACCTTATTGATTTGTTGGATTAGTTTTTGATTAATTTGGAAGGAGAAGCCAAAATGAGTAAAGTCATAACAAGATTCCAAACCAGGGGGAGCTTTTTTGTTTGGTGATTATCCTTAAAAGAGTTCTCATGCCATTTCCCAAACCAAAATCAATCATGCACTGATGGTCTGGAAAATATAAGACATGACGTTCGATTTTTGCTAGAGATGGTATTGGTTGGCCAGATATCAGATGAATATAAGAGAAAATCCCCAAAGTAAGATAATTGGCATCACTCTTATTGGTATGAATCTTGTTAAGAAAACCAGAATGAGTAATTATAACATTAGAGAATAATAGATAATCACTGGTAATCTCTTCCAACTCAGAGTAACACCAATTTGAAATCCCAACTCTGGTTGTAAGCTCATGATTGGATTCAAAGTCTTTGTTACAGAGTATTTTGATTTGAAGAGTAAAAAATGAATTAAAGGAAGGTAAGGAGTCCCATAATCGAAAATTATTATTTTTTTCCACTTTAGATAAATTTAAAAGCAATGAATAGATGCCTATAGAGTTAAATTGAGTGAAAAATATTAAGAATGAAACTAAAAAAATTATTTGACTTACCAAGAGAATAATCTTTAATAAATCCCAACCTCCATCCATAAATAATCATTATATCACCCAAAAAATTCTTATTTTTAATTGGTAATCAAACCAATGCCATTTGATATAGTATAGAGATAAAATCAGATAGTTGATTAAAGGCTTCATCTTTTACTCCATCAAATGAATGATTTTTGTAAATAATTTGAGGTTTAAAACTGTTACTGATTACTAACTTAACTTCATCTTGTCCTAAATTTTTTAGATATTTTATATCTTCAGGTAACTTCCTGGGATATTTATCTTTTATATTGATTTTAGTTTTGAAATGCTTGATGTTTGATATATGGCCAAATAGAAGATCCAAGTGAATTTGCTTTTTTTAATATCTTTTACATTGATAAGATTAATCATCATTTTTTATTGTTAAAGGTTTTGAAGAAGATTGAAAAGAAGTAGAAATTGAAGTATATGATAAAGAAGATAAAGATCAAGATAGATGTATAAGGCTTGAATCAAAAGAAATAGACAATTTTTTTTCTGAAATTATTTTGGACAAATTTTCCTTTTTTGAAAATTTATCTAAATTTTTTTTTGATGATTGAAATGAAGTAGAAATTGAAGAAGATGATAAAAAGATAATGATGAAGATAGAGGTGTAAGGCTTGAATCAGAATAAGCAGACATTTTTTTTTTCTGAAAAATATTTTTACTGGTCAAAAAAACATCAATTTTTTGAAAAAATAATAAGAAAAAACTTGCACAATTTATATTAAATTTACTTAAAGGCTTTTATCAAATAATTAATAAGAATAATTATTAGTTTACTTCAATTTGTTGAGTTTTTTTTGGTTAATTCTGGACAAAAAAAACAAAAAAAAAGAAAAAAAAATGTTAATCATACTTTTCTATCAATTTTCTCAATTGCTCCCTTCTTGATCCCTGTATAAAATTTTTGTTAATGTTTTCATTAATCCCTCATTAATCCCCTTTCTCCCCTTGTAAAGCTTATTGAAAACCCATTTCAAACTCCCTCCAATCCCCCAAATCCTCACCAAAATACCCCCAACACACCCCCAAACCCTCTCTAAACCACACCAAAAAAATAACACCAGACCCTCTTCAAAGGCCCCTCAATCCCCCCCTATAACCCCCTTGAATAACCCCCTCAATACCCCTCTGCACACACTTTAAACCCCCCCAACCCTCTTCAAAACCCCTCCTGAAACTACCCCTCAAACTTCCCCTAGATCCCCTTGAAGCAATATTTAACCCCCCCTCACCTATTCATTTTATCATGAATGATTGTTATTAATTGTTTGTTAATGAATAATTAGGGATGAGGGGGTAAGGGAGATTTGGAGGGGAGTAAGAGGAGGTTACAGGAGGGGGGGTTGAAGCGGTGTGGTAGCCTAAAGTTTAGTATGGCACCTAAGTACGTAAATGGAGTTATTACGGCGTGCAAGATTGGTGTTATTATTTTGTAAAAAGGGTTTTATTAAATTTATTTGAGTTTTAAATATAAAGAAATTTGGTTAAAAGCAAATGCCTACACAAAATCAATTTATTTTACGGAGAAAACTTATTTTTACGGTCTGAAAAGTTTATAAGTATCAAGTCGAGTCACCCAAGAACCTTGGGAAATTTTTCCAGAATTTTTACTATTTTTTTATGAATTTTAAAGATTTATAGAAATATTTACGTTTTCAGAAATTACTTAACTTTGATGAATTTTCACGAGAAAATTAGAGCTGCGCAGACTACGAAAATTAGTTTGGAATGTAAAAGGGAAGTGGCTCTATCCTTTATAATTTTTCTAGACTTTTTAGTATAGTTTTAAAGGTTCTAATTGAGTCCGGAAGTACGGACGGACTCCGTACAGACTCCGCTTTGACTCCGTACGGGCTCCGGATTGACTCTGGGTGAGCTCTGGAGGGGAAAACTTAGGCAAGTGACTAGGAATACTTAAGCGCCTCTCAAACTCGAAATTTAGGGGGGATACATCATACAGCTTAATCTTTAACCACCACGGTCTCATTTTTTATTACTAGACAAATTAAATAAATTTGTAATACCCTTATAACTTTATATTTTATATATAACATTTTAGAAATACTACTCAACAATTAAAATAACTCTCCATACAGGGTATCTTTAGAAAGGTCTTCATCACTGGGACTTGATTATTGCTGTCTCGTAAAAACTCAAATTATTATAAAAACATAAAAGTCAATCTTTTCAGATCTTTCACTGGTACACCTTAACTGTTGTTATCAGTATTTCTTTTCTCAACAGCCACTTTTATTTAAATCTCAAAAAGAGTTAATTTTTTTAGAGTTTCATTATTTTTATTAATCAGATCCAAGTAGACTGGTTAGCTTAGTGATTTAGAATTCCCATTTTGTTATTTTTATTGGAAGGATGGGGTTTTCAGCTAAATCCACATATCTCCTCCGGATTCTGCTTACAGCAAGGCGACTGTAAGAGTTTACCTTACCATATTTGGAGCCCAACGTGGGGTTCGATTTCTCTAGCTTTCTTTAAAGACTTACTTGGATCAAGAACGTTCTTTGCCTGCAAGAGGCTTATTTTCTGGAACTCTAATTGGATTTTTGTTATTGGCCTGCAAGAGGCTTGTTATTTTATCAATTGTTAACGCTTTTCATTATTTATTGGGATGTCTTCTTCTGCTGTTGCTTCTGGATCTTCTAACCCTCTTACTCCCTCAGTTAGAATTGTTTCTTGGGTTGGCCCAAAGTTTGATGGGGAGGAGGTTAAATGGTTCATTATCAGGTATGAAGCTGCTGCTGCTGTTGATGGTGCTTCTCATGTGGATATGGTGAAGCAAGTTAGGTTTTTTATTGCTGATAGGGAGGTGGAAAAAGAGGTTATTGCTATTCAGGCATTTAAGGACAAGGATTGGGTTAAGCTTTCTAAAGCTATGGTTGATAGATGGGGTGTTAGGTTTACTATGATGGACCTCAATAATATTGGTGGAGACTGGCAAGCAAAAGGTGGTGTTTCTTCTATGGCTGACTTCAAAAAGCTCTGTGTTCAGTTTGATGAAGTGGTGGAATATCTCATATTGGTGGATGAGTTAGTGCATGAGAATCAAGTAAAAGATTTTTTTTGGACAGCATGCAGCAGGGATATTTGTATGGACGTCTTGAAGGTTCTTTCAAGAAAAGATTTGATGAAAGAACTGCCTAATGGTGAGAAGAAACTGCCGGCTCTGGAGGTTATCAAAGAGAACATTCAGGCACATCACAAGTTGTTAGCATTGGACAAATATCAAGAGTCCTGCACTCAATATGTTAGCAAGGTTAGCAAAATTTTGGCTGAAAACAATGATATTATGGTCAAAGCCCAGGAGGCCAAGAAGGCACAAATGGGATTACCTGCTGCTAAAGTTGAGGGCAATGTGGATAATAAGATGGTCGATCACCTGGCCGATTTAACTAAACAATTAAAAATATTTGTTCAAGAGACACAGAAGGCTAACAAGGCCCCAATTGCTTCTTCGTCGACGTCAACTTCTTATCAATCCAGAGGTTATGAGCGTCGAAATTATAATGGCAATAATAATGGAAACCGCTTCCCAGGCAATGGGAGAAATGGTGGGAATGGTGGTAGTAGTTATAGAGGTGCCTATGATGAGCCAAAGGTGTGCTCCTATTGTAATAGGAGGGTGCACAGAGCAACAGTTTGTTTTGCTCTTGATAAGGATATGGATGCTGGGCGAGTTTTATTTGATGGTAAAGTTTATAAATTTCCTGATGGTTTGTTCATCAAGCCCAGTGATGGACAGTCTCCTTCTGATTTGGTCAGAAGAAGTTTAACGGCTGAAAGGAGAGCCAGATTTGAAGAGGTGACAGATGAAGATGTTAATACCAAGGGTGGCAAAAATGGTAATAGTAATGGTGGTAATGCTGACAAGGGTAAGGAGAAAGAGGTCAGTAAAGCCACATTTTCTACTTCTTTTGGAGGTTTAGAGCTGGCGACGGTTGCCCAGGTTGAGGGTAGCTGTATGGCTGGCGAATACGATGTTAATGCTGCTAGAAGAGCAGCTGCTACTAAGGCGAAGAGTAGCATTCAGAGCCAATTGAGGGCTAATCCTGGCAAGGCAAATAACAAAGTGAACCCTTACTCCAAGGACAAAAATTCTAGTGCTCAAACTGCCACCAACAAATTGAAACCTTACTCTAAGGACGAATTATATAAAATGCAGAAGGGGATTGCTGATATGGGGCCCCCTAGTTATGGCAAGTTTGATTTAAATGGTGAGCCTATGCCAGAGGATGATTCGGATTCTGAGGAGGACGTACCGTTGGCGTCTCTACCCAGACCAAGTTTTAGCGGTACCATCCCAATGGAGGGTGTAAGAAGGACTAGCGATGGATCAGGATTAGTGCAAGAAGCTGGTGACGGAGTTAGGGTTATAGAAAGTGAAGATGTTATAATGGGGGGTAAAGATGGCTCGTTTGGACCTCAAGAGGTACCCAGGGCCAAGGTTGTTAAATCAAAGGTCCAGTATGAGCGGCCAGTAGTTTATGGTCAAGCTAATGCGATGGACGCAGTTTTGAATAGGGTGAATCAACTTCAGATTCCCTTATCTTTAGGGGAGTTATTTACGATTAGTCCGGCGCTTGCTGAAAAGCAAAAGAAGCATTTGACGAGGCGCCGGGTTTCCACTGGAGAGGTGGAATATATTTGTGAAAATGCTGAAAAGTTTGGGGAAGATGTAGATACGCATTTTTCCGCTCCCCTGGGTTACCTGGTGGTAACTCTTAATGGTAAAGAAGTAAAGGCCTGGTCAATTCAGGGTCTCAAATTAATTTAATTTCATTGGAGCAAGCGACGAGTATAGGCTTTCCAATTAAAAGTGGGACTGGTGGAAACCTCAGAGGTATTGGAGGGCATGCAACAGAGCTGATGGGCACAGCTGAGCATGTCAGGTTAGGCATTGGTGGATCTGTTGGTAAGGTTCACTTTTATGTGGCCAGAGGAGAAGTCAAAACTGTTCTTGGTGGTCCATTTTTGATGGATTTTGAGGCCAGGATAGGGTATCAAGCTGGCATGGGGATTAGTTTGGAGATCACTGGTGAAGATATGCGGAGGTTACATATGTGGTTAGCGCCTCCTGGAGATGAAGGTTGGAAAACACGGCCAGGGATTACTACTCTGTGCCAGTGTTGTGTTTGCACCAAGAAGCGGCATATAAAACGGACGGCTTCTGGTGAATTATGATTGTTGGAAAGGGATGAATGCCCTCATTTTTTGGGGTAGCTGGGGCTGATCACTCTAGTGTTGTAATCTCTCCTCAGGATGAGATCCCGGATTGCAATAGGTCAGCTCACTTGGAGATAATTCAAGTGGATTCTCAATTATTTTCTGTTAATATTACTTTGGAGTGCAAATACGTTTTGGACTTTTCTATATGTTTATTGGATTTACCCTTTTTTCTATTAAATTTAAAAATGGTGAAAAAGGCAAAATGGGCCAAATTAGGTTGGATAAAAATTGGAAGGGTATCTTTTTGGACCTCCAGCAAGAGGTTAAACTGCAAGTATCTCCTTCTATTTTGCACCTCCAGCAAGAGGGTAAACTGCAAAAATCACATCAAAATCCAATAAAAAATCTCAGTATAATTAAAACTCAAAAAAATAATTTTTGTGATAATTCAATTCCGGTTCTCCAGCAAGAGGTTAAACTGCCAACTTTCTTTAGGGGTGATTTACTGTTGGATAAGGGAAGCAAAGGTGTTGGAAAATCTGTTTATAAATTAGACGAGGGAAAGGAGAAAAGGGTAAAATTTAAAAATGAAATAAAATATTTTTCTAATTTTTCTTATTCCGATTCTGGCAATGAAGAAGATTTATTTGATGAAATTTTTAATGGCGAATCAAAAGTAAATGTTTTACCTCAAGTTTATTTAGATGTGGATGCAGCCAAATATAAGAAAGTAGCAAATAAAGTTCGACCTATTAATGAACCGCTACCTGCCGAATTAAATCCACCCTTGAGAAGACCAAGGTTATCAAGAGATCATTATAAAAGTCCCTTGGTAAAGAATCCGCCTGAATTTTTTGAGACGTCAAGAATCACTTTTGAGAGACTGGGTGTTGTTAATTTTGGACCTGATGGTTGGTTGTCTGGAGAAGAGAAGAAGTTGTTGTTGGATGTGATGGTCAAGTGAGAGAAGGCCATTGCTTTTGTAGAAGAGGAGAGGGGTGTGTTGAAGCATTCCTATGGGGAGCCTTACAAGATTCCTGTGGTATTTCATGAACCGTGGCAGCAGAAACCGATTCCTATTCCAGCTGCATTAAAAGAAGCCTATATTGAAGTTGTCAGAGAACGGATACGCACTGGACTGTATGAGCAATCAACGTCAATTTATTCTAGTCCGGTATTTTGTATCAAGAAACCAAATGGCAAGCTTAGAGTTGTTCATGATCTTAGGGAATAAAATAGGGTTACAATAAAAGATGCTGGGATACCTCCTAGTGCTGAGGAGTTTGTTGAAGCATTTGCAGGGAGAGTGTGTTATGGTTTGGGAGATATTATGGGTGGATATGATGAGAGAGAGTTACATCCGGACTCAAGGCCTCTCACTACATTTGATACGCCACTAGGACGTTTACACTTAACAAGATTACCTCAAGGAGCAACAAATTTGGTTGCAGTTTATCAAGCTCAGATGGCTTGGATCCTTCAAGACGAAATTCCACAATATGCTAAGATCTTTATAGATGATGGAGGAATTAAGGGACCAACAACCGACTATGATAACCAGCTGTTGGAAGAGAATCCAGGGATATGCAAGTTCATTTGGAAGTTTGCAATTACATTAGAAAGAATCTTGTTTCAAATTGAAGAGGCTGGTTTAACTATTTCAGGTTCAAAATTTTCCTGTTGTGTGCCAGCCTTAGAAATATTAGGCCATGTGGTATGTAGAGAGGGTAGGATTATGTCTAAGAAGAAAGTTAACAAAATTCAGTCCTGGCCAAGACCCAAAAATACGACTGAAGTTAGAGGGTTTTTAGGCGTTTGCGTATATGTTAGAATGTTTATCAAGGACTTTTCTTCATTGGCAGCTCCATTGAGACGGTTAACGAGAAAGGATGCAGACTGGGAGTGGGATGAAGAGTGTGAGAAGGCTTTTGGGAGGTTGAAGGAGGTTGTAGGGAAGGATTTAGTCCTGCACAAGTTAGATTATGGAAAAGATGCTGGTAGAATTTATTTAGCAGTTGATTCAAGTCAGGTTGCAGCTGGGGCGGTTTTGTCTCAGATGGATAAAGCTGGTTACATCAGGCCAGTTAGGTATGAATCTGTAGTATTTACTGAGGTTGAATCAAGATATTCTCAACCAAAACTGGAATTATGTGGTGTGGCAAAAATACTGAAGAAACTTCAGCATATTTTGTTGGGGCAACATTTTGAGTTGCAAGTGGATGCGAAATCGTTAATCCAGATGATTAATTCCCCAAGTTTACCAAATGCACCCATGACGAGATGGGTAGCTTTTATTCAACATTTTTCGTTTGATTTAGTTCATAAGCCTGGCAAGACTTTTACTATGCCAGATGGTTTATCAAGGAGACCACCCACTGAAGAAGATTCAGACTCAGAAGAGTTCGATGAAGATATACCTATTATCAAAGCCAGCACTAAAAGAGCTGAAGACTTTCCATACCTCCCCCATGAGGTTAAACTGGCAGGACTATTGTGTTTAGATTATGGTGATGATGACCTCCACCAAGAGGATAAACTGGAAAATAGTTTTTATGTTAATGAAGGTGTTGGAAAAGGTGTAGATAAATTTGGTAGAATGGAGGTAGAAGAAGATGTGGTGTATGTAGAGGAAGATGGATTGGTAGTGTGGGATAGTAGTAAGTTAAGGAATGGTGTATATGTTGGAGAATCAGAGAATTTAAATAAAAAGGTGGATAAAGAAAAAGAGGTATTTTCAAATACGGTTTACAAAGGATCCAAAGGTTCAGAAGAAAAACATCGACATAGCTCAATTAAAGATTTATTTAGGGGTCAAAGATTATTGGCTCATTCATGTGCAGGTGATATTGGTGATAGAGAAGTCCCTATTGATGTTATATTAATCGATTTTCAATATGAAGTCTGGGGTCAGACTGGTTTTTATTTTTTGTTAGTCAAATATTTGTTGACTTTAGAGAGGCCAGAAGAGTGTGAAGATGATGAATGGGTGGCTATCAAGAGGAAGTCATCTAGGTTTTACCTATCTGGTCAACGTTTAATGAGGAGAAGGTATCCAAATCCTCATGTAGTTATAACTCAACAGAAGGGGCAAGAATTAGTTTTGAAATCACTGCATGAAGATCTCGGGCATAGAGGCCTTGGAGAAACGTATAGAAGAATTTCTGATCGATTTTGGTGGCCTGGAATGAAGATGGCTGTTAAACAGTGGGTTCAGTCATGCGAAGAATGTCAAAGACAAAGTTATTTAAGGCCAAAAGAACCTGGACGAGCGACCGGTGAATATACGCTCTTTGGGAGAGCTAGTTTAGATGCCGTTCATATAAAAGAGGGACGGTATAAATATTTAATTGTGGCCAGAGATGATTTATCTGGTTGGGTAGAGGCAGCGCCTCTGATTAATTTAACTGCCAAAAATGTGGCAGAATTTTTTTTGAATAATTGGGTATATAGGTATGGGGTGATGAAGTTGGTAACGGTAGATGGAGGTCCTGAATTCGGGACAGAGTTTAAAGAGGCCGTATTGAAAGTTGGATCAAAGTTTAGGGTAGCAACCCCATATTATCCTGAAGCTGAAGGCATGGTTGAAAGAGGGCATCAAGTTATTAAGGATGCTTTAGTTAAAATGTGTGGGACAAGTGCCGAAAAGTGGAGACACTATTTACCTTTATTTTTATTTGCTGATCGAATCACTGCCAAAAGGACGACCGGATTTTCACCTTATGAACTTGTTTTTGGACAGAAAGCAGTTTTACCGGTTGATTTAGAAGCTGAATCATATCTTGGAGTTGACTGGGACACGGTAAAAACTACTGAAGAATTATTGTGTGCAAGAATGATGCAGCTAGAAAAGAAAGAAGAATATTTAGAAAAGGCATATTGGCGGATGATGAAGATCCGAAATCTATCAGTCAGATATTGGGATGAGCGGTTGGCACATCGATTAAGGAAAACTTTTAACCCAGGTGATATGGTCCTGGTGTATAATAGAAGTCTAGAGAGTCAATGGGGAAAGATGTTTGCAGATAGGTGGAATGGACCGTATAAAATCAAGGAGCAAGTTTCCGGCAGTTCATATGTGCTAGAAGAGTTGGATGGAGTAGTATTGAAGAAGAGGGTAGCAGCCAATCAAGTGAAACGGTTCTATCCTAGAGGCACCAGGAGTGCCGAAGTCTTCCTCCGCAATGAGGATAAACTATGATGTTTTTTTTAAAAAAAAAAAAAAAAAAAAAATCTTATCGACCTCCGCAACAAGGATATACTATCTTTTTTTTATCAAAAATACTTTACTATTGTTACACTGTATATGGGCGACGAAAATATGATGAAACTTAACGAAATCCAAGAAGACCTTCTTTGAAATTTTTAAAAATTTAAAATTCTTAAAATATGGGTGAAGATAGTGTTGGAAAATTTTTAAAATTTATTGGAAGAAGTGTTCGCAGGGGAACCTTCTTAATTTAATATTGGCAAGTGTGGGGGTAATTGATGGGCTGGCTGCTCTATACAAAATTACACCATAATGTTCGTTTCCAAAATTTTCCCGGTTTCTAGTTGAATCCTGGCTTTGTCTTTTAATTTTAGGAAGTCCACTAAGACTATAAACTGGAACGAATCAAGAGACACCGTTCTCAACGCCGGATTCAAGATTCTTTTTATTTTATTTTTATTTTTTATTTTTTTATGTTAGATTGTGATTTCTTTTCTTTAATGTAAATTATGAATTATTGTAAAGGTGATGGTCACTGGTGGTCTCTAATCATTTTTATAAATTGGAGGGAGCCCATCCAGTGATCATCATTATAAAAATAATCTTCTAAAAACTTTCATTTATTTTCTTTTCTTTTCAATTTCTCAAAATTGTGTAACCACATCAAGTTTCACTTGGATGTGGGTATGATGTCGAGGGTATGGCTCATCAAATGGCCGGGTGCATATTTTAAAATTTTATTTTAAAATTTTATTTATTACTTTTTTTATCTTTTTTTTCACATTCGTTTATCTTCTTTTAAAACAAAAATTATTAAATTTTAACTTTTATTTCAAAACTATTTTTTTTAAAAATCTTTTATTTTATAAAAAATAAAATTAAAAATTAAAAATAAAAAATTAAAAAATTAAAAATAAAAATAAAAATAAAAAATAAAAAAAATAAAAAATAAAAATTAAACAATTTAAAATAAAAATAAAAATAAAAGAAAAAATAAATAAATAAATAAAATAAATAATAAAATAACTAAAAATATAAAAAAAATAAATAAAAGGTATTTTAGTTTTAGTTAGTTTAGGTGTTTATATTATTATTTTTCAAACATTATTCAAGAAAGCTACGTACCAGGAAGAACACCATCAAGGGTTGTTATATTTTGAAGAATCAAAATTAGAAAATTTAGAAGGACCTTGATCGATTTCCTGGGATTCAAATCTTATTTCATGGTCACAATAGTGTTGAAGCCAGTTGGCTATTTTAAAAAGGTCTCTTAACAGTTGCTCTCTCATCCAAGATTCTGATCTATCAGAGGGCGGGTATTGTTGGAAATAAGCGATAAGGTTATTAAAATTAGCAAAGAGCTTTTCAGACACTAGGTGAATTGGAACTCTAGGGAAGCTTGGATTAGGTTCTGGTAGCTCATAAGCTGAATATGGAATTGGAGAACCGGTGGACGCTTATCAAATTAAAATATCAGCAAAATTAAAACCTGAAGATTAAGAAAATAAAAAGAGACTACTAACCTGTGTCAAAACTATCAAGATCATAGATAAACGGCTTACTTGGTAATGGAGTGGGATTTTTTATTTTGATAGATGAGGAGGACTGGTGTTGGATTTGGTGTTTGAAGTAGATGTTCTGGGCTTTTTGGATGAAACAAGAGACGATGAAGATTGCTGGCTATTATAGGACCTTTTGTGCTTCAAGATGTTGGAAGTAGGAGAAGAATTGTTAGAAGGTTGAAGCATGGCCCTGGGAGCAGTAAGAGTTCTTGGGGGAGTAGCAGCAAGTCTAGATTGGAGAGAAGGACCCAGTGGATTAGGTGATGAAGAAAGATTTAAATAGGCTGATGGAGAAAAAGGGATGGGATCTTTAGAGGTTGATGGAATAGGGGGTGGAGTAGAAGGTGAAGAAGAAGGAGGAGGTTTGCAGAAGGAGGCAAAGCTAGTAGCAGTAATGGGGAAAGAACCACAATTCAAGCCAGAACATTTTCTTTTCTTCTCATAACAGGATAAACAGGCCCTGTTATAAGTGTGCTTTTGCCAGTTGAAAGTGAAGATACATTCCCTATGGGTGAAAGCACAATATTTGCAAGATTGATCAGCTGAAGCAATGAAGTCAGAAGGTTTCATCTTGTTAGGAGATATTTTTTTGAAGAAGAAAACTTGAAACTAGGATAAAGAAAGCTGGTGGCAAAATCTGGGTTCAAGGGTAGAGAAGTTTTTAGGTCCACCAAGACCTGAAACTGGACTGTTATCAAGCTGTTGGGTCCACCATGACCTTAAACTGGATTTCTTATTGATCAAATGTTTGGTCCACCATGACTTTAAACTGGTAGTTCATTCATTGTTTAGTCCACTATGACTTTAAACTGGAAAATTAATATCTGCAGGATAATTCAACATTCATTGGTCCACTATGGCCTTTTACTGGATTACTTGTCGATCAAATGTTTGGTCCACTATGACATTAAACTGGATTATCAAATTTATTCAATCTTTGGTCAAGCCTAGGCCTTATTTATGAATTTATCAAGTTATTTATGCACCTAAACGATCTTTGGTCCACCAAGACCATAAACTGGCAATCGATTATATGTTTGGTCCACCAAGACTTTAAACTGGAATGTCAATCTTGTTTGGATAACTCAATTCAATCTTTTAATTTATCACTGTCCACTAAGACTCTAAACTGGTTATTCAATTATTTCTGGAATTGGGTGCTGATATGCTTTAGAAGTTTGAAATTTTAGGTGGTGATGATGCTAAGGAAAGCATAATGGGTAATTAGGTGAAATTTGTGGCGCTTTAACATGGTCTAAAGTTAATATTATTATTGGAAGTCTGGCAAAAGTATTTTATGGGTTTGCTGTATAGCAAAGTTTGAAAATTGTGATGAAGGAATCAGAAGTTAGGATGGTAGTTGGATTTTAGGGAATGATTTTTTAGTGCCTCAGTGTTAGGCCATTTTTGGTGTGAAGCTTGGAGGACCTTATGGCGAGATTGGAATCATAGAATTTGGCTCAGTGGGGGGCCCTATGAGGTTGGAATCAGGAGAATTCGGCTCATAGGAAGATCCACTCTCTCAAATGCTGTGACAAGAAGGAAGACTGGTATATGGGAGTCTGAAGGGATTCAAACCTTGCTCTCAGTAGTGGAATCATCACAAGAGTTATATTATTTTATTTTAGGTCATATCAAGCCAGAGAAAAAAAGAAAACAACATTTATGTTGAAAGTTAAAGAAGACCAAGCAAAAACAAAATTTTATCAAGTTATACTGTTAGAAAAGATAATTTCTTTGAAATTGTTCAACATCATTATCAAAGCTTTGAATTAAAATTCTTCTTTTCATGAGGTCTTCATGTTTATTAGCTGGAGTTTCTTGAAAATAGGCCAGCATTTTTCGTTTCAACTCATTAGTAAAGTCAAGAAAAAGATAGCAATGAAAATTTGGATAATGATTGATATAGTCCATCTTCACTCTGCCAATGTCATCAGTGTAGGTTATTTCGACAGCTAGAATTTCAAATATGTTATTAAGTTATAGGTTTATTCAACTTTGATTAAAAGTTTTTTTTTTAGTAAGATAATAGGGTCTTACATTTAGAGCCAGGAAACATAGTCTCAGCAAAGTTAGTTGGGGGCACTGGCGTTATAGGATTAGGATCTTGTGAAGGCAAAATTAGGCCGGGATCCGCTGATGAAGATTGAACTTTTGAAGCTGTTTTTGATCTTATTTGTTTTAAGAAGACAGGAATTTTTGATCGTTTTTTAGAAGTTGAGGGATCAGGGAGAGCTGCTGGTCCTAAATATACGTTTGTTTTAGAAGGAACTATTGGCCGGTTACATTTGACTTTTTTCACATGGCATAAGTCGCAAGCTGTCCTGCCAGGAAGATTAGGGTTGGACATTAAACAAGGTACCTGGTATCGAGCTCAGAGTTCACATGGAGCGACAAGTTCTTTGAAAGACATATTGATGAAGACGAATTTTAAAGTTGATTAAAGAAGATGGTGGTTGAAGGTTAAAGATGAATATTGTGTTCGATAACTTATGCAAAGTTTTAAGAATGGGGACATTCTCAATTGGAGGGAGGATGTGGTAGCCTAAAGTTTAGTATGGCACCTAAGTGCGTAAATGGAGTTATTACGGCGTGCAAGATTGGCGTTATTATTTTATAAAAAGGGTTTTATTAAATTTATTTGAGTTTTAAATATAAAGAAATTTGGTTAAAAGCAAATGCCTACACGAAATCAATTTATTTTACGGAGAAAACTTATTTTTACGGTCTGAAAAGTTTATAAGTATCAAGTCGAGTCACTCAAGAACCTTGGGAAATTTATCCAGAATTTTTACTATTTTTAAATGAATTTTAAAGATTTATAGAAATATTTACGTTTTCAGAAATTACTTAACTTTGATGAATTTTCACGAGGAAATTAGAGCTGCGCAGACTACGAAAATTAGTTTGGAATGTAAAGGGAAAGTGGCTCTATCCTGTGTAATTTTTCTAGATTTTAAGTATAGTTTTAAAGGTTCTAATTGAGTCCGGAAGTCCGGACAGACTCCGTTTGGACTCTGTACAGACTCCGCTTTGACTCCGTACGCACTCCATACGGGCTCCGGATTGACTCTGGGTGAGCTCTGGAGGGGAAAACTTAGGCACGTGACTAGGAATACTTAAGCGCCTCTCAAACTCGAAATTGAGGGGGGATACATCATACAGCTTAATCTTTAACCACCATGGTCTCATTTTTTATTACTCAACAAATTAAATAAATTTGTAATACCCTTATAACTTTATATTTTATATATAACATTTTAGAAATACTACTCAACAATTAAAATAACACTTCATACAGGGTATCTTTAGAAAGGTCTTCATCACTGGGACTTGATTATTGCTGTCTCGTAAAAACTCAAATTATTATAAAAACATAAAAGTCAATCTTTTCAGATCTTTCACTGGTACACCTTAATTGTTGTTATCAGTATTTCTTTTCTCATCAGCCACTTTTATTTAAATCTCAATAAGCGTTAATTATTTTAGAGTTTCATTATTTTTATTAATCAGATCCAAGTAGACTGGTTAGCTTAGTGATTTAGAATTCCCATTTTGTTATTTTTATTGGAAGGACGGGGTTTTCAGCTAAATCCACATATCTCCTCCGGATTCTGCTTACAGCAAGGCGACTGTAAGAGTTTACCTTACCATAGCGGATGTACAGGTAGTTTAGTGGGGTATTTGAGGGGGTTAAAGGGGGGTTTGAATTGGGTGTAGGGGTAGTTTGAGGGGGGGTTTGAAGAGAGTGTAGTGGAGGTTTGAAGTGGGTGTGGGGGTGGTTTGAAGAGGTTATAGGGGAGGTTTGAAGTGGGTGAAGGGGGGAGGAAGGGAAGATATTGGCAGCCAAGGAGGAAGGAAAGGGGGGTGAGAGGCAGCCAAAGAGAAGGTAAAGGTGGGAATGAGGGCACCAAGAAGTTGGGAAAGTTGGGATAATGACCAGGCCAAGGAGGAATAAAGAGGAGATGATTAAGAGTAAAAAAAAGAGAAAAAAGGGAGAGAAATAACAAAAAAAAAGAATTAATTTAACCTTGAAAACCACAATAAGAACCACTTACAAAAAAAAAAGAAAACAGAAAAAAAAATTATAATTAGCTATCAAAAAATCAATTGAAATGAATAAAATGACTAACCTGGAGAGATGAGATGATAAAATATGTGAAACCAAATTGTTTGAGGGATGTTTGAGGAAAGGAGGAAATGGATATGAGGGATGAATAAAAAAAGAAATGGTGAAACATTATACGATTGCAGAAAATATGCTCTTTTATGTTGAGCTGGTGAATGAAAACAAATCAGACATCCAAAAAGAAATATTCACTGTAAATTCAAAAAAAATGAATATGCAAAAAAAACCAGCAACCCAAGTGAATTAAGCAGACAAGTTGAACATTTGAAGAGTATGAAAAAAAATGTGTTGTGTTTCAAAATCTTGGAGGGTGATTGGCATAATGACAGAGCGTATGCTGGCTTAATGAATTTTTTGTGATTCAAGGGACAGGAGAGCCAGTGCTGGTTAAGAATCCTCTTCTTCATATAGATTATTCCACTCATCTTTTAAATAAGATCGGATATTGTGGGGTATAACACAAGTAATTATCCAATGATTTGCAGTTTTGACTTCCATTTTTTTTGAAATTGGATTCTGAGTTCCTGGAGACTTGAAAAACCTCCCTTTAAAATCCCAATAGCATGTTCAGTCCATACTCTTGATTGTGAAAAGTGATAATTAAAGGTGGTTATGGGGTCATTTTCTAAAGTTGCACCAGGGAAAGCAGGTATAATGCACTTTACACTTGCATATGCTGAGTCTGCAAGGAGTTACTGAGATTTTTCAAAGTATTATTCAGGATTTTGAGAAATCTTCATTCTTTGGAACATGGAAGAGTCATGAGATGAGCTGGGGATGCCACTATGAAAAGAAATAATCTTTTTGTTGACGTCACAGACAAGTTTAACGTCAATATAGTATCTACAAAGAAGATAAAAAGTTAGTTTATGAAAGATGTGAAATTAGAGAACATTTTGAAGAAACATTTTTTTGAAATCAAAATAATGGTTTCCATAATGTGCAGGCTTTTGGCTCAAAGGTATAGTTGTACAATCAACAAAACCTACATATCCAGGGAAACATTTGGCTTGTATTACTTGAGAGGATTTTAGTTTCTGTTGTGGAGTTGGCCAAGTAAGTGTTTGAGACTTGAGAGAAAGGATAGAGATCATGCAGCTCTTGGTGAATAATATGACTGTACCATATCCTATGGTAAAGAGATTATCTAGAAGTCTTGCAGCAGGACCATTTCCATTTGAATCAAAGCATCATGGTGCTACAGCAAGTTGAAAGGCAGGATTATGCTGTTTGTTATGGGAATTATTATGGAAGATAGGATTATTGGACATTAGTTGAGAAATTTAGAAAAAAGAATCAGGAGAAGAGTGGAAAAGAATGAGGAATTTGAAGAATTGGGGCAAGATCATATCTGGGATCATGATAAAGATTTGGCCCCCTTGGGATGACGTAAGGCTTTTTGCAAAGAAAAGACAAATAAACTAAAGTGTCTTCCAAACCAGAGTCAGAATCAGAGTCAGTGGATAAAACTAAAGTGATAGCATTCATAGCTAATTAAATTTGTTTCTTAGTGGAGAGGTGCTTCATTATTTTCAGTAGAAGGCTTAGGTGATGAGTGGGAAGTGGGAATTTGCCAACAAATGAGCAAGAAATGTTTATTTTATTCATTCTGTAAATTTATTATGACATGTTGTCTCAAGCTTACAAATATGTGTTGACTAGAAAAAGATTTTTGCTACTCAGCAAGTGTATTCACTACTAGTGTGAAGGAAGTACAGAGTTTTCTGGGTATGTGTGGTTATTATACACAATACATTAAGAATTATCAAGTAATAGCTGCACCTTCCACAACATTTATTGTAAAGGAAGAAGCATTTTTCTGGAATAACAAGAGAAAAAGATACTTTGATACATTAAAAAAAATTGGTTTCTGCACCTATACTAGGACTACCATATCTTAATGAACCATTTTTTTATATACTGATGCCTGTTTCATTTGACTTAGAGCTGCCCTCCACCAGGAAAATTTCATCAGTAATAAATTTTCTGAGATAGTAATTTCATATACTTCAAGAAAGTTGAGAAAGAGAGATATTAAATATTAAGCTACTCAACTTGAATGTTTCGCAGCTGTGTGGGATCTTGATAAATTAAATTACTACACAGAAAACTAAAAATTTGAATGGGTCACTGATTGTTTTTCAGTTGAATCATTATTGAAATGGGAACCCCAAATATTCACATTTTTAGATAGAAACTAGAAGTACCAGAATATATAGGAAGAATGATAATCATCCATAGTTTAGGAAACATGCATTCCAATATAGATATGCTGTCCTGATTAACTCTTCCAAAAAATGATTCTAATCTTGAATATTTACCAGAGGAAGATGTTACACATATCTTTGGTGTATATATATTAGGGGTTTCAAAGTTGGAAATTTGTAATAATTTAAAAGGAATTTCACAACACAAAAAGAAAGCCAAAAACTTGACATTAACTCTCAATAAAAAGGTGTTTTGGGGGCACAATATGTCATGTTTTAAAAATAGTCATGGTTGATTTTGTGGAAAAATAAGGTATTTTGAAATGGAAGATTTCTAACTTTGATACCCCCTATTGTGAATATGGAAAAAGAACTGATGTAACTCATACTGGACTCATATGAAGAAAATTTTTTGTTAAACAAACTATCAACCATTCTTAATGACCCCAAGGATGCATCTATACAATCTTTGATAGCAGCAATGCCTTTCACGTACCAGAGCACTAAATAAAAAGGAAATACTCCATTGAGAATGGTTATATATATTACAGAAGAGAACTGATTAATATTATAGTTATTTCTCATTCCATGAAAGAAGTCATGTTGAAACTATGTCATGATGAAATATTAGCTGGTCACTTTGACCTGGAGAAAATACTTATCAGACTGAAAAATACAGCTTTGTGGATTAATATTTCTGATTATGCAAACTCTTATGTTGAATCCTGTGATGAATGACAAAAACCCAAGAAAATTACTGATAAAAGAGCTTGATTAATGCAAAAGATTGAGAAACCAAAACAACCATGGAAAATTATTAACATGCAATTTGTAACTGGTTTACCAACAGCAGGAAAGGAAAGGTTCAAGTGCTTTTGTATTATTGTAGACAGATTTAAAAAAAATGTTTATAGTCATTACTACTCATAAAGAAGTTTCCACAAAGGAATTGGCTTTTCTATGATGATTAAATATGTTTAAAACTGAGGGTTCTCCAAAAGCAAATATCTCTGATAGGGATCCAAAGTTTACTTCTTAATTTTAGATGTCATTGATAGATATTTGTGGATGTGAATTAAAGTTTTTGACAGCTCACCACCCTCAAACTGATGGAATGGCTAAGAGAATGATTCAAACACTGAAACACATGATCAGAAGATGCACTGCTTTTGGCTTGGAATTAATGAGAGATTATCTCATGATTGGGTCACTTTATTTCCTGGTCTTTAATTTTCCTAAAACAGTACTGTTCATTCAGTCAGTGAAAGGAAACCTTTTGAGCTCTTGACTGCTTATGTACCAAATAATTCTGCTAACTTACTTAATAGTAGTTTACCCAAAATTGATACTCATTCTGATGCTAAATCCTTCCTTCACATGCAACAGATATGAAGAAAAGATGCAGACAGTTGTATTCAAAAGTCTTTTCAATATGAAAAGAAAAGATAGGATAAGTCTCGTAAAGATGGCACATTTAGTGAAATTTATTGGCTGGTCATTTAGAAGATGGAGTAAATTAAGTGGAAGAAGAAGGAGGGAAAAATGGATATAGAAAAGAAAAGAGGAATAGGACAAATAAAAGGGTAATGAATATAACTGCAATTGAATTGTTGGGGAATTTCATTAAAATGTTATATGTAAGTAATACTTTTCTATGCTATTAACAAATAAAAAATAATATTGAACGGCAGATATAGCAACCTTATTTATATATATATTTCTTAATTTCTAAAGGGATTAAATGCCACAATAAAATTGATAGAAAATATCTATATTTGTAACAATAGTTGTTATTTAAAAATTTTAAGTAATGTAAGTAATGCAGACTACAAAGGAGGAACCAAGGCCTTTATATAGACAAATAAGGCCCTCTGAAATGTTACCCAGATGTAATTACAGATTAAAAATAACATAAAACAAATTAAAGATAAGGGTGAAAATTATATGAGGTTGCCATGAAACAATTGACTAAAACAGGAATAAAAACCCAATGTATCCACTCATTAAAGACCTCAAAAAATGTAATAATATTAAGTGGGACATTAAATTGCTATCAAACAGAAGAATTTAACTATGTTAATTTTAAAACAGGTTTCATAATTATTCAATTAATCAGTTTAAAAGAAACATAAATATTATACCATTTTAATGAAAAGAATTAATGTAATTAGTTAATAAAGTATAAAACATGAGTAATTAAATAATTTAAACTAATTTATCTAGTATAATATTTATTTTAAATTAAAAAAGTAGTTATTTTAATGGAATTACTGATTATTGGAATAAAACACTTACTTTTATTAAATAAAGTGTTTCACTTGTTTAATTGCTTTGATGACACAATTGTGAGTCAAAAAAGTGCCCAATAGTTACTGATTGTTAGATATGAGGTGTATTTACTTTGTATATATAATTAATTCACTTATTAATTACATTAAAATTTTATTTTATTACTTATAGTTAAAATAAAAATATTTATTTATTTATTTATTGATCTATAAATGTTAAGTGCATAAAAATCCCCCATATGTGATATAGTGTAGTGTATTATATACTTCTTAATTTTATATAAAGTTTATATAGTAATAAAATCTATATAACACTTAATCTAATTATATTATTATAATATTGTTATATAATTTTATATTTCAGTATAATATTAATCTTTATATATAATTTGCACACATTTTGTCTCTCATTTATTTCCAGTAATTCAAAATGAGATTTACTGGACTTCTGGCATAGCCTGGCTGAAAAAGGGGATGAAATATTGATATCTACAGGACATCTTAGCTTTAAAGGCAATAATAAGCTGAAAGACCCTTTAACTAGTCCATTTATTTTCAAAAGAATGATTGGAATAATGCTGTAGAAGTTATTGTATTTTCTCTTTACAATAGAAAAAATCCTGTATTTCCAATATCCTTGATAAAACCTTATAAGTCATTTGATGATTTATTTCCAAAAAGAAGATGAAGAACAAAAAAGAATGCTCTGAAAATAAATGATAATTCTGAGATTGAGAAAATCTTAAGAGAAATAATTCTCACTTTAAAAAGGATCCTGAATATTTATTAAGGTACAAGGGTAAGCCCACTTGATATGACAGATGAGTCCTTTCCAAGGAGATTAATAGCTTACCTACTCTCTTTAAAAAATTCTAAGAATAGGAAAAATTAACAATTATTATTATTAGGGGGTCTAAAAAATTACCAAATAAATCTCATAAACACTCCAAAAAAAGGGTACCAAACCCACCATCAAAAAATTAATTACACCTGCCCTGGAAAGGTGTATTTCAAGAGAGTATTTGTCCCCAAAAACATCTTCTTTTGGGTCAAACAAGTCATCAAAACACTTCCTTTAATAATCATGAATAGTCAGCACTAGGTAAAAAAGCACCAACACCTAGATTTTTTTCACCTAATCCTTAAGGGCTTATTC
The DNA here is from genome assembly GCA_030280995.1 of Hemileia vastatrix. NCBI lineage: Eukaryota > Fungi > Basidiomycota > Pucciniomycetes > Pucciniales > Zaghouaniaceae > Hemileia > Hemileia vastatrix. The sequence goes on along the minus strand of JASXTE010000004.1, from coordinate 14,430,654 downwards.
ATATGAGTAAGGTATATGAATTACCAGAACTGAATCAATCCCATAATATTACACTTACCCTTAATCTTTACCACTGTTCACTAACATAAAATGCCACTTTCAGTCTGCCATCAAATTTAGATCACTGCTGCAGCTGTAGCTCTTTATCTAATATTTAACTCTGATACAAATTCTGATGCAGAACTTGACTTGGCTCTCATGTGAAACATGTTGGAGAACCACTACTTATTTCCTAGAACACATTCCATATGACACCAAACTCATTATCACCTTGATGTTTTTGCCAACATTCCTGAAGCTAGCTTTCAACAGACTTTTTTTACAAATTTTCCTGAATTTAATAGTTTATTTGAATAATTGAAGATCAGGTTGCTTTAGAATTAATTATTGCTTGTCTTTTATTCCACAATCTTCTTGCTAACCTAAATGATGAATGGAATGAGCTTTATGAAGATGAGATTCATGATCCACCTTCACCAATAGAATCTAACAGTACTTCATCATCTCAACCCACTTCTATGCATGCTAAAATACTACCAATCACCCTTTCTCATTTTGAGGGCCTAGCTTAACTGATTTAAAATTTTGTTTTTTGTGTAATAATTTTTGTAAATTAAATTCCCCAGTTTCTCAGTTTCATTTGTTTTGGTTCAGCTCCTAGAATTGAAATTGCATAAAATTTTCAAATGCATAAAATTTCTAAGATTCTGTCTCACTAAGATATTTCATTTTCTCTTCATCTCTAACTTTCATCATCCATTATTGGCTCTGATACTTCTCACTTCACAGCACTCAAAGTAAGTCACTTTCTCATTTTTTTAAATTTAATTGCTAATTGAAATTTCTTTTTTCTTGTCTCTTTTTTTTTCTTTTTTTTATCATCTTTTTTTTGATTTCTGATTTATCTGTTCTTATTTCCTTTTCCCCCATTTTTATTCTTGATTTATTGACTTTATGGTGTTTTTTGGTCATTTTTAGGCATTTTTACTTTTTTGGCCTTTTTCTTTGCTAAATCGCTTTGGAATCATTTGGAATCATTTTACAATAAATTTCCACCTACTTTGAGGTTTTTTTGACCTTTTTTTTTTTATCTAATTTTGTTAAAACCTTCAAGAAACATTTTCAAACCATAACTCAGTGAATTTTAGGTGTTTTTGGGCTATTTCAGGTCTATTTTTCAAACTTTTTTTTGGCACTTTTTAACACTTTTCTGGAATCCTTTTAGCACTTCCCTGGAAATTTTTGAGGAGGTTTCAATGGACTTTCAGGACACTTTTTTTGGAAAAATTTGGAACACTTTTTGGGTACTTTTGTGAATCTTTTTGAAAACTTTTGGGACTCTTTTGTTGAACATTTGGGACTTTTTTATTTTGGTAGTTTGAGGAGAACTTTTAGGTAAGGTTTATTCAACTTTGATTAAGTTTGGAGTGTAATATAGGTTTTCAACTTTTATTTTTATTTCACAAATTAACATTTTACAATTCATATATGATAATCTACTTACCCAAATTACTGAGCCATCAGACTGTAGGTTTTATAATGGTTATCATGAGGAAATTTATTTTTCTCATGAGGTTCATGTATACATTTGTGTTTTATTTCATTGAATTTGGTCACAAAAAATTCCCACTCACATTTTTACTTGAATTTTCATTAATTTAGGTTTGTTAATTATCCTATAAGGCTTTTTTACATGTTAATTTATGAAATGAACATGAATTTTGGAAATCTATTCCCCTACTTTAATAAAACACAGGGGAGAGTATTGCCATTTTTTTGTATCAAATGTTTTTCTGACTTAGAAAATAAATGGTGATCCCCACCCCCTGCTATGGTAAATAGCAGGCGAGGGTATTTCCAAAAAAAAATTGACATAAATTTTTTTTACTTAGAAATTATTTGGTGGTCAAAAAAAGCAAAAGTAAATAATCTATGGATGTTGATAGTATTTGGGAACAAATAAAAGAAAGTGATAAATCCATGAAAAAAGAAAAACTCCTAAGCTTAATAGAAGAAAAAATAGAAAGTTTGATTTACAGAGTAGGATCTAGATTATTAGATATAAGTATTTTATTTATACAAAAAAATGTTAAAAAGTTTAAAATTCTAAGGAAAGAGATATTTGAATTGTTGGAAGAAATTAAGAAAGAAATGAATTAATATTCAATTAATTTTAACTAAGTAAAGAAAGCAACTCTTTAATATCAACATTTGACTTACCTCCATTAACACAGGCAAGTAAAAATACTTTTTTTCTTAATTTTTTAGAATTGAGTTGCTTCATTTTTAATTCATCAGCCTGTTACTAAATTTTGACATTTTCCAATTGAAATTGGTTATTTTTGAATTTTTCATCATCCTCTCTTTGAATTCTAACATTCTCCCTCTCAAAATCTAAACAATCTTTCTCAATATCTAAAAAAATTTCTTCCTTTGATTGTGAATGAAACCACTTCTTTTCCTCAAAAATTAGTTCAAGTTCTGCAGTTTTTTTATGAGACTCAAACTTCATGATTTCAATTTGCGCTTTTTCTTTTTCTGAAACAAGTTTAACTTATAAGATTAAGAGATATAAATTAAGAAAAATTCTTTAATAAAAACAAAATTAAAAAATATAACATTTTTTGCATTGATTAAAAATCTCCCCATAAGCAAAAAAAAAGCCTTTGAAATTGATTGAGCTGTCCCAAAACTAGCAGAAGCTCTTTGCTCGAGTCTGTTGCTAGAAGGGGTTAATTCTTTATCATATAATCTTTAATTGTCAGCTACCTCCTTGAAAATTTCTAGATTTGATGAGGCTTGGGTCTGGGTTATACATGGCAAGTAAATCAGCACTACAAAAGAAAAGTAATAGCAAAAGTAGTTTAGTCTTACTACCATGGGATGATAAAGCTCAATTTCAGAATACACAGATGGTTCTCCAAATTATGGAGAGTCAAGTGAGGGATCTAAAGGAAAATCTTGACTATTTTTATGAGACTCAGCCATTCTTGGGCCTTGATTCATGTGCAAGGGGTCAACATCAGGACTTTTTCCAAAGAGTTTTTCCATTTGATCATAACAAGGACACATAGAGTTGAGTTTTCAAGAAACAGATGTGATTCCATGCTTTTCATCATTTTTGATAACTCCAAAACCAGTTGAAAAAGAAGCTATCTTTTCTTTCTTGTATTTTGTTTGATTGTTTTTGAATGTTTCCCTCGTTTTCTTTGTTTTAAAATCCATCTTACCTTTAGTTTTTGATTTCAACTCCACTTACATTTGATTAAAGCAACTCAATTTTGATGAGGGTGGACAACCAACCTGAGTGGACTTTGAACAGCCCAAACAGGCATCAAAATTAGATTTAATTTTGAGCCAGTTGATTACAATCTGAAGTTCAGACAGTTTAATTTAGTAAATTTTTGAGAAGTAGATTTTGGGAAAGGAATGATAAACTAACACTAAGTAAAGAAATTAGTGATAAAAAAATTTTGTTGGAGAAAAGGAGAAGCTAACAAAGATTTTTGATATTTATGATGCCTTGTATAAAAATAAGAGGTTGTGAGAATAAAAGTTTGAGCAGAAAAGTTTCTAAAAAACTGAATAAAATGTAAAAGACTTACTGTGGTGTGAAAGAGAAAAATTTGATTTGGAAATGAACTGGGGGAGAAGAGTTATGACGTATAGTATATAGGAGAGGATGGAAGGAAGATGATGCCCAGCTGATTGGGAGGATGTGGGTATTTGTAGGCTGAGTTGTGGTTAAAAAAATTGTACAAAAGTAGGACATATTTGACCCCAAGTACCACATCAGCCATGTTTCATGGCATGCTTGTGTGGAATTTTTTCAAATGAAACACACTAGGCCTGTTTGGTAATGTTTGATACCCCCTATTATTATTATTATTTTAGTGTGAGGAAGTGTCAGACAGGTGTTGAATGTAAGTACAAAATACTTAGTTCAATTTAGCCAATAAAACTTAAGTGGGACTCAATATTATCAATTAAAAAACTCACAATAAAACTTATTAATTTGATGCACCAAAATACTAATACTGACTTGAGTATTCTTTGGGTGAGAGTTTAATTGAATAATTGAGTGACAGTTGAATCTTATCCCTGAGTGGGAATTAATACATTATCTATTTTAGTGAAATGGGAGCTATAAACCTGTAGTGGGAAACTATTTATTCAGTATTGGTTGAAAGGATCACATATTTTTTGGTACTATTCTGATTACTCATTTATTTAATTTTATTTGCCATTTTCTTGAACTTTTCCCTGTACTTAGTTATTTGATGTTTTCTCTCTCTCTTTTACTTTTGGTCTACTTTCAAGTAAAGTTTTTGTCTATAAAAATAGCTTGATAAGAGAGGTGAGAAGTTTTTATTTACATCTTTTAAGTTGTTTTTACTTTATATTATTAAACTTTAAATAAAATTTTTAAATATATTTTTTATTTATATTTTATTAATACCTTTGAGTTGCTACTATAGTTATTATACTCCTTACTATTTTAAATCTTGATAAACCATTAATCCAATAAATCAGAATAAATATTTGCCATACCTCTAAACCATGCTGGTAATTTAAGTGCTTGTTTCTTTTTCAGAGAGAAGCTTCCCTGGGATAGAAACTGAACAATATTTAATTAATTACTTTAAAAATACAAAAATGATCATTATTTATACATAGACCTCAAAAAAACTTTCAGCCTAGGTACTTCCAGGACTGAGTATTTATTATGCTGAAAATGAGATAGCCTTAATTTAATTAATCGTAAAATTTATGGGTACGATACTTATATATATGGTTATTAAACTTATATATATATTTATTATACTATAATATGGACTTATATTAAATTAAATAGCTTATCCATGGCCCCAAAGTACTCATTGAGGTTCTAGTGTTGTCATAATATACTTATCTTAAGTAATATTAAGTAATTAGACACATACATATGCTTATATGTATGTATCAACTTCAAATTCAGTTAAATATGAAGTTATACTATGTATATATAGGACTATATGTAAGGTTAAAACTCTACATAACCTATATGATTTTTTTTTCACTTATTTTAGGTCATATGCATGTATTCAATGGATTCACCATGCCTAAACAAGCATACACTCTTTTTACATATGCATATATCCACTGTGGACAACTTAATCTGCTTCCTTCAATGGATTTTCAAGGATTTATGTGCTGGGATACTATTACTGGGTCAATTTGAAGGCTTGGGAATGTTACTAGGGTTCTTGAAAAATTATTTTCTCTTTATATCTTTTGTGTCTCATTTTATTCTTTTTAGATGATTTATTTTACTTGTTTCCTTTATGGTATCTGCTTTTATCTGTTTTTCTATTGCTGGTATGGTTTTATGATATCATTAATTGTAATGGAGGGCACAAACTGAATGTCTGGTTCATGAAACTGCTTGAAGTGGGAGCCATGGGGAGGTTATGGGCCCTCAGAGTTCTTTAATTTCTGGGGATAGCAGTGGAATCATTTTCACTGAAGTTCTGTGCACTCCAGTAGATTTTGGTATATATAAAGGGGGATCTAACTGGTTATTGGACATCACTTACTTACTACACATCAATTAAACAATTAGAAACAATTGTTATCATATAAAAATATATTATAAAGCCCTTATAAATTTGATTTTATCTTTATACTATCTATAAGTATATTTTATTAGTCTATTTTCCACCACTAGCACACACCAATCCAAATATTGTGAGTTAACAATTAAGTATAATAGTCTTATTAATCTTTCCCTGTGGTTTAATTTATAAATATTTTATTATTAATTAGTTGGGAATTTACTATTTACTATTAAATCATACTTATTCACTAGCATACACTTAAAAATGAGGTTCTTTCCTAATTTACTACTTATTATTTTGGTATAACCTTAGGAATTGAATTTAATTTTATTATAGCTCCTATATACTAAATATTTGGGTTTGAAGCACATTAGTGGGTCATAATAGCTCATTTATTTCTGAAAAGAACCCTTATAATAATCTTACTAATTTTTATTTAATAAAAATTAGGTATTTACAGTAGTAACTGTACCCAATTTAAACATAATTTTACTTGGTATTTGGCCACTAATATAACACCCAATTAAGGTGGCATTTGTTGAAATCTTGGTAAGATAATTTCTCACTATTCTATAAGTCTAGATAAACTTATTATATAAATTTTGATAGATTTTTTTGAGTTTTATTAAATTTTATTTAAAATAAATAAATAAAGGGTAAGCTCCATTTATTTTGTTAGTATTTAAATTACTAATATTTTTGTCTACTGACCACCATGCAGGTTTTCCCTTTTTTAGGGATATTTAAAGAGTTATTTCAGACATCATGAGTGCTCCACAGGAAAATGTAAGTGATAGAATTGCATTTAATACCAGGTCTAAAGCTAATTAAAATCTACTAGGACATAACCTTTGAAGGACAATCCTACCCTCAACCAAAAAATTTAAAAATAGAGGAATAGGACAGCTTTATAATAAAGGGAGCTATAAAGAAGAGATCACCTCCTCTTCAGGATCAACTGTCCCACTTGGCCAAACAAGTCCTTAATCTGGAAGAATCTAAGTCTTCAATCATCAAAGAGGGGGAGAAAATAGAGAACAATTGCAGGTTAGGGTTCCAGAAATTGAGTCACACTCTGTAAGAGCTGAAAGGAATACAGAAAAACCATCCACATCCTACCACAGGAAGATCAGGTCAGTCCCAAGACAAGATTTTGGTAGAAAAATGGAGGTGAGATTGTACTCATCAATAGTGGGCCAGTCACAATTGCAACAAGGATCCAGCTCCTCATCATAAAAATTCCAATCACCCTTACAAGCCATAGGTAAAGTGCCAAAAATCAGGGCTTTCTCCCATCCCTTGGTATGTTAATCACCTTCTAAATTTTTACATAATACTGATTATTACAATGTAGATATTTTAATTGATAAAAAAATATGCACAAAAAATTTAGGAGGACTTAAGACAATTGGGCTGTGAATAAGCTAAACCTGATTTATATTTTGTCAATAAAAATAGTAATATTTATGATAATATTACAGTTAAACCTCAGTCTCTACCACATAAATGTGAGATGAGACTTCACCAAACAGTGAAGTGTGTGAAAAGAAAGATGTTGAGTATTTTAATAAAAACCAAACTCTTGATAGAATTTTTTCAACATTATGGAGTAGAATGTCTGAGTGTGAGGAAAGGAAATTAAGCTCACTAGTGAAACAATTTCATCCTTAACATTGAATATATCTCAATTGGAAAAAAGAGACAATTAATTAGAGAAGCAACATTTGGCTCTGACCCTTAAGCATGATTTTTTTGGTAATAAACATAGTTAGCTCTCAAACAAATTCAGTGAGTAAGAAATATTTTTTGAAGAACATTTATTAAAATATGAATTAAGAACAAAATTATCTTTTGCAAAAAAAAACATCAAACTGTCTCAGATTTGTTTCAAAGGTTAACTAAAGCTCATATTGAAGCTTCTAATCTACTAATGAGTCAAGTTAATCAAAAGTACATGCAGTTTAATAATAATCCTTTCATTTTCAAAAATTAATCTCAATCATTAACATTTCCACTTAAAGGGAAAACATATGGTAGAAATTTCAAATATGAAAGAACAAATGTGAGTCACAAATCTGTACAGGAGGAAAAACAAGACCATTTATATAAAGCAAATGAGTTATTAAATTTTCCCAGGATTAGTGAGATTAAATCCAATCAGAAAAATTGGCCAGAAATTGATTAGTACCCAACTTATGATGGTGAATCCAGCTCTTATTGGAAAAATTTTATTCAAATAATTGACAATTTAAAATTCTCATATAAGTTACCATATGAATAAATAACATCAAAACTAATTTCATTATTTAGAGATGTTATTTTATGATGGTTTGAAGCTGTATTAAGTGAGGGTAAAGATTACTCTTGGGCTAAATGGAAAAAACAAATTGAAAAAAAATTTGGAGGGTCTAAATTTGGACTAACTCAGAAAATATTATATGATAAAAAAAGGTATAATCTGTTGAATAGAGAAAAACCAATGGTATTTTTCATGAATTTAAATAAGATATGAAAAGCCATTGAACCAAATATAGATTTTAAATTATGGAAAGAAAAAATAATATATAAGTTCCCTATATCTATCAGAGACATTTTTGTATCTATAAGAATAATGGTTAATGAATATTCTGATTTTATTAATATTTGTAGTGAAATACTATTAAACCATAAGTATGAGGCAAGGTGGAACACTTATAAACAGAATAATGAACCTATAAAGATTTAAAATTTAAAACCACCTCAGGAAAAGCGGAAAAAAACTACTGCACATGTAGTACCTAAAATGTATGAGACAAATATTTTTATAAGTGCAATAAGCCTTGGATCAAAGGTCACAAGTGTTGAAAAAATATAAATGTTGTTGAAAATTAGAAAGAGTCTGATCATGAGACAGAAAAAGTTAAAGATTCAAGTGATTGTGACAGTAATACCTCATACATTGATGAAAATGAAGTCTATATGTTGGAAGACGATATGTCCATCTTTGAAAATCCAATATTAAGTATGGACTCAAAGATATCCTTAATTAGTTTTGAAGATTCTGAGATCATTAAAGATATACAAGTTGATAACTTAAGAATGACACTTATCATGGTTCCAGCAATAATTTATGGAGAAACTGTAAATATAGATTTAGACTCAGGAGCTTCTGGTTCTAATGTTTCTGCATATACATTACAGAAAATTGATAGTGAATATAAATCAAAGCTTGAAACCCTTCCGAGAAAAAATTGAGAGTACTTGGATCAGTACTACTTCCCATTGGTAAATACAAAGCTCCTTTTCTCTTCAAACATCAACATGGTTATGTAAAATTAAATTTTGACTTTGTAGTAATTCATAATACTAATTTTAGTAGCTGTTTTATCATTGGTAATGAAATTCTGACAAATTTTGGTGTGAAATTTGACCCCTCTAATAATTGTTTTACAATTTGCATGAATGGTAAAAGAAAGTTTAAAATAAATTCTTTTAACAAAGTCTTGAACATTGAGTCAGAAGTAGAAATTCCTTACAAAAGAAGAAAAAACAATAAGATGTAATGTCTGGAAACAAAAATTTCCAAAGCATTGTTTGGTGCTCAGATAAATGAAACTGAGAAAAAAATAAATATTTTGGATTTAATAAAAGCATTTCCTATGGATTTTGCACATGGGACAAAGGAACTTGTCCTTGTGAATGATCATGAAATGAAAATTAGTTTAATCTGTGAACTGGATAATATTCCTATTAGCCTTATTTTGAAAAAACCCATACCCTGCTTTACCATTGAATAGGAAGGACATAGAAAAAAATATGTAAATGTTGTTAAACATGAACATTATTGAAAAGGTAGAAACTACACTAAAATATTGTGTGATATCACCAGTTCTTATTTATTATGAGAAAGAATGGAAAAGACTGTGTAGTGGTTATAGAGCATTAAACACATTCACTGTGGATAATATTTACCTCTTGCAAAGATTGCCTCTATACATTCTACCCTGAAAGATGCTAAGTATATAAGCTGCTTAGATGGAAGTAAAGGGTACCATAAAAATCCTTTTGAGAAGATCTTACAAAAATTTTTGTTGATAAAAACTCATATGGGAATTTAAAAATATGCCAGGATGACATTTGGACCAAAAAAATGTTCCTGCAGTATTTCAGAAGCTAATGGACAAGACATTCCATAATGAATTTATTGAAGGATGCTTAATAGCATACATTTATGACATCATAGTGTTCTCTAAAACATATGATGGACACTTAGTCCATTTAAAGAAGCTATTTCAAAAAATGGATGAAATAAAAATGACCCTTTCAAGGAGCAAATTTTAATTTAGTTTTGAGTCTTTAAAGATGCTTGGTCATATTGTATCTGGCTTACAAATATGTGTTCACCAAAACAATGTTTCTGAAATCAAGAATATTGAAATTCCTCAAAATGTTAAGGATTTAAAATCTTTTCTTGGTATGAGTGGTTATTTTAGACAATATATAAAAAACTCCCAATTTATTTCTGCACCCTTGATGACACTAATAACAAAATCAGAATCTTTCATTTGGAATAATCAAAGACAACAGATTTTGATAAGTTAAAAGAATTCCTGATGAGAGCTCCTATATTGGGATTACCAGATTTCTCCTTACCTTTGTCTTGTATACTAATGCAAGTTTTCTTGTTTTGGGTACTGCCTTGCATCAAAAAAAACTCATTGAAAGGAAAAGGTCAGAAGTAGTAATCTGTCATATTTCAAGAACTATAAGAATCAGTGAATTGAAATATGTTGCTACTCAACTTGAATTTTTGACAGTGATATTTCTCTTGAGGAGCTACATAACTACCTTGAGGACCAAAAATTTGAGTTGATAACTGACTGTAGTGCAGTTAAGTCAATCTTGAACATGAAAACTCCTAATATGCACATGCTTAGATAGCAATAGTCTGTACAAGAGAATAGATGGAGGATGTCAATTACACATAGAGCAGGAACAATACACTATAATGTAGATTTGCTATCTAGAGTACCTCTACCTCATAATGATGATAATCTAGCTAATGTTCCTGATACAGAGATAATTAACATTTATGGAATTTATATTGTAAACATTGAGGATGAATTGATGCAATCAACTCTTGATAATTATGCTTTAGAACCTTACTTGATTAAACTCACTACAATTTTAAATGATCCATCTAATGCTTCAATGAGTTCTTTGATAAAAAAATTGCCAAAAAAATACAGAGAAGCATTGGAAAAAGGAAAATTTTCTGTTGAGGATGGTTTTATATATTACAGAAAAAATTAAGTAATGTAATTTTAATTCCCCCTTCAATGAAGGAGTTAATGTTAAGCATATTTCATGATGATATATTGGCTGGTCATTTTGACTTCTATCAAACATTAACCAGAGTAAAAAACACAGCTTTCTGGACTAACTTGTCTGATGATTTTCAGAAATATGTTGGAACATGTGATTCTTTTGAAAAATCTAAAACATTTACAGGAGAAAGAGCTGTTTTGTTACAAAAAATTGAGAAACCAAAGGCTCCATGGGAAATTTTTAACATGGAATTTGTAACTGGATTGCAAGTAGCAGGAAATAAGACTTATAACTCCTTCTGGGTAATTGTGGATAGGTTTACAAAAATTTTTAAATTTATTCCAACCAACAGAGAGATATCTTCTAGGGACTTAGCTTTCTGATGTTGGACACAAATTTCAATTATAGCAGGTTTCCCTAATGCAATAGTATCAGAAAGAGATCCAAAATTTACTTCTGAGTTCTGGAAATCACTTATCAATGCTTCAGGTTGTCAATTAAAACTTCCTACAGCACACCATCCACAAACTTATGGACTGGCATGGAAAATTATACAAAATCTAGAAGATATGATAAGAAGATATTGTGCTTTTGGTCTTGACTTTAAATAGAATGAGGAATTCACACATGATTGGGTAATTCTTATCCCTATTCTAGAATTTTCATACAATAGCATGGTACATTCTGCCACTGGAAAAAAGCCATTTGAGTTATGGTTGGGTTATGTATCTAATACCTCTTCTAAAACTATTCATATATAAACAAGATTGGATATCCATACTGGTACAAAGTCTTTTCTTCAAATGCAACAATTATGCAGAAAGCATGCTTAAGAGTGTATTAATGGCATAAAGACCATAAAGAATGAATGTTAAAAGAGGTTGATTTAGTCCTTATTTCAACTCTAAATTTCAATTTAAATGATAATTTTAAATCAAAATATCCATTAATTGGACCATTTTTAGTAAAAAAGATGGTTGGTAACAATGCTGTTGAAGTTATATTATATGCACCATATGATAGAAAACATCCAGTATTCCTTATTTCTTTTATAAAGGCATACCATTCTAATCATAGTAATATATTTCCAAGAAGTTCAGGAAGGCATAAACAGCAGCCTAAAGAAATAGTTGAAAAAGCAGAAATTGAAAAGATGCCTAAAAAGAGACACCTTACTAAAGAAAGAAGAGTTGAGTATCTATTAAGGTTTAAAAATAAATCAAGTGAATTTGACCAGTTGATTCCTAAAATTGAAATCTTTGATCTTAAAAATCTCTTTAAAAAATATAAACCCAAATAATACTGTGAATAAAACATTATATGTGAATAGAAATTTATATAATTTTTATCTATCCACCTCTTCATTAAGAAATATAAAATTAATAAAGATGTCTTAGCACTCTTTTTTTTTGAGTGAGGGAGTTTCAGTCTAGTTATCCCCAGGACTGAGTACATCTTATGTTTAAAATAAAATAAACTTAATTTCATTAAGCTTAAAAGTTAAAAATATGGGTTTTATACTTATATATATTTTTATTATACTATTATATGAACTTATATTAGTTTAAATAGCTTATCCATAGCCCCATAATTCACATTAAGGTGCTAGTGTGGTCATAATATACTTATCTTAAGTGATATTAAGTGTTAGGACCTTAGAAGGAAGACTAATACTAGCACTGATGCTAGCCTGGGATGGGACTGACTATGCTACTAAGCAGTGAGACTAACTAGACTGAATATGTTGGGGTTACAAAAAAGTGAGGCAATACCGACTATTCTAATACAGCAGTGAGACTAAGAAGTAACTGGATTACTATATTAGTTGTCTGATGAGGAGAGCTATGCAGTGCTTTCCCCATATAACCCCCTCATGAAATAATCACTCTTCTGCCTCTTTATAATGCATAGGGCCCATAGCTCTCCTCCTCCTTACCTCTCAACAAAATCCTAGCATTACACCCTCTTTTACCCCTCCTTCTCCCTGAACTCCTTATCAAACTCTTTCACCTTCTCCTTAGAAATTTACAAGTTCACAAATGGCTCCCATGACCTGCGCCCTACTCCATAACCTTTCCAGTGCACCAAATACTGAATTTTTCCCTTGTACACCCATTTAGAAATAAACTTTTCAGTCTAAAAATCCTCTTCATTTTCCATATAGACTTGCACTGTTGGTTCTTCTGGGTGCTCTGGCATTGTATCTTCTTGGCACCTTGTGAGTAATGAAATGTTGAACACTGGGTGCACTTGTTTCATTGAGATGGGTAACTCCAGTTTGTATGGTGAGTCAGATACCTTATTTTTGATCTTAAATGGGCCTACTTTCTTGTGATCTAACTTGGAACTTGGGCACAATGTGGAAAGGAAATGTAAGGCTAGCCAGATCTTGTCACCTACCTCTAACACCCAATATTGATTCTTCCCTTGATCAATGTGGCACTTCGTTGACTTTTGGGATAGCCTAAGAGCTGCTTCTAACTCCTGAAATTTACTCAGTATATTCTGAATTTGCTCTTCAGCTTCTGGAACTTGTAAAGTGGGTGTAGTACCAACTGAGAATGTTGGGTGATATCCATATTTGGAATAAAATGAGGAAATTCCTGTTTCTGCATGTTTCTGGTTGTTGTATGATAGTTTGTCCAATGGTAGTAGCTGCACCCAATCATCTTGCTGATACTTAATGAAGTAGCACAAGTATTTTTCAATTGTTCTGTTAACTATCTCATATTTACCATCAATCTATAGATTACATGCTGTTAAAAGAATGGGCTTAATGTTTAGTTTCCCATTCATTGATTTTAACAACTTAGAGTTAAAATTACTTGCCCAGTTTGATACTATACTGTTGGGTAGTCCATGTAACTTCCAGAAATGCACCACCATTAAGTCTAAAATACCCTCTGATGTAACCTTTGTAGTAGTAGGATTAAAGTGAACCATCTTAGTGCTGCAGTCAACTACTGTGAGGATTGCATTCTTTTCTTGAGACTTGGGTAACTCCACAATTAGATCATGGGAGAACTCTTTCCATTGTTTTTTGGAAATGTTTTGTGGGGCCAGTGGTGTTGTTGTTGGTCTAACCTTGTTTCTCTGGCAAGAGCTACATGCCACTACATAGCACTGGATATATTCCTTCATGGATTTCCAGTAAAAGTTTCAATTCACAAGCTCTGCAGTATTCAGCTTTCCTGTCTGTCCTTCTATTGTGGAATCATCACTTGATTTGATCACTTGTCTCTTGAGCTCTTCATCATTTGGAACCACTATCCTCCCATTCTAATACAGTGCTCCCCCTTCCAGGTGATACTCCTCCAATCTTTTCCTTACCAATACCTCCTTTAATAATAGCGCCTTCAACAGCTCCTGCACTCCTTCATCCTATTCCTGCCCCCTCCTTACCCATTACATAAAATAACCATCTTTTAATTACACCTCTTCTAGGATTACCTCTTCTTTGAGGTCCCCCTCAATAATGTTGCACCAACAGTATGTAGCTGGCCTGGTTCTGGATGCAAGTCAGGATGTTGTGACAGTGGATCAGGTTTGAGGCCTTTCCTCCCTGGTCAAAAAATAACAACAAAATATATTCTACCTAGAATTTCTACCCAGCGTTCTTGAGGGCAAGTCAACATTTTAGTGGTCAGGAAGGTTTCAAAGTTTTTATGATCCATGTAAATAATAGCTTGTATTCTGTGAGGCACTCCTTCCAAATAGTGGTGCCAGGCTCGTACTACTTCAACTAGTGCCAACAATTCCTTATCATATATTTCATAGTTCAATTTGGTGCTTAGAAGTGTTATGACAAATATGCTACCAGGTGCAGAACATTTTCAGCATTGTATTGGGATAATACTGCACCTAGTGCAAAATCTGTGCAGTTGCATTCAAATAAAAATGGCTTCAATGATTCAGGTATTTCAAGAATAAGGGCTGTCACAAATTGTATTTTCAGGTAGTTAAATGCATCTTGTTGGCTACCAGTCCAGATAAACTTGACTTACTTCTTTGTGAGGTTGTGAAATGGTTGGAAAATGTGAGAGTAATTTTCAATAAACTGGAAGTAAAAGTTTGTAAAGCCTAGAAATGACTGGGGCTCCTTTACTGAAGCTGGTGTCAGCCACTCAGGTACTGCCTTAACTTTCTCCTTGTCTATTTGAAACATATTCTTTGATATGATCATACCCAGGTAGGGAATTTCACCTACTGAAAAGACACATTTCTCCAGTTTTAACCATACTTGGGCCTCCCTCAAGTGCTGAAAACAGTTTTTCACATGTATATGGTGTTCCTCCATTGATCTGGAGTAAATCAAGATGTTTTCCAGGTTTATTGCCACATCTATACCTATTCCATCTTTTAAGATGCTGTTGGTGAAGTGTTGGAAGGTGACAGGCCCATTACATGGACCCAACCATTCAAAATGACCAAATTTAGTGCAGAATGCCAGTTTTTGTTCATCACCTTCTTTTACATGTATGTTGTGGTAACCTTCCCTAAGATCTAGAGACATGAAGATCTCTGCACCTGGAAGACTATCAATTAGCTCACTATTTTATAGAGGGGATATCTGTTCTTTACTGTCAGCGCATTTAAACTTCTGAAATGCAAACAAGGTCTTAATCACCCATCCTTTTTTCCTGCAAATATAACAGGGAAGCCCAGGGATATTTTCATTCTCTAATAAAACTATTTTTTAGATTTTCATCAATCTAATCCTTTAGAACTTTTGACTCCAAGATTGATAATGGGATTATTTGGCTGAATTGAGGTGTTTCACCTGGGATCAGATCAATGGTGAAGTGGTATGGTTGATGAGGTTGCAGGGTCTTGACTTCTCCATCTTCAAACAGTGGTAAAAATTCCCAATAAGCTTCAGGGAACATTTCATTAAGGCTTTTTTTTGGCTTTGAGGACTTGGCCTTTGCTGAAATCTTGGTGGATATATTCCATGCTGTTGCATTGTGTTCCAGTTCCTCCTCTTCTTCCAGCGCCTCTCCATGTCCTGAAACTTAGCATAAAATAAATTGGAAGTTCTTGTGGAAAGACTACTGATGATAAAAAAACACCAGGAGACTTTCTGGGTGGGGCCAAGGGTCAAAATTCTTTCTCTATGCTATCCATATTTCCCTCTTCTGAATTCTCCTCCTTTTGGCACCTTTTATCTCCCCTCTGGCCCTCCCCAGTGCTCTCCATCGGTGACCAATCCCCAGCCTGATGCATAGAATCAAGAGAAAGCATCAGTTCTGGCCAAAAGCCAATTTATGATAACAAAACATCAGAAGACTTTCTAAGATGAGCCCCTGACCCCTGAAAGGGACAGGGAGCCAATAATTTAGTGCCAGCATCCCATTTTCCATCCCATCTGAACCTTCTTTTCCTTCCAGTCAATGTGTGGGCTATACTGGTCCATCCATGTCATCCCCAGTTCCTTTTCATACTGGTCCTTCAAGTTTGTTGCATATTCCTTGCATTGAGACTCCCTTCCATCACACCAGAATCTGCAAAAAATCTTCTCTCTTACTTCTCCTCCCCCACTTGTGAATCTGTAAAACATAATTACATTCCTGGGGTGGTCCAAATTTTCTTTTTTATTATATTTCTATGTAAAAACTTGTTAGAAATATAAAAGTCTGTAGCCCCACAGTCCAGTAGGGCTAGAAAATTTGTTTTGGCATTAAAGTTCATTAAAGGAAAGTTTAGTATAATTCAATCATTATTTACTTCAAGTGGCTTACACACTGAAAATGCTTCTACTAAGTCCCCCTTATCATTTCCCTCTAATCTGCTTGGGTAGGGAACAACCTTCACTCCTGAGAAATTTCATTTACCTGTTCCTTTCCTGCGCTATCCCCCACCTCAATAACCCTTATTTTTCCTCCACAGTCCCTTTCCAGATGAACATCATGCCCACATTGTAAGTACAGCCCTCTGCTAATACACCATTGGTATCCCTTGTCAGATAGATTTTTTCTTCCACTAGATCCATGTGCATTTACTGAATTAATGTCCATAGCTTTTGGGTCCCTGGAGCTGGCCCCACTTATTGAGGCATAGTTTCACTACTCCAACAATCCATCTGCTGATGCGTAAACTTGTTATAAATTTGGATGGCCAGCTCTATGAGCACTTGGAGGGAGGCTGGAGAAGGGTGACTGATTAGGGTGTTCCTAATTTTTTGCAAGAGACCATTTCTGTAGTGAAACTTGAGTGCCCCTTCTCCCCATGTTGTGACATAGCTGGAGTGGCCCCAGAACTCTTACACATACTTGGCCACTGAATGTTTTTGGTTTAAGTGGTTTAACACATTATCCAAGGTTGTGGCCATTTCAGGGTCACCAAAAGCAAACTCAAATACTGCCATGAACTGGAGGAACATTGTTGCTGACTGAGTGTTTTTAAGGAGCTCCTTGGTGTATGGCCTTGCCCAGAACACTGCCTCATCTTTGAGATACAATATTGCAAACCCAATTTTTGCTCACTTGTCTGGAAACAGATATATGTTGAGCAGGACATAGAGGTTTATCTCTTATGCATACTGATCTGTTTGGAGACCTCATTTTCCATCAAATATTTCTTGGACTTAAATCTTTGGGCCTTTGAAAATTGGCACTGTTGTTGTAGGCAGTGCTTGTGCCTTGGCTTCCGCAGCATCCCGCTCTGCTTTGGTGAGTCAGTGTTATGAGGGCCTTTCCTACACTATAAATTCCACGAGTCTGGTGGTTTGTTCTTGCATTGCATAAAGGGTTGCTGCATAAGGTTAACTTGAGGGGTTTATTGTTCTTCAGTAGTGGAAAAACTAAGATCGGACAAAATGTCAGGACCTAAGAAGGAAGACTACTACTAGTGCTGAGGCTAGCCTGTGACGGGGATGGCTATACTACTAAGTAGTGAGACTAACTAGAATGACTATGTTGGGGTTACCAACAGTGAAGCAGGATGTCACCGGACGACCTACGCACAAGGTCGAGGATGTTCCTGAAAGTGAGATGAGGGATTTAGAAACTTCTTCGAAGCACAGAGGAATGATTTGAGGAAGTGATTCGAAGGTCACTCGATGTAAGAGCTACAGGTTTGAGGTATGTTCGAGAAGAATTATAAGATAGTTTCAAAGGTAATAGGAATTCTTAAGATCTCACAAAGGGTTTAAAACTCAATTATCAAAGATTTAGGATTTAGAAATAATTATTGAGAAAATAAAAGAAAGATACAATAACAATGATTTTACTTAAAGATTTTACCACTATTAAATGTAAATACGTTTTATAATTTAATTCTAAGGAATATCGAACCAAATACCCAACCCTTTTATATCCTTTATTCCTCCTCGCATTGACCTTCCTCTCATCACACCATTCCCATACCATTGACCATTACTAACATACACTTAGACCCTCTTTGCTAATATCCGTCCATGCTCAATTTACCCCTTTTAATTAATTAACAAACATTTAATGAAGACTACTAATGTACTATTACGTTTATCATATAGTGCTGTGCGTCGCTTATTGAAAATGAGACTAAGGCACACTATTGAGAGATTGACTAATTTAGATTTAGAGTTTAGGCTAGCGCAGTTGAACAGTAAGTGCACAAAGGGGAATCGCAGTTGCTATGGAGAATTTCTTTCTGCGCTTCGAGTATAGATTTAGAACTCGATATTATTGATTTAATGAGCTGCTTTTGCCTCGAGTGTCACATGGCGCGTGACAGATGCCCGGGTATAAGAATCGCGAGCTCCGTTGAGCTTGAGCCATCTTCTCACACTAGTTCCCCTTCCTCTATATATTTTTTTTTCTTATTTATTAATTTACCTATTATAATGAATTGTCCTACTCCAACACCTACGCCTCCACACCCTAAAGCAGATGGGGGAATGGTTACGCGGCAGTTTTCCCAGGCTTGCACGGCTTGTGAAGCTATGGAATACTTCTGTGTCGAAAGTACGGCGACTCGAGGCCCTTGCCAGAAATGCGAGTTTTTCCGTTGGCAACGAGTGGCGTGCAATGCGTTGACGAAGAACGCGGAGATTGAACAACGATTCACCAAGACCAAGTTTTGGGTGATCCCTAAAACAAAAGAGGTGGTCGAAGACATTTGGGATGTCTCGGTTGGAGACGATCAATCGGTGGGGGAGAATGATAAGGAGC
The DNA here is from genome assembly GCA_030280995.1 of Hemileia vastatrix. Classification (NCBI taxonomy): domain Eukaryota; kingdom Fungi; phylum Basidiomycota; class Pucciniomycetes; order Pucciniales; family Zaghouaniaceae; genus Hemileia; species Hemileia vastatrix. The sequence goes on along the minus strand of JASXTE010000004.1, from coordinate 14,411,600 downwards.
TTAACAATGAGATCACAACCTGGGTAACCCAGGCCACGAGTTCGAAACGGGGTGTCAAAGAAGAGGTCAACGAATTGGTGGAGGAAGATGAGGATGAAGTCCCTGTTCCAGGGCGGACACCCTAGAAACGACGGGTGGTCATTGAAGATGACAAGGAGGAAAGAGAAGCAGAGGTAGAGGTGGCTCCAAGGTTGTTCTTAGAACCTGACCCCATCTTCGAAGTAAGTTTTAGTTGTTGTTTTTTAGGGATGAGGTTACTGATGAGTTTTTTGTTTAGACATCGAATACCATTGAAGACCCAATTGGGGAACCTGCGTCGCTTTTACCAACTGAGGCAAACCCTCCGGTCATGGTGTGGTAGCCTAAAGTCTAGTACGGCACCTAAGTACGTAAATGGAGTTATTACGGCGTGCAAGATTGGTGTTATTATTTTTTATAAAAGGGTTTTATTTAATTTATTGGAGTTTTAAATACGAAGAAATTGGTCACGAGCAAATGCCTACACGAAAACAATTTATTTTACGGAGAAAACTTATTTTTACGGTCTGAAAAATTTATAAGTATTAATTCGAGTCACTCAAGAACCTTGGGAAATTTTCCCAGAATTTTTTACTATTTTTCTTATATTTTTAAATGAATTTTAAAGTTTTATAGGAATATTTACGTTTTCAAAAATAACTTACCTTTGATGAATTTTCACGGGGTAATTAGAGCTGCGCAGACTACGAAATTTAGTTTGGTATGTAAAGGGGAAGTAGCTCTATTATGTGTAATTTTTCTAGATTTTTTATTATGGTTTTAAGGTTCTAAATTGAGTCCGGAAGTCCGGACGGACTCCGTTTCGACTCTGTACGGACTCCGTACGGACACCGCTTTGACTCCGTACGGACTCCGGATTGACTCTGGAAGAGCTCTGGAGGGGAAAACTTAGGCACGTGACTAGGAATACTTAAGCGCTTCTCAAACTCGAAATTGAGAGGGGGGACAGATCATACAGCTTAATCATTAACTACCACGGTCTCATTTTTTATTACTCAACAAATTAAATAAATTTGTAATACCCTTATAACTTTATATTTTATATATAACATTTTTAGAAATACTACTCAACAATTTAAATCACACTTCATACAGGGTATCTTTAGAAAGGTCTTCATCGCTGGGACTTGATTATTGCTGTCTCATAAAAATTCAAATTATTATAAAAACATAAAAGTCAATCTTTTCAGATCTTTCACTGGTAAACCTTAATTGTTGTTATCAGTATTTCTTTATCAACAGCCACGATCATTTAATCTCAATAAGCGTTAATTATTTTAGAGTTTCATTATTTTTATCAATCAGATCTAAGTAGATTGGTTAGCTTAGTGATTTAGAACACCTACTTTGTTATTTTTATTGGAAGGACGGGGTTTTCAGCTAAATCCATATATCTCCTCCGGATTCTGCTTACAGCAAGGCAACTGTAAGAGTTTACCTTACCATAGTTGGCGCCCAACGTGGGGTTCGATTTCTCTAGCTTTCTTTAAAGACTTACTCGGATCAAGAACGTTCTTAGCCTGCAAGAGGCTTATTTTCTGGAACTCTAATTGGATTTTTGTTATTGGCCTGCAAGAGGCTTGTTATTTTATCGATTGTTAACGCTTTTCATTACTTATTGGGATGTCTTCTTCTGCTGTTGCTTCTGGATCTTCTAACCCTCTTACTCCCTCAGTTAGAATTGTTTCTTGGGATGGCCCAAAGTTTGATGGGGAGGAGGTTAAATGGTTCATTAGCAGGTATGAAGCTGCTGCTTCTGTTGATGGTGCTTCTCATGTGGATATGGTGAAGCAAGTTAGATTTTTTATTGCCGATAGGGAGGTGGAAAAAGAGGTTATTGCTATGCAGGCATTCAAGGACAAGGATTGGGTTAAGCTTTCTAAAGCTATGGTTGATAGATGGGGTGTTAGGTTTACTATGATGGACCTCAATAAAATTGTTGGAGACTGGCAAGCAAAAGGTGGTGTTTCTTCTATGGCTGACTTCAAAAAGCTCTGTGTTCAGTTTGATGAAGTGGTGGAATATCTCATACTGGTGGACAAGTTAGTGCATGAGAACCAAGCAAAAGATTTGTTTTGGTCAGCATGCAGCAGGGATATTCGTATGGACGTCTTGAAGGATCTTTCAAGAAAAGATTTGATGAAGGAACTGCCTAATGGTGAGCAGAAACTGCCGGCTCTGGAGGTAATCAAAGAGAACATTCAGGCCCATCTAAAGTTATTGGCGTTGGACAAATATCAAGAGTCATGCACTCAATATGTTAGCAAGGTTAGTGAAGTTTTGGCCGAAAATAACGATATTATGGTCAAAGCCCAGGAGGCCAAGAAGGCTCAAATGGGATTACCTGCTGCTAAAGTTGAGGGTAATGTAGATAATAAGATGGTCGATCACTTGGCCGATTTAACGAAACAATTAAAAATATTTGTTCAAGAAACTCAGAAGGCCAATAAGGCCCCAATCGCTTCTTCGTCGACGTCGACTTCTTATCAGTCCAGAGGTTATGAACGTCGAAATTATAATGGCAATAATAATGGTAACCGCTTCCCAGGCAATGGGAGAAATGGTGGTAATGGTGGTAATGGATATAGAGGTGGCTACGATGAGCCAAAGGTGTGCTCCTATTGCAATAGGAGGGGTCACAGAGCAACAGTTTGTTTTGCTCTTGATAAGGATATGGATGCTGGGCGAGTTTTATTTGATGGTAAAGTTTATAAATTTCCCGATGGTTCGTTCATCAAGCCCAGTGATGGACAGTCTCCTTCTGATTTGGTCAGAAGAAGTTTAACGGCTGAAAGGAGAGCCAGATTTGAAGAGGTGACAGATGAAGATGTTAATGCCAAGAGTGGCAAAAATGGTAATGGAAATGGTGGTAAAGCTGACAAGGGCAAGGAGAAAGAGGTCAGTAAAGCCACATTTTCTACTTCTTTTGGTGGTTTAGAGCTAGCGACGGTTGCCCAGGTGGAGGGTAGCTGTATGGCTGGCGAATACGATGTTAATGCTGCTAGAAGAGCAGCCGCTACTAAGGCGAAAAGTAGCATTCAGAGCCAATTGAGGGCTAATCCTGGCAAGGACAATAACAAAGTGAACCCTTACTCTAAGGACAAGAATTCTAGTGCTCAAACTGCCGCCAACAAATTGAACCCTTACTCTAAGGACGAATTATATAAAATGCAGAAGGGGATTGCTGATATGGGGCCCCCTAGTTATAGCAAGTTTGATTTAAATGGTGAGCCTATGCCAGAGGATGATTCGGATTCTGAGGAGGACGTACCGTTGGCGTCTCTACCCAGACCAAGTTTTAGCGGTCCCATCCCAATGGAGGGAGTAAGAAGGACTAGCGATGGATCAGGACTAGTGCAAGAAGCTGGTGACGGAGTTAGGGTTATAGAAAGTGAAGATGTTATAATGGGGGGTGAAGATGGCTCGGTTGGACCTCAAGAGGTACCCAGGGCCAAGGTTGTTAAATCAAAGGTCCAGTATGAGTGGCCAGTAGTTTATGGTCAAGCTAATGCGATGGACGCAGTTTTGAATAGGGTGAATCAACTTCAGATTCCCTTATCTTTAGGGGAGTTATTTACGATTAGTCCGGCGCTTGCTGAAAAGCAAAAGAAGCATTTGACGAGGCGCCGGGTTTCCACTGGAGAGGTGGAATATATTTGTGAAAATGCTGAAAAGTTTGGGGAAGATGTAGATATGCATTTTTCCGCTCCCCTGGGTTACCTGGTGGTAACTCTTAATGGTAAAGAAGTAAAGGCCTTGGTCGATTCAGGGTCTCAAATTAATTTAATTTCATTGGAGCAAGCGACGAGTATAGGCTTGTCAATTAAAAGTGGAACTGGGGGAAACCTCAGAGGTATTGGAGGGCATGCAACAGAGCTGATGGGTACTGCTGAGCATGTCAGGTTAGGCATTGGTGGATCTGTTGGTAAGGTTCACTTTTATGTGGCCAGAGGAGCTGTCAAAACTGTTCTTGGTGGTCCTTTTTTGATGGATTTTGAGGCCAGGATAGGGTATCAAGCTGGCATGGGGATTAGTTTGGAGATCACTGGTGAAGATATGCGGAGGTTACATATGCGGTTAGCGCCTCCTGGAGATGAAGGTTGGGAAACACGGCCAGGGATTACTACTCTGTGCCAGTGTTGTGTTTGCACCAAGAAGCGGCATATTAAACGGACAGCTTCTGGTGAATTATGTTTGTTGTAAAGGGATGGATGCCCTCATTTTTTGGGGTAGCAGGGGCTGATCTCTCTAATGTTGTAATCTCTCCTCAGGATGAGATCCCGGATTGCAATAGGTCAGCTCACTTGGAGATAATTCAAGTGGATTCTCAATTATTTTCTGTTAATATTACTTTGGAGTGTAAATACGTTTTGGACTTTTCTATATGTTTATTGGATTTACCCGGTTTTTCTATTAAATTTAAAAACGGTGAAAAAGGCAAAATGGGCCAAATTAGGTTGGATAAAAATTGGAAGGGTATGTTTATGGGCCTCCAGCAAGAGGTTAAACTGCAATTATCTCCTTCTATTACGGACCTCCAGCAAGAGGGTAAACTGCAAATATCACATCAAAATCCAATAAAAAATCTCAGTATAATTAAAACCCAAAAAAATAATTTTTGTGAAAATTCAATTCCGGTCCTCCAGCAAGAGGGTAAACTGCCAACTTTCTTTACGGGTGATTTAATGTTGTATAAGGGAAGCAAAGGTGTTGGAAAATCTGTTTATAAATTAGACGAGGGAAAGGAGAAAAGGGTAAAATTTAAAAATGAAATAAAATATTTTTCTAATTTTTCTTATTCCAATTCTGACGATGAAGAAGATTCATTTGATGAAAGTTTTAATGGCGATGTTTTACCTCAAGTTTATTTAGATGTGGACGCAGCTAAATATAAGAAAGTAGCAAATAAAGTTCGACCTATTAATGAACCGCTACCTGCTGAATTAAATCCACCCTTGAGAAGACCAAGGTTATCAAGAGATCCTTATGAAAGTCCCTTGGTAAAGAATCCGCCTGAATTTTCTGAGACGTCAAGAATCACTTTTGAGAGACTGGGTGTTGTTAATTTTGGACCTGATGGTTGGTTGTCTGGAGAAGAGAAGATGTTGTTGTTGGATGTGATGGTCAAGCGAGAGAAGGCCATTGCTTTTGTAGAAGAGGAGAGGGGTGTGTTGAAGCATTCCTATGGGGAGCCTTACAAGATTCCTGTGGTATGTCATGAACCGTGGCAGCAGAAACCGATTCCTATTCCAGCTGCATTGAAAGAAGCTTATATCGAAGTTGTCAGAGAACGGATACGCACTGGACTGTATGAGCAATCAACGTCAAGTTATTCTAGTCCGGTATTTTGTATCAAGAAACCGAATGGAAAGCTTAGAGTTGTTCATGATCTTAGGGAATTAAATAGGGTTACAATAAAGGATGCTGGGATACCGCCTAGTGCTGAGGAGTTTGTTGAAGCATTTGCAGGGAGAGTGTGCTATAGTTTGGGAGATATTATGGGTGGATATGATGAGAGAGAGTTAAATCCGGACTCAAGGCCTCTCACTACATTCGATATGCCACTTGGATGTTTACAGTTAACAAGATTACCTCAAGGAGAAACAAATTCGGTTGCAGTTTATCAAGCTCAGATGGCTTGGATCCTTCAAGATGAAATTCCACAATATGCTGGAATCTTTATAGATGATGGAGGAATTAAGGGACCAACAACCGACAATGATAACCAGGTGTTGGAAGAGAATCCCGGGATACGCAAATTCATTTGGGAGTTTGCAATTATTTTAGAAAGAATCTTGTTTCAAATTGAAGAGGCTGGTTTAACTATTTCAGGTTCAAAATTTTCATGTTGTGTGCCAGCCTTAGAAATATTAGGCCATGTGGTATGTAGAGAGGGTAGGATTATGTCCAAGAAGAAAGTTAACAAAATTCAGTCCTGGCCAAGACCCAAGAATACGACCGAAGTTAGAGGGTTTTTAGGCGTTTGCGTATATGTTAGAATGTTTATCAAGGACTTTTCTTCATTGGCAGCTCCATTGAGACGGTTAACGAGAAAGGATGCAGACTGGGAGTGGGATGAAGAGTGTGAAAAGGCGTTTGTGAAGTTGAAGGAGGTTGTGGGGAAGGATTTAGTCCTGCACAAGTTGGATTATGGAAAAGATGCTGGTAGAATTTAATTAGCAGTTGATTCAAGTCAGGTGGCAGCTGGGGCGGTTTTGTCTCAGATGGATAAAGCTGGTTACATCAGGCCAGTTAGGTATGAATCTGTAGTATTTACTGAGGCCGAATCAAGATATTCTCAACCAAAATTGGAATTATGTGGTGTGGCAAAAATACTGAAGAAACTTCAGCATATTTGGTGGGGGCAACATTTTGAGTTGCAAGTGGATGCGAAATCGTTAATCCAGATGATTAATTCCCCAAGTTTACCGAACACACCCATGACAAGATGGGTAGCTTTTATTTAACATTTTTCGTTTGATTTAGTTCATAAGCCTGGCAAAACTTTTACTATGCCAGATGGTTTATCAAGGAGACCACCCACTGAAGAAGATTCAGACTCAGAAGAGTTCGATGAAGATATACCTATTATCAAAGCCAGCACTAAAGGAGCTGAAGATTTTCCATACCTCCCCCATGAGGTTAAACTGGCAGGACTATTGTGTTTAGATTATGATGATGATGACCTCCACCAAGAGGATAAACTGGAAAATAGTTTTTATGTTAATAAAGGTGTTGGAAAAGGTGTAGATAAATTCGGCAGAGAGGAGGTAGAAGAAGATGTGGTGTATGTAGAGGAAGATGGATTGGTAGTGTGGGATAGTAGTAAATTAAGGAATGGTGTATATGTTGGAGAATTTTAGAATTTAAATAAAAAGGTGGATAAAGAAAAAGAGGTATTTTCAAATACGGTTTTCGAAGGATCCAAAGGTTCAGAAGAAAAACGTCGACATAGCTCGATTAAAGATTTATTTAGGGGTCAACGATTATTGGCTCATTCATGTGCAGGTGATATTGGTGATAGAGAAGTCCCTATTGATGTTATATTAATCGATTTTCAAGATGAAGTCTGGGGTCAGACTGGTTTTTATTTTTTGTTAGTCAAATATTTGTTGACTTTAGAGAGGCCAGAAGGTTGTGAAGACGATGAATGGGTGGCTATCAAGAGGAAGTCATCTACGTTTTACCTATCTGGTCGACGTTTAATGAGGAGGAGGTATCCAAATCCTCAAGTAGTTATAACTCAACAGAAGGGGCAAGAATTAGTTTTGAAATCACTGCATGAAGATCTCGGGCATAGAGGCGTTGGAGAAACGTTTAGAAGAATTTCTGATTGATTTTGGTGGCCTGGCATGAAGATGGCTGTTAAACAGTGGGTTCAGTCATGCGAAGAATGTCAAAGACGAAGTTATTTAAGGCCAAAAGAACCTGGACGCACGACCGGTGAATATACGCTCTTTGGAAGAGTTAGTTTAGATGCCGTTCATATAAAAGAGGGACGGTATAAATATTTAATTGTGGCCAGAGATGATTTATCTGGTTCGGTAGAGGCAGCACCTCTTATTAATTTAACTGCCAAAAATGTGGCAGAATTTTTTTTGAATAATTGGGTATATAGGTATGGGGTGATGAAGTTGGTAACGGTAGATGGAGGTCCTGAATTTGGGACAGAGTTTAAAGAGGCCGTATTGAAAGTTGGATCAAAGGTTAGGGTAGCAACCCCATATTATCCTGAAGCTGAAGGCATGGTTGAAAGAGGGCATCAAGTTATTAAGGATGCTTTAGTTAAAATGTGTGGGACAAGTGCCAAAAAGTGGAGGCACTATTTACCTTTAGTTTTATTTGCTGATCGAATCACTGCCAAAAGGACGACCGGATTTTCACCTTATGAACTTGTTTTTGGACAGAAAGCAGTTTTACCAGTTGATTTAGAAGCTGAATCATATCTTGGAGTTGACTGGGACATGGTCAAAACTACTGAAGAATTATTGTGTGCAAGAATGATGCAGCTAGAAAAGAAAGATGAATATTTAGAAAAGGCATATTCGCGGATGATGAAGATCCGAAATCAATCAGTTAGATATTGGGATGAGCGGTTGGCACATCGATTAAGGAAACCTTTGAACCCGGGAGATATGGTCCTGGTGTATAATAGGAGTTTGGAAAGTCAGTGGGGAAAAATGTTTGCAGATAGGTGGAATGGACCGTATAAAATCAAGGAGCAAGTTTCCGGCGGTTCATATGTGCTAGAAGAGTTGGATGGAGTTGTATTGAAGAAGAGGGTAGTGGCCGATCAAGTGAAACGGTTCTATCCTAGAGGCACCAGGAGTGCCAAAGTCTTCCTCCGCAATGAGGATAAACTATGACATTTATGAAATTATATGGACGAACTCCGAAATGAGGATAAACTACAATTTTAATGACTTTTATGAAATTTATACCTCCGCAACGAGGATAAACTATCTTCTTATTTTTATAAAAAAATACTTTACTATCGTTACACTGTATATGGTCGACGAAACTATGATGAAACTTAACGAAATTCAAGAAGACCTTCTTTGAAATTTTCAAAAACTTAAAATACTTAAAATATGGGTGAAGATAGTGTTGGAAAATTTTAAAATTTATTGGAAGAAGTTTTCACAGGGGAACCTTCTTAATTAAATATTGGCAAGTGTGGGGGTAATTGATGGGCTGGCTGCTCTATACACAATTACCCCATAATGTTCGTTTCCAAAATTTTCCCTGTTTCTAGTTGAATCCTGGCTTTGTCTTTTAATTTTAGGAAGTCCACTAAGACTATAAACTGGAACGAATCAAGAGACACCGCTCTCAACGCCGGATTCAAGATTTTTTTTATTTTATTTTGTTTTTGATTTTTTATGTTAGATTGTGATTTCTTTTCTTTAATATAAATTATGAATTAATGTAAAGGTGATGCTCACTGGTGGTCTCTAATCATTTTTATAAATTGGAGGGAGCCCACCCAGTGATCATCATTATAAAAATTATCTTCTAAAAACTTTCATTTATTTTCTTTTCTTTTCAATTTCTCAAAATTGTGTAACCACATAAAGTTGCACTTGGATGTGGGTATGATGTCGAGGGTACGGCTCATCAAATGGCCGGGGGGCATCTTTTAAAATTTTATTTTAAAATTTTTTTTTTTTAGTACTTTTTTTATCTTTCTTTTCACATTCATTTATCTTTCTTTAAAATTAAATTTTAACTTTTATTTCAAAACTATCTTTTCTAAAATCTTTTATTTTAAATTTAAAAAAAAAAAAAAATTAAAATTAAAAAAAAAATAAAATAAATAAATAAAATAAAATAAATTATAATAAAATAAAAATAAATAAATAAAAAAAAATAATAATAATAATAAAAAAAAAAAATTAAAATTAAAATTAAAATTTATTAATTAAATCAAAATCATTATTATATTTCTTAGTTTTATTTTTTTAGTTTTCATTCTTTTTAGTTTTATTCATTTAGTTTAGACAGGAAACAGGGTCTAGGAGAACTCAATACCAATGGGATTTTACTTCAAGACATCTGTTAGTCCTCCAAGACTTTAAACTGGCTACTGTTCAAGACTTTCCTTAAGGATTTTTTTTATACGTATTTTGGATCTGTTAGTCCTCCAAGACTTTAAACTGGCTATTTTTCAAGACTTTCATTAAGGATAATTTTCTTTATCTTGACATCTGTTAGTCCTCCAAGACTTTAAACTGGCTACTGTTCAAGACGTTCTTTAAGGTTTTTTATACATATTTTGGATCTGTTAGTCCTCCAAGACTTTAAACTGGCTACTGTTCAAAACGTTCTTTAAGGTTTTTTTTTACACGTATTTTGGATCTGTTAGTCCTCCAAGACTTTAAACTGGCTACTGTTCAAGACGTTCTTTAAGGTTTTTTATACATATTTTGGATCTTTTAGTCCTCCAAGACTTTAAACTGGCTACTGTTCAAGACGTTCTTTAAGGTTTTTTATACATATTTTGGATCTTTTAGTCCTCCAAGACTTTAAACTGGCTACTGTTCAAGACTTTCCTTAAGGATTTTTTTTATACGTATTTTGGATCTGTTAGTCCTCCAAGACTTTAAACTGGCTATTTTTCAAGACTTTCCTTAAGGATAATTTTCTTTATCTTGATGACTGTTAAACTTCCAAGACTTTAAACTGGCTACTGTTCAAGACGTTCTTTAAGGTTTTTATACATATTTTGGATCTGTTAGTCCTCCAAGACTTTAAACTGGCTACTATTCAAGACTTTCCTTAAGGGTTTTATACGAATTTTGGAGCTGTTAGTCCTGCAAGACTTTAAACTGGCTAATTTTCAAGACTCTCATTAAAGATTTTATATTGGAGCTGTTAGTCCTTCAAAACTTTAAACTGAATTTGAAGGATGTTCAAGATTTTATGGATATTTTTGGAGACGGATTTTTTTTATTTTTTTTATCAAACAAATGTTAGGTCCACCAAGACCTTAAACTGGAGTGTTTTCAAATGTTAGGTCCACCAAGACCTTAAACTGGACTGTTATCAAGCTGTTGGGTCCACCATGACCTTAAACTGGATTTCTTATCAATTAAATGTTTGGTCCACCATGACTTTAAACTGGTAGTTCATTCATTGTTTAGTCCACTATGACTTTAAACTGGAAAATTAATATCTGCAGGATAATTCAACATTCATTGGACCACTATGGCCTTATACTGGATTACTTGTCGATCAAATGTTTGGTCCACTATGACATTAAACTGGATTATCAAATTTATTCAATCTTTGGTCAAGCCTAGGCCTTACTTAGGAATATATAAAGATATTTATGCACTTAAACGATCTTTGGTCCACCAAGACCATAAACTGGAAATCAATTATATGTTTGGTCCACCAAGACTTTAAACTGGAATGTCAATCTTGTTTGGATAACTCAATTCAATCTTTTAATTTATCACTGTCCACTAAGACTCTAAACTGGTTATTCAATTATTTCTGGAATTGGGTGCTGAAAGCTTTAGGAGGTTAAAACTTTAGGTGGTGATGATGCTAAAGAAAGCATAATGGTTAATTAGGTGAAATTTGTGGCGCTTTAACATGGTTTAAAGTTAAAATTATTATTGGAAGCCTGGCAAAAGTATTTTATGGGTTTGCTGAATAGCAAAGTTTGAAAATTGTGATGAAGGAATCAGAAGTTAGGATGGTAGTTGGATTTTGGGGAATGATTTTTTTTAGTGCCTCATAGTTAGGCCATTTTTTTTTTTGGTGTGAAGCTTGGAGGACCTTATGGCGAGATTGGAATCATAGAATTTGGCTCAGTTGGGGGCCCTATGAGGTTGGAATCAGGAGTATTCGGCTCATAGGAAGATCCACTCTCTCAATGCTGTGACAAAAAGGAAGACTGGTATATGGGATTCTGAAGGGATTCAAACCTTGCTCTCAGTAGTGGAATCATCACAAGATTTATTTTATTTTATTTTATGTTATATCAAGCCAGAGAAGAAAGAAAACATCATTTATGTTGAAAGTTTAAGAAGACCAAGCAAAAACAAAATTTTATCAAGTTATACTGTTAGAAAAGATAATTTCTTTGAAATTGTTCAACATCATTATCAAAGCTTTGCATTAAAATTCTTCTTTTCATGAGGTCTTCAAGGTTATTAGCTGGAGTTTCTTGAAAATAGGCCAGCATTTTTCGTTTCAACTCATTAGTAAAGTCAAGAAAAAGATAGCGATGAAAATTTGGGTAATGATTGATATAGTCCGTCTTCACTCTACCAACATCATCAGTGTTGGTTATTTCGACAGCTAGAAGCTCAAATATGTTATTAAGTCATAGGTTTAGTCAATTTTGATTAAAAGTTTTTTTTAGTAAGATAAATAGGGTCTTACATTTAGAGCCAGGAAACATAGTCTCAGCAAAGTTAGTTGGGGGTACTGGCGTTATAGGATTAGGATCTTGTGAAGGCAAAATTAGGCCGGGATCCGTTGATGAAGATTGAACTTTTGAAGCTGTTTTTGATCTTATTCGTTTTAAGAAGACAGGAATTTTGGATCGCTTTTTAGAAGTTGAGGGATCAGGGAGAGCTGCTGGTCCTAAATATACGTTTGTTTTAGAAGGAACTATTGGCCGGTTGCATTTGACTTTTTTCACACGGCATAAGTCGCAAGCTGTTCTGCCAGGAAGATTAGGGTTGGACATTAAACAAGGTACCTGGTATCGAGCGCAGAGTTCACATGGAGCGATAAGTTCTTTGGAAGACATATTGATGAAGATGAATTTTATAGTTGATTAAAGAAGATGGTGGTTGAAGGTTAAAGATGAATATTGTGTTCAACCACTTATGCAAAGTTTTAAGAATGGGGACATTCTCGATTGGAGGGAGGATGTGTTAGCCTAAAGTCTAGTATGGCACCTAAGTATGTAAATGGAGTTATTACGGCGTGCAAGATTGGCGTTATTATTTTTTATAAAAGGGTTTTATTTAATTTATTGGAGTTTTAAATACGAAGAAATTGGTCACGAGCAAATGCCTACACGAAAACAATTTATTTTACGGAGAAAACTTACTTTTACGGTCTGAAAAATTTATAAGTATTAATTCGAGTCACTCAAGAACCTTGGGAAATTTTCCCAGAATTTTTTACTATTTTTATTATATTTTAAAATGAATTTTAAAGTTTTATAGGAATATTTACGTTTTCAAAAATTACTTAACTTTGATGAATTTTCACGGGGTAATTAGAGCTGCGCAGACTACGAAATTTAGTTTGGGATGTAAAGGGGAAGTAGCTCTATTATGTGTAATTTTTCTAGATTTTTTATTATGGTTTTAAGGTTCTAAATTGAGTCCGGAAGTCCGGACGGACTCCGTACTGACTCCGTTTCGACTCCGTACGGACTCCGGATTGACTCTGGAAGAGCTCTGGAGGGGAAAACTTAGGCACGTGACTAGGAATACTTAAGCGCTTCTCAAACTCAAAATTGAGAGGGGGGGGACAGATCATACAGCTTAATCATTAACTACCACGGTCTCATTTTTTATTACTCAACAAATTAAATAAATTTGTAATACCCTTATAACTTTATATTTTACATATAACATTTTTAGAAATACTACTCAACAATTTAAATCACACTTCATACAGGGTATCTTTAGAAAGGTCTTCATCGCTGGGACTTGATTATTGCTGTCTCATAAAAATTCAAATTATTATAAAAACATAAAAGTCAATCTTTTCAGATCTTTCACTGGTACACCTTAATTGTTGTTATCAGTATTTCTTTATCAACAGCCACGATCATTTAATCTCAATAAGCGTTAATTATTTTAGAGTTTCATTATTTTTATCAATCAGATCTAAGTAGATTGGTTAGCTTAGTGATTTAGAACACCTACTTTGTTATTTTTATTGGAAGGACGGGGTTTTCAGCTAAATCCATATATCTCCTCCGGATTCTGCTTACAGCAAGGCGACTGTAAGAGTTTACCTTACCATAATGGGTGGAATCGAAGAACCTGAGGAAATGCTGGAACAGGTGTGGTCGAAGAAACCTCGTCAGGATCAACGAGTTAGGTTCGCAGAAGAGTTGTGTGATGAGGTCAATACAATTATCGACGCTGCTTCCTTCAACGTGGCAGAGGAACTCTTGGAGATTGGAGAGGTGGTTCCGGTAGGAGAGGAGGAGGTATTTGAGAAATGCAGGAAGGAGATAAGGGTAATTTTGGAGAAGATGAAAAGATTGGTTCGAGAAAAATTAAAAGAGAAAAATTTGAAATGAAAAAGGAGAGATGTAAAGAAGTAGAAAAGTAGAATTGTATTTTAGTTTTATTTTTTTATTTTATTTTATTTTATTTTATTTTATTTTTATTATTGTAGGTGAATATTATTATTTTTTATAAGATTTGGGAGAGAGAGAAAAAAAGAAGTTTTAAATAAAATTTTGCTTTAGAATTTGAAAGAAGAAATTTAAATAAGAAAAAAGAAGTTATTTAATTGAAGGAAGTTTTAAGCTTTTAAAAGAAAAATTTATGTAAGAGAAGGAGAAAAAAATGGTTGGTGATTGAGATGAGTTTGTTGAAATGAGAATTTAATGAAAGAAGAATTTGTTATTTGTGAAAAGTTGTTTATTGATTTTTTTAGGAATTTTTAGTTGAAAAGAGAGGAAGAAGAAAAAAAAACAGAATTAGAATTTAAAGAGAATTTGAAAAAAGAAGAATCATTTGTTCAAGGAATTTTTATAGGGAGATTTAGAGGTTGAAGTTAAGTTCAAGGAAATGGTCATGTCGTACAATATTTTGATGATTTGAAGGAGAGAAAGTTTTAAAGAGAGAATAAATTTTAGAAAAGAAATTTTTTTAAAGAGAGTTTTAAATTTAAGAAAAGAATGTATTTAGAGAATTGAAAAAGAAAAAGAGAAAGAAAATATTTAGAGAGATTTAAAAGTTTTTTTTTTATTATTATTATTTATGTTTTATTCTATTTATCTTATCTTATTTTATTTTATTTTTATTTTATTTTTTTTAATTTAATTTTATTTTTAATTTTAAATTTAAATTTTTTAATTTTAAATTTTAATAATTTTTTTTTTTTTTAATTTTAATTTTGATTTTACTTTTAGTTGGTTTTGGAGAAAATTTTATAGAAGGAGAAGAAAGAAAAAGAAGAGAGAAAAAAGAAAACAAGGCTAAGAAATTTAAGAGGTATTTTAGATTTTTAAGAGAAAAAAGAAAAAGAAAATTTAAAATAAAAAAAATTTTAAGGTTTTGGTTTTAAAGGATATTTCAAATGAAAAGATTTTAGGAGTTCAGGGGCGTTAGAAATATTGATGGCTGGTTCCCAGGATGTTTTGTCTGAGTCATTGAGGAAGCCTTCCCATTCTACGAGGTATTGAAGTTTCCCCTTGCGCATTCTTGAATCAAGGATACGACTTACTTCCCACTCTAGATGATCTTCTACTTCGACAGGTTCCGGAGGGGGTTGGCTCTTGCCTGGGTATATTTCTCGAGCCAGTTCCAGGAGAGATACATGGAAAACAGGGTGAATCGCCTGCCATTTAGGAGGTAACTTGAGTTGAAATGCAGCTTTAGAGACTTCAGAGTCAATTTCGAATGGTCCCAAGCACTTTTCAGCCAGTTTCTTTGATGGTCCTGTTGTTCGAATGTTTCGTGCGTCGAGCCATACTTTGTCGCCTGGTTTAAAGGAAGGAGCAGATTGTCGATGTTTGTCGGCCTGTTCCTTGTATCTTTGAATCGCTGATTCCAAATTTGTTTTAAGTTCTTCTTGGAGTCGTGATATAGTTCGATGATAATGTTCTGCAGGATGATTAGTTCCTACATGGATTGAGTTGAATCGAGGATGTCGTCCATAAATGGTTTCGAAGGGAGATTGTTGTGTCGAAGAATGAGTCGAGTTATTATAAGCAAATTTGGCCAGTGGTAACGATGTGGTCCAATCGTCTTGTTGGTAACTGACATACATTTGAAGATATTGTTAGAGGATTTGGTTAACTCTTTCTGTTTGACCGTTGGTTTCAGGGTGATAGGCCCTGGAGAGGTTCCTCGTGATATTGAGTTGTCGACACAGTTGGGTCCAGAATGTGGATAAAAACAATGAGCCTTTATCTGAAATAATATCATTTGGTAAGGGGTGTTTGGAAAATACATATTCTAGAAACAATTTTGACAAATCTTCTGCTGTAGCAGTAGTAGTGGTTTTAATGAAAATAGACATTTTTGAAAATCTATCTACTATTACTAATATAGCATCAAAATCATTAGAAAAAGGGAGTTGAGAAATGAAATCCATTGATAAAGATTCCCAAGGTTTAGAGGGAATAGGAAGTGGTTGAAGCAACCCATGCTTCCGGTGAGGGGGAGCCTTATTCCTATTACATTCGTAACAAGCTTTTATATAGGCCTTGATTTCTCTGGTCATACCTGGCCAGAAGAAATCCCTCGCTATTAACTGGTAGGTTTTATCAACCCCAAAAATGACCAGCTAATGGAGAATCATGTCGACTGTTGAAAATCCATAATTTTATCTCATTGTTGTTGGGTATGACTACTCTACCTTCGAAGACTAATAGACCTGATTCAATACTAAATCTTTTGGCCCCTTGCTTTGAGAGTATTTTGTCTTTTAACCCTAAACAATAATCGTCCTTCGACTGAGCTTCGTGGATGTTGGATAGTGGATTTTGAAAAGATTGAATTGTCAACAAATTAAGTTGATGAGTTGTTAACATTGATTCGTTGAAAATTGATTTCACATTTGCTGGGTTCTTGTCAGCAAATGCGTCCCCCGCTGTGGGTAAACGTCGTCCGAAGTGACAAGATATCTGGGACAACGCAGTTTTTACCTGGGCAATAGGAAATAGAGAAGGGAAATTCAGACAAAAATTCAGCCCACCTAGCTTGACGCCTGGTTAACACTTTGGAAGACATGAAGTATTTTAAAGCATTATGATCTGTTAAAATTTGAAAAGGACTATCTAGGCTGAGAAGAAAAGAACGCCATTTTTTAAGACAATGGATAATAGCTAAAAGCTCTTTGTCATGAATTTCATAATTTAATTCTGCGGCTATGAGTTTGTGTGACTCAAAAGCAACAGGATGAAACAAATTTGTTTCAGGATTTAATTGGGAGATGACCCCTGCAATAGCATAATCGCTCGCATCTGTCTCAACTATTGTCGAAGCAGAAGGATCAAAATGTCAAAGAATTGGGGCTGTGGTGAACGCCGTTTTTAGTGCTTCAAATTCCTTTCATGCTGTAGGAGTAAAAACAAAAGGAATGTCTTTTCTAAGAAGAGAAGTAAGATTGGAAATAGTTTTAGAGTAATCTTTAATAAATTTTCTATAGAAGTTTGCAAAACCCAAAAATCCTTGGAGCGATTTAATGGTTTTGGGCTCAGGCCATTCTATGATTTTCTGGACTTTTTTGTCATCCATGACTAAACCGTCAGTGGACAACATAAAACCAAAAAAATCAATTGATTTGAGGTGGAATTCGCATTTATTATGCTTGGCGTAGAGACCATAATCTCAAAGACAATTTAGGACCTGTCTAACATGATGAATATGTTCATCAAGTGTTTTCGAGAATATTAAAATATCATCTAAATAGACGACTACAAATTGTTCAACAACATCTTGAAAGATGTCATTAACAAAAGTTTGAAAAGTTGAAGGTGCATTACATAATCCAAAAGGCATAACTAAATATTCAAAACTACCAAATCTAGTGCGCATTGCAGTCAGTGGTTCATGACCTTCTGCAAGGCGAATCAGATTGTAAGCGCCTCTAAGATCAATTTTAGAAAAGAAATTAGCACCATTGAAAAGGGTAAGAAGTAATGAAATAGGAGGAACAGGATATGCATTCTTCTTAGTAACTGTGTTGAGCTTTCTATAGTCAACACACAACCTAAGACTACCATCCATCTTTTTTACAAAGAGGACAGGGGAGCTGGTTGGAGATTTACTGGCTCTGATTAAACCTTTGGCTACATTCTCTGCAATGTAGTCTCAAAGAACTTGAGATTCGTCCTTCGACAAAGAATAGACCGGACCTGCCGGAGGTACTGGGCCTATTAACTCTATTTGATGGTCGTAGGGTCAATGAGGTGGTAATTTATTGGCCTTGCGGATTGAGAAAACATCGAGGAAATCGTGGTAGATTTCTGGTAGAGTTGATTTAATGGCTTCAAAGTTGATTTGGTCGTCCTCTTCATCTTCGAGAGAATCTGTCGAGGGGGTACCTGTATTGAGAGAGCAGAATTTGATTACTTCGAGGCAATTTAAATCCTCTTCGAGTGAAGTCATTGAGCTAGAAGGGTTAGCCAATTGCTCATTTAGAGAAAGATCAGATGCTTGCAAGTCATCTGGCAGAGATTTGTCCTCTAGCAGGACGTTGTCAGGTGGGTTGTTTAACTCCCTATTGACCTGCATTGAAGAATCAGATATATACTTAGAGCGTCGGGTGATCAATCCCTTAGTCCAATCAATTTAGGGATTCCAATGCGTTAAAAAGTCATGGCCAAGAATGGTATTGTCCATCCTTGGGGCGTCCAAGACTGATAATTCCCACTCAAAGGGGGGAAAGTTCGGAAAGTTGAAAAACCATAAACCTTTCTTACTTACCCAATATTTGGGTTCCTCTGATTCGACCAAATAGATTGGAGTTCGATCGACATCTGTAAATGTTAGTTGAATCTTCTCGGCAAAAGATAAACTAACAAAAGAAATTGAAGCTCCAGAGTCTAAAAGACAACTGAAAGGGATATCCTCCTTAAAAAGAATGAATCTCAAGTGGTTTAAGGCAACTCCAGTCCTTAAGACATGGAGGTTCTGTGCACTGGGAGAGATAAGATAGTTTGCTTTGCACACAAGTAAACTATCTACTAATTTTTTGACTTCGAACTAGTACCTTCTCTTTCCTTCAACTTTACACAGTCTTCCAACTTGTGATTACCCCCAGAATACATACATAACCCATTATCTGCTTGTCTCTTCCTCTCAGCTTCTTTAAGTTCCCCTTTAGGATCCAGTACTTTCCTGATATTGCCTGGGGTGGAGCCTTTTGGTCGAGGTTTATCCTTTCCCTTATTGGGTTTGGATTGAGTCGAAGAGGATTGATTTGGTCGTGGGTGTGAAGAAGATCCCGATTTAAAATATAGGCCTTGAGATTTGTTGGCATATCGACGATGTTGAAGTCGTCCTTGATAAACGCCGTCAAGTTCGAGGGTTCGATCCATTAAATCCTTTAAAGTAGTCATCTTCTGACCGTGAAGATTTAATTGATCCAGAATCCTCGAAGGAAGTCCTTTCTTGAAATGATACTCAAGGGCAGCATCATTCCAACCTACTCGAGTTTGAAGTGCTCTGAAGTTCGAGATATATTCAGAGGCTTTACCATTATCACTCATGCGAAGAAAATCAAGTTCAATTTCTTCGTTGTCAGTTTCATCAGGGTCCCCAAACAACGTAAAAAGTTGGTCTTCGAACTTTTCCCAATTATTGATAAGTAAGTGGGTTTCTGTCGAAGAAAGCATGAGCAGATAAGGTTCCAACCATCTTGCTGCTTTCCCGGCTAGGAATGAAGAAGCGTAAAAAACCTTTGATCGGTCGCTATTAAAGGTTCGAGGGTCATTATGGAACAGTAGCTTGCAGGTTTGCAAGAAGGGTCGCAATCTGTCGGGGTGATCTCCGTCGAATTTGTCAGGAGATTTCATAGAAGGAGTTTTGAACTTAGATCCCTCTGAAGACGTTGGATTTGAAAGGGTTTTCATGAAAAGTCTCATGAAATCTTCCAGAGAGTTAGATGGTCCAGCTTCTGAGGATTTACCAGAAGGGTGATTGGCTGTGGCGGATGGTGCCTCGTGCATTGTATCCTCTCCTTCTTAATCACTAGAATCCTCAAAATCTTGTGGGATGTCTTCTACAGATTGAACTGAATGTTGCTGTTCCCTAAGGTCGAGTGGTTCCAAAGAGTGAGTGCGGGAAACAGACCTTGTGGCTGTTGGCCTGCCCCTAGCGCGAGCTCTAGTAGTAGCGCCCGTAGGAGGAGTGCGTTGAACAGGTGCCATTTTAAAACTTTAAAACACCTAAAAGGACATAGTAGTGCAAAGAATGACAACTACGGAGAATTAAATTATACTGTCACCGGACGACCTACGCACAAGGTCGAGGATGTTCCTGAAAGTGAGATGAGGGATTTAGAAACTTCTTCGAAGCACAGAGGAATGATTTGAGGAAGTGATTCGAAGGTCGCTCGATGTAAGAGCTACAGGTTCGAGGTATGTTCGAGAAGAATTATAAGATAGTTTCAAAGGTAATAGGAATTCTTAAGATCTCACAAAGGGTTGAAAATTCAATTATCAAAGATTTAGGATTTAGAAATGATTATTGAGAAAATAAAAGAAAGATACGATAACAATGATTTAACTTAAAGATTTTACCACTATTAAATGTAAATACGTTTTATAATTTAATTCTAAGGAATATCGAACCAAAAACCCAACCCTTTTATATCCTTTATTCCTCCTCGCATTGAGCTTCCTCTCATCACACCATTCCCATACCATTGACCATTACTAACATACACTTAGACCCTCTTCGCTAATATCCGTCCATGCTCAATTTACCCCTTTTAATTAATTAACAAACATTTAATGAAGACTACTAATGTACTATTACGTTGATCATAGCGCTGTGCGTCACTTATTGAAAATGAGACTAAGGCACACTATTGAGAGATTGACTAATTTAGATTTAGAGTTTAGGCTAGCGCAGTTGAACAGTAAGTGCACAAAGGGGAATCGCAGTTGCTATGGAGAATTGCTTTCTGCGCTTCGAGTATAGATTTAGAACTTGATATTATTGATTTAATGAGCTGCTTTTGCCTCAAGTGTCACGTGGCGCGTGACACAGGACTGACTATGCTGAAAAAGCGGTCAGACTAAGAAGTTACTGGATTAATATATAAGTTTTCCAATGATTAGCACTCTGCTGTGCTTGCCCCATATAACCCCCTTATGCAATACCAACTCTTCTGCCTCTTTATAATGCATAGTGCTCATAGTGCTCATAGCGCTCCTCCTCTTCACCTCTCAACCAAATCTTAACATTAAGTAATTAGGGCATCTACCTTGGTGTTGGTAAAAAATAAGTATATATTTGCATTATACTTGATCATTTCATAATGAATTTCAATATTCAACTGCCCTATGCAGTATCTTTCACTAATCACCACATTTAGTTAATATTCAACCCTGTTACTTTGGAAGTCCTTAGGTAAACCTTGACTGCAAATTATTTATGCATGCCATTCAATATTCTCAATGAATAACTTGGTGTGAAAGAATAAGAGTGTATTATTTCCTTTTAATGTTTAGAGAGCACGTTTTCTAGTGGTTGCTCAGCATATTTTAGTAATTAAGGCTTGGAGTGTGCATTCAGTTGTTTAAAATAGTGAAAATTGATAAAACTTGGTGATGAGTAGTAAGTATAGTGAATTGAAAAGATAATGTGTTAAATGGTGGTGGAATCAAGGGTGTGATTAATTATCTTGATGAGCAATGCAAAATGAAAAAAATTGGCAGGGAGAGGTGCAAGTTAATGACACAAAGTAAGTATCTGTAAGTATATATACTTACTTGTACCCAACATTTACCAAAATGAGTATCTAATGTAAGGTGTAAGTGACACAGTGCCGGAATATGCATCAAAGTAATAGTTAAATATGCATGGAGTGGGGTGACACCAATACGTTGGTAGATGCCCTTAGACACATATATAAAGTTATACTTATGAATAAAATTAATATTTTGGGAAATATGCATTTATACTATGCATATATAGGACAATATGTAGGTTTAACCCTCTAATTAGCCCATATGCTTTATTTTTCTTTTTCTTTTAGGTCTATTGCACATATACAATGGATCCACCATGCTTACACAAGCATACACTCTTTTTAGAATACACATATATCCAGTCTGGAAAACTTAATCTGCTTCCTTCAATGGATTTTCATGTATTTATGGGTTGGGTAATGATTACTGGATCAATGTTGAGGCTTGGGAATTTTGCTTGGGTGCTTGTATACTAATTTTTTTCCATTATATCTTTTATGTTTCATTTTATTCTCTTTAGATGAGTTAATTTACTTGTTTCTTAATGGAATCTACTTTTATCTATTTTTCTATTTATGTTATGGTTGTATTATATCATTTATTGTAATGGAGGGCCCAAACTGAAGGTCTGGGTGATGAAACTTGTTAGGATTTGGTTAAAAGGTGGGGAGGATGAGAACTATGGGCGCTATGCATTGTAAAAAGGCAGAAGAGTGGATATTGAATAAGGGGGCTATATTTCACGCGCCACGTGACACTTGAGGCAAATGCAGCTCATTAAATCAATAATAAAGAGGTCTTTATCCATATTCAAAGTGCAGAAGCAATTATACATAGCAACTGCAACTTTCCTTTGTGTACTCACTATTCAACCGCGCTAATCTAAATTAGTTAATCTCTCAATAGTTTGTTCAGTCTTTTCTTTGATAGGCAACACACAGAGCAATGGACAATGCAATATTCCACTAAAGGTTTATTAAGTGTCTGTGGGTTATTAACAGGGGTAGTGAGCATAGACGGGATGGTTAGTGGAGGGTCAAAGGGTTAACGGATGTTAGTGAGGAGGGTCCAGGTGTAACGGGTGTTTTTTCGGAGGTCTGTGGTGTGTGGAATGATGGATGGGTATGAGGTCAATGCAAGGAGGAGTAGTGGATATAAAAGGGATTGGATTTTGGTTCGACATTCTTTAGAAATAAATTATAAAACATATATATAGTTAATAGTGGTAAAGCTTTAGGTTAAATCATTATTATTGTACATTTCATTATTTTCTCAGTAATCATTTCTAAAAACTTAAATCTTTGATTATTAAGTTTACAACCCTTTGTGAGATCCTAAGAATATTAATATTACTTTTAAATTATATTGAGATTCTTATCAAACTACTAATCTTCAAATCACTTCCTCAAACATTTCCTCTTTACTTCAAAGAAGTCTCTAAACTCCTCCCTTCATCTCACTTTCTAGGAACACCCTCGACCTTGGGCGTAGGTTGTCTAGTGACAGTATAATTTAATTCTCCGTAGCTCTCATTCTTTTCACTACTATTTCCTTTTTCAGGAGTTTTTTTAAATTCTTTAAAAATGGCACCTGTTCAACACACTCCTCCTACAGGCGCTACTACTAGGGCTCGCGCTAGAGGAAGGCCAACAGCCACACAGCCTGTTTCCCGCACTCACTCTCTGGAAGCTCTCAAAATTGGGGAACGGGAACACTCAGTCCAATCTGTGGAAGACATCCCCCAGGATTTTGATGACTCTAGAAATGAAGAAGAAGGAGAGGATACAATGCATGAGGCACCGTCTGCCCCTGCTACTCACCCTTCTGGTCAACCTTTGGAACCTGGACCATCTAATTCTCTAGAAGACTTCATGAGACTTTTCATGAAAACACTTTCAAATCCAACATCTTTGGAGGGATCAATATTCAAATCTCCTTCCATGAAATCTCCTGAAAAATTTTATTGAGATTACCCAGATAGATTGTGCCCCTTCTTGCAAACCTGCAAGTTCCTGTTCCATAACGACCAATCAAAGGTTGTTTACGCTTCTTCATTCCTAGCCCGAAAAGCAGCCAGATGGTTTGAACCTTATCTTCTCATGCTCTCTTTGACACAAACCCACTTACTTATCAATAACTGAGAAAAGTTTGAAGACCAACTTTTTATGTTGTTCAGTGACCCTAATGAAACTGACAACGTGGAAATTGAACTTTATTTCCTCAGAATGAGTGATAATGGTAAAGCCTCTGAATATATCTGAAACTTCAGAGCACTTCAAACTCAAGTAGGTTGGAATGATGCTGCCCTCAAATATCATTTCAAAAAAGGGAATTCCTTCAAGGATTCTGGATCAATTAAATCTTCATGGTCAGAAGATGATTACCTTAAAAGATTTAATGGATTGAACCCTCAAACTCAAAGGCGTTTACCAAGGACGACTACAACATTGTCGATTTGCCAAAAAATCTCAAGGCCTAAATTTTAAATCGGGACCTTCTTCACACCCACGGCCAATTAAATCTTCCTTGACTCAATCCAAACCCAATAAGGGAAAGTACAAACCTTGACCCAAAAGCTCAACCCCAGGAAATATAAGTAAGGTATTGGACCCAAAAGAGGAACTTAAAGAAGCTGAGAGGAAGAGACAAGCAGATAATGGGCTATGTATGTATTATGGGGGTAAGCACAAGCTAGAAGATTGTGTGAAGTTGAAGGAAAGAGAAGGTACTAGTTCAAGGTCAAAAAACTAGTAGTTAGTTTACTTGTGTGCAAAGCAAACAATCTTATCTCTCCTAGTGCACATAACCTCCATGTCTTAAGGACTGTAGTTGCCTTTAACCGCTTGAGATTCATTCTTTTTAAGGAGGATACCCCCTTCAGTTGTTTCATAGACTCTGGAGCTTCAATTTCTTTTGTCAGTTTATCTTTTTCCGAGAAGTTAAAGCTGACATTCACAGATATCGACCAAACTCCAATTTATTTGGTCGAATCAGAGGAACCCAAATATTGGGTAAGTAAGAAATTTTTATGTGTTTCTATTTTTCCCAATTTTCCCCCCTTCGAGTGGGAATGATCAGTCTTGGACGCCCCAAGATGGACGATACCATCCTTGGCCATGACTTTTTAACACATTGGAATCCTGAAATTGATTGGTCACAGGGATTGATCACCCCACAGGTTAAGTATATTTCTGATTCTTCAATGCAGGTCAATAGGGAGTTAAACAACCCGCTTGACAATGTCCTTCTAGAGGACAAATCTCTTCCAGAAAACTTGCAAGCATCTGTTCTTTCTCTAAATGAGAATTCGGCTAACCCTTCTAGCTCAATCACTTCACTCAAAGAGGATTTAAATTGCCTCGAAGTAGTCAAATTATGCTCTCTCAATTCCGGTCTTCCCTTGACAGATTCTCTCAAAGAATATGAGGATGACCAAATCAACGTTGAAGCCATTAAATCAACTCTACTGGAAATCTATCACAATTTCCTTGATGTTTTCTCAATCTGCAAGGCCAATAAGTTACCACCTCATCAACCCTACAACCATCAAATGGAGTTGATAGGTCCAGGACCTCCGGCAGGTCCTGTCTATTCTTTGTCAAAGGAAGAATCTCAAGTTCTTCGAGACTACATTGCAGAGAATGTAGGCAAAGGTTTCATCAGAGCTGTAAATCTTCAACCAGCTCCCCAGTTCTTTTTGTAAAGAAAAAGGATGGTAGCCTTAGGTTGTGTGTTGACTATAGAAAGCTCAACACAGTCACTAAGAAGAATGCATATCCTGTTCCCCCTATGTCATTGCTTCTTACCCTTTTCAATGGGGCTAATTTCTTTTCTAAAATTGATCTTAGAGGCGCTTACAATCTTATTCGCATTGTGGAAGGTCATGAACCACTGACTGCAATGCGCACTAGATGGGTAGTTTTGAATATTTAGTCATGCCTTTTGGATTTTGTAAAGCACCATCTACTTTTCAAACTTTTTTTAATGAAATCTTTCAAGATTTTGTAGAAAAATTTGTTGTTGTCTATTTAGACAATATTTTAATTTCCTCGAAGACACTTGATGAACATATTCATCATGTTTGACAGGTTCTAAATCGCCTTCGGAATCACAGTCTCTACGCCAAGCACAATAAATGCAAATTCCATCTTAAATCTATTGATTTTTTGGGGTTTACATTGTCCACAGATGGTTTAGTCATGGACAACAAAAAGGTGCAAAAAGTCCTGGAATGGCCTGAGCCCAAAACCATTAAATCCCTCCAAGGATTTTTTGGTTTTGCTAATTTATATAGAATATTTATTAAATATTACTCTAAAACTATTTCCAATCTTACTTCTCTTCTTAGAAAAGATATTCCTTTTGTTTTTAATTATACAGCACGAAAGGAATTCAAAGCATTGAAGACTGAGTTCACCACAGCTCCAATTCTTTGTCACTTTGATCCTTCTGCTTTGACAATAGTCAAGACAGATTCTAGTGATTATGCTATTGCAGGGGTCATCTCTAAATTCAATCCTGAAAAAAAAATTCATCCTGTTGCTTTTGAGTCACACAAACTCATTGTGGCAGAATTAAATTTTGAAATTCATGACAAAGAGCTTTTATCTATCATACATTGTCTTAAAAAATGGAGCTCTTTTCTTCTCAGCCTAGATAGTCCTTTTCAAATCCTGACTGACCATAATGCTTTGAAATACTTTATGTCTTCCAAAGTGTTAACCAGGCGTCAAGCCAGGTGGGCTGAATTTCTGTCTGAATTTCCTTTTTCTATTTCCTATCTCCCAGGTAAGAACTGCATTGTCCCAGATATCTTGTCATGTTGGGACAATGTTTACCCACAGCGGGGGGACGCATTTGCTGACAAGAACCCAGAAAATGTGAAATTAATCTTCAATGAATCAATTTTAACGACTCATCAACTTAATTTGATGACAATTCAATCTTTTCAAACTCCACTATCCAATATCCTTGAAGCTCAGTTTAAGGAAAATTATTGTTTAGGGTTAAAAGACAAAATACTCTCGAAGCAAGGGGCCAAATAATTTAGTATTGAATCAGGTCCATTAGTTTCCAAAGGTAGAGTAGTCATACCCAACAAAAATGAAATAAAATTATGGATTTTCAATAGTCAACATGATTCTCCATTAGCTGGTCATTTTGGGGTTGATAAAACCTACCAGTTAATAGCAAGGGATTTCTTCTGGCCAGGAATGACCAGAGAAAACAAGGCCTATATAAGAGCTTGTTATGATTGTAATAGGAATAAGGCTCCCCGTCACCGGAAGCATGGGTTGCTTCAACCACTTCCTATTCCCTCTAAACCTTAGGAATCTTTATTGATGGATTTCATTTCTCAACTTCCTCTTTCTAATAATTTTGATTCTATATTAGTAATAGTAGATAGATTTTCAAAAATGTCTATTTTTATTAAAACCACTACTACTGCTACAGCAGAAGATTTGTCAAAATTGTTTCTAGAATATGTATTTTCCAAACATGGCCTACCTAATGATATTATTTCAGATAGAGGCTCATTGTTTGTATCCAAATTCTGGACTCAATTGTGTTGACAACTCAATATCACGCGGAATCTCTCCACGGCCTATCATCCTGGAACCAATGGGCAAACTGAAAGGGTCAATCAAATCCTCAAGCAATACCTCTGAATTTATGTCAGTTATCAACAAGATGATTGTACTACATGGTTACCATTGGCTGAATTTGCTTAAAATAACTTGACTCATTCTTTGACACGAAAATCTCCTTCCGAAACTGTTTATGGAAGACATCCTCGATTCAACTCAATCCATGTAGGAGCTAGTCATCCTGCAGAACATTATCTTTGAACCATATCACGACTCCAAGAGGAACTTAAATCAAACTTGGAATTGGCAATATGAAGGTACAAGGAACAGGCCGACAAACATCGACAATCTGCTCCTTCCTTTAAACCAGGCAACAAAGTATGGAACGACACACAAAACATTCAAACAACTCAACCATCTAAGAAACTGGCCGAAAAGCGCTTGGTACCCTTTGAAATTGACTCCAAAGTCTCTAAAAATGCATTTTGACTCAAGCTACCTTCTAAATGGCAGGCTGTTCACCCTGTTTTCCACCTATCTCTCCTGGAACTGGCTCAAGAAACATACACGGGCAGGAACTGGTTGAAGTAAAAGACCATCTAGAGTGGGAAGTAAGCCGTATCCTTGATTCAAGAATGCCCAAGGAGAAACTTCAATATCTTGTGGAATGGGAAGGCTTCCTCGATGACTCAGACGAAAAATCCTGTAAACCAGCCATCAATGTTTCTAACACCCCTGATCTCCTAAGATCTTTTCATTATAAATATCCTTTAAAACCAAAACTTTAAAACTCTCTTTTATTTTTCTTTTTTTCTTCTCTTTTCTTTTCTTAAAATTCTAAAACTTCTTCTATACTCCTAAAATCTTTTCATCTTAAATATCCTTTGAAACCAAAACTTTATAACTCTCTTTTATTTTTCTTTTTTTCTTCTCTTTTCTTTTCTTAAAATTCTAAAACTTCTTCTCTTCTAAAAAAATCCTTACTCTGTTTTCTATTTTCTTCTTCTTTTTCAAAAAATTTTTTCAACCTTCTTTAAAAAAATAAATTAAATTAAATTAAATTAAAAATAAATTAAAATTAGAAAAAAAACAAAAACAAAGTCTTAAAAAATTCATCAAATAAATAAAATCTTAAAAATCAATAATTCATTTAATTTTCTTTCTTTTCTCCTTTCAAACTTTTTTCTTTTTTTTAAAAATACAATTTTCTTTTCCTTATTTCTTTTTCTTCAAACTATCAAAAAATTTTCACGAAATCAATACGACAACCTTTCTCAAACTTCACTTCAACCTTTAAATCTCTCTTTTTAAAAATTTCTTCAAACAAATTACTCTTTTCTTTCAAATTCTTTTTTTCAAAACTATTTTTTTCCTTTCTCTTTAAATAACCAAAATTCCTCAAAAACTTCAAAAATAACCTTGAATAAATTTTCACGAATAAAAAATTTTCTTTTTTCTCATTAAATTTTCATTTAAAACATAAAAAACCAAAATTTTCAATCAACTATTTTTTCTTACTTAAATTTTTTTTTTCTTTTCAAAACTTAAACTAAAATTTCCTCAGTTAAATATTCTTTCTTTTCTTCTTTCAAAATTTAAAACAAAATTTTATTCAAATATTTTTCTTCTTTCTTTTTTTCTTTTTCTTTCCCTTCCAAAATATTATAAAACATATAATAAAATTTCAATTAAAACTTAATCAATAGAATAGATAAATACAAAAATTACATTTGCTTTCTAATTTTCTTTCTTCCCTCTTTTCTTTTTTCTCTACCCATTTCAAATCTTCTCCTGCATTTTCTCCTGAACCTATTTCTTCATTTTCTCCAACACCACCCTAATTTCCTTTCTACATTTTTTAAATACCTCCACCTCTCCAATTTCAAGTAACTCTTCTGCCACATCAAAGGAGGTGCATCAACAATCTTTTCAATCTCGTCACTTAAGCTTTCAATGAATAGAAGTCGTCAACCCTGCCAAGGCTTCTTTGACCACACCTGGTCAAGGGTTTCCTCATCCTCTTCCTTTGAATCAACCGCCGGTTGACTGGCCTCAACTGGCAGCAATTGAACAGCTTCCACAATCAGAGCTTCTGTGATGACATATGAATTCTAAAAATTATAACATATAGTCATCAGTGTAAACTCAAAAAAAAAAAAAACTTGAAACAAGAAAAGGTAAAACTCACCTCAAAAACAGGATTGGGTTCTAAAAACAGCCTTGAAGTGACCTCTATTGTCACTCCCTTCTCCTCTTCATCATCATCCTTGATGATAATCCGTCATTTTTTTGGGAGTCAGGTTCGAGATGGGAACCTCATCCTCATCCTCTTCAACTAATTCATCCACCTCTTCTTCCACCTCTGGTTTTTTACCTGTGGCCTGGGCTACCCAAGTCACCATGGTATCTGCTACCTCGTTCTCCTCTTCTTCTACCAATTGATCATCCCAGACTGATATGTCCCAAATATCTTCAACCACCTCTTTGGTCTTAGGGATCACCCAGTACTTAGTCCCCATAAACCTTCTCTCGATATCTCCGTTTTTTGTAAGGGCATCACACATCACCTGTCTCCAGTGACAAAATTTACATTTCCGGCAAGGTCCTCATGTGGCCTTGCTTTCGACGCAGAAATACTCCATGGATGCGCAAGCCGTGCAAGTGTGGGTATATTGGCGAGTAACAATACTGCCATCAGCTTTGGGGTGTGGAGGAAAGGGAGTGGGAGTGGGGAAGTTAGACATAATAAAATTTTAGAAGAAGGAGTAAACGGAAAAATTAAATAGTGTTGGAAGAATGTGTCTCAGGCTCAAGGGAGCTTGCCTCATATACCTGGGCATCTGTCACACTCCACATGACACTTAAGGCAAAAGCAGCCCTTCAAATCAATAATGAAGAGGTCTAAATTCATATTCAAAGTGCAGAAGCGATTCTACATAGAAACTGCAACTTTCATTTGTGTACTCACTATTCAACCATGCTAATCTAAACTTTAAATCTAAATTAGTTAATCTCTCAATAGTGCGTTCAGTCTTTTCTTTGATAGGTGACGCAAAGCGCAACGGCCAATGCAATATTCGGCTAAAGGTTTATTAAGTGTCTGTGGGTTATTAACAGGGGTAGTGAGCATAGACGGGATGGTTAGTGGAGGGTCAAAGGGTTAACGGATGTTAGTGAGGAGGGTCCAGGTGTAACGGGTGTTTTTTCGGAGGTCTGTGGTGTGCGGAATGATGGATGGGTATGAGGTCAATGCAAGGAGGAGTAGTGGATATAAAAGGGATTGGATTTTGGTTCGACATTCTTTAGAAATAAATTATAAAACGTATATATAGTTAATAGTGGTAAAGCTTTAGGTTAAATCATTATTATTGTACATTTCCTTATTTTCTCAGTAATCATTTCTAAAAACTTAAATATTTGATTATTGAGTTTACAAATCTTGGTGAGATCCTACGAATATTAATATTACCTATAAATTATATTGAGATTCTTATCAAAAATATCTCAAAGAAGCAGCTCTTCCTTTGACTTATCTTTGAATCACTTCCTCAAACATTTCCTCTGTACTTTGAAGAAGTCTCTAAACTCCTCCCTCCATCTCACTTTCTAGGAACACCCTCGACCTTGTGAATAGGTTGTCCAGTGACACTATATGGGGCAAGCGCTGTAGAGTGCTCCCAATTAATAAAGCTTATCTAGTAATCCAGTTATTCTCTAGTCTCACTTCCAATTGGCATAGTCAGTCCTGTCTTCTCTCACTTTTTGAAGTCCCAACATAGTCAGTCTTAGTCAGTCTCACTGCTGCATCCAGCATAGTCAGTCCTGTCTTAGGCTAGTGTTAG
Organism: Hemileia vastatrix; assembly: GCA_030280995.1. Lineage (NCBI taxonomy): Eukaryota > Fungi > Basidiomycota > Pucciniomycetes > Pucciniales > Zaghouaniaceae > Hemileia > Hemileia vastatrix. Next base: position 14,380,989 of record JASXTE010000004.1, on the reverse strand, counting down.
CACTAGTGGTAGTCCACCTTCTTAAGTCTTAACATTTTGTCCAATCTTAATTGGTTCACTACCAAAGAACAGTAAACCCCTCATGTCAACCTGATGCAGCAACCCTTGCTGCAATGCAAGAGAAAATGGCATGCTTACAAGAACAAAATGTCAGACTTAACACCACACAATATTTGGGGGGGACTTTCTAGCAAGTCCTCAACTTGAAGTCAGATGGAACTCAGATGGAACTAAGAATGAACTCACAGTGAACTCAGTCTGAATTATTCCTGAAATAAGCTTGAAATATTCACAAAACATGGGTGATTTTTATTGAAAGAATTATGAAAAGCTATTCAAATATGAATGAAAATAAGAATATATAATCTTTTTAAATCTTTTCAAAAAATAATACTTTTTGATGAAATGTAATCAGATGATCTTTTGAATGAAAATTTAAGAATAAAAATACATGAAATTACATTCTTTTTTCTTAAGTATAAATTTTAATCATTCTAAGAAATATACTACATATTTTTGAAAAAATTTAAAAAATAATTCATGACTTCTTAATGTAGAAAACATTTAATTTTTCATAATACAAATCTTTCATTTTTTTTATAGAGACCATGTAAACTGAATAATTCTCATTTTTTTTCAGAATTTTATGCTTATGGAATATGTTTTTTTTATAAAAAATAATTATATAACTAACAAATTAAGCCATAGTTCCTATTCCATATTATATTCTAAAGTTCTGTATAAAAGACACAAAATTATAAAAATTAAATTCAGTAAGATTTTATTTTCAAAAGATGGACATGATGAAGCACCCTCATTTCTCCTTTCTCCAAATAAATAATAGTTGAAGAATTAGATTATATATGTTAAACAAACAAAAAATTCTTCAATTGGTAAAGTCTAATATATTTTTAAAAAGTTCAAAAATACAAGAAAATGATACAAACAGTAAGAAATGTTATTTTGGTCTTTTTTAGGATAAAATGTGCTCAAATTCAAAAGCATTTTAAGTTAGATTTTTAGTAAATCCAATAATTTTCATAATTATGAAGTAATTTTTATCAAATCCATTAATATTCTTTAGCTCAATTTTCATTCTTTAAATTAATTTGATCAAGTCACAAAAATTAACTTCTGCTCTGTGAAATTTTGCTTGTAAAATCATTTAATTAAAAGGAATACAAAATATCAATGGGAAAATTAATATAAATCACCAAATATTCTTTAGAAATGTAAGCTGAATGCTTTATTTCTCTTGAATTCAATCATTGAAGATATCAACATTTTTTACCTGGGAATACACAGCACAAACTAATCAGATTTTTATCATGCACTATGAGAGTTTTTGAATTTAAATATCAAGTTCTACTATTTTTCACAGACTCTATATTATGTATTAATGTGATTTTTATGTATCAATGCATGATTATATTTATAGAAGAATCAATATATGAGAGTATAGTTTGAAATGAGAATAATTATATACTTATAGTGATACTCATAGATAAGGCTAATATTAGAATAATTGAACTTTTATTAATTAAAAGTTATGAAAATATTTTAAATAGAAGCATGAAATATTTCAATTTTTTCTTTTTGTCCTTAAAATTGAGTGTAGTAGTGCAGAAATACCTTCTTTTTTTTCTCAAGAACAATAGTATTGACCATGTTAATTTACAATACCAGATGCAAACATTATAGTCAAGTGAAAAAATACAGATTAATAATTTATTGATGCTTTGTTAGTAATATGATTTTAACACCAATATTCAAAAAAAAGAAAAATATTTTCTTTATTAGTAAATTTAAAAAATAAAAATAAATTGAGATTTTATTTCACAGTAAAAATTCATCCATCTTCTAAGTTATCTTCTTCATTAAGAGTATATACTTAATTGAATTCATTTTTATAAAAATGAATTTTAATGGAATAGGTTTTGAAATTTTTATTTAATTTCAAAAGAACAATTTAAGGCTCTAAGTTGAAATAATCTTCAAGCTCAAATTGATGAAAAATATTTCATTCACATTTTTAAACTATCTGAATTCATAACTTGAGGTTTTCTATAAAATTTGAAGTAAAAACCTAAGAAAAAAGATTTTAATAATCACAAGGAGCTAAATAATGTTTAATAAATACAAAAATAATATTCCTCAAATTTATTTTAAATAAAAAAAGAAAAAATTCTGTCATTTCATGTGCATTGTAGATAAAAACAATGAGATTTAGAAGTTTTTTTAATCTATCTTATGAGAAAACTCACATTATAATAATTAAGAAGAAACTTAAAAATTTTATCATTAAAAAAAATTGTTTCTGAGTATGTGTCTGAGTTCTGGGCCACACCAGCTATGTTACAACATCGAGAGAAGGAGCACACAAGTTTCACTTTAGAAATGAGCTCTTACAAAAAATCATGAACGCACTAATTAGTCACCTTTGTCAACCTCCTTCCAAGTGCTCATGGAACTAGCTTTCAAAATTGAAAAAGATTTCACACATCAGAAAATGGATGGTTGGAGTGGCACTTGTCAGTGGTGCAACTATGCCTCCACAGGCAGGGCCAATGCCAGGGACCCAAACACCATGGAAATTGATGCAGTCAATGCATGTAGTGCTAATGGGAAGAAAAGGCTATCTTATGAGGAATACCAGTGGCATATGAGTAGAGGGCTGTGCCTCCAATGAGGAAATGGTGGTTATCTAGCAAGGGAGTGTAAGGGAAAGATCAGGGTTAGTGAGGTGGAGGATAGTGCAGGTAGTGCACAGGTAAAAGATAGCTCTCAGAAGTGAAGGTTGTGCCCTCCTTGAGCAAATTAGAGGGAAATAACAAGGGGGATTTTGTAGAAAAATTATCAGCATATAAGCCACTTGGAGTAAATGATAATAGCATCATACTAAACTTGCCTTAAATGACCCTTGATGCCACAACAAATTTACAAGCCCTACCGGACTTTGGGGCCACAGACCTTTCTATTTCTAACAAGTTTTTACAGAGAAATAAAATGAAAAGTAAAACATTGGACCACCCTAAGTATCTAATTATGTTCAACAGATACCAAGGTGTGGGAAAGATAAAAGGTTTTTTTCAGGTTTTGGTGTGATGGAAAAGAGTCTCAATGAAGGGAATATGCAACAAATCTGAAGGAAAAGTATGAAATGATACTGGGTATGACATGGATGGACTAATATAATCCACACATTGACTTGAAGGTAAAGGAGGTTCAGATGGGAAGTAAAGGGGACGCTGAAGCTAAAGTATTAGCCCCCTGGCCCTTTCATGGGCCAGGGTCCCATCCCAGAGAGCCTTCTGATGTTTTGTTATCATCAGCTTTTTTTTTTACCAAAACTGATACTTTCTCTTGATTGTAAGCAGCAGGCCGAGGATGGGTTTCCAATGGGGAGCGCCAGGGAGGGCCAAAAGGGAGAAGAAAGGCGCCTAAAGGAGGATAAGGTGCAAAAGAGGAAGGATAAGGCAGAAGATGGGAAGGTGGATGGTGTACTGAAAGAATTTGTCTCCTGGCCTCTGCAGGAGTTAGAGGCCCTCTCAGAGCTTCTCCTGCTGTTTCATTATCATTAGTAGACTTGCTGAAAAAATTGACACTTTCTCTTGATGCTAAGTTTCAGGACCTGGAGGAGGCACTGAAGGAAGAAGAGGAGTCGGACTGCAATGCAACAGCTTGGAAAATATCTGCCAAGATTTTAGCCAAGGTCCAATACTCAAAGCCAACAAAAAGCCTCAAGGAAGTGTTCCCTGAAGTTTACTGGGAACTCTTACCACTGTTTGAAGATGGAGAAGTTAAGAACCTACCACCTCACTTACCATACAACTCTGAAATTGATCTGATGCCAGGTGCAACCCCTCAATTTAGCCACATAATCCCATTATTAAACTTAGATTCAAAAGTGCTTAAAGAGATGATGGATGAAAATTTAAAGAGTAGTTATATTAGGGAATATAAATCTCCCTGGGATTCCCCTGTGATCTTTTCATGAAAAAAAGATGGTTCATTAAGACCTTGTTTGGATTTCAGAAGGTTAAATGCACTGAAAGTAAAAAACAGATATCCCGTTCCCCTTACTAGTGAGCTAATTTATAGCATTCAAGGTGCAGATATATTCATTTTTTTGAAAGACAGTTCTATTATACTAAGCTATAGACACAATACAAGATGGGTTGGTTCTACTTTCTAAAACTAATTTCTAATTTTTAAAGACAGTGAAAGCACATACTTTAAGTGTGGTTATCTATATTTTGTGGAGAAGAAAATAAAATAAACTCTGTGGAGATTTGAGAAAAAGTAATATATTTTAATATAAGTGATTTATCTGTTGGATAGATCTGTTCTCAGAAAGTGCTAGTATTCTCAGTCACTCCCTCTTAGAGTGCTCTATCTAATACTATCCTTACTGTAGCAATAAAATAACTCTACAGCGCTACTTCTGGTATGCACTCCTGTTATGTACAAAAAAATAAAATGTATCTATTTGTATTTTGTCTATATCAAAAATAACTACTCCCATTTCTTCACACCCACACTTTTTCTTTAAAAGATTAGTGCTGTTTTTATATACGTTTATGTTCAGTATCCTTCCCCTATGCTCTTTTCCGTACACAAGTTCAACTCTAATACAAGGATATCAAATGGTAACTAAGTATCTCAATGATCTATGTACATTTGTTAGTATAAGCTTTGGTTCCAATAGTGCCTGAAACATTTGTGGTTCATAGTTCTGACAGCTCGCTTAACTAGTTAGCCTTCTTCATTACTTGTCTCAGTAAGTTTCCCAACTGGCCACGGTACAGCATACCATGCACTTGAGTCGTCCTTAATCCATGAATTTCTTCTTAATGCGTAACACATACTTTTTGGAAAGCCCAAATCCATATTGTTTAGTGCGTAATAGTCCTATGTTAATAATACACCATTCCCTATTGTGCGGCACATCTTGCTGCAAAATCCGAGCGCACAGACCCTTAATCTTTTTCCGCGCTTCCATTTCCTTTGTTCCTTGAAACACACAAATACATATATTATTTTAACATTTCCTGCTGCGCTAACTCCCCTTTGTTCTTCCTGGACTACGCGCGCTTATTGGTGTAAAATCACGCTTCCTGCGAGGCGCGTACCACATCCTCCCTCTACTCGCAACTGTCCCCAGGAGCCCATAAATACCCTGCGTCTCACAGCATTTTCTTCCTCCATCATCTTATTCTTCTCTTTTCTTATTTACTTTATTATTTTTATCTTTCACTATGAATACTAGAAGAACCCCTCTTAACGCTGAAGATACCACCAACATTGTAGATGCTATTCTACAGTTCGTGCGCACTCAGCCCCCTACTGCTTCCCCAACAACGCCCATAACCACACTGATGGGTGGGATGAGATGCACTTGTTGCATTGAAAATGGCATAACTCCATGTCATTTTTCAAAAGCCTGCCATGGCAATACTTTCTTCACTGTAAGTTCTCTTCATTCTCCTTCCCATTTGTTACTAACCTTTTCATTTTTCATTTATTCCTAGTCATGCAATTACTGCAAGCAACGCAAGAAGAAATGCAGTTACGATGGGCCGCCCACTGTTGTGCGCCTGGACCCAAATGCTTCTACAACAAATATGATGAGTCAAATGACCATCAAGCGCCCGGCGCCTGCTCCTGCTACCCCTCCTGACAACAAACGAGCCAAGGTTGGTTACCGCAAGCCTACTCCCAGTAGCATTGCTTCTGTCCCTAAATCTCTTTTCTCGGAGGAAAGTACAGTAAGTTTCTTTTTCTTACTTCTTCCATTTCTAACACTAACATTCTTTCTTTCCCCTTTTTTTTTATTTTTTTTTTTATGTAGGATGCACCAGGTACTCCTTACGCTGAAACGCCTCTGCCTCCTATCACTTCACTATTCCTTTCTACCTTGGAAGAAGATCCCGCCTGGGATACGATGCCTACTCCCAAACCTACTCCTCGTTCGCCCACTCCTGACTGGACTGATATGCAGCTGGTCTTCAATACCGTCACTCCGGAAAAATGGCCAACCGAGAACTTTCCGGTAGTAGATGACGATGAGCCTGCCATGGCTCAAAACTGGGAATTCGCAGAACAAATTGCCTGCGCTCCTTACAATGCGACCATGCGTCGTATGAATAATATGATAGGGGTCGTCAAAGTATTCCTCGAGGAGGTTCCGGTTTATACTCGCGCTGAGTATAATAAGCGAAAACAACTAATAGCTGCCTTGCAACAAAACATGCAAGAAGCTGTTAACGATTGGGCTTTCTGTGTCCCAATATTTGATGAAGCAGAATACTAAAAAAAATATTTTCATTTGTATTTATTCCTCATAATGTATATAGCCTTGTAAAAAAAATGTAATATATATTTATTTATTTTTATTATTATTTTCACTTAACTTTCCTGTGAGAACTCTACAACCGCAAGATGAGTTGCCCCAAAAAATATCATCCTTTCTCTAAGCAGCGCACCCTTCTACTAAGTGCCTATGAAAGATGAAACAACAAATAATAAAAAATAACAACTTGAGATTGTTGCTACAGCAATTATTTCTCCTGCATCATTTATGTATGCGCTTTCTTTCAATCTTTAAACCTTCGCAATACATGCCTTTCTCTTAATTGTAACAATTCATCTTTCCTTGGGTTCTTCATTATGAGAAACGCTTCTTACTAGCTTCTTAGAAACCATCCAGCGCTCAAGTCAGACGTGGCACAACTGATGACTTCTTTATAATGCTATCGTTAACCTATAAATAGCCCTTCTAATAACCTGAATTTCCTCTATCCTAACATCATGACTCAATATCGCACAGTTCCCAGAGATCAAGCTTGCTCATTTTTCAAATGCCGTAACTTTAACTGTACATTTTCTAGACCTCGGGGGTATGCCTCTTTTAGACCTGCCTGTGATAATTGCTTTAGATACCACAAAACTTGAAATACCTCCCTTAACCAGAATACTTCTCAGCCTACTAGTTATATTCCCTTTCCACCTAGCTCTACTAGTAGCGCTCCCATAATTACCACCACTAGTCCCACTGTTTCCACTAATAATAATAATGTTCCTTATGAGTCGCCATCGCTTCCTAGTCTTCCCAGGCGCAAAATATCTATACAGCCTAGTGCTACAGTTTCTTCCCCTCCTAGTTCCAGTGCTTCCATGCGCTCAGGCTTCCCTACAGCTGCTCCTGACGGGTTAACCATTACTTCACCGTCAGCGCACCCACAAAACTTATTAGCAAGTAAGTATCCTTTACTATACTTATGCTCTTCTTGCTTACTAATTTCCTGTCAGGATACAATGAATCCATCTCCTTGGGATGAGTTCCCATTCCTTTACCCTTTGTCCATTCCATGCAAATGTTTTCCAGACTTCGTCTTATATATGACTCTATGTCCCAATCCTACAATAACGCACCAGCTTTTTCTGATGCTGAACTTGAAGCTTGGTATACTCATATAGAAATGATAGGTCAACTAATGAACGAAATCAGCTCAATGACTATTCTCAGATTCCCCGCCGATCCCCATCACTTCATCATGCCTGAAGACTGGAAAGGATATCCTATTAGCTTTCACCCTGATACTGAATAGACCACTAGTGCTTTTCCTTATGAGTCTCCTCTGTCCATGCTCCCTGTACATAGTCTTCATATATTTTTCATGCTATGCCTTCAAATAATCTTTTTAGACATGGCGCTATTTTGTTACACCTGTCTTCCATACTTTTAGAGCACCTAACTTTGCTCCCTCTACTTTCTTTAAAAAACTATTAACCCCTAAAAAACAAAATCCCAAATAAACTTTATATCATAAAACTTTACCGCCTTCACTGCGATACAGCAATATACCATGTAGAATAAGAATTGAACTATAGAGCGCCCCATCTATAAATTACCATTCCACTCCTGGTTAGTTAACCTATTAGTTAAATTACCAGCGTCTTTTGCATTTACATGGTACACATCTCCTTTAATCCAATTACCTATTTGGTCATGTCCCCTCTAACAATGAAAATATATAAGATTTCATTTTCCTCTACGCCCTCATCTAAGCGCTTATGCCAGTTGCCTGTTCATCCATAGTCCGCCTAACTTCCAGTTAGCGCCCTTTATCCGTCACAACTGTGTCAAAGCCTCCTGTGAGTCCTCTTAGAAAAACAAAACTTAACATAACTTGTTAGTTTAACCTCTTCCCAGAGGTATTATTCTGGTAGTTTTTTCTCATTCCAGATGTTATCTTGTATCACTGGAACACCCCTTGGGTAGAATCTTTTGATCTGATCTGCGGCCACACACCGCTTCCACTCAGTACCATTCAATTCCTCCAGTAAGTAAGAACCTCCAGCTATCTGCTTTCTTATCCTATAAGGACCATTCCATCTGTCAGAAAACATCTTCCCCCATTGGCTTTCTAAACTTCTATTATAAACCAAAACTAAATCTCCTGGGTTCAATGGCTTTCTTAACCTATGCGCTAAGCGCTCATCCCAATATTTAACTTACTTGTCCCGGATCTGCAATATTCTTTCATACGCTTTCTCCACAAACTCGTCTTTTCTTTCAAGTTGCGCTACCCTTGCTAGAATTAAATCTTTGGTTGAGCGCACTTGATCCCAATCACATCCTAGGAAAGATCCAGCCTCCAGATCAATAGGTAATACCGCCCTTTGACCAAACATAAGTTCAAACGGCGAAAACCCTGTTGTCCTTTTAACTGAATTCCTGTCCGAAAACAAAACTAATGGCAAGTAGTTCTTCAACTTTGCCCCATTATTTCCACATAATTTAACTAGTGCATCTTTTATAACTTGATGCCCTCTTTCTACCATTCCCTCTGCTTCAGGATAATATGGTGTTGCAACTCGTAACTTTGCGCCAATACCTTTTACTACTTCTTGGAATTCTCATGCAAATTCAGCACCACCATCTATGGTTACCATCTTCATTACCCCATACCTATAAATCCATTCTGTCTTCAAAAACTCAGCCACATTACTTGCCTTGAGTTTTATCAACGGTGCTGCTTCAACCCATCCTGATAGATCATCCCTGCCTACTACCAAGTATTTAAAGTGTCCTTCTTTTATATGGACTGCATCTAAACTGACCCTACCAAAAACAGTATCCTTGCCCGTTGCTCTCCCTTTTTCCTTTGGCTTTCTGTAACTTCTGCGCTGTCATTCAGGACAAGATTTAATCCAATCTCTTACTTCATTTTTCATGTTGGGCGACCAAAATCTTTCCCTAACTCTGTGATGAGTCTCATCTTGACCTCTATGTCCTTAACTCTTGTGTAACTCCCTAAGTATCTTCTCCTTCCCTTCCCTAGTTTTAATAACTAACTGAGGAGACAAAGCTTTATTCTTCCATAACTTCCCATTTTTAATAAAATAGCCTTTAGCGCGCTTTATAATATTGCGCCAAACCTTTTTATCTCAAAAATCCGGTTGACTATTACCTTCCAAATATAACTTTAACAGCTCTACTCCCTCATCTGTAGATGCGTTGTCTTCTAAATACTCCCCCTCTTCGAGTTGAGTACTACTATCCTGACTTCCCTTTGAAGTATCTTCATCATCTGACTCCTCCACTTCCTTTCCTTGAGCACTCCTTGTCACTACATTAGCTTCAGTTTTCCCTAAATCCAGTTGCAGTTCAACCTTGCTACAAACATCCTTTACATTTTCAGCATTAAATTTTATGTCTTTTCGGACATTCCACGTTACTAGTTTATTGTCATCACGGACAATACTACCTACTAGTTTATGGTCTTTGCGGACATTCTTGCCCAATAGTTTATCGTCGTTGCGGACGTTCTTGCCAAATTTTGTATAGCAATAATCTATCCCGTTTACCCATCTCTTATCTTCTTCAAATTCTTCCGCTTCTGAGTCTTCTTCACACAACGGTCTTCTCGAAAGCGCATCTGGCATAGTGAAAGATTTCCCTAGATTATGGACTAAATCAAAAGAAAACAATTTAATCTCCGCTACCCACCTCGTCATGGGCGCATCTGGTAAACTCGGGCTACAAATCATTTGCACCAACGATAGCACATCAACCTGCAGCTCGAAATGCTACCCCCAAAGCATCCATTGTAGCTTTTTAAGAATCTTTGCTACTCCACATAACTCCAGCTTAGACTGGGAGTACCTAGACTCCACTTTGGTAAAAGTCTTGGACTTGTAAAGGACAGGTCTATCATTACCTTTTTCGTCCTCCTGCATCAAAACTGCGCCCACCGCTAAAGTAATTTTTCCAGCACTTGGTCCATACTCCAATTTCCTTAAAAGAATATCTTTTCCTACAATCCTCTTTAATAACTCGAATGACTCCTCACATTGCTCCACCCAATACCATACAACATCCTTTCTTGTTAAGAGCCGTAAAGGCAAAGACAACAAAGCAAAATCTTGAATAAACATTCTTACATATGTAAAAATGCCTAAAAACCCTCTAACTTCCTTAGTATTTTTTGGTCTTGGCCATGTAAGTACCTTATTCCTCTGTTTTTCAGCAACAATTCTCCCTTCCTTGCATACCACATGTCCCACTATATCTAGTGCTGGAACAAAACAGGCAAATTTAGACCCAGAAATTGTTAATCCTGCCTCCTCTATCCTAAATAGCACTCTTTCCAGGGTAATCGCATATTCCCAAAAAAACTTTCTAATAGGGGTTATCAATGTTGACCGATCCGCAATTAAATTAATTGTGGAAAATAGTCTGCATACCCCAATTATCTTCCCCAATTATTTTTGCTAATAATTGGGTTATTAGACACTTTACGTGTCAATGTTCACCTCTTATCTGACATTTTTATCCTCAATATTTGATAACCACATCTTGGACAACTTTCTGGATATCCCAGCCTTCTACCTTGCTGCGCACTTCCATTCTCATTCCATCCTGTTCATTCTATCCGCTCAGAATTTCTCCCCATTTCATCTATTTGATTCTTCTCCTTTTCATCTTGCTATCTCATCTGCTTGTTTCTGCTCCTTTCCATCTTCATTTATAATAACATGCCTCGTCATCCTAGATCTTCTCAAAGGCAGCCATCACCCAGTTGTTCTTCAATTCCCACTACTTCCTCTTTCCCCCGCTCAGCCAAGAAATCAAAGACTGTTCAATTAAAAAAAGATGAACATCTCATTCTTATCAACTGGCTGAAAACCAAATCTAACTATGATTCTTGTTTTGGTACTGAGTATGCCACTAAAGTAGGACGGCCCCCCACATCAAAAGTTAATGGCTATCTTCTAATGGCAAATGAATTACGCAATAAGACCAAGGGAAGGATTGATCTTTTGCCTAAAAAGATGTCTGAACGCTTCAAGCATTATCGAGCAAAATACAAGAAGGCAAAGGCTCTTTCATCTTCAACTGGTTTTGGGGTTAATGACATTGATATAACTAAGGGTATAAAATCCAGAGACAATAAACTTGATTCTTTATGTCCTTACTTTAAAGAGATGGATGCAATTTTTGGAGAGGGAGCCAATGTTAATCCTGTAAACATGATGGATGGAGAAGATCCTATCTCCGAACATGATGTTGAAGCAAATCTTTTCCCATCCTCTTCCTCCACTCAAGCCTCCCCTCTTCTAAATTCTATGAATCTAGATAGCTTTGCTATTGATCCTATTGGCGATTTAACCCAACCCAATCTAACTCAGGTCTGTTTCTTTTATCTTATCAATTCTATTTTTTTATTTACTTATCTTTTTCTTATTTCTTAAAAGGCTGATGAACAAACCCAGGATCCTCAATCAACTGAGTCTGAAGCTAGTGACAATGATGAGGAGGAAAATGCTACGTTGAACAAAAAGAGAAGGGCTTCAACTAGTCTAAATTTCCTCTCCCAAAGAAGACGAAAAAGTGATACTTCATCACAAACACCTTTTTCTTCGATGGAACAGTTTTTAGAGAAACGTGATGCTGGTAAGTGATATCATACCTCTTATTACTTTACTCTGCTTTTCTTCTACTTTATGTTAATTTTTATTCTCACTCTAGAACAAGTGGAAATTGCTAAAGAGACACTGAGCTTTGAAAAGAAGAAATACGAGCTCTCTTTAAGGAGGGATGACAGAGTACAAGATTTGGAAGAGAGGAAGTATGAGCTCTCCTTACGGAAGGATGATCGGATCCAAGATTTGGAGGAGAAGAAGTTTGAGCTCTCTTTACAGAAGGATGGTAGGGCCCAAGATTTGGAGGAGAAGAAGTTTGAGTTAACTCTTAGTATTGAAAAATCCAAAAATAAGGAAAAAACACTTGAGCATCAAAACTTAATGGAACAGATGAAGTATAAGCATGATCTCCAAGAAAGTTCTAAAAAGAAAGATTTCTTGATTGAATGCATTAAAGCAAACAAATCTGTTGAAGAAATAGAACGTTTAATGAAATTTTTTGTTGACTAGTTTCTTTTATTTCTTTCACACTTCATGTGTTCATATTTATTTGTACATAAATTTTACAATTATTTTCTGTATTTCTTGAAATATCGTATTTTAATGTTAAATATTCTTTTTTTAAATAAAATTTTCAAGTCTCCTTTTAAAATTTGACAATCCCCCACCCCTGGATTTTTTTGAAGTAAGGGGTGGGTATCACAAAAATTCTTTCATGTCATGAATCTTGAAATTTTTATATGAAAATTTGGCTTTACTACCCCCTGAATTTTACCGGTATCCTAAAAATTCTTACATGTCAAGAATTTCACAAGTCTTATAAAAAATTTTGGCACAACCCCCCATGCATTTTATTGAAGTAACGGACGGGTATCACAAAAATATTTACAAGTCAAAAAAATTCTATATCTGTTTAAAAAAATTGGCAATACTCTCCCCTGCATTTTATTGAAGCAAGGGGTGGGTATCACCAAAATTTTTCTAAGTCATCAATTTCACATGTCAGATTTGAAAATTTGGCAATACCCCCCCCTGAATTTTATTGAAGTAAGGGGTGGAAGTCATCTAAATTTAATATTTTTACATAAATTATTAAATAAATATCTAATATATATCAATTTCCCTAGTTTAAAGTAATGACAATCCCTCAAGCCAAAATGCAGACCAAGTCGAGAAACATAAGTTTGGGACTTTCTACAGGTATAGGAAAGAGGAACCGCATGAAACAAATAAATGTTATCATGATTACCTGTTATACAACACAAGGTCGATGGCTCATCACATTATTTGAGAAAATTGATATATAAAAAATATTTATTAAAAATTTATGAAAAAATATAAAATTTTCGATGACAACTCTAATCCCCATACTTTTTGGATCTAGATAAAGTTTTTTTAAATCGAATAACTTTACCTTCTTTCTTTACCTTATTGATTCTTTGTATCAACTTATTACTGATTTGAAATGAGCAACCAAAATGAGTGAAATCTTGACAGGATTTCAAACCAGGAGGAGCTTTGGTCGTTTGATAATTATCCTTAGAAGAATTCCAAATAGTTTTGATGATACCATTTCCCAAACCAAAATCAATGATGCACCGGTGGTCTGGAAAATATAAACCATGTCCTTTGATTTTAGCTGGAGATGGTATTGGGTGGCCAATTATCAGATTGATATATGAGAATATTCCAAAAGTAAGATAATTGGCATCATTCCTATCGATATGAATCCTATTGTGGAATCCAGAATGAGTGATAATAACATTAGAAAATAAAAGATATTCGTGGCTGATATCTTCCAATTCGGAGTCACACCAATTCGGTATTCCAACTTTGGTTGCAAGTTCATGATTTTTTTCAAATGCTTTATTACAGAGCTTGTTGAGTTGAAAAGCAAGAAAAGAGTCAAAGGAAGGTAGAGTGTCCCATAAGCGAAAATCTTCATCTTTTTGAGCTTTAGTGATATTCTTGACCAACGAATATATGCCTATATAATTGAAATGCCTAGATAATAATCATTTAAGATTTTCAGAATCCTTATCTTCTAAATATGCAATATGAAAATGTGAAATAAGACAAGGGAAATTTGGAAAAAAGGCTCAACTTCAAAGGTCAAAATATCAGCAACCACTGAACCTAATTCAAACCTGTTTGTGGAAAATGAAAGATATGCTTTAGTAGAATCTTCAGATAAAGGACATGCGATTTAAATAAACCTAACCCTAATTTGTTACATAAAAAAATGAAATAAAAATTTAAATTGGTAAAAAAAAGGCTCAACTTTAACGGTCAATATCTCAGCAACCACTGAATTAAATTCAAATCTGTTTGCAGGAAATGAAAGGTAGCCTTCAGGAGAATCTTCAGTAAAAAGAACATTAGATTTGAATAAAAATAACCCTAAATTAGAGTCTGATTTTCAAAATTTTACAAAAACTTGAAAAGTGGTAATGAAGATGAGATCAAAAGGAGTTTTATAAGTTCACTGTTATCCAGATAAGAGTCATACATATATTTAAGTATGAAGTTTTCATAAAAGGAATGAGATATCATATAGGCATTAAAAAAAGGAGATGAAACTTACCTTGATTGAAAAGTAGGAAAAATAGAGTGAGAAAGATTGATGTTGGAATTGTGGGGAAATTGAATATGGAGTAAGTGAAATGCATAAAGAATGTGCAATGTATGTGTTTCAATGAAATGGAGCCAAAAAAAAGTGAAATAAGGGAAAGGGGGGATAATGACAATGGCAAGGAGGGATGAAGAGTAGGGTGATGGAGCTAAAAAATAAAGTAAAGAGGGAGAGAAAAAAAAGGTTAATTATACCATTGAAATCCAAAATAACCACTTACAAAAAAAATTTAGATAAAAAAAATAAAATAAAGAGAAAAAAACAAAAAAATTATAATTAGTAATCAAAAAATCAAAAAAAAAGAATAAAATGACTTACCTGGAGAGATGAGATGACAAAATGAATGAAACCAAATTGTTTGAGGGATGTTGGAGGAGAATAGGAAAAGGATATGAGGGATGAATGAAAAAAAAAATCACTGACAAAATATGCAATTTCAGAAAATATGCGATTTCATGTTGAGCTGGTGAAAGAAAACCAATGAGCCATCCAAAAAAAAGATATTCACCGTAAATTCAAAAAAAAAAAATGAATATGCAACAAACCAAAATACAAAACCAAGTGATTAAAGTACACAAAGAGGACATTTGGAAAGTATGAAAACATAAAAATAAAAAATTAAAAGGGTGAAGAGAAATGTTGGAGAGTAATTGCAGGCTTTTGACTCAAAGGGATGGTTGTGCCATCAACAAAACCTACACAGCCAGGGAAACCTTCAGCTTGCATTACTTGAGAGGATTCAAGTCGCTGTTCTGGAGTTGGCCAAGCAAGAGTTTGAGACTTGAGGGAAAGGATAGCAATCATACAGCGCTTGGTGTATAATATCACGGTACCATATCCTATGTTAAAGAGATTATCCAAACGTCTTACAGCAGCACCATTTCCATTTGAGCCAAAGCAACATAGAGCAACATCAAGTTGGATGGCAGGATTACGCTGTTTTTTATGAGAATTGTTATGGAAGATAGGATGATCGGAGATGAGTTGATAAAGTTTGAAGAAAGAATCGGGAGAAGTTCTAAAAAGTTGTGTGAAGTTTAAATGAGGAATGTTGAGAATGGAGGCCAGATCATATTGGGGATCATGATAAAGATTTGGCCCCCTGGTGATGATGTAACGCTTTTTGGAAAGAAAACACATATAAGCTAAAGCATCTTCCAAATCAGAGTCAGAATTATAGTAAAGAACTAAAATAAAAGTAATAGCATTCATTGTTGAGTGAAGTAGCTTCCTAGTAGAGAGGTGTTTCATTGTTGCCGGTGGAAGGGTTATGTGATGAGGGAAGTGGGAATTCACCGCCAAATGTGCAGTTGGGGTGTGTAGATAGAAAAAAAACTTAAGTGTTCGCCACCAAAATTAAGTAGCATAGAGTGAGGAAATACTTAAGGATGGCATCAGCAATTATAAGTCATGTGACTTTCTTAAAAATCCATCATGGATGAGATGAGTTTGGGATCAGGAATTAGGAATGGAAATTGGGGTATAAGAGGCGGGATAATGCATTATCGTGGATTTCTTATCCACTAGCCCTGGGGCTAGTGGATAAGAATCTTCCGCAATTAATAATGTCTGATCCTGGGAAAAAAAATTCCTGATCCCTAATTGCGGATCCCTGAACATTGATACCCCCTAATATAAGTATTTTCTTTTAACACTTCCCCTTCATAATCACTGGCTGGTCCTTTTATACCACCATCATCAACGAAAATTCCCACATGTTCTGGAATTTCATCCTGCAATATCCACATCATCTGTGCTTGATATACGGCCACAGAATTTGTTGCGCCTTGCGGTAACCTTGTCAACACAAAGCACCCCAGTGGTGTTTCAAACGTCGTCATGAGTCTGGACGATTTGTCCAACTTGTGCTCATTGTATCCTCCCATAATATCACCTAATCGGTAACATGCACGCCCCGCAAAATATTCCACAAATTCTTCTGGCATTGGTGGCATCCCTGAATCCTTTACTGTAATCTTGTTCATCTCCCTAAGATCATGAACAACCCTTAATTTACCATTATGTTTGACCACACAAAACACTGGACATGAATAACTAGAAATAGACTGTTCATACAAGCCGGACTTTAACCTTCCCCTAATTAATTCCGTATACTCTTCTCTTAAAGCCGCCGGTATTGGAAAAGTCTTCTTTTGCCACGGCGCATGAGGTATAACTGGAACAATATAAGGTTTACTATAAGAGTGTTTTAACAAACCTCTTTCCTCTTCTGAAAAAGCAATGGCCTTTTCCCTAAGAACCATAACATGTAATAATAACTTCTTTTCTTCCTGCGATAACCAGCCCTCTGGTCCAAAATCTACCATCTGAAGCCTTTCCATCGTCATCTTACTGGTGAACGCAAAATCAGGCGGAAACTTCGTTAAAGGTGTATCATAAGGATTGCTAGATAGCACCGGCCTCTGCAAAGGAGGATTCAAATCAGTCATCACTATATTCACTGGTTTAACCTTAACAGCTATTAGTTTATACTTAGATGCAAAACAGTCCTTACTGCTTCCTTCATTAATTAAAATAAAACCCTTTCATATATAACTACAGGTTACACCTAAATCCTGTTTTTGTCTTTTCTTTTTAATACAAGTATAACAATATCCAAAATTAAAGAAATTAAAAAGATTAGGTATAATACATTCTACAGTAGTATTCCCAAGACACCTATGAAGTACTGCTTTACATATCCCTCCTTGTTGGACTGACTGGTCACTATCCAGGTTCCTCTCATCCTGGGAGATAGTAACACCTAAAATGCCAGTCCCTAATGAAAATGTTGGCGCCTTCCTGGTGGTCGCCCTATCTCCTCATCTGAGACTTCCTCATAAAACTCTCTTTCTTTCTCTAACCGCGCAGCTCCAGAGTACTTAGTTTCCCAGCCACCATCCTTGGACGCTACTAAGACTGCTGTTACTGGAACACCGTCATCACCCATAATCCTTATTCCTATAGTCTTATTTAAACAATAATCTATAGTCGCCGAATAATCCATTAAAAATGGTGTGCCTAAAACTGGTTTAACTACACCCATTGGAACATAAAAATGTATATCTCTTCTTGCTCCCGCAACTCTAGTGCGTACATACTCTGCTACACCTATAACAGGTAACCTACCTCCCCCAATTCCTGCGACAGTGCCTTTGCCATCTTTTACAGGAAGACCTAATTCCACTGTGTCATCCACTGATACCACGTTGATTTGTGAACCCGTATCCACTAACGCTTTAATTTTCTTACCATTTACTGTAATAGTTAAATACCCTAAGGGTCCTGCGTAATGTGGCGCCCTAGGTAATCCAACAACTGGCTGAAATGACTGTTCCTCCATATCGAACTCAGCGCAATTAGCAATCCTTTGCTTTCTGCACTTTTCCACGATTCCATTTGCTACATCTGGTGCTACTGCAGTCAGCATCCCTAATGGAGCAGAAACTGTAGTCTTCAAACATTCCGCAACTAAATCCTTGGCAGCTTTAGGAAAATCAGAATGCACCGGGCGCTGCATTCTCCATTTAGGCTGAGTTGCCTTGGCACCAGCTTTTGCTCTTCCAGGTGGTTTCTTTGGAGTATTATGCTTTGCTCCTGGCATTCCTTCAGCAGGTACCACTCTTTGCTGTACTACCTCTGGCTCCTCCAACATTGCCGTCTGTTCCACTTCCTGGTGATCCACGCCATAACCTCCAGAGTCCATACCATCCATTTCAACATCCTCGATAGGCGCAGGTGTATTCTCTCTAGTAGTATACCCTACTTCCTCCATATCCTCTGGATTCGCATACCTAGCGCCAGCCCTTCTTGGCCTAGTAATTGTAGGTGGGGCCATTTTCTTATGCTTTGACGCGAACATCTCCAATTGTGCTGCGGTAAGTGGCACTGCAACCGCTCCTTCTTTTACTTTAAAATCTAACACTGCGCAAGTAACTGCAAAATTAACCGACATTGCATCCTTGCTTTTCTCCTTATTTTCCGGCTCTTTGCCCTTGCTTGACCTGCTTTCCATAGACTTTTTATCAATATGATCAATGACCATGGCTTGCATCCCTCGATCTTTTCTTTAATCAACTTGGTACCATCTTCCAACATAAGCGTAGTCCCATCCTCATAAACTACCTTTTCTTCTTTATCCTTTTGAAGCGCATTACACCTCATCCTTGTATGCCCCCCTTTATTACAATAATAGCACACCATAGCGGAAAAACGCAAAGGTTGAGGAGAACTCTTGGGCCTAAAGGATTCTTTTGCCTTTGCTGCTTCAACTATCTTCTTCTCCAACTCATCGATTCTTGCCATGACTGAATCTGGATCCTTAGAGAAAATTTTAACTTTAGGAGAGGAAATGTGAGAAGGCGATCATACGCCTGGCGCATCTTCCTCCATATCCTCATTATCCAGAGCCACCCTTGCTGCACGTCGCTCAACTCGACACAACTTCATTTCAGCTTCCACTTCCATTTCCACTTCTTCTAATCCGGGATACTTGTATTTTCCGTCCCTCTTTTTAACCAGCTTTCCTTCGTTATCCAAGCAACTTTTTGCCCAGTCTTCAACTTCTGGCGCTAACGCTTCACAAAACCAAGGTAACAATGCATTAACATCACTAAAACTTTGTTACTAACTAAATATTCCGCTATTCGATCGAAGTCTTCCCTAAAACTTTTAAATTCCTTGGGGTCTCAAACACCTCCTCTAGCCTTGACCCTATTTACCAAAATATCCAGGTCCTTCATTGTATACCTAGTTTCCTCGGTAACTTTTGGCCATCTCTTGAGCATTTTTTCTATAAGGGCTGACCAATTTTGCTCCTCTAAATTGTCTTTGCATTCATCAGATACAAAGAATAGTACTTTTCGTACCATATCATATTCAGTTGCTCCATGAACTTCCGCTATTTGTTCAAACCTGCATAAAACCTTTTTGGTATTAATTCCCACAAAGCGCAAGCTTTCATCTTTACACCTAATAATCGTGGTTACCGTTTTTGGAAACGATGTCAAAGAATTGGGCGATTTAACCCTCTCCTGACATTCCCTAGGTGTAGTCGCAGTAGGATCCATTCCCGAAATATCAAATCAAAGCAAAGATCACAAAGAAAAAACACACGCTTGGTAATTAAACCTGACTGTTTTCACGATACAGCCCTACGCTATCCTCTGATAACGGCTATTGATCCACTTGTTGTAGACCCTACGACTCTTCTGCTGAAGCGCCGGCTTGATTACATCCTCTTGACGAAACCCTAAAAAACCAAACAATCTAATCAAAAACACTAGTTACAATTATGCCACTGTTGGGACACCAATTTTAGACTGTTCTAAAGTACTAAGCAGTAGACACAATGCGAGATGGGTTGGTTCTCCTTTTTAATTTATAAAAAGAAGTGCCTGCCACTCTTATTTTTAAAGACAGTGTAATAATGTGTAACACTAATATTTGACTAGAAAGTTTATAAGTTGAGATGAGTTAAAGATAAGGGATAAAAAACAAGTATTACTATCTGGATATTTCTATTCTTAAAAAGCGCTATTATCAACAGCTAATCCCTCTTGAAGCGCTCTCTTTGAATATGCCTTATTATAGTAATAAAATAACTCTAATAATAGTTAATCCCACTGAATCTATATATTCTCTCTATGTTGCGCTCTTTCACTATACTATATGAAATACACACACAGACGCACAAACTCTAAAAGACTCAGAAAATACCTTTTAATATTCTCTCAAACAATTAATCACAAAAAGATCTAATATCTTATACTGGGTACTATGACTATAGCTACACGTATATGTCTATATTGATTTTTCTATGATATGCTTTTTAAAATGACAACTAATACGATTTTTCTTATTTTATTAACTAAATAGATGGATCGACCAGTCCTCCTTTTATATTTTTCCAGCGCTCAAGACACAGTTCCCTAATGGATCTCCAGCGCTGACTCTAGTGCCACATTAGTAAAACAATAACTAATTTATTAGTATGCTACTTACACTGCTTGCAACAACTACAGCGCCTAAATCAGACCCTATAATTATTAACACTAGTATTAACTTGTTTCACTGATTCTCCACATATGCGCTTTTAACTATACCTTGTTTTGTTTCAGTGCTAGTTCCTGGTTTGAATTATCTTAACGCTGCGTCTAGTTGCCTTAACTCTTGGGTAATTTTACGATTGAGTCCCCACTCTCTTTGCTTTAATACTAGGTTCATAGTTCTGACAGCTCGCTTAACTAGTTAGCCTTCTTCATTACTTGTCTCAGTAAGTTTCCCAACTGGCCACGGTACTGCATACCATGCACTTGAGTCATCCTTAATCTATGACTTTCTTCTTAATGCGTAACACATACTTTTTGGAAAGCCCAAATCCATATTGTTTAGCGCATAATAGTCCTAAGTTAATAATACACAATTCCCTATTGTGCGGCACATCTTGCTGAAAAATCCGAGCGCACAGACCCTTAATCTTTTTCCACGCTTCCATCTCCTTTGTTCCTTGAAACACACAAATACATATTATATTTTAACATTTCCTTCTGCGCTAACTCCCCTTTGTTCTTCCTGGACTATGCGCGCTTATTGGTCTAAAATCACGCTTCCTGCGAGGCGCGTACCACAACGCTTCAACCTCAAATATGATGAGTCAGTTGGCCATCAAGCACCCTGAACCTACATCTTCAACTCCTCCTGGAAACAAGCAAGCCAAGGTTAATAACCCCACACCTACACCTAGTAGTGTCGCCTCTGTTCCAAATTTTCTCTTTTCAGAGGGGAGTAAAGTAAGTTCTTTTTTTTAAAAAAAATCGCTATCATAATCTCTTTTCTCTCTTAGAATGGGCCAGCTACGCCTTACGCTGCATTTCCTCTGCCGCCTAATGCTCCCCTTTTCCTTCCTGCCTTGGAAGAAGATCCCGTCTGGGATACCGATCCAATTCCTGAGTGCACTCCGCGCTCACCGACTCCTGACTGGACTACCCTTCAGCCAGTCTTCAATGCTATCATCCCGGATGATTGGCCAGCCAATGTCCCCCCTGACAATGACAAAGAAGAAGAAGAGCCTGCCATGGCTCAAAACTTGGAATTTGCAGAGCACGTTTCCTGCGCACCATACAATGCAACCATGTGTTGTATGAACAATATGATAGTTTCTGTTGAAAAATTCCTCGAGGCGGTCCCAGTCTATACTCGCGTCAAGTATGACAAAAGAAAACAGCTAGTCAACACCTTGCAGAAAAACATGCAAGAGGCTGTTTATGACTGGGCCTTCTGCGTCCCTATCTACAATGACGCAGAATACTAAAAAAAATCTTCATTATACATTCCTTAAAAATTGTATATAGTTTTGTAAAAAATGTAATAATAATTTTTCTTTCTCCTTGATTCTGCTTGACCCTAAGTCCCTTGTGAGAATCCAACATCTGCAAGATGAGTTGCCCAAAAAAAAAATATCATCCTTTTTCCTAATGGTGCACCTTACTTCTAAGTGCCGATGAAAAGTGAAACAATAAACACAAAATAAATTTGAGATTGGCACTACTCCCTATAGCAGAAAATACATCCTCTGTGTCATATATGCATGCATTCACTTGAAATCTTCAGATCTTTGCAGATTATGACTTTCCCTTGACTGCAACGGATTCACCTTTCCTTAGGTCCCTCATTTTTTTTCTTTGATGAAGATTCTTCACATCCTTCTTAGAAACCATTCAGCGCTCATGTCAGTTATTGCGCGACTGACGTCTCTTCCATAATGCAATTATTAAATTATAAATAGCCCATCTAATAACCCAAATTACCTTCATCTAAAAATCATGACTCAATATCATACAGTTCCCAACAATCAAGCATGCTCATTTCGTAAATGCCGCAACTTTCATTGTACATTTTCTAGACCTCAGGGGTATGCCTCCTTTAGAACTTCCTGTGACAGCTGCTTTAGATACCACAGAACTTGCAATATCTCTCTGAACCATAATGCTCCTCAGCCTACTGGCTATATTCGCTTTCCTCCTAGTTCCACCAGTAGCGCCCCCATAATGACAACTACTAGTCCTGCTTGACCCAACTCTTCCACCAATAATAATGTTCCTTATGAGTGGCCATTGCTTCCTAATTTTCCCAGGTGAAAAATTTCTATCCAGCCTAGCACTGCGCCTTTTTCCACTCCGAGCTCTAATGCTTTCATGCACTCAGGCTCCACTACAGCTTCTCCTCACAGGATTACCATTTCTTTGCCATCAGCCCACCCACAAAACTTATTATCAAGTAAGTAACCTTTATTACACTTACGCTTCCTTTACCTGCTGACTCTTTTTCAGGCTTCAATGAATCCATCTCCCTGGGATGGGTTCCTATTCCTTTACCTTTTGTCCATTCCATGTAAATGTTTTCCAGACTTTGTCTTATATATGACGCTATGTCTCTATCCTACTATAACGCACCAAATTTTTCTGACCCTGAACTTGAAGCTCTCTACAACCATATAGAAATTATAGGTCAACTAATGAACAAAATCAGCTCATCAGCTATTCTTGGATTCACCGCCAATACTCGTCATTTTGTCATGCCTGAAGACTGGAAAGGATATTCTAATAGCTTTCACCCCAATAATGAATAGTCCACTAGCGCCCTCCATATGAGTCTTCTCTGTCCATTATTCCTGTACATAGTCTTCATATATTTTTCGTGCTATGCCTTTAAATAATCATTTTAGACACAGCGCTATTTTACTACACCTGTCTTCTAAATTTAGAGTGCCTAACTTTTCTACCTCTACTTTCTTTAAAAGACTGTAAACCCTGAAAAAAACTATAAATCAACTTTTTAAATCATAAAACTTTACCACCTTTACTTCAATACAAAAATACACAATGTAAATAAGAATTGAACTGTTAGAGCGCCCCATCTATAAATCATTATTCCACTCCTTGTTAGTTAACCCATTAGCTAAATTCCCAGCGTCTTTTGTGTTTACATGGTATGAACCTCCTTTAATCCAATTGCCTATCTTGTCATGTCCCCTTGAATGATGAAAATATAAGATTTCATTTTCCTCTGTGCCCTCATCTGAGCGCTTATGCCAGTTGCCTGTTCAGCCTTAGTGCACCTAACTTCCAGTTAGTGCCCTCTATCCGTCACAACTGTGTAAAAGCCTCCTGTGAGTTCTCTTAGAAAAACAAAGCTTAACATAAATTGTTAGTTTAACCTCTTCCCCGAGGTCATTCTGGTAGTTTTTCCTCATTCCAGAGGTTATCTTGTATCACTGGAACACCCCTTGGGTAGAACCTTTTGATCTGATCTGCCGCCACACGCCGCTTCCATTAAGTACCATCTAGGTCCTCCAGTAAGTAATACCCCCCAGTTATCTGCTTTCTGATCCTATAAGGACCGTTTCATCTGTCAGCAAACATCTTCCCCCATTGGCTTTCTAAACTTCTATTATAAACCAAAACTAAATCTCCTGGGTTCAATGCCTTTCTTAACCTATGCGCTAAGCGCTCATCCCAATATTTAACTGACTTGTCCCGGATCTGCATCAATCTATCATATGCCTTCTCCACAAACTTTTCCCTTCTTTCAAGCTGTGCTACCCTTGCTAGAATTAAATCTTCAGTCGAGCGCACTTGATCCCAGTCACATCCTAGAAAAGATCCAGCCTCTAGATCAATAGGTAATACCGCCCTTTGACTAAACATAAGTTCATACAGTGAAAACACTGTTTTCCTTTTAACTAAAATCCTGTCTTCAAACCAAACTAATGGCAAGTATTTCTTTTACTTTTCCCCATTATTTTCTCATAATTTAGCTAGCGCATCCTTTATAACTTGATGCCCTTTTTCTACCATCCCCTCTGCTTCAGGATAATATGGTGTTGCAACTTGTAGCCTTGTGCCAATACCTTTAACTACTTCTCGGAATTCTCCAGAAAATTCAGTGCCACCATCTAGAGCCACCATCTTCATTACCCTGTATCTATAAACCCATTCTTTTTTCAAGAACTCAGCTACATTACTCACCTTAAGATTTACCAACGGCGCTGCTTTGACCCATCTTGATAGATCATCCCTGGCTACTACCAAGTATTTAAAGAATCCTTCTTTTATATGAACTGTGTCTAAACTGACCCTACCAAAAACAGTATCTTTGTTCGTTGCTCTACCTTTCTCTTTTGGCTTTCTGTAACTCCTGCACTGATATTCAGGACAAGATTTGACCCAATCTCTTACTTCATTCTTCATATTGGGCCACCAGAATCTCTCCCTAACTCTGAAATACATCTTGTCTTGACCTCTATGTCCTAAATTCTCATGTAACTCCCTGAGTTTTTTCTCCTTCCTTTTCATAGTTTGAAAAACTAAGTGAGGAAACAAAGCTTGATCCTTTCATAACTTCCCATCTTTTATAAAATAGCCTTTAGCACGCTTTTCAATATTGCGCCAAACCTTTTTATTACAAAAATCTGGTCTACTACTACCTTCCAGATATAGTCTTAACAACTCTACTCCCTCATCAGTAGATGCATCATCTTCAGAATACTCCCCCTCATTAGGATGAGTGCTACTATCTTGACTTCCTCTTGAATCATCTTCGTCATCTGAATCTTCCACTGCCTTGCCTAGCGCACTCCTTGTCACTACGTTAGCTTCAGAGTTCCCTAAATCTAGTTGAAGACTATCTTTGCAAACATCCTGCATATCATCAACATCTAGCCTTATGTCTTTACGGACATTCCACGCAACTAGTTTATTATCATCACGGACCACCTTGTTTACTAGTTTATTGTCATAGTGGACAACCTTTCCAAATTTTTCATAACAATAATCTATGCCGTTCACCTATTTCTTATTTTCTTCAAATTTTTAGGCGTCTGAGTCTTCTTCACATGGCGGTCATCTAGATAATGAATCCAGCATAGTGAAAGTTTTTCCTGGAATGTGGACCAAATCAAAAGAAATTAAATTAATCTGCGCCACCCACCTCATCATGGGCGCATCTGGAAAACTTGGGCTACTAATCATTTGCACCAATGATAGCACATCAACTTGCAACTCAAAATGTTTCCCCCAAAGCATCCATTTCAGCTTCTTAAAAATCTTTGCTACTCCGCATAACTCCAGCTTAGACTGAGAGTACCTAGAATCTACTCTAGTAAAAGTCTTAGATTCATAAAGGACAGGTCTATCATTACCTTCCTCATCCTCCTGCATCAAAACTGCGCCCACTTTGGACACACTAGAATCCACCACTAGAATAATTTTCCCAGCGCCCGGTCCATACTCGAATTTCTTCAAAAGAATATCTTTTCCTACAATCCTTTTCAACAGCTCGAATGACTCATTGCATTCCTCTGTCCAATCCCATACAACATTTTTTCTCGTTAAGTGCATTAAAGGTGAAGACAACAAAGCAAAATCTTGAATAAACAATCTTACATATGTAACAAATGCCTAAAAATCCTCTAACTTCCTTAGTATTTCTTGGCCTCACCCATGTAAGCACTTTAATCTTCTGTTTTTCCGCAATGATCCTCCCTTCCTTGAATACCACATGTCCCACTATATCTAGCGCTGGAACACAACAAGCAAATTTGGATCCAGAGATTATTAATCCTGCATTCTCTATCCTGAATAGCACTCTTTCCAGAGTAATTGCATATTCCCAAACAAACCTTCTAATATATGGATTCTCCTCTAACACTTCCCCATTGTAATCACTGGCTGGTCCTTTTATACCGCCATCATCAATGAAAATACCCACATGATCTGAAATTTCATCCTGAAATATCCACATCATCTGCGCTTGGTATACTGCCACAGAATTTGTTCTGCCCTGCGGTAACCTTGTCAACCTGAAGCGCCCCAGTGGGGTCTCAAACATCATCATGGGTCTGGATGATTCATCCAATTTGTGCTCATTGTATCCTCCCATAATATAACCTAATTCGTAACATGCACGTCCTGCAAAAGAATCCACAAACTTCTCCGGAGTTGGCAACATTCCTGCTTCCTTTACTGTAACCTTTTTCATCTCCCTAAGATCATGAACAACCCTTAATTTACCATTATTTTTAACAACACAAAACACTGGACGTGAATAACTAGACATAGACTGTTCATACAAGCCATACCTTAACCTTCCCCTAATTAATTCCGTATAGTCTTCTCTTATAGCCTCTGGTATTGGAAAAGCCTTCTTTTTCCACAGTGCATGAGGTATAACTGGAACAATATAAGGTTTACCATAAGAGTGTTTCAACAAACCTCTTTCCTCTTCAGAAAAAGCAATAGCCTTTTCTCTGAGAACCATAAAATGTAACAAAAACTTCTTTTCTTCCTGCAACAACCAATCCTCTGGTCCAAAATTAACCATCTGAAGCCTCTCCATTGTGATTTTACTAGTGGGTGCAAATTCAGGTGGAAACTTTATTAAAGGAGAATCATAAGGATTCCTAGACAGAGCTGGCCTCTGCAAAGGAGGATTCAAATCTGGAATTGGTAAATTTACTGGTTTAACCTTGACAGCCACTGGTTTATACTTGGACGCTAAACAGCACTTGCTGCTTCCTTCATTACTTAAAATCAAACCCTTTCTAATATAACTACAGGTTACACCTAAATCCTGTTTTTGTCTTTTCTTTTTAATATAAGTATAACAAAATCCATAATCAAAGAAATTAAAAATCTTAGGTATAATACATTCTGCTGTAGTATTCCCAAGACACCTATGAAGTACCGCTCTAAGTATCTCTTCTTGTTGGACTGACTTGTCACTATCCGGGTTCCTCTCATCTTGGGAGATAGTAACACCTAAAATGCCAGTCCTTAATGAAAATTTTGGCGCCTTCCTGGTGGTAGACCTATCTCATCATCTGAGACTTCCTCATAAAACTCTCTTTCTTTCTCTAATCACGCAGCTCCAGAGTACTTAGTTTCCCAGCCACCATCCTTAGGCGCTACTAAGACTGCTGTTACTGGAATACCATCATCACCCATAATCCTTATTCCAATAGTCTTATTTAAACAATAATTGATAGTTGCAGAATAATCCATTAAAAATGGCATGCCTAAAACTGGTTTAACTACACCCATTGGAACATAAAAATGTATATCCCTCATCGCTCCTGAAACTCTAGTGCATACGTACTCCGCTACATCTATAACAGGTAACCTACCTCCACCAATTCCTGCAACAGTACCCTCATCACCTTTAAAAGGAAGGCCTAACTCCACTGCATCATCTACTGACACCACGTTAATTTGTGAACCTGTATCCACTAACGCTCTAATTTACTTACCATTTACAGTGATTGTTAAATACCCTAAGGGTCCTGCATAATGTGGCGCCCTAGGTATTCAAAAGACTGGCTCAAATGAATGCTCTCCAACATCAAACTCAGCACAATTACCAACCCTTTGTTTCCTGCACTTATCCACAATTCCATTCGCTGCATCCGACACTACTGCTGTCAACACCCCCAACAGAAACTGTAGTCTTCAAACATTGTGCAACTAAATTCTCAGCTGCCTTAGGAAAATACGAGTGAACATGGCACTGCATCCACCATTTAGGTTGAGTTGTCTTCGCAGCAGCCTTTGCTCTTCCAGGGGGATTCTTTGGAGTATTGCGCCTTGTCTCTGGCATTCCTTCAACAGGTACCGCTCTTTGCTGTACTAACTCTGACTCCTCCATCATCATTGTTTGATCTTCTACCTGATGATCCATACCATCCATTTCAACATTCTCCATAGGCACAGGTGTATTCTCTCTATTAGTATAAAATACTTCCTCCATATCCTCTGGATTTGCATACCTAGCGCCAGCTCTTCTCCGCCTACTAATTGTAGGTGGGTGCCATTTTCTTGTGCTTTGCTGCAAACATCTCCAAAAGCGCTGCAGTAAGTGGCACTGAAACCGCTCCTTCTTTTACTTTAAAATCCAATACTGCGCAAGTAACTGAAAAATTGACTGACTTCGCATCCTTGCCTTTCTCTTTTGCTTCAGGCTCCTTTCCCTTACTCGACCTGCCCTCCAAAGACTTTTTATTAATATGATCCATGACCATGGCTCCCATCCCTTGATCCTTGTCTTTGACAAGCTTAGTCCCATTGTCCAAAATTAGCGTAGTTTCATCCTCATAAACTACCCTCTCTTCTTTATCTTTTTGAAGTGCATTACACCTCATCCTAGTATGTCCCTCTTTATTACAATAGTAACATACCATAGTAGCAAAGCACAATGGTTGAGGAGAACTCTTGGGCCTAAAAAATTCTTTCGCTTTTGCCGCTTAATTTATTTTCTTCTCCAGCTCATCAATCCTTGCCATAACTGAATCCAGCTCCTTAGTGAAAACTTTTACTTTAGGAGACAACATCTGAGGAGGCGATTGCATGCCAGACGCATCTTCGTCCATCTCCTCGTTATCCAAAGCAACTCTAGCTGCATGATTCTCAACTCGGCGCAGCTTCATTTCCGCTTCCACTGCCATTTCTACTTCCTCTAATTCAGGGTACTTATAATTACCGTCCCTCTTCTTGACTATCTTTACTTCATTATCCAAGCACCTCTTCACCCAGTCTTCCACTTCTGGCGCTAGCGCTTCACAAAACCAAGGTAAAGACACATTAGAATCACTAAAATCTTCATTAATGACTAAATATTTCACTGTTTGATCAAAATCCTCTCTAAAACTTTTAAATTCCCTAGGTTCTCAAACACCCCATTTAGCTTTAACCCTTTTAACCAATACATCCAGATCCTTTATCATATATTGATTTTCCTCAGTAACTTTTAGCCATCTCTTGAGAATTATTTCTTTTAGCGCTGACAAATTGCGCTCTTCATGCCCCTTTAAATCCTCTAAGTCGTCTTTGCACTCATTAGAGACAAAGATGAGCACTTGACGCACCATATCATACTTGGTCGCTCCATGCACTTCTGCTGCTTGTTCAAACCTTTGTAAGAACTTCTTAGTATTAATACCCATAAAACGCAAACTTTCATCTTTACATCTTATTATTTTAGTTACCATTTGTGGCAAAGACACCATTAAATTAGGTGTTTTAACCTTCTCCTGACATCCCTTAGATGTAGTCGCAGTAGGATCCATTTCCAAAATATGAAATCGAAACAGAGATCACAAAATAATAAACACACACTTGGTAATTAAACCTGACTATATTTACAATACAGCCCTATGCTATCCTCTGATAATGGATATTGATCCACTCATTGTTGACCCTATGACTCTTCCGCTGAAACGCTGGCTTGATCTTGTCCTTTGATAAAACCCTGAAAACTAAACAATATAACCAAATTACTAGCTACAATTATGCCACTTGTGGGACACCAATTGTAGAGAGTTCTAAAGTACTAAGCAGTAGACACAATTCAAGATGGGTTGGTTCTTCTTTTCAATTTCTAAAAAGAAGCGCCTGCCACTCTAATTTTTAAAGAAAGCACAATAATGTGTAATACTAATATGTGATTAGAAAGTTTTTAAGTTGAGAACTGAGTTTTTAAAAGATCTGAAAAACAAGTATTACTATTCAGATATTTCTATTCTTAACAAGGGATAATATCTACAGCTACTCCCTCTTGAAGCGCTCTCTTCAAATATGCCTTATTATAGCAATAAAATAATTATAATAATAGTTAATCCTCTGAATCTATATACTCTCAAACAATTGATGCCAGAAAATTCTAATATCTTTGACTTCAAAATTATTAACTAATTGTATGTGAACTAACTATTTGTCAAATTTTTCTCTCTCTTTATTACTAGATGTGATACCCTTTTTATATTTTTCCAGAACTCTAAAAAAAGTTCCCTAGTGGATCTCCAGCGCTGACTCTAGCGCTACATTAGTAAAACAGTAACAAATCTATTATTAAACTACCTACACTGCTTGTAACAACTACAGCGCCAAAAATATACCCTATCCTTACTAACACTAGTATTGACTTGTTTCACTCATGCTTGACATCTTGACATGCGTGCCCCTGAATGTACCTTTGTTCTTTTCAGCGCTACTTTCAAGTTTGACTCCTTCTAACGCTGATCCTAGTCACTTTGATTTTTAACTAGTTAACCTCCTATATCACCTGTTTCAGTAGGTTACCACACTAGCCCCGGTGTGGTATAATTTGCACTTGAGCCTCTCCTTAAGCCATAATTCCTTCCTTAGTGCATAATACACAATTATTAAAAAATACAAGTCCATATTTTTCAGTGCTTGCAGTCCTAAATAAATAACACAAAATTCCCCATTATGCGGTGCATCCTGCTGCAAAATCCGAGCACACAGACCCTGAATCCTCTTCCGCACTTCTATTTCTCTTTGTCCTTGAAACACACAAACACATGTTATAGTTTAGCACTTTCTACTGCGCTATGAATTTCCTTTGTTCTTCCTGGACTGTGCAAGCTGATTGGTCCAAAATCAAACTACCTGCGAGGTGCATACCACAGTGCCTCAAAGGAGAAGAAAATAAGTCAAAATCACAAATAAACATTCTTACATATGTAAAAATACTTAAAAAACCCCTGAATCCCATAGTGTTTTTTGGTCTTGGCCATGTAAGTACCTTGTTTTTCTGTTTTTCTGCAATGAATCTTCCCTTCCTACATACATCATAACCAACAATATCTAGTGCTGGTATGCAACAAGAAAATTTTGACCCTGAGACTGTTAAACCAGCCTCTTCTATCCTAAAAAGTACCCTTTAAGAGTAATAGCATATTTCCAATTAAACCTCCTAATTCTTGGTTTCTCCTCTAGAACCTCCCCATCATAATCATTTATTGGCCCTTTTTTGCCCCCATCATCAATAAAAATTCCTACATGTTACGGAATTTCATCCTGTAATATCCACTTCATCTGCACCTGATACTCTTCCACTGAGTTTGTAGTCCCCTACGGTATCCTTGTTAACCTAAAGCACCCCAATGGAGTTTCAAATGTAGTCATCAGCCTTGAAGCAATATCTACCTTGTGCTCATCATATCCTCCCATTATATCTCCTAATCCATAACATGCTTAACCTGCAAAAGATTCCACAAATTCCTCTGATGTTTGTGGTAATCCTGCATCCTTAATGGTAACCTTTTTCATCTCTCTCAAATCATGAACAACCATTAACTTGCCATTTTTCTTGACAACACTAAATACTGGAATTGTGTAGCTAGACATTGATTTTTCATTAAATCCAGACCTTAACCTTTCCCAAATTAATTCTGCATATTATTCTCTTATTGCCGCTGGTATAGGAAATGCTTGCTTTTGCCAGGGCACATGAGGTATAACTGGAACATTATAAGGTTTTTCATAAGAGTGCTTTAATAAACCTCTCTCTTCTTCTGAAAATGAAATAGATTTTTCCCTAAGCACCATAACATGTAACAGTTATTAAATTAATTGATAAAACTTAATATATTTCCAATATAAACAATGTTATAAAACAACAATAAAATATATTTACAACTCCTTTTTACTGAAATGTGTGTGATATTTAACTCCTTTTCTTTTATAACATTTCAAGAAACATGCTATGACTTTTTTCTCTTTTCTACACAATATTCCATAATCCCCTTTGATCCTTTTAACATTTTCTTTTCCATAATCTGTTGCTTTTCGTTTATTACTTTTCTTACTTCTAAATATGTATATGGTTGTAACTATCTCTTTATGTGTCTTATTGTGAACTATCTTTTCCTTTCTCTTTGCATAGTTGTTTCTAGTTGCGCATCTTAAGTTAAGATGCTTATCTTTTATCTTTCCATGCCATCTTATCACTTTAACCTTCTTATCAATTAACTTACTTATCTTTTCAACTTAACTTTTCTGTTCACCATCTATTTGTTGTAATGTATTATTTTCATTGTCATTATTGTTGTTGTTTATTGAAGTTGTATTTTTTGTTTCATTGCCATGAGATGTTGAGTGGATATATGTAAGATTTGCCATGGTCACATTAACACACCCCCTTCCGCTCATCATCTCAAAGTTTTCTAGTCCCATTTTCCTCATAAATTTAAAGTGTTTTATTTGATCTAAAGGTTTAGTAAATATGTTGGCTACCATTTCATTGGTAGGAATATATTCAATAAATATTTCTTTATTTTTAATTAGATCCATTACATAGTTATAGTGGGTTTCTATATGTTTAGTTCTTGAATGAAATGCTGGGCTTTTTCCTTTCTTTAATGCACTTTGATTATCAGATTCTATTATAGTTGGTCTAGTAGGTTCTCTACCTATTTCCGTTAATACTTTTCTCCACCATACTGCTTCTTGACCTGCTGCTAGATAAGCTCGATATTCAGCTTCGGATGATGATGTGTTTATAGCTCCAAGTTTCTTGCTTCTCCAAGATACTGCACTATCATTAATTAGAAAAACATGTCCGCTGACTGATTTGCGGCTTTCATTTTCTGCCCATCCTGAGTCTACAAACCCTCTAAGAATATCATTGTCTCGCCTATAGTATAATCCCCACATTTGAGTTCCCTTAAGATACCTTAGTACTCTTTTAAATGCCGCCCAATGTGAATGGTTTGGTTTCTCTAGGAACTGTGACAATATTCCAACACTATACGCTATATCAGGTCTTGTGCACTGAGATAGATAATTGAGTGACCCGATAGCCGATCTATAATCCTTGTTTTCGGTTTTAAAAACTTCATGCTCTTCATTTGTGGCCGCTTCTAATTTTTCATTTGATTTCATAGGGGTTCCGTTGATTTTCGCGTCTTCTAAATCATATGCCTGAACTAAATTTTTGATATAATGTTCTTGTGATAAGAATATACTCCCGTCATTTTCTATTACTACTTTGATTCCTAGTACATGCTTTACTATCCCCAAGTCTTTAATCTTGAATGTTTCTTTTAGCTTATTTATTAGTTTTTCACTATTTTCCCCTACTAGGATCAAGTTGTCCACCCAAGCAAACGCTAATTCTCCGTTTGTATGGATGAAGAGGCAGGGATCTGAATCGCTGATGTTGTAGCCATTTCTGGTAAACCATGCTGTCATGGTTAAATACCACCCCCTCGCTGCCTGCTTCAATCCATATAATGTTTTCTTTAATTTTATTACAAAATTTTCTGGGTTTTCTATTAACTCATCTTTGTAATGATTATTATATGCTTCTTGCTTTGTTTCTCGCAGCCACTCAGTAAAACCTTCTGGAATTTTCACATATACAGCTTCCTCTTCTTCCAATTTTGTGTTTAGGTAGGCTGTGACAAAGTCTGCCTGTCGCGGTTTCTGGTTTTTGGATGCTGCGTAGTTGAGTAAAAATCTCATTGTACTGAGTCGTCCAGTGGGTGAAAAGGTTTCTTCGAAGTCTATTCCTTCTTTTTGCTTGAAGCCTCTGGCTACACATCTTGCTTTATATCGTTGTAATTGTCCCTCTGCATTAAACTTTTTGTTAAGAACCCATCTCGTTGTGATTAGCGTTTTGTTTTTATCTCTGTTTTCTTTTGGTATTATCTCAAATACCCCATTCTCAATTATTGAGTCATACTCATCAAAAATAGCCTTCTTCCAACTATTCCACTCTCCTGATCTTTTTGCTTCATGATAAATATCTGGAATAACTATGTTTTCTCTTATAAAAGTTTCCGTTAGCATAGCCTCCAGGTTAATCTCCTCTTTCACTTTTTCTGTTTCTATGTTTTGATTGGCTACATATGTTTCTAAATTCCCATATCTATCGGGCGCTCTCCTCTCTCTTGTTGTTCTTCTGACCTGAGGTTTTTCATGAATTTCCTCTACTCTGTTGTGTTTGCTACTTTCTTCTTCTATTACATCAATTTCGTTTATGGGTGTAAAATAAGTATCGTCCTCTTTTTTGATTACCACTACATCTCTGGATCTAACAATTACTTCTTTCTCCTTGTCCCAGATTCGATAGACACTTCTATCTCCTTCATCCATTCCTACTACTATGCCCTTTTTACACCTTGCGTCTAGCTTGCCTATCTCTTGGTAATGGTGTATACTGTAGTATACTTCGCGACCAAATTCTATTATATTATCCGTCCTTGGATTTGAGCCCATTAATTTCTCGAATGGTTCACTTTTGCTCGTTCTATTATATAAGTACGCTGCCATGGTCATGGCTTCAGCCCATAGTTTCTTGGGTAAATTGTATTCCAATATCATTGTTCTTGCTTTCTCCACTATGGTTCTATTCATTTGTTCGGCTGTTCCATTGTTTTGTGGCATATTAGGTGTTGTAATTAGGTGATATATTCCTTCTTCTTCAAACCACTTTTTCATGCTATTACTAGTGAACTCTCCTCCTCCATTGCTAATAACTCTTTTTACTTTTACCCCTTTTTGCCTATCTAAAGCTTTTAT
The DNA here is from genome assembly GCA_030280995.1 of Hemileia vastatrix. Lineage (NCBI taxonomy): Eukaryota > Fungi > Basidiomycota > Pucciniomycetes > Pucciniales > Zaghouaniaceae > Hemileia > Hemileia vastatrix. The sequence continues at coordinate 14,346,048 of JASXTE010000004.1, read as the reverse complement.
TATTCCCTTCACTTCTCTTTCTGCCTGATTTTTGTACTTTAAACATCTTATCCACACATATCTGGTGGCTGTATCTACTACCATTAAAGCAAAACTTGACTTTCCCATAGATTCTGGTGTGATAGGTCCCATTATGTCGACTGAAATCTCTTCTCCTGGTATCTCTGTTCGGTTCCTTTCCTTCTTAAATTGCTTTCTAGTCAACTTTCCTCGTTTACATGTATCACAGTTAACACCATCTCCCATGTGTCCTAATCTCTTATGATCTTCTACTGTTACTTGGGCACTGAACTTTTTCCGCTCAATATTTAATACAGGCAAGTTGTTTTTAATGATTCCTCCCATTACTTCTTTATTATTCACAACATCTTTAAATTTCTCATCCCTCTTTTTAATTACTTTTGCTCCCTTTCTCCAAAGGAGAACTTGGGAAATCAGACTGTACGGTAAATCAGGGATAAAGTATGCATTGCTGAAGACAATTTTCTTCTTATTCTCAGGATTGTACAACTCTATGTCTCCCTTGCCCTTAATCTCAACAGTTCTGCCTACCTCCCCAATTTTTACCTTGCCTTTAAAATCTTGAAAGTTTGAGAAGTCCTCTCGTTTGTTGAACATATATTTCGAAGCACCCGAATCTAACAATATTTCATCACTGGAACCAAGACACAAGTTAGCTTCCATTGCTCCAAAATATGTAAATATAGGAAGCTCTGGGTCACCAACAAATATTTCGATCTCACTGCCTTCGCTACTGCTGTCCTTCCCATACAGGAATTCCTCCTCTTCTTTATCTCCGAAAATTTCGAGTTCCCAATCAATGATCTTCTTTTTAGTCGGAGGCTGATTTCCTCTCTCATCGTTACTTATGATTCTCTTTCCTAGGAATGCGACCGCAGTCCCCTCCTTTTCTTCACTTGTTTTGGCAATTGAAGCATTTTTAGGTGGGGCATATTTATATTTTGTCCAGGCTTTCCTGCACTCCTTCGCCGAATGACCCATAATGCCACAATTGTAGCATTTAATATTCTTTCTTTGATTTGAGCCAACGACCATAGCAACATTGTCTTCTTTCTTGGCGGCAAATTGTTTGCTGTCCTTCTCAAGACGTCTCAAAACCTCTTCTAAACTGAGTACTTCATCTCCTTGGATCAAGATACGAATGAAAGACTCATATTCCTTTGGAAGTTTGTGTAATACTTGTAGAGAGAGTACTTCGTCGTCAATCTTGTTCCCGGTAAGTTTAATCTTGCTATTGATAGTTCTAATGTCCTTGACAAATTGAATTGCATTGGTGTATTCGGTGGCTAACAGCTCGTTAAACGCTATCCTCCTTCCCTGAGCATCTCCACCAGCATACTTTCCTTTAAGTAATTCCCAGGCTTTTCGACCGTCTCCTTTGTTTTCGCCATACAATTCGCTCGCGATGACGGCTACATGGTCATCGTTAAGGTGACGAATGATTAAATTGTACGACTTCCTTTTTCTTTCTGGTACCTTATCGCATACTTTACCATTGACATATTCTAGACAGTTTATGTTGTCTAGTTCTGCCTCCAAAATCGTCGACCAGACGAAATAATTGCTTTCATTGAGTAAGCAGCGCGGGTGAGTATTGTTAGTGAGGTTTCCGGGTTCCGAAATCTTGTTGTCTTGTTGAATGAATGGAATGTTACTGTATGTTACGGTACTGATAATGTATTAAATTAATTGATAAAACTTAATATATTTCCAATATAAGCAATGTTATAAAACAAGAATAAAATATATTTACAGCTCCTTTTTACTGAAATGTGTGTGATATTTAACTCCTTTTCTTTTATAACATTTCAAGAAACACGCTATGACTTTTTTCTCTTTTCTACACAATATTCCATAATCCCCTTTGATCCTTTTAACATTTTCTTTTCCATAATTTGTTGCTTTTTGTTTATTACTTTTCTTACTTCTAAATATGTATATGGTTGTAACTATCTCTTTATGTGTCTTATTGTGAACTATCTTTTCCTTTCTCTTTGCATAGTTGTTTCTAGTTGCGCATCTTAAGTTAAGATGCTTATCTTTTATCTTTCCATGCCATCTTATCACTTTAACCTTCTTATCAATTAACTTACTTATCTTTTCAACTTAACTTTTCTTTTCACCATCTATTTGTTGTAATGTATTATTTTCATTGTCATTATCGTTGTTCTTTATTGAAGTTGTATTTTTTGTTTCATTGCCGTGAGATGTTGAGTGGATATATGTAAGATTTGCCATGGTCACATTAACAACAGTAAATTCTTTTCCTCCTGCAACAACCAATCCTCCTGTTCAAAATTGACCATCTGAATTCTTTCAGAAGTTATCCTATTAGTAGGCTTGAATTTGGCGGAAAATTTGTCAAAGGTGTGTCATAAGAATTTCTTGATAGTGCCAGCCTCTGAATAGGAGGGTTCAAATCCAGCATTGGTACATTTTTGGTTTATACTTTGATGCTAGAAAGTGCTAGCTTCATCCTTAATTACTAAATATTAGACTTTTTCTAATATAACTCCAAGTTGTACCTACATCATATTTTTGTCTTTTCTTCCTAATATAAGCATAAAAAAATCCATAATAAAAGAAATTAAAAATTCCAGGCACAATACACTCTATAGTAGTATTACCAAGACACATGTGAAGCCCCACTTTATGTATCCCTCCTTGGACTTAATGAACACTATCTAGGTTCCTCTCATCTTGGGATATAGTAATACCTAGAATTCCAGCCCCTAATGAAAAGATTGGCACCACCTTGTCAGTCTCCCATTCCCTTCATCCTCAAAAACTTCTCTTTCTTTCTCTTAACTCACAGATCCAACATACTTTGTTTCCCAGCCACCATCCTTAGGTGCTACTAAAACTGCTGTTACTGGAATAATGTAATCACCCATAATCCTGATTACTATAGTATTATTCAAACAATAATCTATTATCCCTGAATAATCCATAAAAAATGGTGTTCCCAAAACTTGTTTCACTACACACATATGAACATAAAAGTGTAGATCTCTTGACACTCCTGAAACTTGCATCTTCACATATTCAGCTACTTCTATGACTGTTAACCTATTACCTCCAATACCTTCCACAGTTCCTTTTCCATCTTTTACTGGAAAACCTTCATCTACAGCATCCTCCACAGAAACTACAATGATATTACAACTAGTAGTTACTAGCACTCTGATCTGCTTCCCATTAATTGTAACCATTAAATACCCTAATAGCCCTGCATAATGTGGTACCCTTGACAGTCCCAAAACTGGTTGAAATTAATGTTCCCCCAAATCATACTCAACACGATTCTCATCTCTTTTCTTCCTTCATTTATCTATTATACCATTTGCTACGTCTGGCGCTACTGCCGTTAAAACCCCCAATGGCACTGAAACTGATGTTTTAAGACATTCTTAAATTAAATCTTCAGCTGCCCTAGAATATTTCACATGAATTGGGAACTGCATCTTCCATTTTGATTGAGACTCCTTTGCTCCAGCTTTTTCCCTACCTGGAAGATTCTTTGGAGTATTATGTTTTGCTCCAGACATTCCTTCTGCCAGCACTGCTCTCTGTTGAACTATTTCTGGTTCTTCTAACGGTATGGTAAGTTAAACTCTTACAGTCGCCTTGATGTAAGCAGAATCCGGAGGAGATATGTGGATTTAGCTGAAAATCCCGTCCTTCCAATAAAAATAACAAAATGGGAATTCTAAATCACTAAGCTAACCAGTCTACTTGGATCTGATTGATAAAAATAATGAAACTCTAAAATAATTAACGCTTATTGAGATTTAAGTAAAAGTGGCTGTTGAGGAAGAAATACTGATTACAACAATTAAGGTGTACCAGTGAAAGATCTGAAAAGATTGACTTTTATGTTTTTATAATAATTTGAATTTTTATGAGACAGCAATAATCAAGTCCCAGCAATGAAGAACTTTCTAAAGATACCCTGTATGAAGTGTGATTTAAATTGTTGAGTAGTATTTCTAAAATGTTATATATAAAATATAAAGTTATAAGGGTATTACAATTTATTTAATTTGTTGAGTAATAAAAAATGAGACTGTGGTGGTTAAAGATTAAGCTGTATGATGTATCCCCCCCCCCCTCAATTTCGAGTTTTAGAAGCGCTTAAGTATTCCTAGTCACGTGCCTAAGTTTTCCCCTCCAGAGCTCTTCCAGAGTCAATCCGGAGCCCGTACGGAGTCCGTCCGGACTTCCGCACTCAATTAGAACCTTAAAAACTATAATAAGAAATATAGAAAAATTACACATAATAGAAATACTTCCCTTTTATATCCCAAACTAATTTTTGTAGTCTTCACAGCTCTAATTACCCCGTGAAAATTCATCAAAGTTAAGTAATTTTATGAAAACGTAAATATTTCTATAAAACTTTAAAATTCATTTAAAAATATAAGAAAAATAGTAAAAATTCTGGAAAAATTTCCCAAGGTTCTTGAGTGACTCGATTTGATACTTATAAATTTTTCAGACCGTAAAAATAAGTTTTCTCCGCAAAATAAATTGTTTTTGTGTAGGCATTCGCTCGTGACCAATTTCTTCATATTTAAATCTCAAATAAATTAAATAAAACCCTTTTTTTATAAAAAATAATAACACCAATCTTGCATGCTGTAGTAACTCCATTTATGTACTTAGGTGCCATACTAAACCTTAGGCTACCACATCCTCCCTCCAATCGAGAATGTCCCCATTCTTAAAACTTTGCATAAGTGGTCGAACACAATATTCATCTTTAACCTTCAACCACCATCTTCTTTAATCAACTATAAAATTCATCTTCATCATTATGTCTTCCAAAGAACTTGTCTCTCTATGTGAACTCTGCGCTTGATACCAGGTACCTTGTTTAATGTCCAACCCTAATCTTCCTGGTAGGACAGCTTGCGACTTATGCCGTGTGAAAAAAGTCAAATGTAACCGGCCATTAGTTCCTTCTAAAAAAAACGTATATTTAGGACCAGCAGCTCTCCCTGATCCCTCAACTTCTAAAAAGCGATCAAAAATTCCTGTCTTCTTAAAACGAATAAGATCAAAAGCAGCTTCAAAAGTTCAATCTTCATCAGCGGATCCCGGCCTAATTTTGCCTTCACAAGATCCTAATCCTATAACGCCAGTGCCCCCAACTAACTTTGCTGAGACTATGTTTCCTGGCTCTAAATGTAAGACCCTATTTATCTTACTAAAAAAAACTTTTAATCAAAATTGACTAAACCTATGACTTAATAACATATTTGAACTTCTAGCTGTCGAAATAACCAACACTGATGATGTTGGTAGAGTGAAGACGGACTATATCAATCATTATCCAAATTTTCATCGCTATCTTTTTCTTGACTTTACTAATGAGTTGAAACGAAAAATTCTGGCCTATTTTCAAGAAACTCCAGCTAATAACCATGAAGACCTCATGAAAAGAAGAATATTAATGCAAAGCTTTGATAATGATGTTGAACAATTTCAAAGAAATTATCTTTTCTAATAAAATAATTTGATAAATTTGTTTTAGCTGGTCTTCTTTTAATTCTTTATAATAAAAACGTTGTTTCTTCTTCTCTGGCTTGATATAAAATAAAATAATATAAATCTTGTGATGACTCCACTACTGAGAGCAAGGTTTGAATCCCTTCAGACTCCCATATACCAGTCTTCCTTCTTGTCACAGCATTGAGAGAGTGGATCTTCCTATGAGCCGAATACTCCTGATTCCAACCTCATAGGGCCCCCCACTGAGCCGAATTCTATGATTCCAATCTCGCCATAAGGTCCTCCAAGCTTCACACCAAAAATGGCCTAACACTGAGGCACTAAAAAAAATCATTCCCTAAAATCCAACTACCATCCTAACTTCTGTTTCCTTCATCACAATTTTCAAACTTTGCTATACAGCAAACCCATAAAATACTTTTGCCAGACTTCCAATAATAATATTAACTTTAGACCATGTTAAAGCGCCACAAATTTCACCTAATTAACCATTATGCTTTCATTAGCATCATCACCACCTAAAATTTTAACCTCCTAAAGCTTATCAGCACCCAATTCCAGAAATAATTGAATAAACAGTTTAGAGTCTTAGTGGACAGTGATAAATTAAAAGATTGAATTGAGTTATCCAAACAAGATTGACATTCCAATTTAAAGTCTTGGTAGACCAAACATATAATCGATTGCCAGTTTATGGTCTTGGTGGACCAAAGATTGTTTAGGTGCATAAATAACTTGATAAATTCCTAAGTAAGGCCTAGGCTTGACCAAAGATTGAATAAATTTGATAATCCAGTTTAATGTCATAGTGGACCAAACATTTGATCAACAAGTAATCCAGTATAAGGCCATAGTGGTCCAATGAATGTTGAATAATCCTGCAGATATTAATTTTCCAGTTTAAAGTCATAGTGGACTAAACAATGAATGAACTACCAGTTTAAAGTCATGGTGGACCAAACATTTAATTGATAAGAAATCCAGTTTAAGGTCATGGTGGACCCAACAACTTGATAATAGTCCAGTTTAGGGTCTTGGTGGACCTAACATTTGATAACACTCCAGTTTAAGGTCTTGGTGGACCTAACATTTGATTTATATAAAAAGAAATCCTTCTCCAAAAATATCAATAAAATCTTGATTATCCTTGAAATTCAGTTTAAAGTCTTGAAGTACTAACAGCTCCAATATAAAATCTTAATGACAGTCTTGAAAATTAGCCAGTTTAAAGTCTTGGAGGACTAACAGCTCCGAAATTCATATAAAACCCTTAAGGAAAGTCTTGAACAGTAGCCAGTTTAAAGTCTTGGAGGACTAACAGATGTCTTGAAGTAAAATCCCATAGGTTTTGAGCTCCCCTAGACCCTGTTTCCTGTCTAAACTAAATGAATAAAACTAAAAAGAATGAAGACTGAAAAATAAAACTAAGAAATATAATAATAATTTTGATTTAATTGATTTTATTATTTTTATTTTTATTTTTATTTTATTTTTATTTTATTTTTATTTTTTTTTATTTTATTTTATTTTTATTTTATTTTTTTTTGATTATTTTATTTTTTATTTTTTATTTTATTTTTTTTTATTTTTTTTTTTAACCATTTAAAATAAAAGATTTTTTTTTAAAAAGATAGTTTTGAAATAAAAGTTAAAATTTAATTTTTAAAGAAAGATAAACAAATGTGAAAAGAAAGATAAAAAAGTAATAAAAAATTTAAAATAAAATTTTAAAAGATGCCCCCCGGCCATTTGATGAGCCGTACCCTTGACATCATACCCACATCCAAGTGCAACTTGATGTGGTTACACAATTTTGAGAAATTGAAAAGAAAAGAAAATAAATGAAAGTTTTTAGAAGATAATTTTTATAATGATGATCACTGGGTGGGCTCCCTCCAATTTATAAAAATGATTAGAGACCACCAGTGAGCATCACCCTTTACAATAATTCATAATATATATTAAAGAAAAGAAATCACAATCTAACATAAAAAATAAAAAACAAAATAAAATAAAAAGAATCTTGAATCCGGTGTTGAGAGCGGTGTCTCTTGATTCGTTCCAGTTTATAGTCTTAGTGGACTTCCTAAAATTAAAAGACAAAGCCAGGATTCAACTAGAAACAGGGAAAATTTTGGAAACGAACATTATGGGGTAATTGTGTATAGAGCAGCCAGCCCATCAATTACCCCCACACTTGCCAATATTTAAATTAAGAAGGTTCCCCTGTGAACACTTCTTCCAATAAATTTTTTTAAAAACTTTTCCAACACTATCTTCACCCATATTTAAAGAATTTTAAGTTTTTGAAAATTTCAAAGAAGGTCTTCTTGAATTTCGTTAAGTTTCATCATAGTTTCGTCGACCATATACAGTGTAACGATAGTAAAGTATTTTGATAAAAAAAAGATAGTTTATCCTCGTTTGCGGAGGTCGATAAGATTTTTATAAACATCATAGTTTATCCTCATTGCGGAGGAATCCATAAAATTTTGTCAATATCATAGTTTATCCTCATTGCGGAGGAATCCATAAAATTTGATAAATGTCATATTTTATCCTCGTTGCGGAGGTCGATAAAGTTTGATAAATGTCATAGTTTATCCTCATTGCGGAGGAATCCATAAAATTTCATCAATATCATAGTTTATCCTCATTGCGGAGGTATACTTCGGCACTCCTGGTGCCTCTAGGATAGAACCATTTCACTTGATTGGCAGCTACCCTCTTCTTCAATACAACTCCATCCAACTCTTCTAGCACATATGAACCGCCAGAAACTTGCTCCTTGATTTTATACGGTCCATTCCACCTATCTGCAAACATTTTTCCCCACTGACTTTCCAAACTCCTATTATACACCAGGACCATATCTCCCGGGTTCAAAGGTTTCCTTAATCGATGTGCCAACCGCTCATCCCAATATCTAACTGATTGATTTCAGATCTTCATCATCCGCGAATATGCCTTTTCTAAATATTCTTCTTTCTTTTCTAGCTGCATCATTCTTGCACACAATAATTCTTCAGTAGTTTTGACCGTGTCCCAGTCAACTCCAAGATATGATTCAGCTTCTAAATCAACCGGTAAAACTGCTTTCTGTCCAAAAACAAGTTCATAAGGTGAAAATCTGGTCGTCCTTTTGGCAGTGATTCAATCAGCAAATAAAAATAAAGGTAAATAGTGCCTCCACTTTTCGGCACTTGTCCCACACATTTTAACTAAAGCATCCTTAATAACTTGATTCCCTCTTTCAACCATGCCTTCAGCTTCAGGATAATGTGGGGTTTCTACCCTAACCTTTGATCCAACTTTCAATACGGCCTCTTTAAACTCTGTCCCAAATTCAGGACCTCCATCTACCGTTACCAACTTCATCACCCCATACCTATATACCCAATTATTCAAAAAAAATTCTGCCACATTTTTAGCAGTTAAATTAATAAGAGGCGCTGCCTCTACCCAACCAGATAAATCATCTCTGGCCACAATTAAATATTTACACCGTCCCTCTTTTATATGAACAGCATCTAAACTAACTCTCCCAAAGAGCGTATATTCACCGGTCGCGCGTCCAGGTTCTTTTGGCCTTAAATAACTTTGTCTTTGACATTCTTCGCATGACTGAACCCACTGTTTAACAGCCATCTTCATGCCAGGCCACCAAAATCAATCAGAAATTCTTCTAAACGTTTCTCCAACGCCTCTATGCCCGAGATCTTCATGCAGTGATTTCAAAACTAATTCTTGCCCCTTCTTTTGAGTTATAACTACTTGAGGATTTGGATACCTTCTTCTCATTAAACGTCGACCAGATAGGTAAAACGTAGATGAATTCCTCTTGATAGCCACCCATTCATCGTCTTCACAATCTTCTGGCCTCTCTAAAGTCAACAAATATTTGACTAACAAAAAATAAAAACCAGTCTGACCCCAGACTTCATCTTGAAAATCGATTAATATAACATCAATAGGGACTTCTCTATCACCAATATCACCTGCACATGAATGAGCCAATAATCGTTGACCCCTAAATAAATCTTTAATTGAGCTATGCCGTTGTTTTTCTTCTGAACCTTTGGATCCTTCGTAAACCGTATTTGTAAATACCTCTTTCTCTTTATCCACCCTTTTATTTAAATTCTCTAATTCTCCAACATATACACCATTCCTTAATTTACTACTATCCCACACTACCAATCCATCTTCCTCTACATACACCACATCTTCTTCTACCTCCTTTCTACCAAATTTATCTACACCTTTTCCAACACCTTTATTAACATAAAAACTATTTTCCAATTTATCCTCTTGGTGGAGGTCATCATCATCATAATCTAAACACAATAGTCCTGCCAGTTTAACCTCATGGGGGAGGTATGGAAAGTCTTCAGCTCCTTTAGTGCTGGCTTTGATAATAGGTATATCTTCATCAAACTCTTCTGAGTCTGAATCTTCTTCAGTGGGTGGTCTCCTTGATAAACCATCTGGCATAGTAAAAGTCTTGCCAGGCTTATGAACTAAATCAAACGAAAAATGTTGAATAAAAGCTACCCATCTCGTCATGGGTGCCTTTGGTAAACTTGGGGAATTAATCATCTGGATTAACGATTTCGCATCCACTTGCAACTCAAAATGTTGCCCCCACAAAATATGCTAAAGTTTCTTCAGTATTTTTGCCACACCACATAATTCCAATTTTGGTTGAGAGTATCTTGATTCGACCTCAGTAAATACTACAGATTCATACCTAACTGGCCTGATGTAACCAGCTTTATCCATCTGAGACAAAACCGCCCCAGCTGCAATCTGACTTGAATCAACTGCTAAATAAATTCTGCCAGCATCTTTTCCATAATCCAACTTTTGCAGGACTAAATCCTTCCCTACAACCTCCTTCAACTTCACAAACGCCTTCTCACACTCTTCATCCCACTCCCAGTCTGCATCCTTTCTTGTTAACCGTCTCAATGGAGCTGCCAATGAAGAAAAGTCCTTAATAAACATTCTAACATATACGCAAACGCCTAAGAACCCTCTAACTTCGGTCGTATTCTTGGGTCTTGGCCAGGACTGAATTTTGTTAACTTTCTTCTTGGACATAATCCTACCCTCTCTACATACCACATGGCCTAATATTTCTAAGGCTGGCACACAACATGAAAATTTTGAACCTGAAATAGTTAAGCCAGACTCTTCAATTCAAAACAAGATTCTTTCTAAAGTAATTGCAAACTCCCAAATGAATTTGCGTATCCCGGGATTCTCTTCCAACACCTGGTTATCATAGTCGGTTGTTGGTCCCTTAATTCCTCCATCATCTATAAAGATTCCAGTATAATGTGGAATTTCGTCTTGAAGGATCCAAGCCATCTGAGCTTGATAAACTGAAACCGAATTTGTTTCTCCTTGAGGTAATCTTGTTAACTGTAATCGTCCTAGTGGTGTATCGAATGTAGTGAGAGGTCTTGAGTCCGGATGTAACTCTCTTTCATCATATCCACCCATAATATCTCCCAAACCATAACACACTCTCCCTGCAAACGCTTCAACAAACTCCTCAGCACTAGGTGGTATCCCAGCATCCTTTATTGTAACCCTATTTAATTCCCTAAGATCATGAACAACTCTAAGCTTGCCATTTGGTTTCTTGATACAAAATACCGGACTAGAATAAATTGACGTTGATTGCTCATACAGTCCAGTGCGTATCCGTTCTCTGACAACTTCAATATAGGCTTCTTTTAATGCAGCCGGAAAAGGAATCAGTTTCTGCTGCCACGGTTCATGACACACCACAGGAATCTTGTAAGGCTCCCCATAGGAATGCTTCAACACACCCCTCTCCTCTTCTACAAAAGCAATGGCCTTCTCTCGCTTGACCATTACATCCAACAACAACTTCTTCTCTTCTCCAGACAACCAACCATCAGGTCCAAAATTAACAACACCCAGTCTCTCAAAAGTGATTCTTGACGTCTCAGAAAATTCAGACGGATTCTTTACCAAGGGACTTTCATAAGGATCTCTTGATAACCTTGGTCTTCTCAAGGGTGGATTTAATTCGGCAGGTAGCGGTTCATTAATAGGTCAAACTTTATTTGCTACTTTCTTATATTTGGCTGCGTCCACATCTAAATAAACTTGAGGTAAAACATTTACTTTTGTATTGCCATTACATATTTCATCAAATGAATCTTCTTCATCGCCAGAATCGGAGTAAGAAAAATTAGAAAAATATTTTATTTCATTTTTAAATTTTACCCTTTTCTCCTTTCCCTCGTCTAATTTATAAACAGATTTTCCAACACCTTTGCTTCCCTTATCCAACAGTAAATCACCCGTAAAGAAAGTTGGAAGTTTAACCTCTTGCTGGAGGACCGGAATTGAATTTTCACAAAAATTATTTTTTTGAGTTTTAATTATACTGAGATTTTTTATTGGGTTTTGATGAGATAATTGCAGTTTACCCTCTTGCTGGAGGTCCAAAATAGAAGGAGATACTTGCAGTTTAACCTCTTGCTGGAGGTCATAAAACATACCCTTCCAACCTTTATCCAACCTAATTTGGCCCATTTTGCCTTTTTCACCATTTTTAAATTTTATAGAAAAACCAGGTAAATCCAATAAACATATAGAAAAGTCCAAAACGTATTTTCACTCCAAAGTAATATCAACAGAAAATAATTGAGAATCCACTTGAATTATCTCCAAGTGAGCTGACCTATTATAATCCGGGATCTCATCCTGAGGAGAGATTACAACATTAGAGTGATCAGCCCCTGCTAACCCAAAAAATGAGGGCATTCATCCTTTTCAAACAAACATAATTCACCAGAAGCCGTCCGTTTTATATGCCACTTCTTGGTGCATACACAACACTGGCACAGAGTAGTAATCCCTGGCCGTGTTTCCCAACCTTCATCTCCAGGAGGCGCTAACCGCATATGTAACCTCCGCATATCTTCACCAGTGATCTCCAAACTAATCCCCATGCCAGCTTGATACCCTATCCTGGCCTCAAAATCCATCAAAAAAGGACCCCCAAGAACAGTTTTGACTGCTCCTCTGGCCACATAAAAGTGAACCTTACCAACAGATCCACCAATGCCTAACCTGACATGCTCAGCTGTACCCATCAGCTCTGTTGAATGCCCTCCAATACCTCTGAGGTTTCCCCCAGTTCCACTTTTAATTGGCAAGCCTATACTTGTTGCTTGCTCCAATGAAATTAAATTAATTTGAGACCCTGAATCGACCAAGGCTTTTACTTCTTTACCGTTAAGAGTTACCACCAGGTAACCCAGGGGAGCGGAAAAATGTGTATCTACATCTTCCCGAAACTTTTCAGCATTTTCACAAATATATTCCACCTCTCCAGTGGAAACCCGACGCCTTGTCAAATGCTTCTTTTGCTTTTCAGCAAGCGCCGGACTAATCGTAAATAACTCCCCCAAAGATAAGGGAATCTGCAGTTGATTCACCCTATTCAAAACTGCGTCCATTGCATTAGCTTGACCAGAAACTACTGGCCGCTCATACTGGACCTTTGATTTAACAACCTTGGCCCTGGATACCTCTTGAGGTCCTACCGAGCCATCTTCACCCCCCATTATAACATCTTCACTTTCTATAACCTCAACTCCGTCACCAGCTTCTTGCACTAGTCCTGATCCATCGCTAGTCCTTCTTACTCCCTCCATTGGGATGGGACCGCTAAAACTTGGTCTGGGTAGAGACGCCAACGGTACGTCCTCCTCAGAATCCGAATCATCATCTGGCATAGGCTCACCATTTAAATCAAACTTTCCATAACTAGGGGGCCCCATATCAGCAATCCCCTTCTGCATTTTATATAATTCGTCCTTAGAGTAAGGGTTCAATTTGTTGGCGGCAGTTTGAGCACTAGAATTCTTGTCCTTAGAGTAAGGGTTCACTTTGTTATTGGCCTTGCCAGGATTAGCCCTCAATTGGCTCTGAATGCTACTTTTTGCCTTAGTAGCGGCTGCTCTTCTATCAGCATTAACATCGTATTCGCCAGCCATACAGCTACCCTCCACCTGGGCAACCGTCGCCAGCTCTAAACCACCAAAAGAAGTAGAAAATGTGGCTTTACTGACCTCTTTCTCCTTGCCCTTGTCAGCTTTACCACCATTTCCATTACCATTTTTGCCACTCTTGGCATTAACATCTTCATCTGTCACCTCTTCAAATCTGGCTCTCCTTTCAGCCGTTAAACTTCTTCTGACCAAATCAGAAGGAGACTGTCCATCACTGGGCTTGATGAACAAACCATCAGGAAATTTTTAAACTCTACCATCAAATAAAACTCGCCCAGCATCCATATCCTTATTAAGAGCAAAACAAACTGTTGCTCTATGCCCCCTCCTATTACAATAGGAGCACACCTTTGGCTCATCGTAGCCTCCTCTATATCCATTACCACCATTACCACCATTTCTCCCATTGCCTGGGAAGCGGTTACCATTATTATTGCCATTATAATTTTGACGTTCATAACCTCTAGACTGATAAGAAGTCGACGTCGACGAAGAAGCGATTGGGGCCTTATTGGCCTTCTGGGTTTCTTGAACAAATATTTTTAATTGTTTCGTTAAATAGGCCAAGTGATCGACCATCTTATTATCTACATTGCCCTCAACTTTAGCAGCAGGTAATCCCATTTGTGCCTTCTTGGCCTCCTGGGCTTTGACCATAATATCTTTGTTTTTGGCCAAAACTTTGCTAACCTTGCTAACATATTGAGTGCAGGACTCTTGATATTTGTCCAATGCTAACAACTTGAGATGGGCCTGAATGTTCTCTTTGATAACCTCCAGAGCCGGCAGTTTCTGCTCACCATTAGGCAGTTCCTTCATCAAATCTTTTCTTGAAAGATCCTTCAAGACGTCCATTCGAATATCCCTGCTGCATGCTGTCCAAAACAAATCTTTTGCCTGGTTCTCATGCACTAGCTCATCCACCAATATGAGATATTCCACCACTTCATCAAACTGAACACAGAGTTTTTTGAAGTCAGCCATAGAAGAAACTCCACCTTTTGCTTGCCAGTCTCCAACAATTTTATTGAGGTCCATCATAGTAAACCTAACACCCCATCTATCAACCATAGCTTTAGAAAGCTTAACCCAATCCTTGTCCTTGAATGCCTGCATAGCAATAACCTCTTTTTCCACCTCCCTATCAGCAATAAAAAACCTAACTTTCTTCACCATATCCACATGAGAAGCACCATCAACAGCAGCAGCAGCTTCATACCTGCTAATGAACCATTTAACCTCCTCCCCATCAAACTTTGGGCCATCCCAAGAAACAATTCTAACTGAGGGAGTAAGAGGGTTAGAAGATCCAGAAGCAACAGCAGAAGAAGACATCCCAATAAGTAATGAAAAATGTTAACAATCGATAAAATAACAAGCCTCTTGCAGGCCAATAACAAAAATCCAATTAGAGTTCCAGTAAATATGCCTCTTGCAGGCTAAGAACGTTCTTGATCCAAGTAAGTCTTTAAAGAAAGCTAGAGAGTTCGAACCCCACAATGGGCGCCAACTATGGTAAGGTAAACTCTTACAGTCGCCTTGCTGTAAGCAGAATCCGGAGGAGATATGTGGATTTAGCTGAAAATCCTGTCCTTCCAATAAAAATAACAAAATGGGAATTCTAAATCACTAAGCTAACCAGTCTACTTGGATCTGATTGATAAAAATAATGAAACTCTAAAATAATTAACACTTATTGAGATTTAAGTAAAAGTGGCTGTTGAGGAAGAAATAGTGATTACAACAATTAAGGTGTACCAGTGAAAGATCTGAAAAGATTGACTTTTATGTTTTTATAATAATTTGAATTTTTATGAGACAGAAATAATCAAGTCCCAGCAATGAAGACCTTTCTAAAGATACCCTGTATGAAGTGTGATTTAAATTGTTGAGTAGTATTTCTAAAATGTTATATATAAAATATAAAGTTATAAGGGTATTACAATTTATTTAATTTGTTGAGTAATAAAAAATGAGACTGTGGTGGTTAAAGATTAAGCTGTATGATGTATCCCCCCCCCCTCAATTTCGAGTTTGAGAAGCGCTTAAGTATTCCTAGTCACGTGCCTAAGTTTTCCCCTCCAGAGCTCTTCCAGAGTCAATCTGGAGCCCGTACGGAGTCCGTCCCGACTTCCGGACTCAATTAGAACCTTAAAAACTATAATAAAAAAGATAGAAAAATTACAGATAATAGAACTACTTCCCCTTTATATCCCAAACTAATTTTCGTAGTCTGCGCAGCTCTAATTACCCCGTGAAAACTCATCAAAGTTAAGTAATTTTCTGAAAACGTAAATATTTCTATAAAACTTTAAAATTCATTTAAAAATATAAGAAAAATAGTAAAAATTCTGGGAAAATTTCCCAAGGTTCTTGAGTGACTCAACTGATACTTATAAATTTTTTAGACCGTAAAAATAAGTTTTCTCCGTAAAATAAATTGTTTTTGTGTAGGCATTCGCTCGTGACCAATTTCTTCATATTTAAAACTCAAATAAATTAAATAAAACCCTTTTTTTATAAAAAATAATAACACCAATCTTGCATGCCGTAGTAACTCCATTTACGTACTTAGGTACCATACTAAACTTTAGGCTACAACAACGGTTGTTCCTTGATGTGCTGATCCATATAATAATCCACCTTATTCCCGGATTCATCCTAAAGTAGTTCTGGTTTATTCTCTCTTGTAGTATACCCTACTTCTTTGATGTCTTCTGGGTTTACATATTTGGTACCATCCCTTCTTGGCCTACTAACAGTTGGAGGAGCCATTTTCTTATTCTTGGCTGAAAACATCTCCAATCGGGCTGTAGTGAGTGGCAATGAAAGGCTCCCTCTTTGACCTTAAAATCCAATACAACCTAAGTCACTTCAAAATTTACTGACTTTGAGTTTTAATCCGCAGGCTCCTTGCCCTTACTAGACTTTACTTCCATAACCTTTTTGTTAATATGATTTATGACTTTAGCTCACATCCCTCAATCCTTATCCATAACAAGTTTTGTGCTGTCCTCTAACATTAAAGCTGTCCCATTCTCAAAGACTACCTTGTCTTCTTTGTCTTTTTGAAGTGCATTACATCTCACTCTCATATGGCCTTCTTTATTGCAATAATAGCATACCATAGAATAAAAACTTGTTAGTTGAGGAGTAAACCTTTGTTTGGGTTTAGCCTCTTCACTCAACTTATTCACCAAATTTTCAATCCTTGCTATCACTGTATTTGAATCCTGAAATTATATCTTTGGTCTAGGAGTTGGTACTGAAGAGGGTGATCCAGAACTCAACAAAACCTCCAACAAAACCCTAGCTTCTGGGCACTCTACCTGACACAGCTTCATTTAAGCTTCAACCACTGTTTCCACTGCCTCTAATCCTGGGTACTTGAAATCCCTGTTCTTCTTTCTGACCAATTTTTCTTCTTTATCTAGGTGCTCTTTTTCCCAATCTTCAACCTCAGGCACTAAAGCCTCACAGAACCAAGGTAATGAGGCACTAGTGTCACTAAAATCCTATTTACTGACCAAATAATCCACTACTTGATCTAACTCTTGTCAAAAATTCTTAAAATCTTTGATGTCTCTGATACCCCTTTAGCTTTAACTTTATTTACCAAAACATCTAGGTTCTTAATTGTATACCTTGTTTCCTCGGTAGTTTAGGCCATCTTTTCAACATTTGCACTTTCAGTGCCATCAAATTGTGTTTCTTGTGACCATCCAGCTCTTCCAGATTGTCGTTACATTCATTGGAAACAAAAAATAACTGTTTACGCACCATATCATAATGTACTTCTGCTGCTTTCTAAAACCTCCTCAAACACTTTTGAGTGTTGATTCCAGTAAAAGGCAAGATTTCATCCTTGAATCTAATTATTTTCAAAACCCTAGGTGGTAAGGACCCTGTATAATTTGGAGATTTTTCCCTCTCCTGAGTAACTTTATAAGAAGTGGCTGTAGGTTCTATTCTACATTTTGACTACTAAAATAATAAAAAACAAATAATTACTAAAAGCTTATACTGAAAATATTGTCTAATAAAGCCCTACACTATCCTCTGATAATGGCTTGATCCACTCATTGTAGACCCTATGACTCTTCCTTGAAAAGCCAAATTGATTATGTCTCTTTGACAAAACCCTGAAAAACAAAATAATAACCAAACTTAAATTCTGTCTGCCACTTTTGGGACAACAATTGTAGAAAGACAGTTCAATAATACTAAGCTATAGACACAATCCAAGATGGTTTGGTTCTCCTATCTAAAACTTATTTTAAAAGAAGTGCCTGCCACTATAATATTTAAAGACAGTTAAAGCACATATAGTAAGTGTGGTTATTGATATTTTGTGGAGAAGATAATAGAATAAACTCTGTATAGATTTAAGAAAGAGTAATTTATTTTAACATAAGTGATCTATCTGTTGGATAGATATATTCTCAGTCACTCCCTCTTTGAGTTCTCTATCTAATACTATCATTACTGTAGCAATAGTATAACTCTACAGCACTACTTCTGGTATGCACACCCATTATGTACAAAAAAATAAAATGTATCTATTTATCTTTTGTCTATATCAAAAATATCTACTTCTATTTCTTCACACCCACACTTTCTCTTTAAAAGATGAGTGCTATTTTCATATACCTGTATGTTCAGCACCCTTCCCCTATGCTCTTCTCCCTACACAAGCTCAACACTAATACAAGGTTATCAAACGGTAACTAAGTATCTCAAGGATCTATGTACAGTTGTTAGCATGAGTTTTGGTTCCAATAGCACCTGAAACATTTGTGCAAGTACAGCTATTAGCACCTAAAACTCTACCTTTCTACATACCCATGCTTTTTGAGATCCCTGACTAAATATTAGGTACTTTACCACCTTCAATACCTATTGTAATGACCCACACTCACCATATGAGTCCCTACTAATAGTGAAACCCTCCGTTCTAAGAAAATGACAGCCCTATCTAAAATCTTACTTTGCTTATCTGTTCTTTTAGCGCTGCTCACAACTTATTTTTCTTCCTAGCACTACCTTTTTTCTTTGACATGTTTTCATCTCCATGGGCAGACATTGCTCTTATCTAAGCATAAATTTCATAATATTTCTTTTTGCTGCTTCCTAACTCCATATTATGCATCTAGCACTGTCCCTGACTCTGTAAGTAAATATCATATTTTCTTTTCCTATAGTCCATTATGTACTTCTTCCTTTTCTCCAATTATCACTTTTTTATATCCATACTGCCCCTAAAAAAGTGTGCACAGGGAGTCTAATTTTTCTACGCTTCTGGAAACCCCTCTGTTGCGCTTTCTGTGAGCTGAAAAATTTCATACGTGTGAAAGAAGGTGATGAACACAAAGTAGCATTCTGCACCAAATTTGGTCATTTTGAATGGCTGGTAATGCCATCTGGTCCATGTAATGCACCTGCCACTTTCCAACATTTCACCAACTGCATCTTTAGAGAAATAGTAGGGATAGATGTGGTGTTATATCTTGATAAAGTCCTGAATTACTCAAGATAAATGAAAGAATACCAGATATGTGTGAAAGAATGTTTTAAGTGCTTGAGGGAGGCCCATGTATGGTTAAAACCTGAGAAATGTGTTTTTTCAGTAGGTGAAATCCCCTACCTGGGTATGATCAATTCAAAAAGATAAGGTTCAAATAGACCAGGAGAAAGTAAAGGCATTAATGTGATGGCCAACACCAATATCAGTAAAAGAGCTCCAGTCATTCCTAGGCTGTGAAAATTTTTACCACCTTTTTATTGAAAATTACTCCCACATTTGCCAACCATTTCACAACCTCATAAAGAAAGAAGTCAAGTTTATTTGGACAGGTAGCCAACAAGATGTGTTTGAATACCTGAAAAGACAATTAGTGACATCCCCTACTCTTTTAATCCCTGACTTATTAAAGCCATTTGCTCTAGAATGTGACTGCTCATATTTTGCACTAGGCGCAGTATTATCCAAATACAATGCTGAAAATGTCCTGCACCTAATAGCATATTTGTCACAAACACCTCTAGGTGCCAAATTGAACTATGAAATATATGATAAGGAGTTATTGGAACTAGTTGAAGCAATGAGCACATGGTTTCACTATTTAGAAGGTGGGCCGCACAGACTACAAGTTTTTATTTACATGGACCATAAAAACTTGGAAAGTTTCCTGACAACAAAAAAGTTGACTCACTGGCAAGCACATTGGGCAGAACTGCTAATTAGAATTAATTTTTTTGATACATTCCAACCAGGGATGAAAAGTGGAAAACCTGATGCGCTATCACAATGTCCTGATTTTTGCCCAGCACTGAACCACACCATGCAATATGGGGGGCGGACTTGCTAGCAATTCTGCAACATTGAACCCTAATTCATATCTTTTTGAGCCCACATTGAATAAGTGATGAAACCACCAAGAAATAATAGGGGGTATCAATGTTGACCGATCCGCAATTAAATTAATTGCGGAAAATAATCTGCATACCCCAATTATCTTCCGCAATTATTTTTGCTAATAATTGGGTTATTAGACACTTTACGTGTCAATGTTCACCTCTTATCCGACATTTATTTACTCAATTTTCCATAACCACATCTTGGACAACTTTCTGGATATCCCAGCCTTCTACCTTGCTGCGCACTTCCATTCTCATCCCATCCTGTTCATTCTATCCGCTCAGAATTTCTCCCCATTTCATCTATTTGATTCTTCTCCTTTTCATCTCGCTATCTCATCTGCTTGTTTCTGCTCCTTTTCATCTTCATTTATAATAACATGCCTTGTCATCCTAGATCTTCTCAAAGGCAGCTATCACCCAGTTGTTCTTCAATTCCCACTACTTCCTCTTTTCCCCGCTCAGCCAAGAAATCCAAGACTGTTCAATTAAAAAAAGATGAACATCTCATTCTTATCAACTGGCTGAAAACCAAATCTAACTATGATTCTTGTTTTGGTACTGAGTATGCCACTAAAGTAGGACGGCCCCCCACATCAAAAGTTAATGGCTATCTTCTAATGGCAAATGAATTACGCAATAAGACCAAGGGAAGGATTGATCTTTTGCCTAAACAGATGTCTGAACGCTTCAAGCATTATCGAGCAAAATACAAGAAGGCAAAGGCTCTTTCATCTTCCACTGGTTTTGGGGTTACTGACATTGATATAACTAAGGGTATAAAATCCATAGACAGTAAACTTGATTCTTTATGTCCTTACTTTAAAGAGATGGATGCAATTTTTGGAGAGCGAGCCGATGTTAATCCTGTAAACATGTTGGATGGAGAAGATCCTATCTCCGAACATGATGTCGAAGCAAATCTTTTCCCATCCTCTTCCTCCACTCAAGCCTCCCCTCTTCTAAATTCTACGAATCTAGATAGCTTTGCTATTGATCCTATTGGCGATTTAACCCAACCCAATCTAACTCAGGTCTGTTTCTTTTATCTTATCAATTCTATTTTTTTATTTACTTATATTTTTCTTATTTCTTAAAAGGCTGATGAACAAACCCAGGATCCTCAATCAACTGAGTCTGAAGCTAGTGACAATGATGAGGAGGAAAATGCTACGTTGAACAAAAAGAGAAGGGCTTCAACTAGTCTAAATTTCCTCTCCCAAAGAAGACGAAAAAGTGATACTTCATCACAAACACCTTTATCTTCGATGGAACAGTTTTTAGAGAAACGTGATGGTGGTAAGTGATATCATACCTCTTATTACTTTACTCTGCTTTTCTTCTACTTTATGTTAATTTTTATTCTCACTCTAGAACAAGTGGAAATTGCTAAAGAGACACTGAGCTTTGAAAAGAAGAAATACGAGCTCTCTTTAAGGAGGGATGACAGAGTACAAGATTTGGAAGAGAGGAAGTATGAGCTCTCCTTACGGAAGGATGATCGGATCCAAGATTTGGAGGAGAAGAAGTTTGAGCTCTCTTTACAGAAGGATGGTAGGGCCCAAGATTTGGAGGAGAAGAAGTTTGAGTTAACTCTTAGTATTGAAAAATCCAAAAATAAGGAAAAAACACTCGAGCATCAAAACTTAATGGAACAGATGAAGTATAAGCATGATCTCCAAGAAAGTTCTAAAAAGAAAGATTTCATGATTGAATGCATTAAAGCAAACAAATCTGTTGAAGAAATAGAACGTTTAATGAAATTTTTTGTTGACTAGTTTCTTTTATTTCTTTCACACTTCATGTGTTCATATTTATTTGTACATAAATTTTACAATTATTTTCTGTATTTCTTGAAATATCGTATTTTAATGATAAATATTCTTTTTTTAAATAAAATTTTCAAGTCTCCTTTGAAAATTTGACAATCCCCCACCCCTGTATTTTTTTGAAGTAAGGGGTGGGTATCACAAAAATTCTTTCATGTCATGAATCTTGAAAGTTTTATATGAAAATTTGGCTTTACTACCCCCTGCATTTTACCGGTATCCTAAAAATTCTTACATGTCAAGAATTTCACAAGTCTTATAAAAAATTTTGGCACAACCCCCCATGGATTTTATTGAAGTAAGGGACGGTTATCACAAAAATATTTACAAGTCAAAAAAATTCTATATCTGTTTAAAAAAATTGGCAATACTCTCCCCTGCATTTTATTGAAGCAAGGGGTGGGTATCACCAAAATTTTTCTAAGTCATCAATTTCACATGTCAGATTTGAAAATTTGGCAATACCCCCCCCTGCATTTTATTGAAGTAAGGGGTGGAAGTCATCTAAATTTAATATAATTACATAAATTATTAAATAAATATCTAATATATATCAATTTCCCTAGTTTAAAGTAATGACAATCCCTCAAGCCAAAATGCAGACCAAGTCGAGAAACATAAGTTTGGGACTTTCTACAGGTATAGGAAAGAGGAACCCCATGAAACAAATAAATGTTATCATGATTACCTGTTATACAACACAAGGTCGATGGCTCATCACATTATTTGAGAAAATTGATATATAAAAAATATTTATTAAAAATTTATGAAAAAATATAAAATTTTCGATGACAACTCTAATCCCCATACTTTTTGGATCTAGATAAAGTTTTTTTAAATCGAATAACTTTACCTTCTTTCTTTACCTTATTGATTCTTTGTATCAACTTATTACTGATTTGAAATGAGCAACCGAAATGAGTGAAATCTTGACAGGATTTCAAACCAGGAGGAGCTTTGGTCGTTTGATGATTATCCTTAGAAGAATTCCAAATAGTTTTGATGATACCATTTCCCAAACCAAAATCAATGATGCACCGGTGGTCTGGAAAATATAAACCATGTCCTTTGATTTTAGCTGGAGATGGTATTGGGTGGCCAGTTATCGGATTGATATATGAGAATATTCCAAAAGTAAGATAATTGGCATCATTCCTATCGATATGAATCCTATTGTGGAATCCAGAATGAGTGATAATAACATTAGAAAATAAAAGATATTCGTGGCTGATATCTTCCCATTCAGAGTCACACCAATTCGGTATTCCAACTTTGGTTGCAAGGTCATGATTTTTTTCAAATGCCTTATTACAGAGCTTTTTGAGTCGAAGAGCAAGAAAAGAATTAAAGTAGGGTAGAGTGTCCCATAAGCGAAAATCTTCATCTTTTTGTGCTTTAGTGATATTATTGAGCAATGAATATATACCTATATAATTGAAATAAGTGAAATGATATTAAGAATGGAACAAAAATTATTAGACATACCAAGAGAATATCCTTTGACAAAACCAGGTCTCCAACCAAAACCAATCATGATACCACCCAACAAATTCTTATTCCTTATAGGTAATCGAACCAAAGCCATTTGATAAAGAGTTATGATAAGATCGGATAGTTGATTAAAAGCTTCATCTTTTACCCCATCAAATGAATGAACTTCCAAAATGAATTGAGGCTTAAAAGCATTGCTGATAACTGCAACAACTCAATCATCTCCAAATTCTGTTAGATATTTGATATCTTCTGGTAATTTTTTCGGATATTGATTTTTTTTATCTACTTTAGTTTTATAAAAAAAAATGTTTGGGATATGACGAAAATAACTTTCGCAGAGAGACTTTTTTTTTAAATATCTTTTCTTCTGATGAGACTGATTATCTTTAATTTTTTTTGATGATTTAGAAGATGATTGTATGGAAGTTGATTTCAAAGAAGATGATAGAGTTGATTTCAAAGAAGATGATAGAGATGATAAAGATGAAGATGATAAAGAAGATAAATTTATTTTTGATGATTTAGAAGAAGATTGTATGGATCTTGATTTTGAAGAAGATGATAGTGATGATAAAGATGAAGATGATAAAGAAGATAAAGATGAAGATGAGAGAGAAGTAAGGGGTGAATCTGAAGAAGAAGACATTTTTTTGATCTGAAAAAAAATTAAATGTCAATAAAATTTCAACTCAATTTTTTTTAAAAAAAATTCTCACCTTATTTTTCAAATAAAAAAACTGTTTTTTATTTAAAAATTAAAATAGAAAAAAAACAAAAAAACAAAAAACAAAAAACAAAAAATGAGTAAAAAATTTTCCAAAAAAAAATTTTATTAAAAAAAAAACCTGAGGTTTTATTTTTAAAAAGAAAATAAAAGCAAAATCCTTAAAAAAAAAAAAAATTTATCCAAAAAAAAAAATTTCAGTAAAAATTAAATCACAAAAAAAAAAAATAAAAAAAAAATTAAAATTGAACCTGAAGATTGGTTATTAAAAACCTTCTCACAAGATCCTGAAAAAAAAAAAAAAAATCAGTAAAATCAAAATCAAAAATAAAAAAATTATTTAAATAAAATCAAAATCACAAAAATTAATTATAGAAAAATTAAATATAAAATTATAAACCTTTTTTGTATTGTAAATAAGAGGGACAGTCCTTATCAGCAAAAAATTTTTTTTTTTTTCTATATTACTGCAAAAAAAATAAAAAAAATAATCAAAATTACAAACAAAAATTTGTTAGTATCTTTATTTGAAAGTTAGTAACCCATCTTTATCTCCCATTAAAGTCCCCTTTTCCCCCTCAAATGCTCTCCTTGCCTGCCTCAAAATCCCCCTGAAATACCCCCCTTTCACCCCTCTTTAGGTCCCTCATCACCCTCCTTCCCCCCTCATTAGCTGCCTCAAACCCCCCCCATTCCCCCCTCTTTAGCTCCCTCAAACCCCCCCATTCCCCTCACCTTAGGCGCCTCAAACCCCCCCATTCCCCTCTCCTTAGGCGCCTCAAACCCCCGCCCTTCCCCTCTCCTTAGGCACCTCAAACCCCCCCCCATTCCCCTCTCCTTAGGTACCTCAAACCCCCCCCTTCCAATCTCCTTACCCCCTCCCAAACCCTTTCCCCAACACCCACCCCCCCCCCCCTGTTTATTAACAAACGATCTATAACGATCGTTTGTTAATAAACTGGGGGGGGGGGGGGGGTAGAGGAGGATATAATGATTAGGTAGGGGGGGAAGGGGGGGTGTTTGAGGCGCCTAAAGAGAGGGAAAGGGGGGGTTTGATGTGGGTAAAGAGAGGTGAAGGGGGGGGGTTTGAGGCGCCAAAAGAGAGGTGAAGGGGGGGTTTGAGGGACATAAAGAGAGGGGAAGGGGGGAGTATTGAAGCACCTAAAAAGAGGGGAAAGGGGGTGATGAGGGACCTAAAGAGGGGGGAAAGGGGGGATTTGAGGCAGCTAAAAAGGGGGTAAAAAGGGGGTCAGAGACAGGTAAAGAGAGGGAAAAAGGGGGGCCTTGAGGATGATAAAGAGAGGTGAAGGAGAGAAAAAAAAACAAAAAAATAAAAAGATAAAAAAGAGAAAAAAGCAAAACAAAAATTAGTTTACCCTAGAACAAAAATAATAGAAGCACTTACAAAAAAAACAAAAAAAAAGCAAAAAAAAAGCAAAAAAAAAGCAAAAAAAAAAAATCATGATTAGCAAATAAAAAACCATGAAAAAAGAAAAAAAATGACCTACCTGGTGAGCTGAGTTGAGAAAATAAATGCAACCAAAATATTTGAGGGATGTTTGAGGAGAATAGGAAAAGGATATGAGTGATGAATGAAAAAAAAAATCACTGACAAAATATGCGATATAAGAAAATATGCGATTTCATGTTGAGGAAGTGAAAGAAAACCAATGAGCCATCCAAAAAAAAGATATTCACCGTAAATTCAAAAAAAAAATGAATATGCAACAAACCAAAATACAAAACCAAGTGATTAAAGTACACAAAGAGGACAATTGGAAAGTATGAAAACATAAAAATTAAAAATTAAAAGGGTGAAGAGAAATGTTGAAGAGTAATTGGCATTATAATGGGGCGTATGCCGGTTGATTGAATGATTTGTGAATCAAGGGAGGGGAGTGCCAGTGGTGGTTCAGGATCCTCTTCTTCATAAAGATCATTCCACTCATCCTTTAAATCAGCTAGAATATTGTGGAGTATTACGCAAGTCAAGATCCAATGATTTGCAGTTTTGATCTCCAATTTTTTTTGAAATTGGATTCTGAGCTCCCGAAGACTAGAAAATCGTCCCTTTAAAATACCTATAGCATGTTCAATTCGTACTCTTGATTGTGCAAGGTGATAATTAAATTTAGTTTTGGGGTCATTTTCTGAAGTTGCACCACGGAAAGCAGGTATAATGTACTTTCCACTTGCATATGCTGAGTCTGCAAGGAGGTACTGAGATTCGTCAAAGTATGATTCAGGGGATTGAGAAATTCTCATTCTTTGGAAGACGGAAGAGTCATGACATGATCCAGGGCAGCCACTGTGAAAAGCAATAATTTTTTTATTGACATTGCATACAAGTTGAACGGCAATAGAGTATCTAGAAAGAAGATTAATAGTTAGATTGTGAAAGATGAGAACTTGGAGAAGATTTTGAAGAAACCTTTTTTTGCGATCAAAATAATGGTTGCCATCATGAGCAGGCTTTTGACTCAAAGGGATGGTTGTGCCATCAACAAAACCTATACAGCCAGGGAAACCTTCAGCTTGCATTACTTAGAGGATTCAAGTCGCTGTTCTGGAGTTGGCCAAGCAAGAGTTTGAGACTTGAGGGAAAGGATAGCAATCATACAGCCCTTGGTGTATAATATCACGGTACCATATCCTATGTTAAAGAGATTATCCAAATGTCTTACGGCAGCACCATTTCCATTTGAGCCAAAGCGACATAGAGCAACAGCAAGTTGGATGGCAGGATTACGCTGTTTGTTATGAGAATTGTTATGGAAGATAGGATGATCGGAGATGAGTTGATAAAGTTTGAAGAAAGAATCGGGAGAAGTTCTAAAAAGTTGTGTGAAGTTTAAATGAGGAATGTTGAGAATGGAGGCCAGATCATATCGGGGATCATGATAAAGATTTGGCCCCCTGGTGATGATCTAACGCTTTTTGGAAAGAAAACACATATAAGCTAAAGCATCTTCCAAATCAGAGTCAGATTTATAGTAAAGAACTAAAAGAAAAGTGATAGCATTCATTGTTGAGTGAAGTAGATTCCTAGTAGAGAGGTGTTTCATTGTTTCTGGTGGAAGGGTTATGTGATGAGGGAAGTGGGAATTCACCGCCAAATGTGCAGTTGGGGTGTGTAGATAGCAAAAAAACTTAAGTGTTCGCCACCAAAATTAAGTAGCATAGAGTGAGGAAATACTTAAGGATGGCATCAGCAATTATAAGTCATGTGACTTTCTTATAAATCCATCATGGATGAGATGAGTTTGGGATCAGGAATTAGGAATGGAAATTGGGGTATAAGAGGCGGGATAATGCATTATCGTGGATTTCTTATCCACTAGCCCTGGGGCTAGTGGATAAGAATCTTCCGCAATTAAAAATGTCTGATCCCGGGAAAAAAAATTCCTGATCCCTAATTGCGGATCCCTGAACATTGATACCCCCTAATAATGACATTCTGGTGAACTCAATATTAATACAACTTGAACATTTAATGAAGCATAGGTAATAATACTTTGAAAAAATCTTGAGATATGAAGAATGAGATTTTTTTATAGAAATTTTAATACAGTGCAGACTACACCCAAATCATTCCAAAAAATACATATTTTTTAAACTATTTAAGCAGTTTTTTTGCAATTTTTAAAAAAAGAACACCAAAATACATATTTGGAAAGATACCATCTGACATAATGATATAAGTTTCTTTGGCCAGAAATACATGGAGAAACTATAATTTAAAATATGTCAATTTGTTCATGAAAGATTATTTTGTGAATTTATATTATTTATTGTATTATTTTCATAAATTGAAAAAATTATATACTTATTTTATGACTAGATGGTATTAAATATTATAAATCATTAAAATATCTAAAGAACATTCAAAAATCTTAAAAATCATGTTACAAAGACTTTACTTAGACATATAATTTTCAAATTCAATTGAAATACTATATTTTATTTGTAAATAAAAAATATTTTCATACAAATATTTATTAAAATTTATCTCCCTTCATCTTCAAAATTTTCAAAATATTAAAATGTAGATTTTTATACAATTTAAGTAAATGAAGAAAATAAAAGTATAGGACTTGTGGATTTTTAGGATTCAAGGAATTTCTGTGCCCACTCTTTGTAACATATTTTTTATTTTTTATTTTTTTGTACATTTATTTTGTTTTACTATCTTCTTTTATTGTTTTTTTTACTCCCTTACATGAATACACCACTTTTTTCCCTTTTAAATATTCCTTTATCCTCAACTCATCTTTCTCCACACCCTTTTCACACCCTTCTTTATCATTTTCAACACCTATCCAAATTTGCCTCTCCCTCTCCACCCCTATCCACCCCTCTCCTTCCAGTTTGCTTACCTCCCCATTCCTCCCTAACACTTTATTTTTATATACAGAAATAGGGACTGAGTTGAAAGGGATGAAATCGGGGGTTCAAGGATTGTGGAGGTGAGGTAAAGGGGAGGAATGGGGCTACAAGGGTTGGGGAGGCTGGAAAGAGGGGTGAGGAAGGGTATATGGGGTAGCAAAAAGGTTGGGAAAGAGTTGGAAGGGAAGATTAAGGGTTTCCAAGGCATTTTGAATGAAGAAAAGGGTTGGGGAGAGGTTGGGAGGGGTGAAATGGGGATCAAAAGAGGATGGCATACAATGGGGATGGGAGGGTAGTTAAATGGGTGGGGAGGGAAGACAAGCATGTGTTGATAGAATTGAAATGGATGGGGATTGGTGCAAACTGAGTGTAAAAATAGGAGGATGGAGTCTGTTCTTCAGGAAAAGAACAGAGCTCACTGCCATAAAATATTAGCTGAAACATGAAATATATAAGGTGAAAAAATTAACTCCAAAGTAGTTTTAGTCATACATTAGCATTTTAAATAAGATACTAAAGCTTTAAATTTACTTTATCACACCACACAATATGGGGGGAAGACTTGTTAGCAAGTCCGCAACCTTGGACTCAAATTCACCACAGATTGAACACACATTGAGCTATTGACAAAGGAACAATACAATCAGGGATGAACACTATTCAGCAGAACAGTTTTAGGTGGGTCTTCAAGTAGAGTTCAATATTAATTTTTTTATGAGTTCAGTCTGAGTTCCATCTGAGTTTTGTCTGAGTTCAGGTTGGGGACTTGCTAGCAAGTACACCCCCTATATTGCGTAGTGTCATGTAAATTATTTTTGAACTATGGTGTATGGATTTGTATAACTGTTCAATAACTAAAAATACAGATGTATTGATCATTATTTATATACATTTTAACATAAAGAATGAGAAGTAATATGATATAAAAATTAACCATATAATATTAGTATAATTTTTCCTTCAAACTTTTTTATGTAATGTGGTTGATAATTATATATATTACAAAAAAATAATAGATATTTTAGAAAATATTTTTAACCAAAAAAATTTGATTAAATTTTAAACCATTTTCATAGGCCTCATTAGGTGAGCTTACATAGTTTATAATGTACATGTGAGTTTTGCTGGTGAGGTGAAAAAAATCTTCTACATGAATCATGGGCTTCAAATGAAGATTTACCACAAGATATAATGATAAAATTTTTATTTTTTTCTTAATCTCTTAATTTCTGACTACTATATGTACTATAATAAATTAATGTAATTAATAAACACTCAGGGAAAGAAAAATTATAAAATTTCTTAATATATGAATTATTATTTAATCAGTAAAAGAAAAATTTATCTGAGATCTCTTAATTTCTAAAAAGCTTTTATTGCAATAAATACATACAATTTTTTAAAATTAAATATTTAGCTTTGATAGAACTTAGATTGAACTCTCAATTACAACCTATGTAAGACTGTGGTTCAACCTTAGTTAAACTGTGAGAAGTTCTTTTAATTTCTTAAAAGTTTTTAAATTTGGTAAAATTTAAAAAAAATTTATTATAATGTAAGTCTAAGTATATTTTTTTAACAAAAATATTTTCTCTACATGATATAAATTTATGGGAAGAAATAAAAAAAAAATTTAATTTTTTAAAAAAAACATTATTTCAAATAGCTGTAATTTCATCTTCAATTATTATAGAATGATTTTTCTTTCAATTGATAGACTGAAAAAATCCTACACCTATTTTTATATTCCTATAATATCTATAAATTTGTTCCAGAGCTCCAATTGATACTCAATATATTTTAACAAAATAAAAAAATCTCTTTTAAATAAAAATATTGAAGGTACTTCCTAGTAACACATTCATTAGAATAGATTTATATGTTTAAGTTTAAATCAATTTGAATGCATAAAATAGAAGTTTTTAAAATATAAACATAAAATCTTTTTCAAAAATTTAAATTTCAATCAAAGTTAACTTCTTAACTTGTTTTTCTGCTTTAATCTTCACTGGAAATTCACAATACTCACATTTGAAATTAATTTAAGTTAAAAATTAATTATTCATGTATTGAATTTTGATAATTAAAATATTTAAGAAGATTTATATAGTATTTTTTCTAGAAAGTATCAAATATATTGACTCATTAAATGTATAAGATAATTTATTTTAACCTATAGGTTTTATTATCTTATTTCAAATAATGAATTGAAAAACAATCAACCTATATTTCTAACATGAGAAGAAGGAGCAATTTTAGAGCTGTAAAGTTATCTTGTAAATTTATTTATCTCACCAACCAAGAGTATGATCCTCTACAATTTTAATTAATAAAAGTTGAATAAAAAAGCTGAATGATTTTTTACATATATTTTAAAGTATTTTAATAAATTTATACTAATCAGAACTTAATTTTTATAATGGTAGCAATTTATATTGTCATGGTTCAAGTTATCTATTGTATCTTTCTTAAAAAAAAATTTTTATATAGATGTCTTTTTACAAATAAAATTATGTAATGATGAATAATATCAGTTCTACCTCTTTGGTAGAGTATTTTAATTTTATAAAAGCCTGAAATTTGATCTTGTGCACCTCTTCTTACATGGAAACACTGTAAAAATTGTGAGGTGAAACTCCAGATGAACAGTATTTTTATCTCAAATATCAGAATTAAAGTACATGATACTATTCAGTTAAAATTTTTAAGAAATATTCCTCTATTTACTTAAAAATTATTTTCATAACTTTAGGCACATTTTATCTGTATTTTTCATGAATGGAATTCACTGAGTGGTATTTTTTTTTGAGTTCTCTAGATCACTTCACCAACTTAATGTATGCCAAAAAAATATTTATGAAATCAATAAAAAAGATATTCTAAAATCTAGATAAATATTCATTTACCCATGATATAATATATATATTGTCTTAGTAGCTGAGGAATTGGTATAATTTTAAAAAGAGAAAAATATTTCAAGGATCTTTTTTTCCTTTTCTTGCATTTTCTATGCCCCCAAAATGCATTGGAATCTAAAGCATAAAGATATATACTAATTCTAAGATACATAATCAACTATTTTTCATTTAAAATTAAATAGTGTAAATAAGTTGTGAAAGTTCTTCATGTAGTTAAAAAGCTTCAAAAATAATTACCATACTTTACATTCTGGTTTTCCATGTTTTTAATTGTAATCTATAATAAATAATTTGAGTTTTCTGTTGATTCTATTTTTTTAAAGAAAATTCAATATATTGAAATATACCATTGCTAAATCTTGAAATAAAAAAAATAAATCAAGGAGAAATTCAGTTTATATTGTGTTAATAATAAAATTACAGTTTTTCAATTCTGTAAAAACAGTTGTAGGTAATAGAGAAAGTCACTGATTTTTTTTATATGTAATCTTAAAGTTTTTAATAACATTATTGTATTTAAGAATTGTGATATTATTGATAGATTTTTATTGATCAACTTAAATTAATAAAGTATTATTTAAATAAGTTGCATCAAAAAATACTGTTCATTGAGTAGACTCATGGGATGATTTTTTCTGGCTTCCAATCAGTTATCCTCACACTTTCACTATGTTTTCAATATAGATCCATTATTGTTTGTGTTATTCTTCAAGTGAAATTTCAGTATTACTTCAGTCTGAGTTCCATCTGACTTCAAGTTGAGGACTTTCTAGCAAGTCTCCCCCAAATATTGCGTGGTTCCAGTTACATGCTGTTGGCACTACATTATTGAAGGGTGACCTTAAAGAGGGGGTTATCCTAGATGAAGTGGAATTAATGGATGAATATTTGATGGAATGGGTAAGGAGGGAGCAGGAAAAGGATGAAGGGGCTTTTATAAAAAGAGGTATTGGTAAGAAAAGGATTGGAGCAGTATCACTTAGAAGGGGAAACACTTTATTAGAATGGGAGAATAGTGGTGCCAAATAATGAAGATCTCAAGAGGCAGGTGCTAAAATCAAGGCATGACTCCCCCATGGAAGGGCACCCAGGACCACTGAAGACTGTGGAGCTTGTAAATTGCAAATTTTACTGGAAGTCCATGAAGGCATATGTCCAGCACTATGTAGCAGCATGGGACTCTTTCCAGAAGAACAAGATCAGCCCAACAACCATGCCACTAACCCCGTTAAGCATTGCCAAACAGTTATGGAAGGAACTCTCTTATGATCTTATAGTGGAGTTACCCAAGTCACAAAGAAAAAATGCTATCCTCACAGTAGTTGACCACTGCACCAAGATGGCGCACTTTGTTCCCACTGCTACCAAGGTTACATCAGAAGGAATTCCAGACTTAATGGTGGCATATGTCTGGAAATTAAATGGATTTCCTAAAAGTAAAGTATCAGATAGGGGAAGTACTTTTAACTCTAAGCTGCTTAAAGCAATGTATGAGCAACTGATCATCAAGCCATCTCATCAACAGCATGGCATCCACAGACTGATGGGCAATCTGAGATAGTGAATAAAGCAATTGAAAAATATTTGCACCATTTCATTAACTATCAGAAAGATAATTGGGTAAAGCTGTTACCATTAGCTGAATTCTCATACAAAAACTAGGCAAATGCCGCAACAGGCATATCACCATTCTATTTTAACTATGGGGATCACCCGAAATTCTCAATTGGTACCCCATCCACATTACAAGTTCTAGAAACAGAAGAGTGTATCCAAAGAATATTGAGCATAAATCAGGAACTCTAAGTGGCTCTCAAATTACATCAACAATCAATAAAGAGTAATCACAATCAAGGTAGGACCCCGCACCATGTGCTAAAGGTAGATGACAAGGTTTTCCTAAGCTCACGCTTCCTTTCCACATTACACCCCAGTGCTAAATCAGACCACAAGAAATTGGGTCCATTCAAAGTCAAATGCAAGTTATCCAACTCAGCTTATGATCTGGAACTGCCAATCTCAATTAGACAAGTACATCCTGTCTTCAGCATTTCATTGCTCACAAAGCATAAAGAAGATATAATTCCAGGATTCCCAGAAGAGCCACCAGCGCCAATCCAGGTGGGAAATGAAGAGGAGTTTGAAGTGAAGAAAGCTGTTTCTAAGAGGGTGTATAAGTGAAAGGTTCAGTACTTGGTGCATTGGAAAGGTTATGGGATTGGAGATAGGTCTTGGGAACCAGTGGGAAATTTGGTGAATGCAAAGGAAAGGTTGAAGGAGTTGAGAAGGAGCGCAAGGGACAGGAGGGGTAAAAGAGGGGGTAATGATAGGATTTGGTTGAGAGGTGGGGAGGAGGAGTGCTATGGGTGCTATGCATTGTAAAGATGCAGAAAAGTGGATATTGCATAAGGGGGTTATATGGGGCAAGCACTGTGAAGAACTCCCCATTGGACAACTTATCTAGTAATCCAGTTATTCTCTTATCTCACTGCCAATTAGCATAGTCAGCCCTGTCTTCTCTCACTGTTGGAAGTCTCAACATAGTAAGTCTTAGTTAGTCTCACTGCTGCATCCAGAATAGTCAGTCCTGTCTTAGGATAGTGTTAGCACTAGTGGTAATCCACCTTCTTAGGTCTTAACAAAACTGCTTGAAGTGGAAGCCATGGGGAGGTCATGAGCCCTCAGAGTGCTGTAATTGCTGGGGATAGCAGTGGAATCATTTGAGCTGAAGGTCTGTGCACTCTAGTGGATTTTGGTATAAATAAAGGGGGATATAACCAGTTATTGGACATCACTCACTTACTAAACATGAATTAAACAATTTCAAACAATTATTATCATATACAAATATATTATAAATTGCTTATAAATTTGATTTTATCTTTATACTAGCTATAACTATATTTCATTAGTCTATTTTCCACCACTAGCATGCACCAATCCAAATATTGTGAGTTAAAAATTGAGTATAATAGTCTTATTAGTTATTCCCTGAGGTTTAATCCATAAATCTTTTATAATTAAGTAGTTGGGCCATTAATATTTACTATTAAATCATACTTATTCACTAGCATACACTGACACAAACTGTGGTATAATAATCTATGCATTATTCTTTTAAAGGGCAAGATGTATATATAATTGACAACATATATTTCCATATCTAAAAATCAATCATATAATTTATGGTAACTAATAAAAAGCCTAACAGGGGCTGTCAGAGTTAGAAATCTTCCAAGTCAAAATTTTTGTGCTGTGAAACACTTTCTAATGGTACATAAAGACACACACATGTAACATAAAGATT
Source organism: Hemileia vastatrix (assembly GCA_030280995.1). Classification (NCBI taxonomy): domain Eukaryota; kingdom Fungi; phylum Basidiomycota; class Pucciniomycetes; order Pucciniales; family Zaghouaniaceae; genus Hemileia; species Hemileia vastatrix. The sequence continues at coordinate 14,311,378 of JASXTE010000004.1, read as the reverse complement.
AAGAATAACTAAACACATTTTAAACAAAGCAAAAAATATTTATTGAAAACTGCCAAAAAGATGCATGAAAATACTTTCACCTTTGGTAGAATAAAAAAATATCACTAATTCAAGTCACTCACTGCAGAATAAAAAAATGAAATTAACTAGATAAAATAAAATAGTAGTAATAATAATAATACCAATGATAAAAAAAACCAAGAGAAGCTTACAATCATTCCCTATAACGACACACAACTTCCCCAATCCCCTCATAAAATCAGAAAAGATAATAAAAACCCAAGTTAAATAGCTCCACACTAAATCATCATATCACCTCTAACAGATCTATAAATATATCAACCATAAAAACTTACACCACTAAACTAGAAATCCTCACAACAATCCTTTTTATAAACAAATACAAAATTATTGACTAAGACATGCTGTAGAAGGACAGACAGATAGATAGATAGATTAGATACATGAATTTATAGATGAATTACCAAATGAAGTAAAATTACAAATAATAATAATAATAATAATAATAATAATAATAATAATAATAATAATAATAATAATAATAATAATAATAATAATAATAATAATAATAATAATAATAATAATAATATACGCATATATTAATTTTGTTTTACTGGTAATTTTGTTGATTTAATTTGATTCTAAGTTTATGTTTTGGAGTAAATAGACAGAATAAAGGAAGAATTGAACACCGTGATAAATGTCTTAAACATCTCTTAAAATATTCAAAGGCTTCTCCATGACCCGATTCCACCAAAAATCAATATGAAACCGATCAATAGCCTACACAAACCCATATTAATAATCAAAGTCTACTCAACAACAATAGAAAAAAATAAAAATAAAAAACCTACAGGCCAACAAACAACTTCCTTGGGTTCACTCGTTTCACTCCAATCAATTAGCTCATCTTTTTTGAAATCTCCTTCTTCAAAACTTCTATTCCTTCTAGTGCCTTCTTCAAGTATAGGATGATGATAAATTTTTTCTTGATACGTTACTGCAACTCTGGGTACCATTAACCAACGATTAAACCCTAAAGTCCAGAAATCTTTAGCGATCAATTTACATTCAGAAGCGGGGCATTCTTTAGTTCTAGGATTAGCTGCTCTAAATCGAACTGGTCGAGTAGTATCTAGGGGTGTCATAGACGATTGGGAAGAAGATAAGTTGTAGTTATTTTGGGTAGTAGTAACCAGAGGGCGAAAAGGTTCAGGATCTAAAGCTATAACACCATTCCAACAGCTATAGACAGGAACCGGTAAACCAGCCCTCCAACGTTTTCTCCACTCTTCACCTTGTTTTCCAACTTCACCATCAAAAATGACATTCCAGCCATGACGCCATTCATTTAAAGAATCCAACCTAGACCTTAAACTAAACCCATTTAAGCTACGGGCAACCCAATTATCATATAAAACCACGCCAGGTTCTTTCCTCCAACCCCATTGATCTAAATAAGAGTTCGTTTCTCTCCAATCAGTACCACAAGCAGCTGAAGCATTTTGAAAATGACGTTGATAAATTAATTCAAGAAGATCGTTAGAACAAAGAAAGACATCATTAATGAAGACGATATGAGAGAACGGTTTGACTGAATCAGATGGGAGAAAAGGAGCCATAGCTAAATTACGATAAGTAGCCAGTTGCGCAATTCGATCGACTTGATTCCATTTTGTGTCAGTTTTATCAGTTCTAAAATCATGGTCAACACCTAAAGCAGTGAGAGCAGCGGCGAAATGGGCTAAAGCGACGGAAGTGAGATCCCAACTACCATTTTCATAAATTGAAATGAAGATATTTTTAGGACCTAAAGTGTCTACAAGGAGAATCAAAGCTTTGGCAATTGTGGGAATGACTTGCTCGGAGAAATGCAAATTGAGAGCGAAAAAGACACGGGGAAATTGTAAAGATGCAAGGGAAGCATAACGAGAATGTGCGCCAAGAGGAGAAGGGCAAGAAAGTTGAGAAGGAGGAAGAGGGAGAGAATTGAACCTAGAATGTAGGTGGTCAAGAACTTGGATTGAAAGGGAAAGATTTGAAGGAAAGGGAGGCACGGTAGGCTCAGGATTTGAACCTGGAGCGGCGAATGGGGGGATAGATTTTCTAGGTTCAGTGAGGAAGTCAAAGAAGAGCCAGTTGCGGAGATAAAGAAGATAAAAAGCGAGGGAAAAGAAGAAGATGAGGAGGAGAGGAAGTAAAAAAGGAGGTCTGAGAGCGCGGAGAGAAAAATGATGTGCAGCAGGATGGTGATGATGGACAGGAGAGTTTGCAGACAGGGCAGTGAGGGGAATGTAGTGCAGTCCGCGCGGAGACTTGGCAAAGAGGCCTCGGAGAATTTGAAGGGCCATCGCTCGCTGGCCGGGACGCAGCGCAGGACTCACTCACTCTCATGCGCAATGCAAAATGCAAAATGAACACACTATTCATCTATTATCTCTATCTATCCATCCCCCTCCCATAAGCACTCATGATCCCTCTGCCAAGCACTGAGTTCACATACCGTCCTCCCATCACTAGCATCACTGTCCATGCCCATAAACACCGCACTTCTCGTGGCAGGTATCTTTCAACGGCAATACCAAAAAATTGACTTGTAAAAAACAATATCGATTCAAAATCAATAAATAGTCCAATGTACTTCATCCCATCATCCCCTACTGGAACTGGTAAAGATCGCGCAATTAAAAACGAATGGATCATCCCACTTGCACACATTGTAACATATAACGTAAAATAATATCTATTCAATCTCTTCAAGTTTTCGTCCACATAGGCCTAATTGAACTCAAACTCACCTCACTACAAACACCCAAAATCGATTCCCAATATACGTCTTACCCCATGGAAACAAAGTGGCTGTTCGTGTCGAACATCTTCGAATCAAAAAATGCCATCGGTCGCCCCATAAATCCTCTAAACTAGATGATCGGTAAACGTCCTTATAAAGCGATACCAATGCAGTCGGTGGAACAATTTGATACTTGAGTAAGATAGGAAACATGATCGCTTCAGGTAGAGAGGCATATAAAGTCAATAATGAAATCAGTGCTACAAGAAATAGGCGGTGTTGATAGATATCCAATTGTTTGAGATCTGTTAATCCTTCTGGTAAACTTGATGCTAAATAATAGATATAAACAAACGATGTGAAAGCAATCGTGTAATGGACCAAACTCATTAGTAAAGAATTTGTAGCTTCCCCAAATTTTCTAGGTGGATTTGATGATTTTAAAGTTTTCAAAGACCAATCAAAAGCTCGAAATTGCCAAGGAAAAAGTAATGAAGTTCCAACTCTTGTCAAACTTAAAAGATCAATCGTATAAAGTATTCGATCAAACGAAAGTAATGGTGGAGTATCTACTATGACCCATTTTTGCGGGATTGGATGAGGTAAGATGGGTTCTTTGCTTTTTAATCGAATTAAATTTTCATCTCGAAGTCTATGGTGAAATTGAAGTTCTTCTTCACTCGGCATGATCCATTTCGGAGCATCTTCATCTCTCAAACTAACTAGACAAAAATCCACCGCGCGTACTAATAATTGAAGCCCAGCTAAGGAAATGAACGCCTCTAATAATGGATGTCCTAATCTAAATTTCTTATTCACCGTAAATTTGAGAATCATAGGTAAAAGTACATAGAAAAATGATATTACTCTTAATGAGTGGAATAAAATCGATCTATTTGGAACAGTTAATGCGATTAAGAATACGAGGATGAAGATGACCGTGAAATCGAATCCTAATCTGAAGAGTCCTGATGGATCGATTGAATTTATAACAGTGATAAAGAACCGCAAGAAGATGTTATCAAACAAGATCAAGTTTTCTATTTCCATTTCTTCTATGTATATTGTGTTTCAAGAAAATGAGATGTTCCCGTCAAGTAAGTAAAACCAAATAAAAGATGACGAAAAAAATGAAAATGTGTGAAGGATGGTTGGTTTCCTGGCAGTTCTTTGAAAAGCAGTGAGATATAGGTGGAGAGTGGGTTGATTTTCTTATTTCTTGCAGTGGGGTATTTACGATTTGTAGATATATATATATATATATATTGTATAGTATGAAAAAGTTGAACAGTTGAGCCTCTTTTTTTTTTTTTTTTTTTTTTTTTTTTTTGAGGGGCAGAGAGGATTAGTAATAACGCTTTTTATATATTTTATTTGTAAGTTAGTAAAGTTGTGGAGGTTTTTTTTTTCCTTCTTCCTCTTCTGTCTTCTTTTTTTTGGGGGGTATGTGAGTGTGTGTGATGATAATACGTCAATGATGATTGAATTTTTTTCTTTTTCGATCAAGTATGTGTATATGTATGTATTAATGTATGTATGGATGTATCCTTAGAAAAAAAAATTAAAAAAATAAAAAATGGAAGGAAAAGCAAAGTTAGAACATTATTATTATTATTATTATTATTATTATTATTTTGTAAAAATTGATTTATTTTATATTCTTTATATTTTATTTATTTTATTTTATTTTATCTTACTTTATTTTGTTTAATTTTTTTGAGTTTGAAAGTGAAAAAATGTGGGTGGGGAAGTATAAATTAAAATAAATGTGCAGGTGTGCGTAGCGGTATGGGGAGGTGGGCTCTTTGATGTATTTATGTATATGTAATGTAAGTAAATAGAGGTATAGAGGAGGGATGAAAGTCCAGAGACAGATTAAGACAGGTTATGGAGAACGGAAAAAAAGAACAGAGCGAGAGATAGGGGTGGGGAGAGAGAGGAGAGATATAGATATAGGTATAGATACCGAGATGGAAATAGAGATAGAAATCAGGCAGACAGATGGAAAGAAAGAGAAATATAGGAAAGGTACGAAAGTCTAGAAATAAAGAGACAGATAGGAAATAAAAGGTTAGAAATTCGAAAAAGGAGTAAGAGTTTATAGTTTTTAATTTGAAAGTAGGAAAAGGAGAAGAAGGTTTAAGTGTATATGAAGAGTAAGAATAAAAAAAAAGGAGGGGTAAGGAAAAAGGAGCAGGAGTAAGTGAAAGAGGAGGAAATGGTGGAGGTGAAAGAGAAAGAAAACGAAGTTGATCGTTTTTTAGATTTAGGAGTTTTTATCAGGTATCCATATAGATGTGAGTGGGTATGTGTGTTGCGATATATTGTATAATACATACATACATTTATATATATAACGATCTAATAAATTCTGGTAGGTTCTAATATAATCTGGTTTGACCTGATAAATTATGATACAATATGTTTATCCAAAAGACAAAAAGATATTATATTAAATTGAAATTAAATGAAAAATTCAACAAAAAAACATTTAAGATTTATTAATTATTATTATTTCGTACAATCTTACCGAGAAAAAGAGCATGAAGGAAAAGTAATGACAATAGTGTGTCTATATAAAAGATCGATTCCATCCATGTTTTTTACGCCGTGGAGCGTAGCAAAAATAGGTGGAAGTGGATAGTAATTGAATGAGAATAATCCTTAAAGGAAATTAGCAGGAATAACTTTTCAGTTAAGTTAACTAAGATGTAACACGGCAATGGTTATGAAACCAATTTATTTGTATAAAAAAGCTTATACTCGAAGGAAGATAAAAATTACTAAGATTAAAACTGAATTACTAAAAGAGATATAGTAATTATGGATTTCTGGGGAGAGAATGAGCTTTACAGAGAGTGGCAAAATTTCCTCTGGAGGCATCTCTAAAGGTTTTACTATGCACCAAGTGAGATACAGCCATATTAGAAACGGTTTGTGCAAAAAACAAAAAGTTGGGAGAGTTACCCAGCATTTTTAGCGCCAAAATCTGACAGGGGTCTGCCATTAGTGTCAGTTTTCCCACAATCTACGATCCAGTGCTGAGCACTGGATCAATCTGTTATGGTGTTACCATACTGTGTACTTAGCTAGTCTCTCATCAGTATATAGTGTAGCCTCCGAGTACATCAGAGACCTTTCCCTGGTTCTGCAAGGCATCATTCTCTACAGGTTATGGGCTGTCTCACTTGTGGAGAACCCTTTGTAGAACCCCGTTTATTGCAACAATACTGCAATTTTCCTCCTCCTCATGGTGTATGGGCGCCATATTTTCAATTCTACTCTCAAAACAGTGTATGGGTGCTGTTCTTGCCTCAGCCAAAAAAATGGCATTTTCCTCTCTAAATTTAGTGTATGGGTGCCATCTTATCATCCTGCCTAACAAAGGCATCCACTCCGCTATGGTGTATGAGGCATCTTCCCTCATCGTGATTTGCGATGATACGAGCAAAACTTTTTGCCACAAACTATTCTCAACACCCACCTCATTAACCACCCCTTTCTCTAAATCTTGTACCTTCGCCACATGTTGGCCTCAACAGGCAGCATTCCCCAAACCTCATTATCTCATTTCTCTAAAGTCACCAATCAAAGAGAAGCAAGTCCGGAAATCTACCATTTCGCACACTGCTCACAATTCCCTTCTTGCTCAATCCTCAATTTTCATACCAAATATCTCAAATCTCAGTTCACTCTCACCTCACCTACTCCATCAAGTTTCTTATTTTCCTTCAATTTCTACTCCAATACTTGGTGATATGTTGATGTCTTGATGGGAAGGATGTACAAATTTTTCTTATAAATTTTCTTTACTTTCATTTAATACTTTTAAACTACAAACTGGAATAATTTAGCTTCTTAGTGTATTATCTTTTAACATTTTTAACACACTCTTTTTTAAATTATTTTACTATTCTCTTTCATTGTCTCTTGTTACAACCTTTTATTATTAGTGTAGGGTGATGTTCGTCTAACTAAGTGGGGGGATGTTATGGTGTTACCATACTATGTACTTAGCTAGTCTCTCATCAGTATATAGTGTAGCCTCCAAGTACATCAGAGACCTTTACCTGCTTCTGCAAGGCATCATTCTCTACACAATCTCCCCACCATCTGCCCTCCGCCATCCACATCTATCCTGCCAATGTTTCATTTTTTTCAGATGCGTTTTTTTCTTTTTTTTTCTTATTTTTATTTATTTATTTTTTTTTTTTCTTTTCATTTCAGCATCTCAATCCACCCTCTTGCTGACAACCATCTACCTCAATCTATCCTGCCAATGTTTCATTTTTTTCAGGTGTGTTTTTTTTCTTTTTTTTTATTTAATTAATTGTTTATTTTTGTAAAGCAGGAATTATGTTCAACCCTCACTATCTGTTGAACAGAAATGAAATTCCCTCCAAATTACAGCAATGATCCTTTTGGCAATATGTCATTCACTAATCCACCTTTTAGTGGCCCAGGTTTAATGGAAACACAATTAACTGACCCTCCTTTTATTGAGCAACACATTTCTGATGATGAAGAGGATGATGAAGAAGGTGTGCAATCTCAGATTACAATTAATGTTGAATACACTTTCTGAATTGAAAAGCCTGAGAAACAAACTCCTTCAGCCCAAAAGAGAAAGGTTATAACATCTGAAAACAGCCACACTCCACCTCCAATGGAACGAATGCTTTTGGAAAAAGATAAGCTTGTTTTTGACTGGGATGTAAGCAATCAAGACTTGTCTGAATTTAAATGAGCAAGGATTAAATTCTTATATGAAGAAGAAGATCAAGATCTTTCAAAATTTGTTGAAGGTGAAGTGGAGAAAGGGTCAGTCAAGTGGAACATATCAATACCTCATACTACTGATTTTACAGCTTCTCAAAAAAGAACCTTACAAAATAACAATATTTTCTCTAAATTTTTGAAAGCTTCTGCTTTTGTAATCGATGATAAAAAATTAGATCAACTAGCACCTTCTGCAAATCTGGATCATTTTCTTCCACACAAGCTTCTCGGAAAAAATCTGACATGGAAGAATCTATATTATTAATCTTGGGTTCAGATGAAAGTAGGACAGGTGATTCATTTATTTTGGGCGCTATTGGTGTGATAATTGGATCTTTGTTTGGTAAATATTTTGTCTTGGTGCATCCATCAGGTTGGATCTTCTCCCGTTTGAAATAGGGGGTTTTTGGAGGCATTGCATAATTGACTTCTCATGGAGTGGTGAGCTTAGATGAGAAAATCAATGAACAAAAAAAGCATACTAAATAAAATATATTAATAACAACCTTCCATTTCCTCTTCCCATTGTTGAATTGGCGAGTAAGTGAGGTTCATTTACTCTTCAGGATTAGTTGGATTAATACAGCAATACCCTTCTGAAACTCCAGTAATGTTGAAACACAGTGGGTGAGTATCCACAAGCAACTGTACCCTTTTCCAGTGGGTCAATTGATTCAACATATCTTCAGATACAATAGAAGTATCAGATTCTTTTGGAGAAGCCCCGGTAAGTTCACGGAGGCACTTATATTGAGCCTTTCTCTAAAAGAAATACAAATCAGAAACTATTTAAAGATAAATAAAAAATTTTATCATACCTTTATATCAGTATTTGGATCTTTTTGATCCATCAGGAGACAAATTTTTCTATCATCAATTACAAAAGTGGCAGCTTTCAAAAATTTAGAGAAAATATTGTTATTTTGTAAGGTTCATTTTTGAGAAGCTGCGAAATCAGTAGTATGAGGTATTGATATGTTCCACTTGACCAAACCTTTCTCCACTTCACCTTCAACAAATTTTGCAAGATCTTTATCTTCTTCTTCATATAAGAATTTAATAATTGCTTGTTTAAATTCAGGCAAGTCTTGATTGCTTACATCCCAGTCAAAACAAGCTTATCACTATGCAATATAGGGGGTGGACTTGCTAGCAACTCCCCAATCTGAACTCAGATGGAACTCAGACTGAACTCATATTAAACCCATACTGAACTCTACTTTAACACCCACCTAAAAATGTTCTGCTGAGTGGTTTCCATCTCTGATTGTATGGTTCCTTTCTCAATAGCTCAATGTGTGTTCAATCTGTGGTGAGTTTGGGTCCAAGGTTGTGAACTCGCTAGCAAGTCCACCCCCCATATTGTGTGGTGTATCTAAGTAACTGATAATGGTTCAAGATAATTTTTGAGGAATAATTAATGTATATGGTATGGTAAGGTAAACTCTTACAGTCGCCTTGCTGTAAGCAGAATCCGGAGGAGATATGTGGATTTAGCTGAAAACCCCGTCCTTCCAATAAAAATAACAAAATGGGAATTCTAAATCACTAAGCTAACCAATCTACTTGAATCTGATTGATAAAAATAATGAAACTCTAAAATAATTAACGCTTATTGAGATTTAATGAAAGTGGCTGTTGAGAAAGAAATACTGATTACAACAATTAAGGTGTACCAGTGAAAGATCTGTAAAGATTGACTTTTATGTTTTTATAATAATTTTAATTTTTATGAGACAGCAATAATCGAGTCCCAGCGATGAAGACCTTTCTAAAGATACCCTATATGAAGTGTGATTTAAATTGTTGAATTGTATTTCTAAAATGTTATGTATAAATAATAAATGTTATAAGGGTATTATAACTTATTTAATTTGTTGAGTAATAAAAAATGAGACCGTGGTGGTTAATGATTAAGCTGTATGATGTGTCCCCCTTCTCAATTTCGAGTTTGAGAAGCGCTTAAGTATTCCTAGTCACGTGCCTAAGTTTTCCCCTCCAGAGCTCTTCCAGAGTCAATCCGGAGCCCGTACGGAGTCAAAACGGAGTCCGTCCGGACTTCCGGACTCAATTAGAACCTTAAAACTATAATAAAAAATCTAGAAAAATTACACATAATAGAGCTACTTCCCTTTTACATACCAAACTAATTTTCGTAGTCTGCGCAGCTCTAATTACCCCGTGAAAATTCATCAAAGTTAAGTAATTTTTGAAAACGTAAATATTCCTATAAAACTTTAAAATTCATTTAAAAATATAAGAAAAATAGTAAAAATTCTGGGAAAATTTCCCAAGGCTCTTGAGTGACTTGACTTGATACTTATAAATTTTTCAGACCGTAAAAATAAGTTTTCTCCGCAAAATAAATTGTATTTGTGTAGGCATTTGCTCGTGACCAATTTCTTCATATTTAAAACTCAAATAAATTAAATAAAACCCTTTTATATATAAAAAATAAAAAATAATAACGCCAATCTTGCACGCCGTAATAACTCCATTTACTTACTTAGGTGCCCTTCTAAACTTTAGGCTACCACATCCTCCCTCCAATCGAGAATGTCCCCATTCTTAAAGCTTTGCATAAGTGGTCGAACACAATATTCATCTTTAACCTTCAACCACCATCTTCTTTAATCAACTATAAAATTCATCTTCATCAATATGTCTTCCAAAGAACTTGTCTCTCCATGTGAACTCTGCGCTCGATACCAGGTACCTTGTTTAATGTCCAACCCTAATCTTCCTGGCAGAACAGCTTGCGACTTAGGCCGTGTGAAAAAAGTCAAATGCAACCGGCCAATAGTTCCTTCTAAAACAAACGTATATTTAGGACCAGCAGCTCTCCCTGATCCCTCAACTTCTAAAAAGCAATCCAAAATTCCTGTCTTCTTAAAACGAATAAGATCAAAAACAGCTTCAAAAGTTCAATCTTCATCAACGGATCCCGGCCTAATTTTGCCTTCACAAGATCCTAATCCTATAATGCCAGTACCCCCAACTAACTTTGCTGAGACTATGTTTCCTGGCTCTAAATGTAAGACCCTATTTATCTTACTAAAAAAAAACTTTTAATCAAAATTGACTAAACCTATGACTTAATAACATATTTGAACTTCTAGCTGTCGAAATAACCAACACTGATGATGTTGGTAGAGTGAAGACGGACTATATCAATCATTACCCAAATTTTCATCGCTATCTTTTTCTTGACTTTACTAATGAGTTGAAACGAAAAATGCTGGCCTATTTTCAAGAAACTCCAGCTAATAACCATGAAGACCTCATGAAAAGAAGAATTTTAATGCAAAGCTTTGATAATGATGTTGAACAATTTCAAAGAAATTATCTTTTCTAACAGTATAACTTGATAAAATTTTGTTTTTGCTTGGTCTTCTTAAACTTTCAACATAGATGATGTTTTCTTTCTTCTCTGGCTTGATATAACATAAAATAAAATAATATAAATCTTGTGATGATTCCACTACTGAGAGCAAGGTTTGAATCCCTTCAGACTCCCATATACCAGTCTTCCTTCTTGTCACAGCATTGAGAGAGTGGATCTTCCTATGAGCCGAATACTCCTGATTCCAACCTCATAGGGCCCCCCACTGAGCCGAATTCTATGATTCCAATCTCGCCATAAGGTCCTCCAAGCTTCACACCAAAAAAAAAAAAAATGGCCTAACTATGAGGCACTAAAAAAAATCATTCCCTAAAATCCAACTACCATCCTAACTTCTGATTCCTTCATCACAATTTTCAAACTTTGCTATACAGCAAACCCATAAAATACTTTTGCCAGGCTTCCAATAATAATATTAACTTTAGACCATGTTAAAGCGCCACAAATTTCACCTAATTAACCATTATGCTTTCCTTAGCATCATCACCACCTAAAATTTTAACCTCCTAAAGCTATCAGCACCCAATTCCAGAAATAATTGAATAACCAGTTTAGAGTCTTAGTGGACAGTGATAAATTAAAAGATTGAATTGAGTTATCCAAACAAGATTGACATTCCAGTTTAAAGTCTTGGTGGACCAAACATATAATCGATTGCCAGTTTATGGTCTTGGTGGACCAAAGATCGTTTAGGTGCATAAATAACTTGATAAATTCCTAAGTAAGGCCTAGGCTTGACCAAAGATTGAATAAATTTGATAATCCAGTTTAATGTCATAGTGGACCAAACATTTGATCAACAAGTAATCCAGTATAAGGCCATAGTGCTTCAATGAATGTTGAATTATCCTGCAGATATTAATTTTCCAGTTTAAAGTCATAGTGGACTAAACAATGAATGAACTACCAGTTTAAAGTCATGGTGGACCAAACATTTAATTGATAAGAAATCCAGTTTAAGGTCATGGTGGACCCAACACTTGATAATAGTCCAGTTTAAGGTCTTGGTGGACCTAACATCTTCTCTATCCTTGAACCCAGATTTTGCCACCAACTTTCTTCATCCTAGTTTCAAGTTTTCTTCTTCAAAAAAATATCTCCTAACAAGATGAAACCTTCTGACTTCATTGCTTCAGCTGATCAATCTTGCAAATACTGTGCCTTCACCCATAGGGAATGTATCTTCTCTTTTAACTGGAAAAAGCACACTTATAACAGGGCCTGTTTATCCTGCTATGAGAAGAAAAGAAAATGTTCTGGCTTGAACTGTGGTTCTTTCCCCATCACTGCTACTAGCTTCGCCGCCTTCTGCAAACCTCTTCCTTCTTCTTCTCCTTCTACTCCACCCTCTATTCCATCAACCTCTAAAGATCCCATACCTTTTTCTCCATCAGCCTATTTAAATCTTTCTCCATCACCTAATCCTCTGGGTCCTTCTCTCCAATCTAGACTTGCTGCTAATCCCCCAAGAACTCTTGCTGCTCCCAGGGCCATGCTTCAACCTTCTAACAATTCTTCTCCTTCTTCCAACATCTTGAAGCACAAAAGGTCCTATAATAGCCAGCAGTCTTCATCTTCTCTTGTATCATCCAAAAGGCCCAGAACATCTACTTCAAACACCAAATCCAACACCAGTCCTCCTCATCTATCAAAAATAAAAAATCCTTTTCTAAACATAAAAAATCCCACTCCATTACAAAGTAAGCCATTTATCTATGATCATGATAGTGTTGACACAGGTTAGTTGTCTCTTTTTATTTTCTTAATCTTCAGGTTTTAATTTGCTGATATTTTAATTTGATAAGCGTCCACCGGTTCTCCAATTTCATATTCAGCTTATGAGCTACCAGAACCTAATCCAAGCTTCCCTAGAGTTCCAATTCACCTAGTGTCTGAAAAGCTTTTTGCTAATTTTAATAACCTTATCACTTATTTCCAACAATACCCGCCCTCTGATAGATCAGAATCTTGGATGAGAGAGCAACTGTTAAGAGACCTTTTCAAAATAGCCAACTGGCTTCAACACTATTGTGACCGTGAAATAAGATTCGAATCCCAGGAAATCAATCAAGGTCCTTCTAAATTTTCTAATTTCGATTCTTCAAAAGATAACAATCCTTGATGGTGTTCTTCCTGGTATGTAGCTTTCTTGCATAATGTTTGAAGAATAAAATATAAACATCTAAACTACCTAAAACTAAAATACCTTTATTTTATTTTATTCTTTTTATTTTTTATTTATTATTTTTATTTATTATTTTTTTTTATTATTTTTTTTATTATTTATTTATTTTTATTTTTTTTTTTTTTTTATTTTTTATTTTTTTATTATTATTTTTTATTTTATATTTTTAGTTATTTTATTATTATTATTATTATTATTATTATTATTATTATTTTTTTTTTTTTTTTTTTTAAAAAAGAGATAGTTTTGAAATAAAAGTTAAAATTTAATTTTTAAAGAAAGATAAACAAATGTGAAAAGAAAAATAAAAAAAAGTAATAAAAAAATTTCAAAATAAAATTTTAAAAGATGCCCCCCGGCCATTTGATGAGCCGTACCCTCGACATCATACCCACATCCAAGTGCAACTTGATGTGGTTACACAATTTTAAGAAATTGAAAAGAAAAGAAAATAAATGAAAGTTTTTAAAAGATAATTTTTATAATGATGATCACTGGGTGGGCTCCCTCCAATTTATAAAAATGATTAGAGACCACCAGTGAGCATCACCTTTACAATAATTCATAATATATATTAAAGAAAAGAAATCACAATCTAACATAAAAAAAATCAAAAACAAAATAAGAAAATCTTGAATCCCGCGTTGAGAGCGGTGTCTCTTGATTCGTTCCAGTTTATAGTCTTAGTGGACTTCCTATAATTAAAAGACAAAGCCAGGATTCAACTAGAAACAGGGAAAATTTTGGAAACGAACATTATGGGGTAATTGTGTATAGAGCAGCCAGCCCATCAATTACCCCCACACTTGCCAATATTTAAATTAAGAAGGTTCCCCTGTGAACACTTCTTCCAATAAATTTTTAAAATTTTCCAACACTATCTTCACCCATATTTTAAGAATTTTAAATTTCGAAAATTTCAAAGAAGGTTTTCTTGAATTTTGTTAAGTTTCATCATAGTTTTGTCGCCCATATGCAGTGTAACGATAGTAAAGTATTTTGATAATAAAAAAAAGAAGATAGTTTATCCTCGTTGCGGAGGTCATCATAAAATTTCGTTGATATCATAGTTTATCCTCATTTCGGAGGTATAAATTTAATAAAAGTCATTAAAATTGTAGTTTATCCTCATTTCGGAGTTCGTCATAAAATTTAATAAATGTCATTAAAATTGTAGTTTATCCTCATTTCGGAGTTATCCATATAATTTCATAAATGTCATAGTTTATCCTCATTGCGGAGGAATCCATAAAGTTTCATTTATATCATAGTTTATCCTCATTGCGGAGGAAGACTTCGGCACTCCTGGTGCCTCTAGGATAGAACCGTTTCACTTGATTGGCCGCTACCCTCTTCTTTAATACTACTCCATCCAACTCTTCTAGCACATATGAACCACCGGAAACTTGCTCCTTGATTTTATACGGTCCATTCCACCTATCTGCAAACATCTTTCCCCACTGACTTTCCAAACTCCTATTATACACCAGGACCATATCACCTGGGTTCAAAGGTTTCCTTAATCGATGTGCCAACTGCTCATCCCAATATCTGACTGATTGATTTCGGATCTTCATCATCCCCGAATATGCCTTTTCTAAATATTCTTCTTTCTTTTCTAGCTGCATCATTCTTGCACACAATAATTCTTCAGTAGTTTTGACCGTGTCCCAGTCAACTCCAAGATATGATTCAGCTTCTAAATCAACCGGTAAAACTGCTTTCTGTCCAAAAACAAGTTCATAAGGTGAAAATCCGGTCGTCCTTTTGGCAGTGATTCGATCAGCAAATAAAACTAAAGGTAAATAGTGCCTCCACTTTTCAGCACTTGTCCCACACATTTTAACTAAAGCATCCTTAATAACTTGATGCTCTCTTTCAACCATGCCTTCAGCTTCAGGATAATATGGGGTTGCTACCCTAACCTTTGATCCAACTTTCAATACAGCCTCTTTAAACTCTGTCCCAAATTCAGGACCTCCATCTACCGTTACCAACTTCATCACCCCATACCTATATACCCAATTATTCAAAAAAATTCTGCCACATTTTTGGCAGTTAAATTAATAAGAGGCGCTGCCTCTACCAACCAGATAAATCATCTCTGGCCACAATTAAATATTTATACTGTCCCTCTTTTATATGAACGGCATCTAAACTAACTCTCCCAAAGAGCGTATATTCACCGGTCGCGCGTCCAGGTTCTTTTGGCCTTAAATAACTTCGTCTTTGACATTCTTCGCATGACTGAACCCACTGTTTAACAGCCATCTTCATGTCAGGCCACCAAAATCGATCAGAAATTCTTCTAAACGTTTCTCCAACGCCTCTATGCCCGAGATCTTCATGCAGTGATTTCAAAACTAATTCTTGCCCCTTCTCTTGAGTTATAACTACTTGAGGATTTGGATACCTTCTCCTCATTAAACGTCGACCAGATAGGTAAAACGTAGATGACTTCCTCTTGATAGCCACCCATTCATCGTCTTCACAATCTTCTGGCCTCTCTAAAGTCAACAAATATTTGACTAACAAAAAATAAAAACCAGTCTGACCCCAGACTTCATCTTGAAAATCGATTAATATAACATCAATAGGGACTTCTCTATCACCAATATCACCTGCACATGAATGAGCCAATAATTGTTGACCCCTAAATAAATCTTTAATCGAGCTATGTCGACGTTTTTCTTCTGAACCTTTGGATCCTTCGAAAACCGTATTTGAAAATACCTCTTTCTCTTTATCCACCCTTTTATTTAAATTCTCTAATTCTCCAACATATACACCATTCCTTAATTTACTACTATCCCACACTACCAATCCATCTTCTTCTACCTCCTCTCTGCCGAATTTATCTACACCTTTTCCAACACCTTTATTAACATAAAAACTATTTTCCAGTTTATCCTCTTGGTGGAGGTCATCATCATAATAATCTAAACACAATAGTCCTGCCAGTTTAACCTCATGGGGTAGGTATGGAAAGTCTTCAGCTCCTTTAGTGCTGGCTTTGATAATAGGTATATCTTCATTGAACTCTTCTGAGTCTGAATCTTCTTCAGTGGGTGGTCTCCTTGATAAACCATCTGGCATAGTAAAAGTTTTGCCAGGCTTATGAACTAAATCAAACGAAAAATGTTGAATAAAAGCTACCCATCTCGTCATGGGTGCGTTCGGTAAAATTGGGGAATTAATCATCTGGATTAACGATTTCGCATCCACTTGCAACTCAAAATGTTGCCCCCACAAAATATGCTGAAGTTTCTTCAGTATTTTCGCCACACCACATAATTCCAATTTTGGTTGAGAATATCTTGATTTGACCTCAGTAAATACTACAGATTCATACCTAACTGGCCTGATGTAACCAGCTTTATCCATCTGAGACAAAACCGCCCCAGCTGCAACCTGACTTGAATCAACTGCTAAATAAATTCTGCCTGAATCTTTTCCATAATCCAACTTGTGCAGGACTAAATCCTTCCCTACAACCTCCTTCAACTTCACAAACGCCTTCTCACACTCTTCATCCCACTCCCAGTCTGCATCCTTTTTCGTTAACCGTCTCAATGGAGCTGCCAATGAAGAAAAGTCCTTGATAAACATTCTAACATATACGCAAACGCCTA
The DNA here is from genome assembly GCA_030280995.1 of Hemileia vastatrix. Lineage (NCBI taxonomy): Eukaryota > Fungi > Basidiomycota > Pucciniomycetes > Pucciniales > Zaghouaniaceae > Hemileia > Hemileia vastatrix. The sequence goes on along the minus strand of JASXTE010000004.1, from coordinate 14,294,567 downwards.
AAAACCCTCTAACTTCGGTCGTATTCTTGGGTCTTGGCCAGGACTGAATTTTTTTAACTTTCTTCTTGGACATAATCCTACCCTCTCTACATACCACATGGCCTAATATTTCTAAGGCTGGCACACAACATGAAAATTTTGAACCTGAAATAGTTAAACCAGCCTCTTAAATTCGAAACAAGATTCTTTCTAATGTAATTGCAAACTCCCAAATGAATTTGCGTATCCTGGGATTCTCTTCCAACACCTGGTTATCATAGTCGGTTGTTGGTCCCTTAATTCCTCCATCATCTATAAAGATTCCAGCATATTGTGGAATTTCGTCTTGAAGGATCCAAGCCATCTGAGCTTGATAAACTGCAACCGAATTTGTTGCTCCTTGAGGTAATCTTGTTAACTGTAAACGTCCTAGTGGCGTATCGAATGTAGTGAGTGGCCTTGAGTCCGGATGTAACTCTCTCTCATCATATCCACCCATAATATCTCCCAAACCATAACACACTCTCCCTGCAAACGTTTCAACAAACTCCTCAGCACTAGGTAGTATCCCAGCATCCTTTATTGTAACCCTATTTAATTCCCTAAGATCATGAACAACTCTAAGCTTGCCATTCGGTTTCTTGATACAAAATACCGGACTAGAATAACTTGATGTTGATTGCTCATACAGTCCAGTGCGTATCCGTTCTCTGACAACTTTAATATAGGCTTCTTTTAATGCAGCCGGAATAGGAATCGGTTTCTGCTGCCACGGTTCATGACATACCACGGGAATCTTGTAAGGCTCCCCATAGGAATGCTTCAACACACCCCTCTCCTCTTCTACAAAAGCAATGGCCTTCTCTCGCTTGACCATCACATCCAACAACAACTTCTTCTCTTCACCAGACAACCAACCATCAGGTCCAAAATTAACAACACCCAGTCTCTCAAAAGTGATTCTTGACATCTCAGAAAATTCAGGCGGATTCTTTACCAAGGGACTTTCATAAGGATCTCTTGATAACCTTGGTCTTCTCAAAGGTGGATTTAATTCAGCAGGTAGCGGTTCATTAATAGGTCAAACTTTATTTGCTACCTTCTTATATTTGGCTGTGTCCACATCTAAATAAACTTGAGGTAAAACATTTTCTTTTGTATTGCCATTAAAACTTTCATCAAATGAATCTTCTTCATCGCCAGAATCAGAATAAGAAAAATTAGAAAAATATTTTATTTCATTTTTAAATTTTACCCTTTTCTCCTTTCCCTCGTCTAATTTATAAACAGATTTTCCAACACCTTTGCTTCCCTTATCCAACAGTAAATCACCCGTAAAGAAAGTTGGCAGTTTAACCTCTTGCTGGAGGACCGGAATTGAATTTTCACAAAAATTATTTTTTTGAGTTTTAATTATACTGAGATTTTTTATTGGATTTTGATAAGATTTTTGCAGTTTACCCTCTTGCTGGAGGTCCAAAATTGAAGGAGATACTTGCAGTTTAACCTCTTGCTGGAGGTCTGGAATAACCTTTTCACATAAATTATTTTTTTGTGATTTACTTATACTGAGATTTTTAATTTGGTTTTGATGAGATTTTTGCAGTTTACCCTCTTGCTGGAGGTCCGGAAATGAATTTTCACAAAAATTATTTTTTTGTGTTTTAATTATACTAAGATTTTTAATCGTATTTTGATGAGATTTTCGCAGTTTACCCTCTTGCTGGAGATCCGTAATAGAAGGAGATAATTGCAGTTTAACCTCTTGCTGGAGGTCCAAAATTGAAGGAGATACTTGCAGTTTAACCTCTTGCTGGAGGTCCGGAATAACATTTTCACAAAAATTATTTTGTTGTGTTTTAATTATACTAAGATTTTTAATCGTATTTAGATAAGATTTTCGCAGTTTACCCTCTTGCTGGAGGTCCAAAATTGAAGGAGATACTTGCAGTTTAACCTCTTGCTGGAGGTCCGGAATAACATTTTCACAAAAATTATTTTTTTGTGTTTTAATTATACTAAGATTTTTAATCGTATTTTGATGAGATTTTCGCAGTTTACCCTCTTGCTGGAGGTAATCAAACATACCCTTCCAATTTTTATCCAACCTAATTTGGCCCATTTTGCCTTTTTCACCGTTTTTAAATTTAATAGAAAAACCAGGTAAATCCAATAAACATATAGAAAAGTCCATAACATATTTGCACTCCAAAGTAATATTAACAGAAAATAATTGAGAATCCACTTGAATTATCTCCAAGTGAGCTGACCTATTGCAATCCGGGATCTCATCCTGAGGAGAGATTACAACATTAGAGTGATCAGCCCCTGCTACCCCAAAAAATGAGGGCATCCATCCTTTTCCAACAAACATAATTCACCAGAAGCCGTCCATTTTATATGCCGCTTCTTGGTGCAAACACAACACTGGCACAGAGTAGTAATCCCTGGCCGTGTTTCCCAACCTTCATCTCCAGGAGGCGCTAACCGCATATGTAACCTCCGCATATCTTCACCAGTGATCTCCAAACTAATCCCCATGCCAGCTTGATACCCTATCCTGGCCTCAAAATCCATCAAAAAAGGACCCCCAAGAACAGTTTTGACTGCTCCTCTGGCCACATAAAAGTGAACCTTACCAACAGATCCACCAATGCCTAACCTGACATGCTCAGCTGTACCCATCTGCTCTGTTGCATGCCCTCCAATACCTCTGAGGTTTCCCCCAGTTCCACTTTTAATTGGCAAGCCTATACTCGTTGCTTGCTCCAATGAAATTAAATTAATTTGAGACCCTGAATTGACCAAGGCCTTTACTTCTTTACCGTTAAGAGTTACCACCAGGTAACCCAGGGGAGCGGAAAAATGTGTATCTACATCTTCCCCAAACTTTTCAGCATTTTCACAAATATATTCCACCTCTCCAGTGGAAACCCGACGCCTTGTCAAATGCTTCTTTTGCTTTTCAGCAAGCGCCGGACTAATCGTAAATAACTCCCCCAAAGATAAGGGAATCTGCAGTTGATTCACCCTATTCAAAACTGCGTCCATTGCATTAGCTTGACCAGAAACTACTGGCCGCTCATACTGGACCTTTGATTTAACAACCTTGGCCCTGGGTACCTCTTGAGGTCCAACCGAGCCATCTTCACCCCCCATTATAACATCTTCACTTTCTATAACCCTAACTCCGTCACCAGCTTCTTGCACTAATCCTGATACATTGCTAGTCCTTCTTACTCCCTCCATTGGGATGGGACCGCTAAAACTTGGTCTGGGTAGAGACGCCAACGGTACGTCCTCCTCAGAATCCGAATCATCATCTGGCATAGGCTCACCATTTAAATCAAACTTGCCATAACTAGGGGGCCCCATATCAGCAATCCCCTTCTGCATTTTATATAATTCGTCCTTAGAGTAAGGGTTCAATTTGTTGGCGGCAGTTTGAGCACTAGAATTCTTGTCCTTAGAGTAAGGGTTCACTTTGTTATTGGCCTTGCCAGGATTAGCCCTCAATTGGCTCTGAATGCTACTTTTCGCCTTAGTAGCGGCTGCTCTTCTAGCAGCATTAACATCGTATTCGCCAGCCATACAGCTACCCTCCACCTGGGCAACCGTTGCTAGCTCTAAACCACCAAAAGAAGTAGAAAATTTGGCTTTACTGACCTCTTTCTCCTTGCCCTTGTCAGCTTTACCACCATTTCCATTACCATTTTTGCCACTCTTGGCATTAACATCTTCATCTGTCACCTCTTCAAATCTGGCTCTCCTTTCAGCCGTTAAACTTCTTCTGACCAAATCAGAAGGAGACTGTCCATCACTGGGCTTGATGAACGAACCATCGGGAAATTTATAAACTTTACCATCAAATAAAACTCGCCCAGCATCCATATCCTTATCAAGAGCAAAACAAACTGTTGCTCTGTGCCCCCTCCTATTACAATAGGAGCACACCTTTGGCTCATCGTAGCCACCTCTATATCCATTACCACCATTACCACCATTTCTCCCATTGCCTGGGAAGCGGTTACCATTATTATTGCCATTATAATTTCGACGTTCATAACCTCTGTACTGATAAGAAGTCGATGTCGACGAAGAAGCAATTGGGGCCTTGTTGGCCTTCTGAGTCTCTTGAACAAATATTTTTAATTGTTTTGTTAAATCGGCCAAGTGATTGACCATCTTATTATCTACATTGCCCTCAACTTTAGCAGCAGGTAATCCCATTTGAGCCTTCTTGGCCTCCTGGGCTTTGACCATAATATCATTGTTTTCGGCCAAAACTTCGCTAACCTTGCTAACATATTGAGTGCATGACTCTTGATATTTGTCCAACGCCAATAACTTTAGATGGGCTTGAAAATTGTCCTTGATAACCTCCAGAGCCGGCAGTTTCTGCTCACCATTAGGAAGTTCCTTCATCAAATCTTTTCTTGAAAGATCCTTCAAGACGTCCATTCGAATATCCCTGCTGCATGCTGTCCAAAACAAATCTTTTGCTTGGTTCTCATGCACTAACTCGTCCACCAGTATGAGATATTCCACCACTTCATCAAACTGAACACAGAGCTTTTTGAAGTCAGCCATAGAAGAAACTCCACCTTTTGCTTGCCAGTCTCCAACAATTTTATTGAGGTCCATCATAGTAAACCTAACACCCCATCTATCAACCATAGCTTTAGAAAGCTTAACCCAATCCTTGTCCTTGAATGCCTTCATAGCAATAACCTCTTTTTCCACCTCCCTATCAGCAATAAAAAACCTAACTTGCTTCACCATATCCACATGGGAAGCACCATCAACAGCAGCAGCAGCTTCATACCTGCTAATGAACCATTTAACCTCCTCCCCATCAAACTTTGGGCCATCCCAAGAAACAATTCTAACTGAGGGAGTAAGAGGGTTAGAAGATCCAGAAGCAACAGCAGAAAAAGACATCCCAATAAGTAAAGAAAAGCGTTAACAATCGATAAAATAACAAGCCTCTTGCAGGCCAATAACAAAAATCCAATTAGAGTTCCAGAAAATATGCCTCTTGCAGGCTAATAACGTTCTTGATCCAAGTAAGTCTTTTAAAGAAAGCTAGAGAGTTCGAACCCCACGTTGGGCGCCAACTATGGTAAGGTAAACTCTTACAGTCGCCTTGCTGTAAGCAGAATCCGGAGGAGATATGTGGATTTAGCTGAAAACCCCGTCCTTCCAATAAAAATAACAAAATGGGAATTCTAAATCACTAAGCTAACCAATCTACTTGAATCTGATTGATAAAAATAATGAAACTCTAAAATAATTAACGCTTATTGAGATTTAATGAAAGTGGCTGTTGAGAAAGAAATACTGATAACAACAATTAAGGTGTACCAGTGAAAGATCTGTAAAGATTGACTTTTATGTTTTTATAATAATTTGAATTTTTATGAGACAGCAATAATCGAGTCCCAGCGATGAAGACCTTTCTAAAGATACCCTATATGAAGTGTGATTTAAATTGTTGAATTGTATTTCTAAAATGTTATGTATAAATAATAAATGTTATAAGGGTATTATAACTTATTTAATTTGTTGAGTAATAAAAAATGAGACCGTGGTGGTTAATGATTAAGCTGTATGATGTGTCCCCCTTCTCAATTTCGAGTTTGAGAAGCGCTTAAGTATTCCTAGTCACGTGCCTAAGTTTTCCCCTCCAGAGCTCTTCCAGAGTCAATCCGGAGCCCGTACGGAGTCCGTACGGAGTCAAAGCGGAGTCTGTACAGAGTCCGTACGGAGTCGAAACGGAGTCCGTCCCAACTTCCGGACTCAATTAGAACCTTAAAACTATAATAAAAAATATAGAAAAATTACACATAATAGAGCTACTTCCCCTTTACATACCAAACTAATTTTCGTAGTCTGCGCAGCTCTAATTACCCCGTGAAAATTCATCAAAGTTAAGTAATTTTTGAAAACGTAAATATTCCTATAAAACTTTAAAATTCATTTAAAAATATAAGAAAAATAGTAAAAATTCTGGGAAAATTTCCCAAGGTTCTTGAGTGACTTGACTTGATACTTAAAAATTTTTCAGACCGTAAAAATAAGTTTTCTACGCAAAATAAATTGTATTTGTGTAGGCATTTGCTCGTGACCAATTTCTTCATATTTAAAACTCAAATAAATTAAATAAAACCCTTTTATATATAAAAAATAAAAAATAATAACGCCAATCTTGCACGCCGTAATAACTCCATTTACGTACTTAGGTGCCGTACTAAACTTTAGGCTACCACAATGGTAAGGACACTAACTATTGTAGTTAATCTCACAAAGGGTTGCAACATAATAATCAATGGAAGGATTTATTTATTTTAGGATTTAATGAAATTAATTATTAAGAAAGAAAAGATCAAATAAATTAATAGCCTAATAAGAGCTCATCTATTATCACAAATATATATTATAATTTAATTATAGAAAACTTTGAACCAAAGTAACCCCCTTTAAATATCCTATTCCTCCTTGCACCAACCCATTAACCAACAAGCCGCCATATACCCACAGTCCCATTTAATCCACCAGAGTTCCCATTTATTAATCATCTAACCTTATAGCCCTTCTACTCTGTTCCTACTTTCCAGACCTCCTAATTACCCTCAGACCCACAATTACCCCTTTTGAAGATTGCCTCAATCTTAGAACTAGACTGCGCATACATTGCTTATGTTTTAAAAGTATAAGTGTCTTTATTTTTAAGATAATTTTAAATTTTGAATAGTGCTTCTAATTTGAGAACACAATAGAATTTAATTTCCCCACAGTACCTTTTTGCACATAGCTAGTGGAGTTAGAGCTTGAATAGTGGGGTAGTTGAGGTACTTTTGCTTCAAGTGTCACATGACGTGTGACAGATACCCGGGTATAAAACACAACCTCCATTGAACATGAGAATACTTCATTAAAAAACCTTTTCCCATCATCTCCTCTTATTATTTTAATTTTAACTTTTTTATTTTAAATTTCAATGCCTGAACACACTGATCCTACACCTACTCCTCCTCACCCTCAAGCTGATGGGGGATCTCCCACTTGGCCATTCAAGACTCCCTGCACAGCCTGTGTGGCCATGGATTTATTCTACGTGGAGAGTATGGTGTCTTGAGGTCCTTGAAAGAAGTGTAAGTTTTGTTAATGGCATCGAGTTGCTTGTAATTCCCTGGCCCTCAATGATAAGGACAAGCCTTTCACTGCGACAAAATTTTGGTCAATTTTCAACTCAAAGGTTTTTTTCAAAGATATATGGGACGTGACCACTACTAGCAATTTGGCTGTAGATGAATTGAAGGGATTGAGCCAGGAGGAGAGGTTGGAGATATCTGGTTGGGCTATGGATGTAGCTTCAGGGCAGCAAAGAATGATAGAGGAAGAAGCAGACAAGGGTGTCAAAGGTGCTGCAGGACAAGAAGGGGAGGAAGCTATCATATTGAAGAAACGACAACTTATCATCAAGGAAAATGATGAAGATGAAGTAGAGGTGGTGGAGAAAAAGCCATTGTTCTTCAAAGTTGACCCTGAACTTGGAGTAAGTGATTTAATTTGGATTTTATTACTTTGATGGGACTGATTTTTTTTTTAGGGGATGAAGACCACAGATGAGGTTCATGTAGCTTCGACAAGTGGGCCAGTCCCTGAGGTTCCCATCTAGGTTGAATGCCCAATTGAAAGTGGGCCATCAAACACTGAGGACACTGACTTATCGTTTGAAGTCTTGGATTTCTTATGGTCCAAGAAACCACACAAAGCTCGTCAAATGTCATTTTTTGAGGGTCTATGTGACAAAGTCAGGAAAATTGTGGATTTAGCTTCATATGATATAGCCAAAGAATTGTTGAAAATTGGGGAGTTGGTGTTTGCTGAAGATGATGAAGTTTTTGAGAAGAGTCAAAAAGAAATTTGGAAAGTAATGTAGAAGATGAAGGAGTTGATTTGAAGAAAGTTAGATGGAAAGATAGTTTAGGAAAAAAAAAGAAAAAGAAGTAAAGTAGAAATTTTTTTTTTTGTTTTGTATATAGTTTTATCTTGAAAATTGTTTTATTTTGACATTTGTTTTTATTTTGATTTATTATGTAAAGAGAAAAAAAGAAAGAAAAGAAAAATTTATGTTTTAAGAGAGAAAATTTCAAGAGAAGAAAAGAAAAAGAATTATTTACTAAAGAAAATTTAGAGAAAATAAAATAAAAGAAATTTAGAATTTGATTTGAGATTGATTGTTGAAGAAAGTTGATTTGATTTTTTGAGTGTTTTTGATGGTTTGAGCTTTGAGGAAACAGAAAAGAAATGAAAATAAAAAGAGTTTGGATGTTGAAAGAAAAAGAATATGATAATGTAATGTGAATTTTTTTTTTTTGAAAAAAGAAGAAAAAAAAGGAATTTATTTTAATATATGTTTTAATTAGTTTGAAAATTTTATTTTTCTTATTTTATTGCATTTTATTTTATTTTTATTTTATTTTATTCTATTTTTATTTTATTTTATTTTAATTAAAATTTTAAATTTAGTTTAAAGAAATATACAGAAATTAGAAATTGAAAAAGATTAGATAAAAGAATTTTAGATTTAAATGGTTATGAAGTTTCAAGTTTAAATTTGAAAGATATGTTAAGGATTTAAGATTTTACGTTTTAGAAAAGAAAATGAAAAGGTGAAGAAAAAGAAATAAAAAGAAACTGAGAAAGAAAGAGAGAAAAAACAAAATAATTTTAAGGTTTAGGTTTTGAAGGATATTTTAAATGAAAAGATTTGATAAGTTCAGGAGTATTATAAACGTTGATGGCTGGTTCCCAGGATATTTTATTAGTGTCATCAAGGTGGCCTTCCTATTCCATAAGATATTGAAGTTTCCCTTTGTGCCTTCTTGAATCAAGAATCTGGCCTACTTCCCACTCTAGATGATCCTCTACTTTGACTAGTTCCATAGGAGGATGGTTCTTTCCTGGGTATATTTCTTGAGCCAGTTCCAAGAGAGATACGTTGTAGACAATCCTATAGTACTAGCTATAGTCCTTGACCAAGGAAGTTGGAGAAAAACCAGAGAGAATAACCCCTGTCCCTTTAGAAAAATAGAGTGAGATTTACTTCCTAAAGTAAGTTGGTTCCTGTTTGCTAAAGCCCCTTTTTCAACACACTTGACTGCTTGATGAGCCAAGAAAGTAGTCCCCAGACAGACTACCAGACCAAAGAACTGAAATGTACACCAATGTCCACACCAGAGAAAGCAAAGATACTTGATGTAGGCTGCAAATCCACACCAGAGACAGCAATAATACTTGATATAGCTTGCAAGACTATACCAGAGAACCTGTTGCCAAAGTTGAGTTAAATGAAGAACTAACCTTGCAACAAACACAGCCAATTGTGGCCAAAAACAGTGAAAACTGAGTGAGGAACAAGGATATCACCTCCAGATGTTTGTATGATAATTAAATTTGCCCCAAACTGTCTTAATCAGTATGTACACACAGACCACTATCTAAGAGCCCATGCACACTAACAAATTTGGCACCTGTACCAGCCAAATTGAATAAAAACCCTCCAGAAGCACTCCCCAACCTTCTAAAACAGAGGCGGGCAGGCCGCCTGACATCGGAGGTGCCGCCCGAAGCGGCCTGGCCTCCCTGAAGCCAGAAAACCAATAAAAACATCTAATCTACTTAGAAAAATTCACTACAACTACTAAAACCCTTAAAACACAAAATTACGCTATAAAAACATTGTGACATGAAATATATGGCTAAATTAGCCCTATCTAATGGTACTAAGCACTTAACCCTAAGACTTAAGGTTAGCCCATAAAACGCGAAAAACAAAATTAAACAGCTATCTTTTGTAACTGAAAAATGAGGAAATGACCCCTTAAAACTAAGAATATGAAAAATATCATAAAGACATGAAATATAGAGAAACACCAGGGCTATCCAATGATAGTACCCACATACCTATAGTCCCAATATTCACGGAATAAATCCAAAAAAATACCTAATTCTTTGACCAATGTCAATTAAGACATACATAAATAGCACCAAACAGCCCAAAAAAAGTCTCTGTCAATGTTGGAAGACCACATCCTCCCTCCAATTAAGAATGTTCACATTCTTTCTTCATCAAACCACCATGTTCAACCTTCTTCCCAAATCTGCCTCTGAAATGGGTCCTTGCAAATACTGCATTGACAATAATGTAATCTGCACCATCACACCTCCTGTCAATCCATAGAGAACATCCTGTGGGGACTGCCATCCCAGAAAGAAGACCTGCTACAGACCTGGTCCATTATCTTCTGCAACAGCTTCACCTCCACCTCAACCTGGTCCATCTTCTACCAGCACCAAAAGATCTAGGCCATCCATCTTGATTCCCAGATTAATCAAAAAGCTACACCCTTCCCAGAAGAGTGCCAAAACCACTAAAACAACAAGTTCCACAATCCCTGGTCCATATGATGGTAAAAACTTCCATTTCTTCTTTCCACTTTATAAAACTGATGACTTCTCAGTTCCTTCATCTTCTGACAGTGATGATAACAATGTAGGATCCATTGAACCACCAACACCAAACCACTTGCCTGCAATTAAGGCCAAGTCCCAACAACACACATATCAACAGAAACACCTTCTGCTAAACTACTTCCAATCTACTCCTGCTAGAGATCCACAGGAAATTGAGAACAGAAGACACCTCCTTCACCAGTTCAAGGCTAATTCTGAACACTTCATTTCATCTCTTGATTCCCTCTGTATTTCCACTAGTACTTGAGCTTGATTCAGAAAAGAAAAATTGACCACACCCTCTATAGGATGTAACCACAAACAACCCTCAGTTTTAAGTCTTGGGGGACCATCATCATTTTATAGTCTTGGGGGACTCAAAAACCCTCAGTTTAAAGTCTTGGGGGACTCAAAAACCTAAATCATAAACCCAGAACCCGAGATCAACCACATTAAGACACAGAGAAAAAACTAACATTCTGGGGTAATTGTGAATAGTGCTGCCAGCCCATCAATTACCCCTAAACTTGCCTTTGCTAAATTTAGAGGCTCCCCCTGTGTATACCCTCTGCCAATCTTTCAAACCCATTCCAACAACAAAAATCCATTCCTCAGTTTATAGTCTTGGGGGACTACACCATCAAACAATCCTCAGTTTAAAGTCTTGAGAGACTAAGACAGTGTTCAGTTTAAAGTCTTGATGGACTATTCTTGAAACTCCTTGAAACCAGCCAGTTTAAACTCTTGGAGGACTACCAGATCCACAGTAGTAAAAATAAATTCTTGAAGCAATAGATTTTTCAGTTTAGAGTCTTGATGGACTAAACATCAAAAAAACCTTAGACAAATTCTTGAAAACCAGCCAGTTTAAAGTCTTGGAGGACTACCAGAAACCAGATTTCAGTTTAAAGTCTTGATGGACTGCCAGAATTTTGCATAAAATAGACCCAGCCAATTTCATGCAGAATACACCTACAGCCAACCTGCTGAACATCCACCTTCACTTCATCATCTACCCATCACTGACAAAAATCTCCTTCTTATCTCTTTCCTTCATCTTTTCTCACCACAGATCAGGGCTGGATCCCCTGATTTTGACCCCTACAATCTTCCTTGCTTCACTGCTCCCAAGGACTATGCCTGCAAACAGTGCATCCACATGTGCAGACCTTGCACATTCACTCTTCCAACTCCTGAAGCCAAATTCTACAACAGGGCCTGTGATTCTTGCTACTCCAAGAAGAAGAAATGTGACAGAGATTCCAACTACCCTATTCCTCCTCTTTCACCTTCTCATAAATACCTCTCCAGATCCCCTACCAGATACCCAGAGCTTGGTCCAGACTCTTCATCTTTATCCTCAGCACCATCCAGAACTCTCCCCAAAAGGCCTGCTTTAACTCCCCAATAAACAGCTTTTATATCTGCTAATTTAGCTCCAAAAGCTTCAAAATCAGCTCCTAGGCTCCTAGACCGCATCCAGGTGGCCCGGCAAACTTCAGGCAGCCCGTCCGCCTCACTAGACAGTGAAAATCAGGCTCAAAACTTCCAAAAACAACCAGAAAACAGCCAAATTCCTCTAATAAAAAAAAACTCCACGCAGCCACCTCCCACTTCACCAGAGCAATGCAGCCAACCTTTCTAAGGTCCAAAAACTCCAAAATTTCCCAAAATTCTAGGAGACCTTCCAGAGGACCACAGGAAGACACCAGAGCACCCAACACTGCACCAAAACAACAACTTTCCCCCCAGTTAAGGCAACAAAACTAAACCTCTCCTCTGCCAGCCAGCTATTCTTCTGACAGTCTCATTCCTTCAAGAGCTCCATCCAGAAGAGATCAATCCGCTTCCAGATCACCCTCTCCTTCCCCATCCTATAACAACCCTGCTATTCCATCACCAGCACCTCATCCTACTGAATCAAGCAGAAATTTTAACAACAGCAACAACAGGCCTGCTTCTCCAACTAGGCCCCAGGAACATAAGCCTCCTAGTTCACCTTCTCAAAACCTTTCAGAGGAAGACCAAGAGAATCCATATCTTTCCCTGATTGATCCACCTACTATCACCATTCCAAAATCTTCAGAAGTCCAAATTCCAGCTGCTTACAAATTTCATGAGCTTCCAATCTGTAAGTACCACATTAATTCATCCAATTTCTTCAACAAAAATAATTACTGATACAATTTTTCTTGTCTAGTTGGCACCCCTCCTCCTGAATCTACTATTGGAGTTGGCCAACCTCTAGAAACTTCTTTGACCCTGGATTATGGAGACATGAAACAACACCTCAGCACCATGTGTTCAAACATGCTGAAAGCCTTTGCCCTCCATGGACCTATATATGACTTTGAGAAAACCTTGAGGAAACAACTATTGGACGACCACTGGAAGATGTCTAGGATCATTAAGCACAACTTCCAACAATCCATTCCTGCCTCTTCTTCTTCCTTTTCTGAACTTCCATCCAAACCCATTCTTGCCCTTTATAATCCATATAATTTCTCCAGAAGGATGCACTTTAAAGAACACAGTGCTTCCCACAACCCTAACAAAAAACAAAAACAACATCATAATCCAGACCAGCCTCCAGAAACTTCATCATCCAGACATTGAGCTCCTGCAAAAAGATTAAAAAAATAATAATAAATAAATAAAAAATTAATAACTATAAATTACACATAAGAACCTTATGTCCTGGGGTGTTACAATCATATGTTGCTCAATTAACCCACATTATTTTCAGTTATGAAATTTGTATTTATAAAGATAATTTTTTGATGAATGTTAGCAAAAGTGATGATTGGAGTGAAAATAGAAAATAAATGCAAAACAATTGCATAATTGGGCTAATTTGATGGATGATAGTACATTCTCTAACAGGGAGTGTCCTAAATCAAGCAACATCACACAAAAGCAGCTGTAATTATGATGTATGTAGGTATAGTGGGTAGAAAAATGTCCTAATGACTCCTCAAATGTTTAGTATCCTGAAAAAAAATCACTCAAAATTCCATGAAAGTTTTCTCTATAGTCAATTCTTGGCTCTAGATGCATGATATCATATCAAAAATATATAATAATAAGTAGCATTTTCATGGCAATAAATTTCCTCAAAAATTGGAAATTTGAACTTTAAAACTTTTGATTTTGGCGAAATGAGACTGACACCATTAGAAAGAAAGGTTGAGATGTAATCATACTTAAAAAAGAAATAATTGAAAAAATCACTTATGGTTAAAAAATAACATATTAGGGGGTTTCAGTTCTTTCAAATCCACTCTTACCTTAAGTGCAGATTTCAAACCAAATCAGCACTTAAATTTTGCAAAAAAGTCACTTATTTCATTAATGGGTGTCACTTATGACCTCAAATTAGCACTTTTTTCCTGATTATTTTTCACAACCCCATTTTGACTGCAACATCTATTCCTTTCTCATCCCATCCCTGTCACATGTGACACACTGACCTTCATTCCCTCAACAATCCTTGGAAAACACCCCTAACTGAGATTTGAACCATTTTATTATGACATTTTAACAAGGCATTTCTCCCCTTGTTTTCTTTATGTTTTCAACCTCTTAATCTCTTTTTTTGTGACATAGAAGTTTCATAACTCCTCCCAGAAAATACAACACTCAAATGGCAACTCAAAAAAATGCTTCATCACAAAGGTCTTCCCTTAATGCAAGCCTCTCACCTGATGAATCAAAGTCTGAAAAACTAAAAAAGGAAGATTATCTCATCATCATCAATTTCCTCAAAATAAAATCAGATTATGATGCATGTTTTAGATGTGAGATTTACACTTTCATCAATTGGTTCCTGAGTTGATGTCAACCCTTGATTTATACACAATACTAATAAGGATGTACCCTCTGTCTCTCAAACATCTAATAATTCTCCAAACAGACCTGTTCTTCAACAAAATCAATCCCCTTCAGCTTCTAACCATATTTCAGCTAAAAATGTTCCCAACTATTAAGCAGAACAATTATTTTGGAGAAGATCTGAATACCCAGAGCCCCAATCTTTTAATGTATGTTTATTTTTTCTCTTTTCTTCAACTCTTCTCTAAATTTCTCATTCTTTATTTTCTAGTCTCCCCCTACTCCAAACAAAACTTCAAAAAATATCAATGATTATGGAAATGAGAATCCTGCTTTGGAAGCGCTTTAGATGAACTTCCTGAACCCTCTAGCTCAAACTCCAACCTAAAACATTGAGCATCAACTTCAATGACCTAGAACCATCTTTTAAAAATTGGAAATACTTAAACCAGCTTTTTTTCCTCACTTGAAAATTATTTTGAGAAAAAAGATATAATTAATATTTGGTCACTATATACTTTTTACAATAAAATATTTATTTATTTTTTCTATTCGATTTTCTCAGAAAAATCCTCTATTGCAAAAATTTTCCTCAACTTTAAGATGATGAAGTTTGATCATATGCAAATGAATGATCAATGGGCCTTAGATTTGGAGGAAAATATTTTTTTTCTTCAACTAAATTTTGAAAAGGAAAGATTTTATGCAGAGGAGACAGAGAGTGTTCATCTTCTCTCAGAGAAAAAAAAAGAAAGTGAATTTCAAAGAGAAATGGAAAGTTGAGAATTGAAAAAGCAAGAAAATTAAAAAAAAGAATTAATTATAGAATGTATAAAAAATGGCCAATATTATGAGGAATTGAATATTTAATTGAACTTTTTAATTGATTATATTTTTTTATGAATAATGGTTGGGGCATGAAATTAGTAGTTACTTTTGTTCTTAAAAATAGTTATACTATCAGATTCTTTTAACACCATTTCTGCTTACTGAACTCTGAAATATCACACTTTTGGAAGTTTGAATGGTGAAATAATACTGAAACCTGTAAGCTTTGCATTTATAAATAGTGCTAATTCAACAAAAATATATATCTGTTTTGAAATTTTGGAAATACCCTCCCGTGAATTTTATTGAAGAAAGGGGCACAAGTCACCAAAATTAAACATAATTACATAAATAACTTAATAAATAAGATATTTCAAACTTACTAGCTCTAAAGTAATAAAAATTTCTCATTCCAAAATGTAGATCAAGTCTACAAACTAAGTTTGGGAATTTCTACAGGTATAGTCTAGAGGAACCCCATGAAACAAATTAATTTTGTCATTATCACCTGTTATATAACAAAATTTTGTTGGCTCATTACTTTATTTCAGTAAATTGAAATATCAGATTTATTTATTAAAAATTTATGAAACAATAATAAATATTTGGTGACTCTTCAAATCCCTATAATTTTTTGATCTACCTAAAGTTTTCTTAAATTTATTACCTTTTCCATCTTTTTTAACTTGTTTTTTTTTGATTAACTCTTTACTGATCTGAAAAGAGCAATCAAAATCTGTGAGATCTTGACAATATTGCAAAGCTGTAGGTTCTTTTCTTGTTTGGTGATTACAGTGAGAAGAGTTCCAAACAGATTTGATGAATCCATTTCTTAAACCAAAATCAATTATACACTTATGATATGAAAAGTATAAACCAGGAAATTTTATTTCAACAGGTGAAGGAATAGGTTGGCCAGTGATAGAATCATAATAAGAGAAAATCCTTAAGGCAAATAAGTGACATCATTTGTCTTGGTATGTTTTTTTTTATAAAAACCACAATGAGTTTTTATAACATTAAAAAATAATAGATTTAAACTTCTATTTTCTTCCTATTCAGAGTCAAACCAATTTGGTATTCCTACTCTTACCACAAGTTCATGATTTTTTTAAAGCTTTATTTCAGAGTTATTGAATCCAAAGTATGAGAAAAGAATTAAAAGAAGGTAAGAGTCCCATGTTTGAAAATAACTATTTTTTGACTTTATATAGATTTTTTAGCTAATAAAAGATGACTATAGAATTAAAATGAGTGAAATTTTATTAAGAATGAAACAGAAATTATTAGACTTACCAAGAGAATAACCTATAACACATCCTGTTCTCCATCAAAATCTAATCATGAAACCGCCCAAAAAATACTTATTCTTTATTTGTAAGCAACCCAAAGCCATTTGATATAGTGTGGTGATGAGATCAGATAGTTTATTAAAAGATTCATCTTTTAAACCATAAAAAGAATGATCTACTCAAATAAATTGAGGTTTAAAAGAATTTCTAATTACTGCTTTAACTTCATTGCCTTCTAATTCAGTTATATATTTTATATCCTCTGTTAAGATCTTAAATTAATTATTTTTTTGTCAAATTTAGTTTCAAAGTACTTGATGTTTGATATACAGCCAAATATACTATCCAATTGAATTTTATTTTTAATATTTAATTTTTTGATTTTTATTATCATTATTTTTTGATGTTTTAGATGATGATTGTACAAAAGATGAGAGTGAAGTAAGGGGTGAATCTAAAGAAATAGACATGTTTTTTTCTAAAATAAAAATGGTTATTTTTCAAAACCCAAAAAATTAAAAATTAAAGAAATCACATAATTTTAAATAAATGACCTTAAAAGGCTGTCACAAGACACCAATAAGAATAATTATTACTTCAATTAAAACTGAGGAATATTTTTCTAAAATTCTGCAAAAAAAAAAACCAATAATAATAAAATTAATGAAAGCTCTAATACATATTGGTAAAGATTTTTAAGAAGTTGGAAATGGGTGTGGTAGGATAGGTAATAGATGAGTGGTGTGGCTGCATAGGTGTGGTCATTTCATTTATGTTCTTTTTTAGAGAGGAGGGTGGGGTTTGTAGATTTTTAAATAGCCAGCCAGCCAGTGAGCCTGGATGGCTGTTGGTTATATGTTAAGGGGGGTGGCTGGTGGTATGTATTTAGGGGGGGTGGATGGTGGTGTAGTATGTGGGAAGCTACCCAGTTAGCATTACTGACTTGGTGGTCATTACAGGTGAGGTGCAGGAGGGTGGTAGTTAAAGGGGAAGTGCAGGGGGTGGTATATCCTTTAGTTAAAAAAGGAGGAGAGGGGGGTGGGCCAGGATCAAGGGAGGTAGAAGGGGGGGTAGGGATGTGATAAAAAATTCCAAGGAGTGGTTCAGGGGGTCTCAGGTGGGTTTCAGGGGGGTTTCAGGGGGGTTTCAGGGGGGTTTCAGGGGGGTTTCAGGGGGGTTTCAGGGGGGTTTCAGGGGGGTTTCAGGGGGGTTTCAGGGGGGTTTCAGGGGGGTTTCAGGGGGGTTTCAGGGGGGTTTCAGGGGGGTTTCAGGGGGGTTTCAGGGGGGTTTCAGGGGGGTTTCAGGGGGGTTTCAGGGGGGTTTCAGGGGGGTTTCAGGGGGGTTTCAGGGGGGTTTCAGGGGGGTTTCAGGGGGGTTTCAGAGGGGTTTCAGGGGGGTTTCAGGGGAGTTTCAGGGGATTCAGGGGGATGTTGAGGAAACCAATAAGGGGGGAAAGATGGGAAAATTCCCAGGCCAAGTAGGGATAGAGTATAGGATTACAGAAAGAAACAAAGAAAGAAAATAGGGAGAGATAAAAAAATGTTAATTTTACCTAAAAAATAAAAAAAATCCTCTTACATAAAATAAATAAAAAAAAGAAGAAAAACAGAATAAAAATTATAATTGGAAAACATATAAGTAAAAATGAAAAAATGACTTACCTGGAGAGATGAGTTGAGAAAATAATTGAATTCAAAATATTGAAGGGATGCAAAAGGAGAGGAGGAAATGGATATGAGTGATGAAAGAAAAAAAGAATGACTGAAAAATTATGCAATTTCAGAAAATATATGATTTCATGTTGATTTGAAGAATGAAAACAAAGATACTTGAAAGAAAGAGAGTTTATAGGAAGATTCAAAATCAAAGTCAATATGCAAAAAAAACCATTAAAAGTGAATAAAACATGCAACTTGATTATTTGAAGAGTATGAAAAAAATTAAAATGATTGTGTTGAGATATTTTGAAGTGTTGTTGGCATAATGATGGAGTGTATCCCAGTGTAAAGTAATTTTTGTGAATCCAAAGAAGGTTGTAATAGTAGATAACAAATTATGATAATTTAAGGATAGGTTAAAGCTAAATCTCCCAATGTGCTAGTGTTATTGAAAAAATTTTATTACCTTATTCCAGTGGTTTGAGAAAAACAAGTTTCGGATGAAATGGGAGGTGTTTCAACTTATTGATCTTCATACAACTCTAACCATTTATCTTTGAGGGCAGCAAGTAGGTTATGAAGTATAGTGCAATGAAGAATTCAGTCTATCACTGCCTCCATAAATGATTTATTTCTAAGAGGAGTTATCAATCCCATTGAACTAGAAAAAAGACCATTCAAGATTCCAACAGAATGTTCAATATGAACTCTTGAATGTTCCAATATATTTTTGAGCTTGGCATTTTAAATGTTTTCTGAAGCTTCTCCCCAAAAATCTGGAAGTACATATTTACCATTCAGAGAAGCATTTTGGCAGTCTAAAATTTAGTATGTTACTAAAGTCTTATAGGAATATATTATGGTAAATTTAATATGAGAAGATATAGGGGTATTTAATATCAGAATAATTTTATTGTAAAGAAAATGGATGGTTTATGGAAACCTTTTGGTCCAAATAATGTTGTGGAAGTCTAAAGATTAGTACAGAAAATAATATAGTTCCAAGGATGATTTGGGATGGTTATTTAAAGATTGGAAATTCCAATATAAATATATATAATTTATTTATAATAAGATGGATGACTTTATGTTGTTAAAGGGATTAATTTTATGAGTCAAGATTAAATAATTATTGAAAAGTTAAGAAATGCAAGTAAAGGCTCAAAAGTGTATTGAAATGAAATTCAGGAGTCTCAAGAGCCTTTAAAACTATTCAGGAAGTTTTTATTATTTTTCTACTATTTTTATAAATTTTATAAAGTATTTTTGATTATTTTTGGTTTTACATGATTTACTTCACTTTGATGATTTTTTATTAGATAAATAGGGATTCTTGGACTACAAAAAAGAATTTAACATAGAGGAGACACCACGGGAAATCTGGGGGTGAACTGCTAGCAGTTCCCTCTATTTGAAACTATCAGGAATTTGTCAGGAAACTGTTGGGAAACCATCCTGAAACTGTCAGAAAGATGTTTTTAAATCTGATGAAAAAACATTGAAAAAATAAACTGTCACAGATTGAATCCAGAACAATCCCTCCTTGAGCAGAGCTTAAGAACCACATTGAACATCAGTTAATCTCAGGTTTGGCAAAAGGTTGAACAACATCACTTAGCATACCTTAATATTCAAATATTAAACTTGAATATATGATGCATGTATGATATAGATGCATATGCATTTGAATTTGCATGGTGGATACTTATTGCATGCTAAAAATTGATGTGAAATGACTATCCAAAGTGTATGCATAATGACTATGAAGAATAAATATGCATAAAAATATGCATAAAAATATGCATAAAAATATGCATTAAAAATATGCATATTAAATATGCAAAAAAAGGTGCATATATGTATATGAATAAAATATATTAATATGCATATAAATCTGTATAACGAATATGCATAATGATTGAAAAATGCAAAAAAAAAGATGCTTAACGAGTATATTTTATGCATAAATAGAAATACGCAATATGAATTCATATTGCATACAGATAACACTGGCAAACCATTTTGACCAAAACTCATACTAAATTTTCATTCTGGACTAAATGTGTGAGGGAAGGAAGAAAAACAGTCCGACGTTAGAAAAATGCTACATGCACTCATTTTGTAGCAGAGCAAATGAGAAGTGCTGAATTATGGTTGGTGCCCATCATTTAGTATGATATCATAATTTTATTTAATTGTTTTCAATATTGAAAAGCCTTTAGGTCGGTTGGTATGGATCTAGCTGTGCCAGGGTCTAATCTGATTATTTTAACAATTTCTTAATAATTAACGGGATTTAATACAAAAACAGGTTGTATTTTTTGTGGGATATTGGATATGATAAGGTCTTTTGTAAAAAAAACTTATTTTGTTTAAAAATATTCCTGAATCAGATGTGGGATAATCACTACAAAAAATTGTAGTACTGTGGGCAATAAAATATATGCACAAGCAGTAAAGAAAGGACCAAGTGAACCCTTTTTGTGCAGTGGGAATCATTAGAGTGGAATTGTGGATGAAAAATATAATTCATTATTACCATTTTATTTAATCAAAAAATTTATAACATTAAAAAGAATTATTGATTAATTAGTATTTGACCTTTGTGCCTCACTCATATTTATTGTTTGATTGATTTTTGTCACCATTATGTTATTAATATTATAAGTATAGCGAAAACTCGTGTGCCCAACGCATACCGGGTGATGTTACACCTTTTATAATATTATTATATAAAGGTAAAAAAATATGAAAATGATTTTTTTTACAAAAAATAAATTGATATCCAAAAGCAATATGAGGGATAAAAAGGTAAAATTAAAGGGATCAAATATGAAATAAAAAATTAAAGTGAAATTCCTCCCATCAAGAGCAAGTAGACATGATGCGGTGAATGCCCACCAGTGGCACTAAACTTGGACTATAATTTCTTTTTTGTAAAAATAAAAAAAAATCCACTGGAGCTTTACCAAAACTTCAGAATGACAATTTTGCCATATCAAACAACTTCTAGTGCAATTATTGAAGAAAAATTCATTTTCATTGCAATAGAGAGAATTGATCACATCAGACTGCATGTGACAAAAAGTGTCCAGCACAAGTTTGGCCGAACTTGTGCTGGACACTTCTATGATGGAGAGCGGCTGGGGTAGAATTTTTCTTCAGTTCATCTGGTATTTCTTACAAACATGTCTACTGGTATTTTATCTTTGTGCCTCACTCATACATATTGTTTGATTAATTTTTTGTCTTAATTATATTATTAATTATATAAGTATAGCAAAAAATTGTGTGCCAAATAAATACTGAGTGATGTTACACCTTTTTTCAAGGTTCACTTTTGGTCTAGAAGCTTTGGTACGGATTTTGTATGAAGAGTTTAAGGATTTATTGGACTCTCAATAATTTTGTACGTATTTCTCAATCAAAGATGATGTTTTACTCAATAATAAGAGGTAGATTTAAAATATTTATATAAGTTATAGATTAGAATTACGTCCTTTTAAATACTAAAGATATAAAATATAAGAAATAAGTGTTAATTTTGTAGTTGTAGTAATAAGTAAGTTGGTAAAAAGAATGATTAAAAGACAACAAAAAGAGAGGCCTTATATAGGCAAAGGAGAGACAAAGCAAGGCAATAAAATTCTAAAAACAGTAGTATGAGAGAGAGAAAAGAATATTCCAGAAGGAGTATTTCAATTAATAAAGTTATTCTAAAAAGAAGGCGTCAAAAAGATGTATTTACAGAGTATGTCAGAAATACATCAATTTATTTAATATTTACTGTAGAAGTCAATTCTAAATAAGAAAATTGAATTTTTTTGTATAGATTTAATATTATTTGAATATTAAAATCTTATTTTATCTTAATATCTATTTTTTAATATAAAATTTTATTTTTTCCAACCTGTCAAATGAGCACGGTGTTAGAGAAAAATATAAGGGACAATTTTATATTTTTAATTTTAATTATTTATTTAATTTTTTAATTTTATCATTCTGTAATTAGTTAATTTATTATAACTAATTTTAATGTAATTAAATTATAATTAAATAATAATTAAAATGATAAGGTGCGGCTTCATCCAGTAAATAATTAATTATTTCACTGGGTAAGTCTAGTAGCCTGGCTGACACTCCCTCACTCTAAAAAAAACAATAAAAAAAAATGCTATGATTTTTTCTTTTTATACTTTTTTTAGTAGAGTAGGAAGATTAGATATCTCCTTCCCAGGTATCCAAGAATCATATTCAGATGATTTATTCTTGAATCTCAATAAGTATTCTGTACCTTTCTCAGCAGTGACTATTCTGTCATTTAAAATTTTTTCAATTTCTGCTGTTTCAGTGATTTCATTTGGGGTTTTCTTTGGTCTACCCCCCCTTTTTGGAAATAAATCACTATTGAATGTGTAAGGTTTCAAAAGAGATATTGGAAAAACAGGATGTTTTCTGTCATATGGAGAATACAGAATAACTTCAACTGCATTATCTCCAATCATTCTTCTGACAACAAATGGACCAACAAATGGATCTTTTAATTTGTTATTACCTTGTAAGTTGAAGTGGACTGTAGAAATCAACATTTCATCACCCTTTTTATAAGTGTATTCTTTATGGGATTTGTCCCATCTTTTCTTCTCATATTCAAATGATTTTTCAATACATTTTTGAGCATGATTTCTACATAGTTGTTGCATTTGAAGAAAAGATTTTCCACCAGGTTGTATATCCAATTTAGGTATTTTGTTATTGAGAATTTGGGCAGGAGTATTAGGAACATATCCAAGCCAGAGCTCAAAAGGCTTTCTTTGAGTAACAGAATGAACAGTGCTATTATAAGCAAATTCTAACCCAGGAAGTAAGGTAACCCAATCATGAGTGAATCTGTCATTATCTTTATACTCAAGGCCAAAGGCACAATATCTTCTTATCATGTCCTCTAAAGTCTGAATCATTCTTTCAGCTAAACCATCAGTCTAAGGGTGATGGGCAGTAGAAAGTTTCAGATCACAACCTTAAACATCCATCAGAGACATCCAAAATTCAGAAGTAAATTTAGGGTCTCTGTCAGAGATTATGGCTTTAGGAAAAACAGCAGTATTAAACATATGAGACCACCATAAGAAAGCTAATTCTTTAGTGGAAACATCCTTGTGGGTAGGGATAAATTTACACATTTTTGTGAATCTTTCCACAATAAACCAACAAGAGTTATAACTGTCTTTACCAGCAATAGGTAATCCTGTTCCAAAATCCATGTTTATTATTTGCCATGGAGCATCAGGAGGTTCAATATGTTGCATTAATCCTGCTCTTTTACCAGTTAATCTTTTTGATTTTTGGCAAGAATCACAAGATTCAACATATAATTTTGTGTCTTCAGACATATTAGCCCACCAAGAAGTGTTCTTAATTCTGATCATTGTTTTGTCAAGATCAAAATGTCCAGCTAATATGTCATCATGACAAATTTTCAAGATGATTTCTTTCATAGAAGGAGGAATAAAAATAACATTACTCAACTTTCTTCTATAATATAGATATCCTTCATCAATTGAAAATTTACCTTTTTCCAAAGCTTTTTGGTACTTTGGTGGAAGGGTTATAATTAATGCTTGTATTGAAGCATTCTTTGGATCATTTAATATGGTGCATAACTTTTTCAAGTTAGTGTCCTTATCATATGATTCCAGAATAAGCTGTAATAGCTCTTCCTCCATATCAACCACATATATCCCATGGATATGAATAATTTCATTCTCAGGATCATAAGCAGGATTAGAGTCATCATTTGGTAAAGGTAACCTTGATAACATATCCACATTTGAGTGACCAATACCAGCCCTGTGAATAATTTTCATTCTCCCTCTGTACTCTTGAACAGCCAGCTGCCATCTAAACATATGTCTGTTAGGTGTTTTCAAGTTTAAGAGGGATTTAACTGCACTGCAGTCAGTGAAAAGTTCAAATTTCTGGTCATCTAGGTAATAATGAAGCTTTTCTAGAGCCCATACTACAGCTAAACACTCTAATTGGGTAGCACAATATTTCAATTCACTATTTCTCAAGGTTCTTGAAATATAACAAATTACTACTTCTGAAACTTTATCATTTATCACTTGTTTTTGATGGAGGGCAGCACCAAGACCAATGAAACTGGCATCAGTGTACAAAACAAATGGTTGATTAAAGTCAGGTAAAGCAAGAATTGGTGCTGACATCAAACAGTGTTTCATAGTGTCAAAGGCTCTTTGTCTTTCACTATTCCAGACAAAAGCAACATCCTTTCTAGTTAGTTGGGTAAGGGGTAAAGCTATGACTTGGTAATTTTTAATATACTGTCTATAGTATCCACACATTCTCAAAAAACTTTGGAGCTCTCTCACTGTTGTAGGAGCCTTCACCTGTTGTATGGCTGCCACTTTGTTCTGGTCAACACATATCTGTAAGCCTGAAACAACATGACCAAGAACTTTTAAAGAATGGAAACCAAATTTACATTTCTTCAAAGCAAGTTTCATATTTATTTCATCCATTTTCTGGAATACTTTACATGGGTGCTTAAGATGGTCCTCAAATGTTTTTGAGAATATAATGATATCATCAATATAAACCATCAACCATCCTTCAATTATCTCTTGATGGAATGTGTTATCCATTACTTTTTGGAAAACTGAAGGGGCATTTTTACGGCCAAATGGCATCCTAATATACTTATAAATACCCATATGAGTGGCAATCATCAGAAAGTTATGAGAATTTTTCTCAACAGGTACCTGGTGATATCCTTTATTACCATCCAAACAGCTGATATATTTAGCACCCTGTAAAGTAGCATGTATAGAGCTGATTCTAGGTAAAGGGTAGATATCATCAACAGTATAAGTGTTTAGTGCTCTATAATCACCACATAACCTGGCTTTATCTTTCTCATAGGAAATTAGGACAGGTGAGATAACACAATATTTAGGTGTTTCAACTACCTTTTCAATAATATTCATTTTTAAAAGGGTAGAGATATTATCTTCAATATCTTTTCTCTTTGTGGGAGAAGCAGGATAAGGATTCTTCTTTAAACTAGGTGGTATATCAGTTAATGGGCAAGACAATGAAAGTTTCATTTCCTCTTTAACTAATCCCAGTTCATGTGACCCATGAGCAAAGGCCATAGGAAAAGATTTTATCAAGTTAATGATGGAATCTTTATCCTCACCAGAAAGTTGTTCTCCAAAAGAAGCATTGTTAATTTCAGACATAAGGGCATGCATTTCCTTTGTAGATCTTCCTTTATATTGAACCACAGAATTACATGTGTTCAATTCTGGTTTTAATATTTTTTTAGGGGAGGAAATTTTAAATTTTCTCTTCCCATTCATCCCCATTGTGAAACATTGGTTTGAAGGATCCAATTTTATGCCATACTTGGTTAAAATATCATTACCTACAATAAACCACTTGCTCAAGTTATCATTTTTCATGACAACAAAATCACAAATAGCTCTTACAAAACCATGGTTATATTTAAAAAACACTGTGGCTTTGTATTTACCAATGAGGGACAAAATAGAGCCATACCCTCTCCAATTTTCAGAAATGATAGGCATGAGTTTAGATTTATAGTCTTGATCTACTGAAGCAAGTGCTCTTTCAAATACTACACTTCCTCCAGCTCCAGAATCCAGAACAACTTCAATGCTGGTTCCATTGATCATGACTGGTGCCTTGAGAGGGGCAATAATAATTGAGCTATCCTCAATGTTCTTTATGATCTCAGCATCCTCAACTGTAGATAAATCATTATTATCAATGTCAACAGTATTTAAATAATGAATCTCTTCTTCCAGCATCAAGATTTCTTGTTGAGATTCATATGAAATATTGCTGGCACAATCACTTGATGTATCATCCAGTGCCACTGTGTCATCAGCATGCTCCTCTGTTTGTTCTACAAGATTTATCTTCTTGTCACAAACATGGCCTTTCTGCCAAGGCTTGTTGCACTTGAAGCAAGTGTTTTTTGCATACTTCTTTGGTGCAACAGGGGCAGAAGGTTTACCAGCCTTTTCCAGAGGTTTTTGTTGGTAAGTGGAGGGTTTCTCCAAAGGGGTCCTAGGAATGAATCTTCTTGCATCATACTTATTGTTTAGAAGTATCTCATTGCAAGTATTAATGAAAGAAGAGTGTTCTTTGGAGAACTCAGTCCTAGCCACTATCAAGTCTCTCAGAGACATTGGTAATTTATAGAGGATCCTGTCCTTCCATAAATCAAACTCCATATTTGGGTCCATTGCCCTTAAGATTTTTACAAGTTTCATTAAAAACTCAATAGGTTTATCAGTAGAAGAGCTATATCTAGTTTCCTCATACTGCCTTTGTTGAGCCATTATGAACTTGGAGCCACCAAATTGTGCTTTAATTAATTTATTCCAATCTTCACATGAGTAGTCATTCCCATCCAGGAGAAGAGATTCATACCACATCAGGGCAACATTAGTGAACAAAGAAATTAACTTGGACACAATTTCCTCATCTGGGAGTTTGTAAGAATTTTTCAAGTTATCAATTCTGCAAATAAATTGTTGCCAATCAGAGGAAGAATCACCATCAAATGTTGGGTACTGGTCAAGTATTGGCCAATTCTTTGGATTTGAAGGAGTCTCCTTAGTACTAGCTTGTTTCTGAGTAAGAAGTAGCTGTAATTTCTCTAATTGTGCTGAAATCTCATTTTTTAATCCTTCTGTTGCAGATCCTGTTGCATCATCAGTTTTTGATGGAAACTCAGTGTTTTCAACAGGTATTTCTGGATCTATTTTTATTTTAGATGAACTAGCAACAGGTACTATTTGAGCATCCTGCACTATATGTTCCTTTACAGAAATGTCAGAATATTTTTGGTCATTTAACAATGAGTTCAATTTTTCTTCAATGGTTGTTATTCTTGTTTTAATTCTTGGAAGACTAGATAAACTCTCATTGATAGTTGCAAAAGATAATTGATTCTTATGTTGAAAAGATGAAAAATGGTCATTCAATCTTTTCAGTTTATCTTATCTATCTCTACCTCCTGGCAACAGGGAGATACAGTATCTTTTAGTTTAGACAAATCATTTTTTATATTTTTCCATAAAGCAATTTTCTTTTCATGGGTTGCTTTGTAATGAGACAATTCATCAGAGACTCTCTGTGCTTCACTCTTTAATGCTTGATAACCCTGATCAGTTAACAAACTATTATATCTCTGAGTCAATTGCATATTGTTCATTATATGATTTTGCTTGGAAATAATATCTCTCAAGTGCTCATCATTAATTCTTGCTACATCTGGAGTGTTTCTCAATAAGGAAACTGAGTAACTTTCCAGACTCTCATAGAACTCAGGGTCAAGAGTTTCATCAATCAAAGCCATATCAGGATTAATCATTGAGGTAGCAATTAAAAGTAATGGATTAGATACATGAGATATCTGTCTACTATTCCCAGCCTCTATAGGTCTCAAGGTTTCATCCTGCCTTCCAGATTTACCTGAAGGAACAGAGATGTCAGCCACAATAAAAGGCACTTGAGAATCAATAGAGGGACGTACCAGGGTTTGCTGGGTATCACCATATTGGGCTTCCTTCTTCTTTTGCCTCCTTGATAAGGGTGGGGAGGAGTGGGGTTGGCCTGGGTGGGCCTTGATGGACCTACCTGAGGTAACTGATGCTGGTTTTGAGCCAAGTAGTCCCACTGAGTGTTGAGCCAGTCCCACTGCCACTTGGACACTTCCACCATCTCTTGGGATTGGGGAGCCAATTGTTGTTGATCCCTGGGAGGAAGAGGTTTCTTCTTCTCTTGGAGAAAAGTATCTGTTCCTCTCACCGTTTCTTCCAAGGCATCTACCCTTACCTTTAGTCTCAAGCTGTCTGTCCTTAACTCCTTTATGTGGGTAGACAGATTCTTTACCTGCTGAGACAACGGCATCTTTTTTATCCTGAAGCCTTTTAGAAGTTCTTCTGGTGGGTTTGTCATGGGCTTCTGATCCTGAGTATTGTCCACTAGGATTTCTACTTCTTCCATCTCTACATCCTGTTTGGGGCAAGGATTTATTAGTTTGAGAAATTCTTCTTGTTAAAGGAGAACTTACAGAAGTAGGCTCATCATAATCAATTAAGTCTAGTTCTTCTTCACGTGCAGCAAAACCACTTTGGTCAGTCATTTTAATATTCTACTGAAATGAAGGAAAGAGACAAAATTAATTAGTCTTTATTTTTAATTTTTATTTAACAGAAATAAAATAAAAATAATAAAAAAATCTTTTTAGGATAAAAATCAACTTAAATAAAATTAATTTTAAAAAAAATAATTTAAAACCAGGATTATAATATAATCAACTATAGAAATAAATTAGAATTTTTATTAATAATTTTTTATTTTCAGGATTTAAATCAACTAATTTATTACCAGGATTTATTGTCAACTGAATTAATCAAATATGAATCTTTATTAATTAAAAAAAAATTATTTTAACTGATTACTTAACTGCCAGGACTTAATGTCAACTGAAGTAATTAAATATGAAGTTTAATTTTAAAATTTTATTACTGATCACTTAACTACTAGGACTTAATGTCAACTGAAGTAATTAAATATGAGTTTTATTAATTAAAAAGATTTATTGGATTACCAGGACTCAAAGTCAACTGAAGTAATTAAATGTGAATTATTTATTAATAAAAAAAATATTTTGTCAGGACAATTTGTCAACTGGAACAATTAAAATTTAAATTAATCAGGACAAATGTCAACTGAAAAATTATAATAATTATTTTATTAATAAAAAATATTATTGTCAGGACAATTTGACAACTGGAACAATTAAAATTCAAATTAATCAGGACAATTGTCAACTGAAAAATGATAATAATTAATATTAGAATATAATTATTTTATTACTTCTGGGACTAAGAACAGTTATTGCTCTATTATGGTCAACCAGGAAAAATAAAAAAAAATATAATAATAAAATTAAATTCCAAATTACCAGACACATCCCCCTGCAAAATGAGCAAATTAATGCCACTTACAGAGTGCTGAGTAAAATGAAATACGTAGCAAATGAAGAGTAAAGAGTAACCCACAAATAGTAATAACAATAATTACCACGATATATACAATTTTTAGTCAGTATATGAACTTAAGTTCTGGAGCGCGGTTCAATTCCCGTTCGCAGAAAAAACTTTTATCACATGACGTATGACGTTCGTCGTTTTCTCGCCTTCTCTCGTCCTTTAGAGGTACTTGTACGCCAATGGTCACCTCGATTACGCCTCAAGTAACGTTGCGCCGTCGATATTTGGAAAGGATCCCAATTGCCAAGGTTCACTTTTGGTCTAGAAGCTTTGGTACGGAGTTTGTATGAAGAGTTTAAGGATTTATTGGACTCTCAATAATTTTGTACGTATTTCTCAATCAAAGATGATGTTTTACTCAATAATAAGAGGTAGATTTAAAATATTTATATAAGTTATAGATTAGAATTACGTCCTTGTAAATACTAAAGATATAAAATATAAGAAATAAGTGTTAATTTTGTATTTGTAGTAATAAGTAAGTTGGTAAAAAGAATGATTAAAAGACAACAAAAAGAGAGGCCTTATATAGGCAAAGGAGAGACAAAGAACGGCAATCAAATTCTAAAAACAGTAGTATGAGACAGAGAAAAGAATATTCCAGAAGGAGTATTTCAATTAATAAAGTTATTCTAAAAAGAAGGCGTCGAAAAGATGTATTTACAGAGTATGTCAGAAATACATCAATTTATTTAATATTTACTGTAGAAGTCAATTCTAAATAAGAAAATTGAATTTTTTTGTATATATTTAATGTTATTTGAATATTAAAATCTTATTTTATCTTAATATCTATTTTTTAATATAAAATTTTATTTTTTCCAACCTGTCAAATGAGCACGGTGTTAGAGAAAAATATAAGGGACAATTTTATATTTTTAATTTTAATTATTTATTTAATTTTTTAATTTTATC
Organism: Hemileia vastatrix; assembly: GCA_030280995.1. NCBI lineage: Eukaryota > Fungi > Basidiomycota > Pucciniomycetes > Pucciniales > Zaghouaniaceae > Hemileia > Hemileia vastatrix. The sequence goes on along the minus strand of JASXTE010000004.1, from coordinate 14,264,429 downwards.
ATTCTGTAATTAGTTAATTTATTATAACTAATTTTAATGTAACTAAATTATAATTAAATAATAATTAAAATGATAAGGTGCGGCTTCATCCAGTATATAATTAATTATTTCACTGGGTAAGTCTAGTAGCCTGGCTGACACCTTTTATAATATTATTAAAAAAATGTATAAAAATATTAAAATAATTTATTTTAAAAATTATAAATTGATATCCAAAAGCAATATGAGGAATAAAAAATTAAGTTAAAGGGATCAAATATGAAAAACGAACTCCAAGTATTATTGCTAATATCAAAGGCCAGTAGAGATGTTGAAGCAAATGAGAGCCATCAGGGATAAATTGTACTAAATTGATTGTTTTTTAAAGATAAAAAATTGTGTACCTGTGATTTGGATGAACTCTAGGTGGATAATTCAGCTATATCAAACTACATCTAGTGAAGTTTCTTATCAAATAATTTTTTTCATTGCCATAGAGAGAATTGATCCCATCTGACTGCACCTGACCAAAAGTGTCCAGCACAAGTTCGGCCAAACTTGTGCTGGACACTTTTATGATGGAGAGTTGCTAGGGTGCAGGTCTTCTTCAGTGCAACTATTATTTTTATAAAACATGTCAAATGGTATTTGATCTTTCTGTGTTATTCATATTTTATTATCTGATTAATTTTTTGTCATTAGAATATTATTAATTTTTTTAGTATAGAAAAAACTTGTGCGCCAAATGCATGCCATATTATATTACACCTTTTATAATATTATTAAGAAATGTTAAAAAAATATGAAAATGATTTCTTTTCCAAAATTATAAATTAATATCCAAATGTAACATGAGTGATAAAAAAGTAATGTAAAAGAGATCAAATATGAAAAAGAAAAATTCAAGAAAAATTCCTGCCTTCAAGAGCCAGTAGAGGTGTTGAAAAAAATGGGTGCCATCAGGGCTAAATTTGATAAAATTTAATTTTTTTTAAAGATAAAACATTTTTCACCTGAGGTTTGGAAAAACTCAAGGTGGATAATTCAGCCATACCAAACTACTTCTAATGTAATTATTTAGCATTTTTTTAAATTTAATTTTCACAGAGAGAATTGATCCCATCTAACTGCACCTGAACAAAAGTGTCCAGCACAAGTTTGGCCGAACTTGTGCTGGACACTTTTATGATGGAGAGTAGCTAGGGTGGAAGTGTTTCTCAGTACATCAGTTTTTTGTTTTTCACATTTCTATTGGTTTTTTAACTTGTTTTCATCATTAATATTTATCTTATAATAAATTTTTTGTCACCATATATATTATTAATGTTTCTAGTATAGCAAAAACCTGCATGACAAATGCAAAATTGGTGATGTTACAACTTTAATAATATTATTATATAAAGTTAAAAAAATATTAATATGTTTAGTTTTTTTGAAAAAAATTGATATTTAAAATTAAAAAGAGTAATAGAAAAGTAAAATGAAAATAAATGGGATCAAATACGAAATAAAAAATACAAGTAAAATTTTTACTATCAAGAGCCAGAAGTGGTGCTGGGACAGTTGGGGACCCCTAGGTCAAGACTTGGTCTAAACTTACTTTTATGTATAGCTAACAAATTTTGACCTGAGTTTTGGACAGACTTCCAGGGGACAATTTTACAATATTAAACATTCTTTACTTCAATAATTGAGTGAAATATCATTTTTATTTCCATAGAGAGAATTTATCTCATATGACTTCATGCAACCAAAAGTGTCCAGCACAAGTTCGGCCGAACTTGTGCTGGACACTTTTATAATTGAGAGTAGGCATACAGCAAATCTTCTTAAACTCAAAAGGGATTTCTTATAAACATTTCCACTGGAATTTGATCTTTCTGTGTCATATAAAATTACCATTTGATTAATTTTTTGTCATCATTATATTATTAACGTTATTACTATAGTAATAACTTGTGTGAAAAATGCATACCAGGTGGTGTTCCACCTTTAATCATATATTATTAAATAAAGGTATAAGAGTATGAAAATTATTTATTCTAAAAATTGAAAATTGATATCCAAAGCAATATGAGCAATAAAAAAGTAAAATTAAAGCGATAAAATAAGAAAAAAAAATCTAAGGAAAATTCCCACTATCAATAACAAGTAGAGGTGTTAGATCGAATGTGCACCACCAGGGCTAAACTTGGACTATATTTTCTTTTTTGTTAAACCAAAATAAGTGTCATGATGAGTTTTGAAAAATCATCAGGAGGACATTTTGGCAATATCATATTACTTATTGTGCAATGATTGAGCAAAATGTCATTTTCATTTCCATAGAGTAAATTTATCCCATCTGACTTCATGCAACCAAAAGTGTCCAGCACAAGTTCGGCCGAACTTATGCTGGACACTTTTATGATGGTGAGTATCTAGGGTGCAGGTCTTCTTCAGTTCATCAGGTATTCCTTATAAACAAATCCACTTGTATATGATCTTTCTGTGTCATTCATAATTATCATTTGATTCATTGTTTTTCACCATTATAATATTAATGTTATTAGTATTGAAAAAACTTGTAAGCCAAATGCATACTGGGAGATGCTACATCTTTCATAATCTTATTAAATGAAAGTAAAAAAAATATGAAAATTATTAGTTTTACAATAAATAAATTCATATTTGAAAGCAAAAAGAGGAATAAAAAAGTAAAATAAAAGTGATTAAATATGAAATTAAGCATTCAAATAAAATTTCTGCCATCAAAGATAATTTGAGTTTTCAGACCAAATTTGCACCACCAGTTCTAGATTTGGAGTATGTTTTCTTTTTTTTAAAATTAATAAAAGTGTCCACCTGAGGTTTTCCAAAAAATCAGGAGGATAGTATAGCAGTATAAAGCTACTTCTTGTGCAATGATTGAGCAAAAATTCATTTTAACTTCCATTGAGTAAATTTATCCCATCTGACTGCATGCAACCAAAAGTGTCCAGCACAAGCTCAGCTGAAATTGTGGTGGACACTTTTATGATGGAGAGTAGCTAGGGTGCAAGTCTTCTTCAGTTAATGTTTTATTCATTTTAAAAATGTCTATGGGTATTTGATCTTTCTGTGTCATCCATATTTATTATTTGATTATTTTTTAGTCACCATTATATTATTAATGTTTTTAGTATAGCAAAAACAAGTGTAATGAATGTACACTGGATGATTTTACAACTTTAATAATATAATATAATAAATGTAAAAAAATGTGAAAGTTATCAATTTTACCAAAATAAAATTGATATTTAAAAGCTAAAGGATAAATAAAAGGGTAAGATTAAAATTAAAGAGATCAAACATGAAATAAAGATATTAAGTAAAATTTCTGCTATCATGAGCCGGTAGAGGCTTCAGAAAAAATGGGCACCATCATAGATTGACATGGATCAAATTTACTTTTTACCAAAGGAAAAAATTGTCTACCTTAGGTTTGGACAAACTTCCAGGGAACAATTTGTCTATATAAAACTACTTTCAGTGCAATGATGGAGTGATAATTCAGTCTCATTTCCATAAAAAGAATTGATTGCGTCTGACGGCATGCAACCAAAAGTGTCCAGCACAAGTTTGGCCAAACTTGTGCTAGACACTTTTATCATGAAGAGTAGCCAGGGTTCAAGTCATTTTTAATCATCTGAAATTTCTTATAAACATTTCCACTGTTATAAAATCTTTGTGCCTCACTCATATTTATCAATTGATTAATTTTTTGTCACCATTATATTATTAATATTATCAGTATAGCAAAAACTTGTGTGCCAAATGAATACTGGGTGATGTTACACCTTTTATAATATTATTAAATAAAGGTAAAAAAATATGAAAATGATTTATTTTACAAAAAATAAACTTGTATCCAAAAGCAATATGAGAGGAATAAAGTAAAATAAAAGAAATCAAAGATGAAAATTAAAATCCAAGTTAAATTCCTGCCATAAACAGAAAAAAGAGATGTTGAATCAAATTAGCACAATCAGGGCTAAACTTGCACTAAATTTTCTTTTTTGTAAAAATAAAAAAAAATCCACTTGAGCTTTACCAAAACTTCAGCATGAAAATTTTGCCATATCAAACTACTTCTAGTGTAATTTTATATCAAAAATTTATCTTCATTTCCATAGAGATAATTGCTCCCAACTGACTGCACCTGACCATAAGTGTCCAGAGCAAGTTCGGCCGAACTTGTGCTGGACACTTTTATGATGGAGAGTAGCTAGGGTAGAATTTTTCTTCAGTTCATCTAGTATTTCTTACAAACATGTCTACTGGTATTTTATATTTGTTCCTCACTCATTAATATCATTTGATTAATTTTTGGTCGCCATTATATTATTAATTTCATAAGTATAGAAAAAACTCATGTGCCAAATGCATACCAGGTGATGTTATGCCATTTATAATATTATTAAATAAATGTATAAAAATATGAAAATAGTTTATTTTAAAAATTATTAATTGATATCCAAAAGCAATATTAGGAATAAAAAATTAAGTTAAAGGGATCAAATATGAAAAAAGAAATCCAAGTAATATTCCTACTATCAAAGGCCAGTAGAGGTGTTGAAGCAAATGAGAGCCATCAGGGATAAATTGTACTAAATTGACTTTTTTTCAAAGATAAAAAATTGTGCACCTGTGGTTTGGATGAAATCTAGGTAGAAAATTTGGCTACGTAAAACTACTTCTAGTGAAGTTTTTTATCCAAAAAATTTTTTTCATTGCCATAGCAAGAATTGATTTCATATGACTGCAACTGACCAAAAGTGTCCAGCACAAGTTCGGCCGAACTTGTGCTGGACACTTTTTTGATGGTGAGTATCTAGGGTGCAGCTCTTCTTCAGTGCAACTGGTATTTTTTTAAAACATATCCACTGGTATTTAATCTTTCTGTTTTATTAATATTTTATCATTTGATCAATTTTTTGTCACCAGTATATTATTATTTTTATTAGTATATCAAAAAAACATGTGCCAAATGCTTACAGGGTGATGTTAAACCTTTAATAATTTTATTAAATACAGGTAAAAATTATGAAAATGATTTTTTTTACATAAAATTAATTGATATCTAAAAGAAAAAAAGGGATAAAAAGAAATAGGTTGAATAGTAGGGATTTTATATGAAACTCAAAATTCAAGCTAAATGCCTACTTTCAAGGCTCAGAAGAGGTGTTGGATAAAATGGGCATCATCAGGAATAAAATTTTACTTAATTTGATTTTTTGAAAAACTAAATGAAGTTTTCAACTGATTTTTTTCCAATATTTAGTTGGAAACTTTATCTATATCAAATTACTTCTAGTACCATGATTGACCAAATTAAATTCTCATTTCCATATGCAGAATTGATCCCATATGGCTGGACCAGGCCAAAGGTGTAAACCACAAGTTTGAGAATTCTTCTGGTGGACACTTTTATGATGGACAGTAGTAGGGTGCAAGTCTTCTTTAGTTAATCTAGTATTCCTCATAAACATTTCCAACTTATTTTTGGCCAAAAATCAGGTGGAAAGTTTTTCCATATAAAATTACTTCTAATGCCATGATTGACTAAAAATTGATTCTCATTGTCATATAGAGAGTTGATCCCATATGACTGGATCTGGCAAAAGTGTCACCACAATTTTTGATAAACTTAAGTTTGAAAATTTTATGATGGAAAGTAATTGCAAGTCTTCTTCATTTCATAAAGTAATCCTCATAAAAATTTCCACCTGTATTTTGGCCAAACTTCAGGTGGACACTTTGGCCATATTAAATTAATTCTAGTTCCATGTTGATAAAAAACTGATACTTATTGCCATATATAGACATTAAACCCATCAGACTGTGCCTTTCCAAAAGTGTCTACCTGAATTATGGCTAAACCTCAGTTGGACACTTTTATGATTCAGAGTAGCTAGGACAAAAGTATTCTTCAGTTAATTTGGTATTCATAATAAATTTATCCTCCTGAAGTTTATCCTAACTTGAGGTGGACAATTTCGGAAAGCACCAGTTAGTCACTATCCATCAAAAAAGTGTTCACCAAAAGTTTGGCTAAACTTGTGGTGGACCCCTTTGATCAGCCACAGTCAGATGAGATCAACTCTTTAGATGGGAATGAGGATGATGTTTTGGTCAATCATGGAAATAGAAGTAGTGTGATGTGGCCAAATTACCCCCTGAAGGTCAGACAAACCTCAGAAGGACACTTTTTAGCAGGGAGTAACTGAGAAAAATCCATTTATCAGAAGGAAAATCTTTTATTGGAAAGATGCCAACTTTTCATATTTGTGTATTATGGTCAGTATTAATTTTGAAAGTGTCTGTCCAAGCAATTTCATTGCCCATAATGACTCATTTTGTTTTAAATGTTTCAAACTGCGTGATACAGTATTAAGGTGTCACATAGTATAATTAAGTTCTATTAAGTTCCCTCCAATGATGCCTAAATTTATAATTTAATATCTTACATAATAATTTTTTTTATATAAATTCATCAATATTTTATTTTATTATCAAATTTAATAGAGCAAGTACCCTGAATTATTATATATGCATAAGATCAATTTGTGCTCAATTTGTGCTCATCAGAGGTCCAAAATCAAGTTCTGAAGGATCAACTTGTGCATAATTTGGAATCAGTTTATATTCTGTCTATAATTAATCTGAGAATAAATGTAAATCTAACTCTAATTTACTTATGTTTATAAAGTATTCATAAACCTGGCATATTTAAGGGACACTCTAAATTTCAAGAGAAGGGATTTCTAGCAATTCACCCCTAGATTTCCCGTGGTGAGAAGTAGCTCTATAGTCTGTAATTTTTTTAGATTTTTTATTAAGGTTTCAAGATTCTAATTGAGTCCTGAAGTCCATACAAGCTCCATACAAACTCCTGAATGCTCCAGGTGGGGAAAGTAGGGCACACAACCTAACTATGCATACAAAGCTGTATAATCAAAATTAGAATAGAAATATAGCTATGAATAAAACTTCTTATTAACAACCAAAAAAACATAACAAAAACTACCATCATTATCCTACATGACATTTCATATTTTGTAATACCCTTATTAAATAACAATTTTATATAACACTTCATAAATATTAATCTAAAACACACTTATATATACTTATAGGGTATCATAGTAAAATTCTCAAACTAATGGACTCAAAAATAAAATCTTTTCACAAAAAAAAAACTTCATAAAAATGTAAATAACTTTTTTGGTACACCTATTCTGCTGTATTTTATTCATCTAAACTAAAAAAACATGGATTCTACACCCCTAAATTCTTACTTTCAAAATAGTCAACTGATCTTTTTTCTATCAAGTAGACCAATTAGCTTAGTTTAATGAGAATTCTTTATTTAATTGAAGGGACAGTGTTTCCTTTGGTTTATCCAACTCCCTTGGTTTCTACTTACAGAAAGGCAACTATAAGAGTCTTTCTAAATTGGTGGAGCCCAACATGGGGTTCAAATTTTCTAGCTTTTGACAAAATTACTTGATATCTGAACTCTCTAAGCCTGAAAGAGGCTCACATTTTGGAACATTTTTTATAGTTGATCTTTTGTCTTTGGGATGTCTTCTGCTTCTGGATCTGGTGTTTTGGCTGCTTGTGTACCTGTTAGGAAATCATTAAGGATTTTATCTTGGGATGGGCCCATGATTTCTTTTGATTATTTGAGTTAATTTTACATAGGTATGAAACTTCTTCTGGTTTGGGTGGAGCTTTACCTCTAGATATGGTGTAGCAGATTAGGTTTTTTATGAGTGGAAGAGAGGTGGATAAAGATTTTATCAAGATGAATGGGTATAAATCTCAGGTTTGGGAAAAGCTGATGATGGATATGATTATGAGGTGGTCAAATATTTATTAACTGGAGGATCTCAAGGATATTTCTAAGAGACTGGAATCTAAAGGTGGTGTCAATTATTTGGTCAGTACTATCAGTTTATGGTTGAATTTCAGGAGGTTATGGAGTATCAGTTGTGTTGTGATATTATATATCATAAAAGTGAAGTAAATTATATGCTTTGGGATGCTTTGGGGAAATGGTTAAAGAGGTTGTTTGGTAATATCTCTTAAAAGCTGATTTGATGAAAACCTGTAGAACTGGAGAAAGTAGGATAACATCTATGGAGTTGGTAAATAAGACTGTTTTGGATTATCTGGGTTCCCAGAATAATGCTAATATCAACCCAGAAGCAGGTGCTCTGGTGAATCAAGAGTTAAAATAGATGGAGTAGAAGATGAAGTTACTGTTGAGATTTTGAATTCTGATATTGCTGAAGATAATGGCCGACCGGTGTAGACTGTTCTAAAGTACTAAGCAGTAGACACAATGCGAGATGGGTTGGTTCTCCTCTTCAATTTCTAAAAAGAAGCGCCTGCCACTCTTATTTTTAAAGACAGCGCAATAATGTGTAACACTAATCTTTGATTAGAAAATTTATAAGTTGAGAGATGAGTTTTAGAGATCAGGAAAAACAAGTATTACTATCTGGATATTTCTATTCTTAACAAGCGCTAATATCCACAGCTACTCCCTCTTGAAACGCTCTCTTTGAATATGCCTTATTATAGCAATAAAATAACTCTAGTAATAGTCCATCCTACTAAATCTATATATTCTTTCTATGTTGCGCTCTTTTCACTATACTATATAAAAATACACACACAGACACACAAATGATAAAAGATTTATAGAAATATCTTTAATTCACTTATTCTATTCTTCTTATATTCTACTTATGAAAAAGTCTCCCTATCTCTATCAAATAGTCCTCCTTTTATATTTTTCCAGTACTTAAGACACAGTTCCCTAGTGGATCGTCAGCACTGGCTCTAGCGCCACACTAGTAAAACAATAACTAATCTGTTAGTAAACTAAGTACACTGCTTGTAGCAACTACAGCGCCTAAAACATATCCTATGATTACTAACACTAGTATTAACTTGTTTCACTCATACTCCACATATGCGCTTTTTACTATACCTTTGTTATGTTTCAGCACTACTTTCAGGTTTGACCCATTCTAACGCTGATCCTAGTTGCCTTGACTCTTGGGTAGTTTTGTGATTGAGTCCCCACTCTCCTTTTTTTAATACTAAGTTCATAGTTCTGATGATTCACTTAACTAGTTAGCCTCCTTTATTACCTGTTTTAGAAAGTTTACCTAACTAGCCACGGTGCAGTATACTATGCACTTGAGTTGTCCTTAAGCCAAAAATCCTTCCTTAATGCATAAAACACAATTATTGGAAAATCCAAATCCATATTGTTCAGTGCTTGAAGTCCTAAATCAATAACACACTATTCCCCATTGTGCGGCATATCTCGCTGCAAAATCCGAGCGCACCGACCCTTAATCCTTTTCCGCGCTTCCATTTCCTTTGTTCTTTGAAACACACAAATACATATTATATTTTAGCACTACTTACTGCGCTAACTCCCTTTGTCCTTCCTGGACTAAGTGCGCTGATTGGTCTAAAATTATGCTACCTGCCAGGCGCGTACCACATCCTCCCTCTACTTGCAACTCTCCCCAGGAGCCCATAAATACCTGCCTCTCGCAGCGTTTCCTTCCTACATCTTCAATCTTCTTCTCTTATTTTACTTTATATCTTTCAATGAATACTAGAAGAACCAATCCTAACACTGAAAATACCATCAACGTTGTGGATGCAATTCAACAGTTTGTGCGCACTCAGCCCCCTGCTGCTCCACCTACAACAAATAAGACAAGGTTGGTTACTGCAAAACTACACCCAGTAGCGTGGCTTCTATCCCAAGATCTCTCTTTTCAGAGGAGAGTACAGTAAGTCTTCTTTTCTAATGCTAACATTCTCTTTTTTTTTTAGAATTCTCCAGGCACACCTTACACTGAAACGTCTCTGCCTCCTAGCATTCCACTATTCCTTCCAGTCTGGGATACCGAACCTATTCGGGAGTGTACTCCTCCTATACCCACTCCTGACTGGAAAACTATGCAGCCGGTCTTCAATACCATAATCCCGGACAAATGGCCCATCGAAACTTTTCTGGACCTCAATGATGAAGAGCCTGCCATGGCTCGAAACTGGGAATTTGTAGAGCAAATTGCCTGTGCTCCATACGATGCGACCATGCTTCGTATGAACAACATGTTAACTGCCGTTGAAGGATTCCTTGAGACGGTCCCGGTTTATACTCGCTCCAAGTATGATAAACAAAAACAGCTAATAACCACCTTGTAACAAAACATGCAAGAGGCTGTTAACAACTGGGCTTTCTGCATTCCCATCTTTGATGACGCAGAATACTAAAAATCTCCTTGTATATATTCCCTGTAAAAAAAACTGTAATTTTACTTTCCCTTAATTTTTCTGTGAGAATACTACAACTGCGAGATGAGTTGCCTTCAAAAAAAATCATTCTTTTTCTAACCGCGCACCCTTCTACTAAGCGCCTATGAATGATGAAAAACAAAAAAATAACAACTTGAGATTGTTGCTACTTTCTATAGCAGCAAATACTTCCCCTGCGTCGTATGAACATGCGCTTTCTTGTAATATTCAGATCTTCACAATATATGACTTTCCCTTGACCGAGACAGATTAGCCTTTCCTAGGGTCCTTCATTATGACAAAAAAATTTTCATTATCTTCTTAGAAACCATCCAGCGCTCAAGTCAGACATGGCGCAACTGATGACTTCTTTATAATGCCATTGTTATATTATAAATAGCTCTTCTAATAACCTAGATCTTTTTCATCCAAATATCATGACTCAATATTGTACGGTTCCCAAAGATCAAGCGTGCTTGTTTTGTAAGAGCAACAACTTTTATTGCACATTTTCCAAACCTCGGGGGTATGCCTCCTTTAGACCTGCCTGTGACAATTGCTTTAGATACCACAAAACTTGCAATATCTCTCTAAACCAGAATAATCCTCAGCCAACTGGTTATATTTGCTTTCCACCTAGCTCTACTAGTAGCGCTCCCATAGTTACCACCATTAGTCCCACTATTTCCACTAATAATAATGTTCCCTATGAATCATCATCGCTTCCTAGTTTTCCCAAGCGCAAAATATCTATTCAGCCTAGCGCTACACCTTCTTCCACTCCGAGTTCTAATGCTTCCATGCGCTCAGGCTCCACTGCAGCTGCTCCTGACGCGGTTACTATTACTTCTCCATCAGCGCACCCACAAAAATTATTAGCAAGTAAGTATCCTTCATTATACTTATGCTCCCCTTGCCCACTGACTCCTTGTCAGGCTTCAATGAATCAATCTCCCTGGGATGGGTTCCTATTCCTTTACCCTTTGTCCATTCCATGCGAATGTTTTCCAGACTTCGTTTTATATATGACACTATGTCTCTATCCTATTCTAATGTACCAGATTTTTCTGACGCTGAACTTGAAGCTTGCTATACCCATATAGAAATGATAGGTCAACTAATGAACGAAATCAGCTCATCAACTATTCTTGGATTCCCTGCTGATCCCCATCGCTTTGTTATGCCTGAAGACTGGAAAGGATATCCTATTAGCTTTCACCCTGATACTGAATAGCCCACTAGCGCCTCTCCTTATAAGCCTCCTCTGTCCGTTCTCCCTGTACATAGTTTTCATAAATTTTTCATGCTATGCCTTCAAATAATCTTTTTTTTTTTTTTTAGACATGGCGCTATTTTATTACACCTGTCTTCCATAATATAGAGTGCCTAACTTTGCTCCCTCTACTTTCTTTAAGAAACTGTAGACCATAAAAAAATCATAAATAAACTTTTATATTATAAAACGTTACCGCCTTTAGTGCGATACAGCAATATAAAATGTAAAATAAGAATTGAACTGTAGAGTGCCCCATCTATAAATCACTATTCCACTCCTCGTTAGTTAGCTCATTAGCTAAATTCCCACTTTCTTTTGTGTTTACATGGTATGCATCTCCTTTAATCCAATTGCCTATCTCGTCATGTCCCCTCAAACAATGAAAATATAAGATTTCATTTTCCTCTACACCCTCATCTGAGCGCTTACGCCAGTTGCCTGTTCAGCCATAATCCATCTAACTTCCAGTTAGCGCCCTCTATCTGTCACAACTGTGTCAAAGCCTCCTGTGAGTCCTCTTATAAAAACAAAACTTAACATAACTTGTTAGTTTAACCTCTTCCCGGAGGTAACATAGAAAACATAAAAATCATTGATAGTTTAGCCTCTTCCCAGAGGTATTATTCTGGTAGTTTTTTCTCATTCCAGAGGTTATATTGTATCACTGGAACATCCCTTTAGTAGAATCTTTTGATCTTATCTGAAGCCACAAGTCGCTTCCACTCAATACCATCCAATTCCTCCAGTAAGTAAGACCCTCCAGTTATCTGCTTTCTTATCCTATAAGGACCATTCCATCTGTCAGAAAACATCTTTCCCCATTGGCTTTCTAAAATTCTATTATAAACTAAGACCAAATCTCCTGGGTTCAATGGCTTTCTTAACCTATGCGCTAAGCGCTCATCCCAATATTTAACTGACTTGTCCCGGATCTGCATCATTCTTTCATACACCTTCTCCACAAACTCTTTTTTCCTTTCAAGCTGTGCTACCCTTGCTAGAATCAAATCTTCAGTTGAGCGCACTTGATCCCAGTCACATTCTAGAAAAGATCCAGCCTCCAGATCAATAGGTAATACCGCCCTTTGACCAAAAATCAGTTCATACGGTGAAAACCCTGTTGTCCTTTTAACTGAAATCCTGTCCGCAAACAAAACTAATGGCAATTAGTTCTTCCACTTTTCCCTATTATTTCCACATAATTTAACTAGCGCATCCTTTATAACTTGATTCCCTCTTTCTATCATTCCCTCTGCTTCATGATAATATGGTGTTGCAACTCGTAACTTTGCGCCAATACCTTTTACTACCTCTTGGAATTCTCCAGCAAATTAAGCGCCACCATCTACGGTTACCATCTTCATTACCCCATACCTGTAAATCCATTCTTTCTTCAAACATTCAGCTACATTACTCGCCTTAAGATTTACCAATGGTGCTGCTTCAACCCATCCTGATAGATCATCCCTGGCCACTACCAAGTATTTAAAGCGTCCTTTTTTTATATGAACTGGATCTAAACTGACCCTACCAAAAACAGTATCTTCGCACATTGCTCTACCTTTCTCTTTTGGCTTTCTGTAACTCCTGCGCTGACATTCAGGACATGATTTAACCCAATCTCTTACTTCATTCTTCATATTAGGCCACCAGAATCTTTCCCTAAATCTGTTATACGTCTCATATTGACCTCTATGTCCTAAATTCTCATGCGACTCCCTGAGTATCTTCTCGTTCCCTTCCCTAGTTTGAACAACTAACTGAGGAGACAAAGCTTGATTCTTCCATAACTTCTCATTTTTAATAAGGTAACCCTTAGCGCGCTTCTTAATATTACTCCAAACCTTTTTTTTACAAAAATCTGGTCGACTACTACCTTCCAAATATAACCTTAACAACTCTACTCCCTCATCAGTAGATGCGTTGTCTTCAAAATACTCCCCCTCTTTGAGATGAGTACTACTGTCATGACTTCCCCTTGAATCATCTTCATCATCTGAATTTTCCACTACCTTGCCTTGCACAATTCTTGTTGCTTCATTAGCTTCAGCATCCCCTAAATCCAGTTGCAGACTACCCTTGCTACAAACATCCTTTGCATTTTCAAAATCTAGATTTAGATTTTTATGGACATTCCACGTTACTAGTTTATTGTCGTCATGGACAATACTACCTGCTAGTTTATTGTCATCGTGGACCTTACTATCAAATCTTTCATAACAATAATCTATCCCATTTACCCATCTCTTATCTTCTTCAAATTCTTCCGCTTCAAAGTCCTCTTCACACAACAGTCTCTTGACAATGAATCTGGCATAGTGAACAATTTTCCCGACTTATGGACTAAATCAAAAGAAAACAAATTAATCTGCGCTACTCACCTCGTCATGGGCGCATCTGGTAAACTGGGGCTAGTAATCATTTGCACCAACAATAGCACATCAACCTGCAGCTCAAAATGTTGCCCCCAAAGCATCCATTGTAGCTTCTTAAGAATTTTTGCTACTCTGCATAACTCCAGCTTGGACTGAGAGTACCTGGACTCCACTTTGGTAAAGGTCTTAGACTCATAAAGGAAAGGTCTATCATTACCTTCCTCATCCTCCTGCATCAAAACTGCACCCACCGCAGACACACTAGAATCCACCGCTAGAGTAATTTTCCCAGTGCCTGGTCCATGCTCCAATTTCTTCAAAAGAATATCTTTCCCTACAATCATTTTCAATAACTCAAATGACTCCTTGCATTCCTCCGTCCAATCCCATACAACATCTTTTCTAGTTAAGTGCCTTGAAGATGAAGAAAACAAGACAAAATCTCAAATAAACATTCTTACATATGTACAGATGCCTAAAAACCCTCTAACTTCCTTAGTATTTCATGGTCTTGGCCATGTAAGTACCTTATTCCTCTTTTTTTCAGCAACAATTCTCCCTTCCTTGCATACCACATGTCCCACTATATCTAGCGCTGGAACACAACAAGCAAATTTCGACCCAGAAATTGTTAATCCTGCCTCCTCTATCCTAAATAGCACTCTTTCCAGAGTAATAGCATATTCCCAAACAAACTTTCTAATATGCGGATTCTCTTCTAACACTTCCCCATCATAATCACTGGCTGGTCCTTTTATACTGCCATCATCAATGAAAACTACCACATGTTCTGGAATTTCATCCTGCAATATCCACATCATCTGTGCTTGATATACCACCACAGAATTTGTTGCGCCTTGCAGTAACCTTGTCAACCTGAAGTGCCCCAGTGGTGTTTCAAATGTTATCATGAGTCTGGATGATTCATCCAATTTGCACTCATCGTATCCTCCCATAATCACCACAGAAAAAATGGGGGGGTATTGCTAGTAATACCCCTTTCTTCAACTCCGTTGAGCCACAAATCTATTCCTGAATTATGCACACATCATCACCATGTAGGAAATTTTTAGGCCTTACATTTAGTCAGAGATTTGTCACAAATTGAGCTCATTATGAACCTACATTGATCAACGCTTGATCTTGCAAAATCCTAATTTGATCATGAGTTGAACTCCCTTTGATCTAACATAAGCTTTTGCATATCAAATATGTCAACTATTCACTTTCAAAAAGATTTGTAATGAATTTCGCATGGAATATTAGAACCGAAACCAGTAATTTTGAGTAAATGGCTCATCAAAATGATTAATCTACAATAAAATACCATCAAAATTCAATCTGATTACTGAAAACGTTTGGTAAAATGACTAATAGACATTTAAATTGGAAAATAATATTCCATTTCTCAATTTCAAATTCAAAATATAAATCCTCATTTCAAATGTGAATTTTGTAGATTCCTTGCCTTCCTATATTATGAGTAATATTTAAGGTATTGTACACCTTTGTAAATATGGTGTTGTACTGCTAGAAATTATCTCTGTTTCAATTCAACTTTATTGAAGCTTGATTCCAGAATGATGCATATTTTATAACTATTTTGAGAAAAAAGTCACTAGTAATGAATTTAGCCTTTTATCTGTCCTTTATTAAACCTCACTTAATCCTACTTAAATCCAAATTGACCCACAAAAACCTTATTCGGGATATTTTTTAGCCCAGGATGATTCAAGATTGGAGCAAAATATTATTTTACATATCCAATATGCCTATTGATTAAATTTCTTCAAGCTTACTTAAAATTCACATTAAAATTAACTTTCACAGGAAATATTAAACACAAATCTTGAGAATATAGTATTTAAAATTAAAATAAATATAATATAATAAGCTTACAACAAAATTTTTTTTCTGGATTAATTGAAACAAAAATTTTTCATTTATGAAAAAAGAAAAAATACTATCCATCCTGAATTTAGAATTCATTTTTAAAAATTTAATGCCCCCATACTTTTAAGTTTATCATGTATTTCAAAAATTATATTTTTAATAATTTTGTGAATAGTACACCTTAGATATAAATTTGGGGATATCAAAAACTAAAACATCAGCAAATTGAAATGTTTTTTATTGTTATGAATGTAAATAATGATTGAAAAACACCATTAGAGCAAGTTTGATTTTGAATTATAGGCATACTTTCTCATGTAAATTTCAATAAAAATAATTTTTATTCTTACATAATTTGAAGTGGATACATTTGAGCTCAAAAAGAATTAAAATTGACAAAATAAGACTTCTATAATTCATAGTCAAAAATGAAATCACCCTTGATTATCTACCTGTAAACTATTTTAAATTAAATAATTTCAAAGTCAGTATATACTGATGTTATTTTTTCTTCTAAAACATTTATTATATATATTAATAGTAATAAACAGTTGACATAGATGTTAACTTTATATAAGTAAACTTTAATGCATAAAATGATAGAAGTATCTTTTATGTAAAAATTGATGAAGAAAAAAAATTTTATTAAATTTTTGATGCACTATCAATAAAATTGAAGATAGAGCATATCAAAAGTTTAAACTTAATTTCAATTTTGATATCATCATTTTATTTTATTTTACTTGAGTAGAAAACAGATTTTAAATCTCAATATAATTTTAAATCCCATTAATTTTTAGATTTTAACATTTGAAACTATGAAATAAATATTTATGAAAGAATTTTACAATATTTGCCTTTCAAAAAACTCATAAATCCAACTTTAAATCTTCTAACCTTCACAAGTAACCACAATGCATTCTGAAAATACTCTATATTTAAATAATTAAAGGTAAATAAAATTAAGTTTTTATTCTTTATTTCAATTTTTGATAAATAAAATATATAAATATATAATTTCTTAAAAAGTCTAAGAGGGAACTTAATAGTGGTTTTGGCATTAGATAGATAGATTCAAGTTTCAAAAAATTTGTTTGGAATAAATTACAAAGACAAAAAGGATATATTTTGATGAAAGAATACTGATTTAGGTTCTCTTAAAATTTTATTAACCAATTTTATGGAATATCAATCCATGGTTATCATTCTTTATGATATTATCATAGAATTTTTTCCTTTTTTAATATAATGATTTTCTATTGTGTGGTATGTAGGTTAAGATATGTTTAAAAGATTTATTGAAGATATATATACCAGACACAGTATAATATGTAGATTTATAACTATAACTTACTTTTCTGATGTTTTACATCATTGATAAGTAGCTCATGCATTACACAAGTAAATAATTATAGTCTCTGGAAATAAGTCCTTGTGAATTTCAAATTTTTTGTTATTCTCAAAATCATTACTCAAATAAACTAAAAATTTCTTCAAATATTGATTGAAAGAGGGAGTTTCAAAATCTTATTTTGTAGTTATAAAATTTTGAGTTAATTTTCATATTATCAAGTATAATGAACATTTGTAAATTTTAACTTGATAACTAGTGATCATAGCAAAGTAATACAGGAAGAATCAGATAAAAAGGGTGGAATAAAGTCATAGCACAACAGGAAATGATACAAAATTGTTGATTATTGGCTCACAAAATTCAACATATTTTTGACATATTTTGCCACCTTTAGATAATGTTAAGTGGATTTTAACATTATTATAACAAGCAAACTTAACAATGTTTTTGATTTTTTTAACAAAAATAAATAATGTTGTGGTCTTCCAACATTGGCAGGTGCCTTTGTTGTGTGATTTGGCGCTGTTTGTGCATGTCTTAATTGACATCTGTTAAGGAATTTGGTATTTTTCTGGTTTTATTCCGTGGATATTGGGTCTGCGGGTATGTGGGTACTATCATTGGATAGCCCTGGTTTTCTCTATATTTTATGTCTTGTAGACATTTTTCATATTCTGAGTTTTAAGGGGTCATTTCCTCATTTTTCATTTATAAAAGATTTCTGTTTAATTTTGCTTTTCGTGTTTTATGGGCTAACCTTAAGTCTTAGAGTTAAGTGCTTAGTACCATTGGATAGAGCTAATTTTTCTCTATATTTCATGTCTCAATGTTGTTATAGTGAAATTTTGTGTTTTAAAGGTTTTAGTAGTTGTAGCTAATTTTTAAAAGTAGATTAGTGGTTTTTATTGGTTTTCTGGCTTCAGGGAGGCTGGGCCGCTTCAGGCGGCATCTCCGACGTTGGGCGGCCCGCCCGCCTCTGTTTTAGGAGGTTGGGGAGCGCTCCAGGAGGGTTTTTTATGCAATTTGGCAGGTACAGGCACCAGATTGGTGGGTGCGCATGGGCTCTTAGTTAGTGGTCTGTGTGTACATAGTGAATAAGACAGTTTGGGGCAACCTTAATCATCATACAACCATCCGGAGGTGATCTCATTGTTCCTCACTCAGTTTTCACTGTTTTCTGGCCACAATTAGCTGTGTTTGTTGCAAGTAAGTTCTTCATTTAACTTAACTTTAGCAACTTTTTTCTCTGTTATAGTCTTGCAAGCTATAGCAAGTATTATTGCTGTCTCTGGTGTGGATTTGCAGCCTACATCAAGTATCTTTGCTGTCTCTGGTGTGGACTTTTTTCTACATTTCAGTTCTTTGGTCTGGTAGTCTATCTGGTGACTACTTTCTTGGCTCTTCAAGCAGTCAAGTGTGTTAAACAGTAGCTTTAGCAAAACAGGAACCAACTTACTTTAGCAAGTCTCTATTTTTCTGAAGGGACAGGGAATTTTCTCTCTGGTTTTTCTCCAACTCCCTTGGTCAAGGCCTATAGCTAGTACTATAGGATTGTCTACATTTCTGGCGCCCAATGTGGGGTAGAACTTGCTAGTTCTTTGGAATCTCTGTTTGCTTTGGTTGGCTCTTTTTGCTGTTTTGGACTGGAGGAATGGCTTCTGGTTCTGCTATTCATGTGGTGACTGTCAATGGAGGGGATGGTCCTCCTTCTGTGATGGTTAGGGAGTGTGTGAGAATTAAAACTTGGGATGGTACCAAGTTTAATGGGGAGGATGTCAAGTGGTTTCTAGAGAAGTATGAAACTACTGCTGGAGTGGATGGTGCTTCCTACCTGGACATGGTGAAGCAGATTATCTTCTTCATTGGTGATAGGTCAGCGGAGAAGGAGATTGTGGCCATGTCTGGCTACAAGAAGAGGGATTGGAAATTGCTGTGTAGGGAGATGGTGGATAGATGGGGTGTCAGGTTCACTACGGTGGATCTGAACAAGGTTGTCAGTGAATGGCAATCTTATGGTGGTGTTGGTAACTTAAATAGTTACAGGAAGTTTCTGCTACAGTTTGATCCTGTGGTGGAATATTTGGTGGAAGTGGAGAATCTGGCACATGAAATTGCTGCCAAAGATGTTTTTTGGTCTGCCCTGGCTAGAGATTTCAGGATGGATGTTTTGAAGGAGTTGTCAAGAAAGGAATTCATGAAAACTCTTTCTAATGGGGATCTGAAGCTGCCTGCCTTGGATAAGGTGAAGGAGGCTGTTGAGGCCCATTTAAAGTTATTGGCTGTGGACACCTATCAGGAGGGGTGTGCCAAGTATGTCAGCAAAGTCAGTGAGACTTTGGCTGAAGAGGAAGTTAGGGAGAAGAAGGAGGAGAAAAATTTGGTGCAGGTTCCCAAACAGGAGAGTGACCCAATGGTGGAGCAGTTGGCTGATCTGACAAAACAGCTGCACATTTTTGTCCAGGAGGCCAAGAAGGTTAATAAGGCACCTTCTCAGCCTAGAGATTTTGATAGGAGGGTTGGTAGGAGTGATCCTTGGGTTTGCTCTTATTGCAGTAGGAGGGGGAACAGGTCCAATGATTGTTGCGCACTGAACAGAGATGTGTCTGAAGGAAAAGTGGAGTTTGATGGCAGGGTTTTTAAGCTCCCTGACGGTTCTTTTGTGAAGCCCAGTGAGGGGCAGGCTCCTGTTGATTTGGTCAGGAGAAGGGGTGGTCTCAATCAAAGGAGGCCAAGGTTTGAGGAGATTTCTGATCAGGGGAAGTCTTCTGTTAAGGTAGATGAGGACGTCAAGGGAAAGGTGAAGGAGGTCAATAAGGTCTCTTTTTCTACTTCCTTTGGTGGTTTGGAGTTGTATTCTTGTGGTGGACAGTCAAGTGGTGAATGCTTGGCTGGTGTTTATGATGTGGAAGCAGGAAAGGTGGGTAGGCCTAAGAGCAGTTCTCAGGCTCAACAAAAGCCAAATGCTTCAAAGGGGGATCCTAAGCTGAGTGCAGCTAGGAAGAGGTACAGCAAAGAGGAGCTGTACAAGATGCAGAAGGGTATGGCTGACATGGGCCCCCCTAGATTTGGTGCATTGGACCTGAATGGTGAGCCAATGCCAATGGAGGTGGATTCTGACTCTGAGGAGGATGTCCCTTTGGCTTCATTTCTAAAGCCTGTTGGAGTCAGAGGTTCTGGTGAGGGATCTGGTTTGGTTCCTGTTAATGGTAAATCTGTTGGTGGTGCTGGTCCTCAAGAATCTTCTAGGACCAAGGTGGTGAAGCAAAGAGCTCACTTTGAGAGGCCAGTAGTGTCTGGTCAAGTTAATTTTATGGACTCTGTCCTGGAAAGGATGAACCAGGGTCAGGTTTCCCTATCTTATGGGGATTTGTATGCTATCAGTCCAGGGTTGGCTGATAGGCAGAAGAAGTTGTTGACCAGGAGGAGGGTATCTTCTGGTGAGGTAGAATACATTTGTTATTCTGCTGAAAAGTTTGGTGAGGGGTTGGAAACTCATTTTTCTGCTCCTCTGGGATATGTCAATGTCACTCTGAATGGCAGGGAGGCAAGGGCATTGGTGGATTCAGGTTCTCAGATAAACCTGATTTCTTTGTTTGAGGCAACTCATATGGGACTCCCCATCAAAAGTGGTATTGGTGGGAATTTGAGAGGGATCGGTGGCCATGTCACTGAATTGGTTGGAACTTCAGAGTTTGTGAAGTTAGATGTTGGAGGAGCCTCAGGGAAGGTTCATTTTTACATTGCTAAAGGTAATGTAAAAGCAGTTTTGGGTGGGCCATTCTTGATGGATTTTCAGGCAAGAATTGGTTATCAATTTGATTTGGGAATCAGTTTGGAGTTGACCGGTGAAGACGAAAGGAGGCTTCAAATGAGGTTGTCATCCCCTGGAGAGGATGGTTGGGAGACTAGGCCTGGTTTATCTTCAGTGTGCCAGTGCATGGACTGCTGCAGGAGAAGGAAGGAAGTGGGTGCTGCCTCTGGTTTTTTGGAGTGCGGCTCAGGCTCTATTGAGAGTCTGTCTTTTTTAGAGTAATGAGGGCTGATCACCCTAGTGCTACAACCTCTCCCCAAAATGAGGAAATCCCAGGTTGTAGTTGGTCAGCTCCCTTGGAGATATATTAAGTGGATTTTCAACTTTCTCTTTTTAATGTTTCTCTTCTCTGCAAGTATTCATCAAGTTTTTTATCAAGTCTCTGTTCTCCCTCAAGATTCTTAATTATTTTTAATTCAAGTTCAAAGAAGAAGATTGGTTATATATCTTTATTGAAAGATATGCGGAAAAGTTTTGGGGCGGTGAGATTGGGGTCTAAAAGTAAGTCCTCCCAATTGTGCACCGCTAAGGTTTCTTCTACACCTTTCAAAAACATTACCTGGGCCACACCTGTGAGCATTGGGGAAACCCCTGGTTATTTTTGTAGGACAGAAGAAAACTCAAGAAAAGAAGATAAAAATTTCAAGATAATTCACGAAAATCAAGAAAAAAATCTGAAGATAATGAAGAAGGAAGATGTGAAATATTTTTGTGAAGATTGTCAAGATCTATTTTTGGGCCTCCAGCATGAGGTTAAACTGCAGAAAATTTTGAAGAGAGAAGATCATCAAGATCAATTTTTGGACCTCCAGCATGAGGATAAACTGCACAATTTTAGAAGATGTGATTCAGAAGATGAATCAAGATTTGAATATTTGAAAGTTGGAAGTGAGGATGAAGATGTGGAATTTCGGAAAAGTTTTGGAGTGGTGAGATTGGGGTGTAAAAGTAAGTCCTCCCAATTGTGCACCGCTAGGGTTTCTTCTACACCTTTCAAAAACATTACCTTGGCCACGCATGTGAGCAATGGGGAAACCCTTGGTTTTTGTTCTAGGTCTGGTGGTGAAGATTTCCTGAAGATCCCTCAAGTTAAAGGTGGAGCGGCAAAGTATAAGAAGGTAGCGCAGAAGATTAGGCCTGTCAATGAGCCTATGCCTGTGGGTTCGAATCCGCCTTTGAAGAGACCTCCTTTGTCAAGAGATCCGTACTGTACTCCTTTGGTGAAGAATCCTCCTGAATTTGTAGAGACGGCTAGTGTGACCGTGGAAAGATTGAAAGTTGTTAATTTTGGTCCTGATGGGTGGTTGTCTGAGGAAGAAAAGAAGTTGTTGTTGCACGTTATTGTGCTAAGGGAAAAAGCGGTGGCATTTGTTGAGGAGGAAAGGGGTTTATTGAAACACTCTTATGGGGAACCTTACTTGATTCCTGTTGTTTTTCATGAACCTTGGCAAATCAAACCTATTCCGATTCCAGCTGCTATCAGAGAGGATTTGGTAGAGATTGTTAGGGAAAGATTAAGGACTGGGTTATATGAACAATCAAAATCCAGTTACTCAAGTCCGGTGTTCTGTGTAAAGAAGCAGAATGGAAAGTTGCGGGTGGTTCATGATCTTAGAGCCTTGAATAGAGTCACTATCAAGGACGCTGGTATGCCCCCAAGTGCAGAGGATTTTGTTGAAGCTTTTGCTGGAAGGGTGTGTTATGGTTTGGGTGATATTATGGGTGGTTATGATGAGAGGGAACTACATACGGATTCAAGGCCTCTCACAACTTTTGAGACTCCTTTGGGAAGATTTCAGCTCACTAGGTTGCCTAAAGGGGCAACTAATTCAGTGGCAGTTTATCAAGCACAGATGGCTTGGATATTGCAGGATGAGGTTCCTACTCCTGCTGGTATTTTTATTGATGATGGTGGAATTAAAGGACCATCCACTGATTATGGTAATGAGGTGTTACCGGAGAACGCTGGAATAAGGAGGTTTGTGTGGGAATATGCAATAACTCTAGAGAGAGTGTTGTTTAGGATTGAAGAGGCTGGTTTGACAATTTCAGGGTCAAAATTCTGTTGTTGTGTTCCTGCTTTGGAAATTCTGGGTCATGTGGTATGTAAAGAGGGAAGGATGATGGCAAAGAAGAAGATTAATAAAATTCAGTCATGGCCAAGGCCTAAAAATACTACTGAAGTCAGAGGATTTTTGGGTGTATGCGTATATGTCAGGATTTTTATTAAGGATTTTTCTTTGTTGGCTTCACCTTTAAGGAGGTTGACGAGAAAAGATGCAGATTGGGAATGGACTGACGAGTGTGAAGTGGCTTTTCAGAAGCTGAAAAAGGTTGTTGGTGAAGATATAACTCTTTACAAGTTGGATTATGGTGTTGGTGCTGAAAAGATTTATCGGGCAGTGGAATCAAGTTATATTGCTGCTGGTGCTGTTTTGTCTCAGGAGGGTCAGGCCAGTAAGGTATGAGTCTGTGGTGTTTAATGAGGTGGAATCTAGGTATTCTCAACCTAAGTTGGAATTGTGTGGCGTAGCTAAAATTTTAAAGAAGCTACAGACGGTTTTGTGGGGGAAGCATTTTGAGCTGCAGGTGGATGCAAAATCTTTGGTTCAGATGATCAATACACCTAGTCTTCCAAATGCTCCAATGACTAGGTGGGTGGCATTTATTCAACATTTTTCTTTTGACTTGGTACACAAACCAGGTAAAACTTTTACTATGCCTGATGGGTTATCAAGGAGGCCACCTACAGATGAGGACTCTGATTCTGAAGAGTTTGACAAAGATGTTCCAGTGATTAGGGCCAGCACAAAGGGTGCTGAGGATTTTTCTTTCCTCCCCCATGAGGCTAAACTGGACGATTGTTCTGACCTCCCCCAAGAGGCTAAACTGGCTGGATCTGATCTTGATTCTGGTGATCAGGATGTTTTTGTTGATGAAGATGGAGTTGTTGTTTGGGACAGCTCAAAATTGGAAAAGGGTGTTTTTGTTAGTGAACTGGATTCTCACAAGGTTCAGTGGAAAGAGAAGGACGTGCCAAAATTTAAGGATTGGTGTCCTGGTTGGGCTGCTCAATTGGCTCATGTTCACACTGGTGATTTTGATGACAGAGTTGTACCCTTGGATGTTGTTTTGTTGGATTTTGAAGATGAGACCTGGGGTCAATCTGGGTTTTATTTTATTTTGGTGGAATATCTGTTGACCTTGGAGAGGCCAGATAGTTGTGATGATGATACTTGGTTGGCAATCAAGAAGAAGAGTCCTGGATTTTATGTGTCAGGAAGGCGGTTGATGAGAAGGAGACATCATAATCCTCAAGTGGTGGTGACTCAAAAGAAGGGTCAAGAATTGGTTTTGAAGTCCTTGCATGAAGACCTTGGTCATAGAGGCTTTGGGGAGACTTATAGAAGAGTAGCAGACAGATTTTGGTGGCCGGGTATGAAGTTGGCTGTGCAGGTTTGGGTTCAATCTTGTGAAGAATGTCAAAGAAGAAGTCACTTGAAACCTAAAGAGATGGGCCGTGCTACTGGTGAATCAACTGTTTTTGGAAGGGTCAGTCTGGATGCTGTCCATATTAAAGAGGGCAGGTATAAATACTTGATTGTTGCTAGGGATGATTTGTCTGGTTGGGTTGAGGCAGTGCCTCTCGTTAATTTGACTGCCAATAATGTGGCAGAGTTTTTGAAGAAGGAGTGGATTTATAGGTATGGGTTGATGAAGTTGGTGACTGTTGATGGGGGGCCAGAGTTTGGTGCCAAATTTAAAGAAGCTGTGGCTAGTGTTGGTTCTAGGGTTAGAGTGGTTACACCGTATTATCCTGAAGCTGAAGGCATGGTTGAAAGAGGCCATCAAGTTATCAAGAATGCTTTGGTGAAGATGTGTGGAGATAGTGCCGAAAAGTGGAGGCATTATTTACCCTTGGTTTTATTTGCTGATAGGGTCACTGTGAAGAGGACAACTGGCTATTCTCCTTATGAGTTAATGTTTGGCAAAAAGCCGTTCTACCAGTGGACTTGGAAGCTGTCTCTTCACTTGGAATTGATTGGGATGACGTGCACTCAACAGAAGATTTGCTCTGTGCCAGGATGCAACAGTTGGAATGTAGAGAGGAATGTCAAGAGAAGGCATACTCTATGATGATAAAGATTAGGAATCAATCAGTCAGATACTGAGACAAGAAGTTAGCTCATAGACTCAGGAATCCCTTGAAACCTGGTTGTTTAGTTTTGGTGTATAATAGAAGTTTGGAGAGTCGGTGGGGCAAAATGTTTGCTGACAGATGGAATGGACCTTACAGAGTCAGGTCACAGGCGTCTGGAGGTTCTTATTTTTTGGAAGAGTTGGATGGTGCAGTCTTGAAAAAGAGGGTGGCTGCAGACCAAGTGAAGAGGTTTTATCCCAGAGGCACTAGGCATGAAGAAGATTGACTCCGCAATGAGGATAAACTATGGACCATTCTTTAATTTTGGTTTTTTGTGGTGATGCTATGCATCTGTTTGTTTGAAATTTTTGCTAGAGGGTATCCATGGGTGGGGCTTCTAGATTTGATCTTGGAAAATGAGGGGGTGACTGATGGGCTGGCTGCTCTATCAACAGTTACCCCAGATTGTCTGTTTCCAACCCTTTCTCTTAATTTGGTTTAACCCTAGTGTTGGTTTCTTTTCACAGGTTTTAGTCCTCTATGACTTTAAACTGGAAATTGCTTTGGTTTTCAAGTGCCGGACTCTTCACTCTTATTGGTTTTGGTTTATTGTGTTGGATTTTGTGTTTTTTATGTTAGAAGGTACCCAGGGGGGGCTTCTAGATTTTATTTGGGCAAGTGTGGGGGTAACTGATGAGCTGGCTGCTCTGTAGAACAGTTACCCCAGAATGTCTGTCTCAAGTCTTTTGTTTTTCCTAGTTGAATTCTAATTCTGTTGTTTATTATTCAGGTTTTAAGTCTGCTATGACTTTAAACTAGTTTGGGACTGGCTTCTTTATCTTTGGTTCTTTCAGATTGGTGGTGGATCACTGGTGGTCTCCCATCATTTTTACTTATTGGAGGGAGCCCTCCCAGTGATCATTTCTATGGACCGGACTTTCTCTTATTGGGTCATCTATGGAGCTGGACAGTCTTTGATTTTGCAGTTATGTTTTTGCTAGATAGCAGTTTTAGATTATTTTCTTTTTTCTCTTTTTTTCTTTTAATTTTTTTTATGGGGTTTGTTTAAAATTATAAAGTTAAAAATATAGGGTGTTACCACATCAGGGTCACCTGGATGTGGGCAAGCATTGGTGGGGAAAGGCTCATCAATTGGCCAGGCAATGCTATTTTATTTTTATTTATTATTTATTTCATGCGTTTCTGTGTTTCATTACTTTTATTATCTTCTGAATTTCTAAATTTTTTGAATTTTGTTTTCTTTTAATCATTTAAAAGATTTAATTGTGTATCCACATCAAGGTGAACTTGGATGTGGGTAAGGTATCAGGGGATCAGATAATCAATTGGCTGGGGGATACCATTTGTATTAATTTTTATATTTTATTTTATTTCATTTATGTTATTTCATTTCATTTTAATTATTAATTTTTTTTTTTAGTATATCAGTAGATTGTAAAAAAAAAAAAAAAAAAAAAATTCTGAAATTATTTTTATTATTTGTTTTATATTATTTTTATGTTTCTAATCTTTTGCAGGAGCTCATTGTCTGGATGAGGAATCTTCTGGAGGCTGGTCCAGATTGTGATGACATTTTTGTTTTTTGTTGGGATTTTGGGAAGCACTGTGTTCTTTGAAGTGCATCCTGCTGGAGAGATTATAGGGATTGTAATGATCAGGGATTGGATTAGAGGGAAGTTCAGAGGAGGAAGAAGAAGAGGCAGG
The DNA here is from genome assembly GCA_030280995.1 of Hemileia vastatrix. Classification (NCBI taxonomy): domain Eukaryota; kingdom Fungi; phylum Basidiomycota; class Pucciniomycetes; order Pucciniales; family Zaghouaniaceae; genus Hemileia; species Hemileia vastatrix. The sequence goes on along the minus strand of JASXTE010000004.1, from coordinate 14,237,522 downwards.
AATGGAGTGCTGGAGGGTGTGTTTAATGATCCTAGACATTTTCAAGTGGTCGTCCAGTAGGCGCTTTCTCAAGTATTTTTCAAAGTCATTCAAGGGTCCATGGAGGGCAAAGGCTTTTAGCATATTGGAACACATGGTGCTTAGGTGTTTCTTCATGTCTCCATAATCCAGGGTCAAAGAAGTTTCAAGAGTTTGGCCAACTCCAATAATAGATTCAGGAGGAGGGGTGCCAACTAGACAAGAAGAATTGGATCAGTAATTATTTTTGTTGAAGAAATGGAATAATTAATTTGGTACTTACAGATTGGAAGCTCATCAAATCTGTAAGCAGCTGGGATTTGGATCTCTGAAGATTTTGTAATGGTCATAGTGGGTGGATCAACTAGGGAAAGATATGGATTCTCATGGTCTTCCTCTGAAGGATCCTGAGAAGGTGAACTGGGATGCTGATGTTCCTGGGGCCTAGTTGGAGCAGTGAGATTGTTGTTGTTGTTGTGGTTGTTATTTCTGTTGGATCCAGCTGGAGGAGGTGCTGGTGATGGAGCAGGAGAGGGGGACTTGGAAGCAGACTGCTCTCTTCTGGATGGAGAATTTGAAGAGATGGAACTGTTAGAAGAGTAGTTGGCTGACAGAGGAGAGGTGTAGCTTCTTTGTATTAGTTGGGGAAGAAGTTGTTGTTGTGGATCAGTGTGTGGTGTTCTGGTTTCTTCTTGGGGTTCTCTGGCAGTTCTCTTAGAAATCTGAGAAATTTTGGTGCTTTTGGACTTTGGAAGGGTGGATTGCATTGCTCTGGGAGCAGTAGGAGGTAGTTGGGTTGAGTTATTGTTGTTGTCTGGATGAATTTGGCTATTTTCTGGCCGTTTTTGGAGGTTTTGGCCCTGATTTTCACTGTGTGGTGAGGCGGGCGGGCCGTCCGACGTCGGCCGGGATGCCTGGACGTGGTCTAGAAGCCTGGGAGTTGATCTTGAAGCTTTTGGAGCCAATTTGGCGGAGATAAAGGCAGTTTCTTGTGAGGCTAAGGCTGGTCTTTTGGGAAGAGTGCTGGTAGCTGAGCTTCTGGATCTTCTGGAAGGAGCAGAAGATAGAGAGGAAGAGGAAGGACCAAGCTCTGGGGATCTGGTAGGGGATCTGGAGATATATTTATGAGATGGTGAAGGCGGAGGAATAGGGTAGTTGACGTCTCTGTCACATCTTTTCTTTTTAAAATAACAAGAGTCACAAGCCCTGTTGTAGAATTTGGATTCAGGATTTGGAAGAGTGAAGGTGCAAGGTCTGCACATGTGGATGCACTGTTTTCAGGCATAGTCCTTGGGAGCAGTGAAGCAAGGGAGAGTAGAAGGGCTAACATCAGGAGATCCAGCCATGATCTGTGGTGAGAAAAGATGATAAAAAGAGATAGGAGGAGATTGTTGTCAGTGATGGGTAGATGATGAAGTGAAGGTGGAAGTTCAGCAGGTTGGCTGTAGAGGTGTGCTGCATGAAATTGGCTGCGTCCATTTTATGAAAAATTCCGTCAGTCCATCAATACTTTAAACTGAAATCTAGTTTCTGTTGGTCCTCCAAGACTTAAAACTGGCTGGTTTTAAAGATTTATTCAAGAATTTAATTTTACCACTGTGGATCTAGAAGTCCTCCAAGACTTTAAACTGGCTGGTTTCAAGATTTTATCAAGAAGCAGTCCGTCAAGACTTTAAACTGAACACTGTGTAAGTCTCCCAAGACTTTAAACTGAGGGTTGTAAGTCCCCCAAGACTATAAACTGAGTAAAAAGGTTTTTGTTGTTGGAGTTGGTTTTGAAAGATTGGTGGAGGGTATCCACAGGGGGAGCCTCCGAATTTAGCAAAGGCAAGTTTGGGGGTAATTGATGGGCTGGCAGCTCTATTCACAATTACCCCAGAATGTTAGTTTTTTCTCTGTGTCTTAATGTGGTTGATCTCTGGTTCTGGGTTTATGATTTAGGTTTTTGAGTCCCCCAAGACTTTAAACTGAGGGTTTTGAGTCCCCCAAGACTATAAAATGAGGATGGTACCCCAAGACTTAAAACTGAGGGTTGTTTGTGGTTACATCCTATAGAGGGTGTGGTCAATTTTTCTTTTCTGAATCAAACTCAAGTACTAGTGGAATTACAGAGGGAATCAAGAGATGAAATGAAGTGTTCAGAATTAGCCTTGAATTGGTGAATGAGGTGTCTTCTGTTCTCAATGTCCTGTGGATCTCTAGCAGGAGTGGATTGGAAGTAGTGAAGCAGAAGTTGCTTCTGTTGTGATGTGTGTTGTTGGAACTTGGCCTTGATAGTGGGCAAGTGCCTTGGTGTTGGTGGTGCAATGGATCCTACATTGTTATCATCACTATCAGAAGAGGAAGGAGCTGAGAAGTTATCAGTTTTAAAGTTGAAGAAAGGAATGAATGTTCTTTACCATCAGATGGACCAGGGATGGGGGAACTAGTTGTTTTATGGGTTGTGGCACTCTTCTGGGAAGGGTGGAGCTTTTTGATTAATCTGGGTATCAGGATGGATGGCCTAGATCTTTTGGTGCTGGCAGAAGAAGGACCAGGTTGAGGTGGAGGTGAATCTGTTGTGGAAGAAAGTGGACCAGGTCTGTGGCAGGTCTTCTTTCTGGAGTGGCAGACATTGCAGGACGTTCTGTATGGATGGACAGGTGGTGTCATGGCGCAGATTAAATTATTGTCGATGCAGTATTGGCAGGGGCCCATTTCAGAGGCAGATTTGGGAAGGAGGTTAAACATGGTGGTTGGATGAAGAAAGAATGCGGACATTCTCAATTGGAGGGAGAATGTGGTCTTCCAACATTGGCAGGGGCCTTTGTTGTGTGATTTGGCGCTGTTTGTGCATGTCTTAATTGACATCTGTTAAGGAATTTGGTATTTTTCTGGTTATATTGCGTGGATATTGGGTCTGCGGGTATGTGGGTACTATCATTGGATAGCCCTGGTTTTTCTCTATATTTTATGTCTTGTAGACATTTTTCATATTCTGAGTTTTAAGGGGTCATTTCCTCATTTTTCATTTATAAAAGATTGCTGTTTAATTTTGTTTTTCGTGTTTTATGGGCTAACCTTAAGTCTTAGGGTTAAGTGCTTAGTACCATTGGATAGAGCTAATTTTTCTCTATATTTCATGTCTCAATGTTTTTATAGTGAAATTCCGTGTTTTAAAGGTTTTAGTAGTTGTAGCTAATTTTTCCAAGTAGATTAGTGGTTTTTATTGGTTATCTGGCTTCAGGGAGGCCGGGCCACTTCAGGCAGCATCTCCGACGTCGGGCGGCCCGCCCGCCTCTGTTTTAGGAGGTTGGGGAGCGCTCCAGGAGGGTTTTTTATGCAATTTGGCAGGTACAGGCACCAGATTGGTGGGTGCGCATGGGCTCTTAGTTAGTGGTCTGTGTGTACATAGTGAATAAGACAGATTGGGGCAACCTTAATCATCATACAACCATCCGGAGGTGATCTCATTGTTCCTCACTCAGTTTTCACTGTTTTCTGGCCACAATTGGCTGTGTTTGTTGCAAGTAAGTTCTTCATTTAACATAAATTTAGCAACTGTTTTCTCTGTTATAGTCTTGCAAGCTATTGTAAGTATGATTGCTGTCTCTGGTGTGGATTTGCAGCCTACATCAAGTATCTTTGCTGTCTCTGGTGTGGACTTTGTTCTACATTTCAGTTCTTTGGTCTGGTAGTCTATCTAGTGACTACTTTCTTGGCTCATCAAGCAGTCAAGTGTGTTAAACAGGAGCTTTAGCAAAACAGGAACCAACTTACTTTAGCAAGTAAATCTCACTCTATTTTTCTAAAGGGACAGGGGGTTTTCTCTCTGGTTTTTCTCCAACTCCCTTGGTCAAGGCCTATAGCTAGTACTATAAGATTGTCTACAATGTTAGATCATTTTTTTTAAAAATATGACTTATTTTTATGCTTTATCTACAATAGTTAGTTGTTATTTTTGCAGAAATTACTTGTTTTGATATTCTATTTTTGAATTTTTTAAGAGAGTTCATTGCATTAAAGTTTTGTATAAATTTTTCATTAAAGCATCATATTTTAAGTATAGAGATTTGGTTTTGAAATAATATATATTTTCATGTTAATTGACTCATTATTTTTGGATTGATAAATTATGTTAAAATTGGGATTGCTTATTTCTAGTGAGTGTACATCATAGTTGGTTTTCAAATCAAAGATTAATAAATGGTGAAATTTTGTAAAATTCTAAATATATTTTAAACCTTTTTGATTTAAATAATGTTTAATGTTATGTAATCATTCTATAAGTAGAACAAAGTTAAAATCTGATAATGGTACATTGCTTTCAATTTCTAATACTAAAATTCTATTCTACTTGAAACAATGTAAACTAAAGCTTGGTATCTCATAAGAAACTCACAATTTTCAAAAATCATATTTCCAACTTTTTAAACATGATACACATTAAAATATATTTTTAGAATAATTTCCTAATTAGTTTCAAATACTAGAAAATAATGTCCTCAATTTATTTTAATACTTAAACCATTCTGATGAGTGAATTTCACAATCCTCTAAGTAACATATGGTTACCATTTATACACATATGCATGATTTCTCATTTTGTTTAATTTTAGCTGAATCTAAAAAGGAAAATCACATGTTGAATATCATCTATAGATAAACTTCTTATATTAGAAGCTAATATTTTATATGAGAAATTTGTTATTGAGTTTGGGAAAGATTAATAAGTGTTGGGAATTATAATTGAGCCATTTATTCAAGTAAATAAAAAAGGATGACCTTATAAATACTTCATATATATATATATATATATATATATATAATAAAAATTAATTATATAGTAGCATTTAACCATGGTTTTATACTAATGTCATGTAAAAAAAGGGATTGAACTAAAAATTTCAGTAAAGAAAATAAAAATAAGATAAGTTAATATTCTTGTTTATATTTTCATATTTTTGATATGGCTTACTTAAGGGAGAAATTTATTTGGTTTTAGAGTACAAGAATTTCTAGATAAAAATCTTCACAATATAGTTTGACCCTCTCAAAAAGAAAATTCTAAAAATTTTACTATCAAATTTTATATATTTGTTAAGTAATAGAAAATGGAGTGGTGTCTTTGACAATGAAGCTTCAGAAAATGAAATAAATGATTTAACTTTATAATATAATTTTTGAAACAATAAATCATGTATTCAAAAAAAAATTATATATCTTACAATCAAGATAACAGTATTAATTAAGCAACTCTAACAACTTTGGAAAGAAAACAAGAAAAAAATATTTAGTAAAATGCATAATTTATTTTTAGAATTTAAGGAAACTTAATAGCTCTACCTGTAAACTAGCCTTAAAGCAGGTTTTGATTTAACATGTGGAAATTCATATAGTACCCTTCCATCATTCGAGCAGAATAAAATTTATGTAGTTTTATTTTGTTAATTTATAATAGTATTTTTATTTTTGGCTTTTTCATTAGTATAATTATATATTTTTTAACTTTTTTTTTTCATAACATATGTTCAAAGCTGCCCATCACTACTTCAAGATGAAACTCCATATAATGTAATAAATGAATGATATATTATAATGAATTTTACTAGAGACTTTTCAAAAATGGTGATTAAGAATACTTATTATAATTTTTTTAAATTTTTATTATTATTCTATCTCTTGAAAGGAGATTGCCATATCTCAATTTAATTAGTTTTTCTTCAGAAAAATTTATTCTTGATCTAAATAAAATTGCATCACTATTAACTAGATGGTATTATACAATTTTACCACTTTTTTTTATCTGAACATAGTTGAAAGTATGTATAAATTAAAGTGTTTCCACATAGTCTTACTATTATCCCACCATAATTTTCACATTTAGATTTCATTATAACTGTAAAATAAGTTTTTCAATAATTTTAATAATACCTTAATATTTAATAATTTAGTTACATAGTAGATTTTTTATTCTTTTTTTTATATGAGGCTTATTATATAAACACCAATTTTAGATTTTTTCCATTTTGAAGTCTGATAATTTTAATTTCCATTTAACTACCCAAATCATATCAAAAAAAATTCAAAAGTATATTTTTTTAATTTACTCTTTTTGATAAACTTATCATTTCTTATAGTTTGTTCTTCAACTATTTATTGTAATTAATTACCCACTCATTTATGGTCTGTTATTGTTGTTAATTACATACAGACAAAATAAGGATACTCTCATATTATATTGGAGTTTTAAATTTAAAAGTAAATACTAGTGGCTGGTATTAAATATGAAGTTGTTATAACTAAGTTGAACAATAATTAATGATTAAATGGCATTATATATTACAAATTTTATTGAATGTATATAAAATTAACACTCAAGAAATATATATAAGATATACATATAACCATTGTATATCAAAAATGAAGTACTTATCAACATGGTCTTTTTTAATGATTTTCAAATTTACTTTATGAGACATTTATATTACCAATTCAAATTTTATATCAAACATATCAATATTATTATTTCAATTTTAATTATTTTACAAAAAATTTGAGTTACAAAGTAATTAAATTCAGTATTTAATGAATGTTTTTGAAAATATTTACAAAAATAGAAATAACCCCTCACAAAAAAAAATATAATTTTTTTTACTTACAATTTGCACCATATTTCTACCCTTAAAATATTGGTATTCTTCTAACAAAAATATTTTTTAAATAAATTAATTTTTTTTTTCATTATTCAATTACAAAATGTCAAATTTATAATTATTTTTACCTTACTAAAAAATTTAGTTGAAAATTTAATTTTGTATTTCCAAAAAATCAACTTAAAAGTCAAAAATTAAAAAAACAAAATTATAAATATATAATTATGAGAAAGAGGTAAATTAAATTTATAATATTCATAAAAAAAATTTCATATATTTCATGGTGTTTATATTTTAAATTTGATGTATTAAAAAATAATTATTAAATAACCAAGCCAAATGAAATTGGCTTGGGTTTTTGGTATCACTAGCACTTATTTTTTTTTCTTATACTCACATTTTAATTTTTTTTAAATTTTTTTTCTAGCTTTCTCATTTTTTTTATGATTTTTAATGTTTTTAAGACTGAAGTTGCTTTCAAACAACTTCAGTCTAACTTGTCTCTCACTTTCCCACCAGTTTGCACCTGGTAGGGAAAGTGGCTTCCATTTTAGAGACCAAAGTCCCTTGCAGGGACTTTGGTTTCTCTGTGTGCATTGCACAGCCAGAAAAAAACTGTCTGTGCAATGCACTGCATGCAGCACATGCAACGTGCATTGCTGCTGCAAGTAATGAGAGTTGCATGCAACACGCATTTCTGCTGCATGCAGCGCGCATTGCATGTGCTGCCCATATCTCATGCAGCTGACTTGATATCAGCTGCATGAGATATGGAAGCAATTGTGCAACGCGCGTTGCACACAGATTTGGACACCTCCCAGACTAGTAACTTGGCTAGGAGGGTTGCAAATGTTACAGAAAGCAATCAAAGTCGCTTTTAGCAACTTTGATTTCCTGAAAGAAACACTTCCAGCCAGGGGAAACCTGGCTGGAAGTACTAAATTGCAATGTAAGGGACCCAAGCCAATTTCAAAGGCTTGGGTCATAAATTAAGCTTTCCAAAAAGCAGCCAGTATAAATCTGGCTGCATTAAAAAGTAAATTATCTAATTAAAATACATAAATAAATAAAAATTTGTTCAAAAAGATATACAATGCTCTGCAGCCGGTTATAAACAGCCTTCCATTGATACACATAGAAACAAAATCAAATGTTGCTTTCAGAAACATTGGCCATGTTTTGATATTTTGAGCCAAGTAAGATCAGGAAAAAGGCCAAGGCATAAAAATTGCACAATTAAAAATCTACCAATTTAATATGGTGGGGAGGTTCATATTTTAGAAGTAGGTGGTGCACATTATAGTTCCCTTTAAAAGAATTTGAAAATGAATTAATTTTGACACAATGTAAATTTCAATGTGATGAGTGTATGTTTTTTAGCTACGTGAAACATGGTAGCTAGAATTATGTGGCATCAATTTTTTTTAGATGTGAAATTCAGCGTTCCACAAACGTTCATCTGTACAACATGCAGCCAAGTAAATTCTAGCTGGAATTAGTATATGCATAGTAAAAAATGATCATGATGTGTACAGTGCCTTGGCAACATTATTCTTGGAATTTAGATGAAGTTTATCATATGACTTGGAGAGCTGCATTTTTTTGAAAATGAGATCAGTGAAAATTCATGGTATCTACATCTGTTTGCCACCCAATTTATTTTTCCTTTCTCTTTCTCACTTACCTTTTTCAAAAATTATCAATCATATTTTTGCTTTATCATTTTGAATTATTGGTACTATTTTCTTGACCTTATCTGATTACCGGTAAGCAAATTTTTCTTTCTATTGCATTTCATATCATTTTGGTTTTTTACTCTTTTTTACACTTTTGACAAGTTAATCTAATGATTCTAATTCTGAATTTATTTTTATGGTATCTTTTACTGTACCCTTTCGATTCATTATAAAAAAATTCTTTTTCAGTTAACTTAAAGTTTTTTTATTTGTTTGTCAATTTACTTTTCTTTATTCCTTATAAAAAATGTTCAATTTATTTATCTGACCATTTATTTTTAAAAACGGTAATTAAAAAATAAACTTTATAATTAATTTTGATCAATCAGCTACAAATGGAAGAAGATTTTATAGACATGTAAGTTCATGTTTTGGTTATCATTTTTCTATATTTCTTTAATACTTTCTCAACCATTATATTATTAATATGAAAAGTAAAACATCATCTTGTACTTGCTGAAAGCATACAGGATAATGTTTTGATTTTCATAATAATAATTAGATTGTTTGTACTTTAACTTTCATTTATTAATTTTTAAGTTGTTTCAAAGTCTCGTACTTGCTGAAAGCATACAGGACAATGCTACAATTTAAAAATTAATAATTTATTGAAGTATAACTTTCTAAGTCAATATATTGGTCAGAGCATGATTTTTCATTTTATATGTGTGGATATGATAATTCTGTAAATTTTTTAATATTAATAGTGTCAGCCTTTATATCCCCAGGACTGAGTAAAAAGTGCTTATAAGTTATGTTAAACACATGAAATATACATGAGAACAATAAATGAGAGTACACAAACAGTATACATAAATAAAATTATAATAATACACAAAAAATGCCATTATAACACCTTATATACACACATATATCCACCGTTTATAGGTCATATGTACTTAATATTAAGTTGGAATATGTTAGGGTAATCTTAAGAGCCTTAAGTATAAGGCTACATAATTTTTAAGTACACTTAAAGCTGTTATATTCATTGTTTTACACAAAAAACAAGGAATGCACTTTATTTCACTTAAAAGTTGACTATATGCACTAAAAAATTGAGAGTATCAAAAATGCGATTTGACAGATCAATTGGGCTCATTGAGGACTATTGATTTGGCTATTTAAATGCATAAAAATAACACTTTTCAAAATTGGTGTTTTTTATGCCAGAAATGGCTTCTGTGTACTGGCCACATACTGCCTGCTTTTTTCCCGTGTGAATAGCTTCATTTTTAGCAAAGTTAGCTTTTTCACACTATAATTACCCCCACATTCTACGCCCACTGTGGGGAAACACACTAAAATAGGCGACAGGCGCTTATTTAGTGTCCTAGCTTAATTAATAGTGCATTGACCTTGTTTATATGCACTAATTTCATTAATAACCTCTGTCTTGGCATCTTATTTCATCACCACGCTTAAATTCGCCTAATTTTAGTCAAGAATTTACCCGTGCAAGTGCCTTCCAAGGACTGCATGTAGTTACCCCACATCTCACGCTCTTTTTTAAGTTTTTGGGTGGTTTCTCAGTCAATTTTGGTTATTTTTGGATGGTAATTTCACGTAGTATAATGTCAGGATTAGCCCCTCCATTTCTACTGTAGATCCCCCTTATTATTAAGCTATTATTAACCTTAAAAAGTCTCCTTTAGTCTTTTATATTATTGATTTATATGCATATACTCTCTTTTTGTCTTTTTCTTTAATTTTGATGGATTTCCTTTATTATCACAGGATTTTTGACAGTTTTTACTTGTCTAATTATGTCATGGATCACTAGGGATGTTGATGGGCAGGTCTATTAGTTGTTTTGAGGCGTCATTAACTGTGTATTGGATTGTAAATCAAGGGATTTATTGGGGAACTCAGTGTGTATAAAAGGAGGAGGTTTTTGGGTCTTGTTTCTACATTCCTTATCATTTAAAATTTACCAATATAACCAAATAAATTACAATATATATCAATTAGTACTTTTTATAAGACTTTTGAATAGTATCTGAATTATAAAAATCTATTTTTCTACCAACTAAAAAGATTGTAAGCCACATATAAAAATAGTGAGAAATATATTACTGAAACCCTTATTCTGAATTATATTTTACTGCCTGTTAGATTTATACTACAGTATTCATATAGGACCATGTAAATCTTCTAGACAAAGACTTATCAAGCTAGTTTCACGTCCTTTTAGTTGATCTTAGCCTGACAATTGGGGTCCTTTCTTCAAGAATTCTGTTATAATCCAGTAAGTGAAAATTTCAAAGAAGGTACACGTAAATAATATCCCTATAGAAATATTTGGATAATTACAACAGGTTGGGGTCTCTTATATAGTGATTTCAGAAAAAGAAGCCCTGTTATATAATAAAAATGTGATATTGAATCAACAATTTTACCACTAATTTAACATAAAATTGTTATTAGTGGGAGTCTGTCAATAGACCAATTAAATTTGTGATCTTTTCAGATAATAAACCAATTAAACTGATTAATTGTTTTCTTTTAGACAAGACTCTTAATCTTTTCTTTTTATTGGTTTGTAACATTCATTAAATATTTACAAAGAATCTTACTGACAGTTGTTATCTTTTAAATATAAAAACACGGCTACATATTGTAGACCAGTTAAATCAAGTGACCACATAAAAAGCATATTTGACTTTCAGCACTTAAAGATTCACTTCATACCAATAAGTAAGCAATAGAATTGTCTTCAGTGGTATTGATAAATACTGATAAAACTACTTTTTGAAGGTTTTATATCTAAACTTTCAATTCTTTAAATTACACGTGAAAATGTGTGACAACAATGACATTGTAAGTAATAAGGCAAAACCTTATAACTTAAGACCTAGAGCTGAAAGACCTGTTACAGGAAACTTAAATGGAGGGCCAGGACTCTCCCATAATCAAAAACACTCCGCCAATGTCTCTGGAGGAAAGGGAAAAGCTTTTAAGGCAGGTTTCAATAAAGAAAACAAAAAATACATTACAAGAACAAGTTCACTCCCTATCCACCCTACTGAACACCTTGACAATAAGAGTCAGCAATACAGTGGACCAGATCAACAATCTGGAAAAGAGAGCAGCTCAAGGTTTCATAGAAGTCAACTAAGCACTAGTGGACATAAAGACTGAACCACCAACAGTGGCACCCAACAATTTCATAGCAACACCTCCAGCCCAAGAGGAGGACAAAAAAATTACAGTAAGCAAATGTAAATGGGATTGGTACGCCCAAAACTACAACAAACCTCTTCAACAAGGATCCAGCAGTCACCCTTACAGGGGAAAGCCAAGGATAGGCAGGGGAAATGGAATAAGACTGTGGTAATTCATCCATCTTCTCAGGATCAATTATATAATCCTAAAAATGAATTACTTATAGGTAATGAAATTGATGGAGAGGTATTGGATATAATTGATAAGGATTTAAAAAATTACTCATTTGAAAATAACATGTTAAACTTGTTTTTCAATGAGGACAATGTACATAGTTTTATTGACCACCAGGAAAATACTATTAATATAAAAATGGAATCAAATGAATTAAATCTTGACCCTGATGATGAGTCTTCTGAATTGGACACAGACAAAATTGAATATTTTCTAAAAGAAAACCCAATGGAATCAAAAATAATTAGTAAACTATTATTAAGAATAGAAAAATTGGAAGAATTCTATAGAGAGTCCAACAATAATACAGAAAGTGTATTATTAAACCTCACACAATCATTGAGTACAATGGCCAATAGGTTAAAAATTATTGAGAGTTCAAATAATGAATTACTCAATGAAAACAAAAGATTAAACTCTGTGATTAAAAATTTAGAACATAAATTTGAACATTCTCAGAATATTATCGCTACCATAGAGGGAAGTGTAAAATTGTCTTTTTCAAATGTAAATGATACCTTAACTCATGTACCTGTAATAAAAGATAGGTTACAAAGAGTAGAAATTGAAGTAGCTAACATTTTGAAAAATACTGAAAAAATAAAAGATAATACCTCTTATGTGGAAAGAGTACCAGTTTATATGAAACACTCTGATAATAAACCAATGATTGAACATGAACATAGTATCATGGGCTCTGAGAATATAAAATCAGTAAAAGATGAAATACATGATCATCTTTCTAAAGTAAGTGAATTACTCAATATTCCTCAGGTTAGGGAAGCAAAAACTAGCCAAAAGAACTGGCCTAAGTTAGATCAGTACCCATCTTTTGATGGGGATTCAAAATCTGATTGGAAGGAATTCATACAAAGAATTGATAACTTAAAATTTTCATACAAACTACCTGATGAAGAAATCACTTCAAAGTTAATATCTTTATTTACAGATGTGGCCTTATTATGGTTTGAATCTGTATTGAGTGAGGGAAATAATTACTCCTGGAATGAATGGAAGGAACTAATTGAAAGTCAATTTGGTGGCCCAAAATTTAGAATCACTCAACAAAGATTGTATGAAAGGACCAGATATAATCCAAATGCTGGATATAAACCCATGGTCTTCTTAATGAATTTAATAAAAATCATGAAAGCTATGGAACCAAAAATGGATTATGAAGAGTGGAAAGAAAAAATAATATACAAGTTACCTATATCAGTTAGAGACATTATTGTGGCTAGAACTGAAACCATCAGAGATACCTCTGGATTCATTAATATATGCAATGAGATATTATTCACCGCGCAATATGGGGGGCGGACTTGTTAGCAAGTCTGCAACCTTGGACTCAAATTCACCACAGATTGAACACACATTGAGCTATTGACAAAGGAACCATACAATCAGGGATGAACACCACTCAGCATAACAGTTTTTGTGGGTCTTCAAGTAGAGTTCAGTATGAGTTCAGTATGAGTTCAGTCTGAGTTCCATCTGAGTTCAGTCTGAGTTCAGGTTGGGGACTTGCTAGCAAGTCCACCCCCTATATTGCGTAGTGATTAAACCACAAGTATGAAACCAAGTATAGTAATTACAGACAAATTGTTGACGTGGTAAAACCTTTTACAAGTAAGTTACCAGTGGAGAAGAAAAAACCTTCAGCTCCCCTTGTCCCTAAGAGACAAGAGAATAACACTTGTTACAAATGTAATGAGCCTTGAGTTAAGGTTCACACATGTAAGAAGAGAATAAATGTTATTGAAACCTCACAGAACTCTGAACCAAGTAATCATGAAGATGAAAACGTGGAATCCAGTGAGGATGGTAAAAGTAACATATTTTACAGTGATAATGAAAATGAGATATTTGTATTAGAACAGGATATTATGTTCCTGAATGATGCTATACCTCATACAGACACATCTTCAACTTCCATAGAAGAAGCTGAATTAATTAAAGATGTATCTCATGATACTTAAAAAATAACACCTATCAGAGCACCTGTTATAATATGTGGAAAAGAAATGAATACCATTCTTGACACTGGGGCTGCAGGTAGTGTAGTTTCAATTAATACATTAATGAAACTTGATAGTAAGTACCATGAAAAACTAGAACCTGTTCAGACAAAGAACTGAAGGGGTTTTGGTTCAGTATTAAATCCAATTGGCAAGTACAAAACTGCTGTATTCTTTAAATATAATAATGGATATGTTAGAGCAGTTTGTGGATTTGTAGTAATGGATAACAATAATTGTAGTGATTGGTTTATTATTGGCAATGATTTATTGACAAAATTGGGCATTAAACTAGATCCTGCAAACAGTTGTTTCACCATAGGCGTGAATGGTAAGAGAAAATTCAAAATATGTTCCAAAAATTCAGTGTATGCCATTTATCCTAGAGAAGAACAACTTCAAGGTGGAAGAACCACCACTGAAGTGGTTGAATTGGAAAATGAATTCCAAAAGGCCTCATTCAGTCCTCAACTCTCAAAAATTGAAGAAGAAAATATTTTGAGATTGATTAAATCATATCCTAGGGCATTTGCTCATGGTTCAAATGAACTAGGATTGGTCAAAGACCATGAGATGAAAATCTCTTTAAGCTGTGATTTGGATAATATTTCTGGCAGCTTAAAAAATAAACCTTACCCAGAATCTCCTGAAAAAAGGAAAGATATTGAAGACAATATAAAAATGTTGTTGGAAATGGGTATTGTTGAAAAATCGGACACAACAACTAAGTATTGTGTCATTTCACCAGTATTAATCTCTTATGAAAAAGATAAGGCAAGATTATGCAGTGATTATAGAGCTCTGAATACATACACTGTAGATGAAATTTACCATCTACCAAGGATAGCTTCTATCCATGCTACTTTACAAGGAGCAAAATATATTTCCTGTTTGGATGGAAACAAGGGTTACCACCAGATTCCTGTGGAAAGAAATTCTCAAAATTACTTATTAATAACCACACATATGGGTATATATAAGTATGTGAGAATGCCATTTGGACCAAAGAATGCGCCTTCAGTCTTCCAAAAATTTATGGATAGTGTTTTTCATCAGGAAATGGTTGAAGGATGGCTATTGGTCTATATTGATGACATCATAGTGTTTTCAAAAACATATGATGAGCATTTAAATCACCTGAAAAGAATCTTTCAAAAAATGGATGAAATTAATATGACTATTGCATTAAAGAAATGTAAGTTTGGATTTCAATCCTTGAAAGTACTTGGACATGTTGTATCTGGATTACAAATTTGTGTTGACCAGAATAAGGTGGTAGCATATAAAAACATTGGGATACCTAAAAATGTAAAAGAGGTTCAAAGTTTTTTGGGTATGTGTGGATATTATAGACAATATATTAAAAATTACCAATCCATTGCAGCTCCTTTAACAACATTAATCAGGAAAAATGAGGCTTTCATTTGGAATAATGAAAGACAACACGCCTTTAATAAATTAAAGGAATGTTTAATGTCAGCTCTAATATTGGGACTGCTAGATTTTACCCTACCTTTTATCTTTTACACTGATGCGAGTTTCATAGGTTTAGGTGCTGCTTTACAGCAGAAACAGATAATAAATTGAAAATTATCTGAAGTATTTATCTGTTATATATCCAGAACCTTAAGAAAAACTGAATTAAGGTATGGTGCCACACAGCTAGAATGTTTAGACGTGGTGTGGGCTTTGGAGAAACTTCATTACTATCTGGAAGACCAGAAGTTTGAGCTTATAACAGATTTCAGTGCAGTAAAATCATTACTAAACATGAAAACACCTAATAGGCACATTTTTAGATGGCAACTAGCTGTACAAGAATACAGAGGAAGAATGTCAATCACTCACAGAGCAGGAACATTGCATTCTAATGTGGATTTATTATCCAGAAGTCCTTTGCCAAATGATACTGACAACCCAGCTTATGTACCTGAAAATGAGGTTATACATATATTTGGGAATTATATAGTGGATTTAGAAGAAGAGTTTATGCAAACTATATTGGAAAATTATTCATCTGATAAAGATTTGACTAAACTATCTACCATTCTTAATGATCCGAAAAATTCCTCCATGAGTGCATTAATTAAAACCTTACCTCCAAAGTATAGAAATGCATTGGAAAAAGGTAAACTATCAATTGAAGATGGATATATATATTACAGAAAAAAGTTAAGTAATGTAATAGTAATACCACCTTCTATGAAAGAGTTAATGTTGAGTACTTGTCATGATGACATCTTAGCTGGTCATTTTGACTTTAACAAAACACTAACCAGAGTTAAAAATACAGCCTGGTGGATAAACATGAAAGAAGATGTACAAAAATACATTGAAACATGTGACTCTTGTCAGAAATCTAAAAGATTAACTGGGAAGAGAGCTGGGTTTTTACAACAAATAGAGCAACCAAAAGCTCCATGGGAAATTATAAACATGGATTTTGTAACTGGCTTGCCATTAGCAGGAAAAGAAAGTTTCTATTCTTGCTGGGTAATTGTGGATATACTAACAAAAATCTGTAAATTTATCCCTACTCATAAAGAGGTATCTGCAAAAGACTTGGCATTACTATGGTGGACTCAGATGATGAATACTGCTGGGTTCCCCAAAGCCATAATCTCTGACAGAGATCCTAAATTTACTTCAGAGTTCTGGACATCTTTGATGGAAGTATCAGGTTGACAATTAAAATTGTCTACAGCACACCATCCACAAACTGATGGGCTGGCTGAGAGAATGATACAAACTCTAGAAGACATGATAAGAAGATATTGTGCCTTTGGATTAGAATACTAAGAAAATGAGAAATTCACACATGACTGGGTAACATTTATTCCTGGCCTTGAATTTGCTTATAACAGCACAACTCATTCTGTAACAGAGAAGAAACCATTTGAACTCTGGATGGGATACATACCAAATACCCCAGTAAATCATTTAAATAAATTACCAAGGTTAGATATACACCCTGGTACTAAATCCTTTATTAATATGCAACAAACTTGTAGAAAGCACGCAGAAGAATGCATCCAAAAAGCATTTGAATATGAAAAGAAAAGGTGGGACAAATCTCATAAAGAATTTGAATTCAAAAAGGGAGATGAAGTTCTCATATCAACACTACATTTTAACTTACAAGGTAATGTTAAATTAAAGGATCCCTTTGTAGGACCTTTTGTAGTAAGTAAAATGTTTGGTAATAATGCAGTGGAAGTCATATTATATGCTTTATATGATAGGAAACATCCAGTTTTCACTATCTCATTATTGAAACCTTACCATGCAAATGATCCTGACTTATTTCCAAAAAGAAGGGGGAGGCCTAAAAAGCAACTTGAAGAAATTGTGGAAAAAGCAGAGATTGAAAAAATACTCAAGAAAAGAATCCTTACTAAAGAAAAAGGAACTGAGTATTTACTAAGATTTAAAGGTAAATCAAATGAATTTGATAAATGGATACCTGAAAAAGAAATTTCTAATTTATCCACCCATCTTGAAAAATTTAAACAGAAATAAATTTCTGTTCATCCAGCTGTGGGGTTAAAAAACCAGTACTCATAATATTTTATTATGTTTTATTTCTTTAAAGTATAATCTTTAATGCTACAGAATTAATCTGAATACCTGAAAATTACAAATAAATAAATAAAATGTATAACTTATCATTTTTTTATTGTTTTTTTTGGGTGGGGGAGTGTCAGCCTGTATATCCCCAGGACTGAGTAAAAAGTTCTTATAAGTTATTTTAAACACAAGAGCTATACATGGGAACGATAAATAAGAGTACACAAACAGTATACATAAATAAAATTATAATAATACACAAAAAATGCCATTATAACACCGTATATACACACATATATCCACCTTTTATAGGTCTTATGTACTTAATATTAAGTTGCAATATGTTAGGGTAATCTTAAGAACATTAAGTATAAGGATACATAATTTTTAAGTACACTTAAAGCTGTTATATTCATTGTTTTACACAAAAAACAAGAAATGCGCTTTATTTCACTTAAAAGTTGACTATATGCACTAAAAAATTGAGAGTATCAAAAATGCGATTTGACAGATCAATTGGGCTCATTGAGGACTATTGATTTGGCTATTTAAATGCATAAAAATAACACTTTTCAAAATTGGTGTTTTTTATGCCAGAAATGGCTTCTGTGTACTGGCCACATACTGCCTGCTTTTTTCCCGTGTGAATAGCTTCATTTTTAGCAAAGTTAGCTTTTTCACACTATAATTAACCCACATTCTACGCCCACTGTGGGGAAACACACTAAAATAGGCGACAGGCGCTTATTTAGTGTCCTAGCTTAATTAATAGTGCATTGACCTTGTTTATATGCACTAATTTCATTAATAACCTCTGTCTTGGCATCTTATTTCATCACCACGCTTAAATTCGCCTAATTTTAGTCAAGAATTTACCCGTGCAAGTGCCTTCCAAGGACTGCATGTAGTTACCCCACATCTCACGCTCTTTTTTAAGTTTTTGGGTGGTTTCTCAGTCAATTTTGGTTATTTTTGGATGGTAATTTCACGTAGTATAATGTCAGGATTAGCCCCTCCATTTCTACTGTAGATCCCCCTTATTATTAAGCTATTATTAACCTTAAAAAGTCTCCTTTAGTCTTTTATATTATTGATTTATATGCATATACTCTCTTTTTGTCTTTTTCTTTAATTTTGATGGATTTCCTTTATTATCACAGGATTTTTGACAGTTTTTACTTGTCTAATTATGTCATGGATCACTAGGGATGTTGATGGGCAGGTCTATTAGTTGTTTTGAGGCGTCATTAACTGTGTATTAGATTGTAAATCAAGGGATTTATTGGGGAACTCAGTGTGTATAAAAGGAGGAGGTTTTTGGGTCTTGTTTCTACATTCCTTATCATTTAAAATTTACCAATATAACCAAATAAATTACAATATATATCAATTAGTACTTTTTATAAGACTTTTGAATAGTATCTGAATTATAAAAATCTATTTTTCTACCAACTAAAAAGATTGTAAGCCACATATAAAAATAGTGAGAAATATATTACTGAAACCCTTATTCTGAATTATATTTTACTGCCTGTTGGATTTATACTACAGTATTCATATAGGACCATTTAAATCTTCTAGACAAAGACTTATCAAGCTAGTTTCACGTCCTTTTAGTTGATCTTATCCTGACAACTAGTTTATTGGAGTTATACTTTCATTATATTATTAATATTAAGTGTAGAGCCAAATCTCGTACTTGTTGAATGAGTACAGGATAAATCTATACTCTTTATATGTATAATTTAATAAAGTATACCTTTGAAACACTTTTTTAATATTTAAAATAAAGAAAAAGTATATAAATTTACTAATATGTAGATATGCTAACTTTTGTATTTCTAGTATTTAAGATATGATAAAATCAAAGGTATCATTGACTGATAATTGAAATTCTGTTACTATTTTCTAATTTTTGATTTTTTTCTATTTTAAATCAAAATTAAATTCTCTTACGATTGAACCATCAATGAGTAACAATTTGAAAAAAAAAGGGCCAGAGAAGAACTCTAACAATAGGTGGGCGAAAGACATTGCTACCAGAATGAAACTTGTAAATGCTCTTGGAATGGATACAAATGGGAAGAAGCCACATTTCTTCGCACAATCTTACGCAAATAATATGACAGATTGCAATAATTATTACAATTTTTTTTCCTGGTTGTAGTATTTATAAACCAAAAGGTGTCTTAATACCTAATGTTCTTGTGCAGACTTTTGAAATTCATGAGCTCAATGAACTAGATATGTTAGAAGCTACGGTGCAATGCATTAAGGATCTTTCTTACTGCGAACATGAAATTACAAATAATGGTTATCATCAAAGAGCTGGTGTTTTTGTAAAAATTTTTGGTGGTGGCTTTATTTTAGATAGGAAGAAATCTTTATATATTCATAAGTATCACTTTTTTTAATTTAAATACTGAATTTTTGAATGATTTTACTTGCAGATGAATATACTGATAAGATTGTATGCACGGATGAATATAAAAAATGAATGAAGAGGATTGCAATGTACTTTGAATATTTTTTTAAAAAAATATCATATGTAAAGTACAACAAGGCAACTAATCTTTGTGCAAAACTTGGTATTCCTGGATTTTCAAAAGTTTATAGTGAAGAAGAGGGTGTACCGTTTGCTAGTAATTTAACTTGGACATCTGGAGCAAATTGTAATGGGTTCTAAAATGAGGTTCATCGTGATAAGGATGCAAGTGAGTATACTTTAGGAATATTTTTTCCTAAAGATACAGAAAACAATACCATTCATATGAAGTACAATAAGACCCAACCACGACAAACAGGTGGAGAACTTATGTTTCCTGAAATTTGAAGTAAAATTAACTTTGAAGCAACTAATGGAATAACAGTGATGTTATGGCCTGCCAATCAACTGAGGCATTTTACCTCAAGATGTCACGAAATTCATGGCTTCACAAGGATAGGTTCTTCTATTCAAATCAGCACTAGAATTTTTCATGCTATAGAAAAGCTTAATGTTTTTGATATTGATATTTCAGAGTACTTGGAAATTAAAGAATAAAAAGATAGGTATAAATATTTGATTAGTGCTTTGAGAGTTTTTTTGAAAAGAGATGACTTAATAGAAAAAGAAATAAATTCAGCAAAGTATTATTTATCTAATTTTAAGACAAATCTAAAAAATTTTGATAATTAAATATTAAAAATTTATATCATATTTATAAAATTTAATGTGAAATTAAACATGATAAATACTGGGAGTAGCTGTAACATTTTCAGTTGTAATGATTAAAGTATTATCTATTTTTTTTATTTGTGAAATAGAATAATTTTTTTTCATAATATTATAAGAAAATTTGATTTACTTTTGAGGAAATATATAAGTTGTGAAATCTTTAAATGTCATTTTTATTAAATTGGTAGCAAAGGCTCTAAAATACAAAAGCTATAATTAAGAATTTGAAATATATTAGCCATAAATATGTGCTTTTAATGCTACCAAATTAACTGTATAGTATTTTAGGTCAAACAAGCTTATTAATAAAAAAGTTAATAATAAAAAGTTGATGAAAGAATTTTGAATCAAATATAGATTAAATTGTGTTTTTTTAAGAATACACACATTTAATTATTTAAGTTGTTCTACTTCTGATTAAAAATGTTACAATCAATGAAAAAATTTGTAATAATTAATAGATTATTTAATATTAAAGGTAAAGTAACAAAACTAGAGCAGTTATTATATTTTTATATAAACAATAAAATATTTAAGAATTTAATAAAAGTATTTGAAATCATATAAGTAGATTTTAAAATCTTTGTTATTGCTGGACTTACAATAATTTTTTTTATAAATTAATTTAGAAAATCATGTCAAAGGTTTCTTAATAAATTTCAAAGATGATCACATGTTTGACGTATTTGAAGGAAAATAACTTGAATTATACAAGATAAATCATATACACAGAGCTTTATCTATTTAAATGTTGGAATATTAACTTATTGAAAGGCTATGTTTAGCAAAAAAAGGTGATACTGGCTGAATGGAGCTCCAGTGATTAAGAAAATCTGCAGAAATAGCCCTAAAAATTCCCGGAGGACTTGAGGTATCAAATTTTAAAAGAAATGGATCACACTTGCCTTTAAAAGGTTTTATTAATGTTAAAATATAGTTATTTAAATTTTTTTAAAATTATTTCTTCCATAAAATGATTTTTTTTCATTTAAATTAAGAAACTTAAATTCTGATATTACCTCCAAGCAATCAGCTGCTGAAGCCAATCTATGATCTTGAGAGCTCAGAAATAAACCACGGACACCATCAATTATATAGAATGTGAAAGATTGATATTGGTGGTGGAAGTATTCAGAATTTATCTTGTTTAGTGCAGCCTTTTGTTTCTGTCTCATTATAGTCAGTTCAGTATTTTCATTTTTCTGACTTGATTGTTGAGCTTTGCTAGTCTTTCCACTTGATATTGTTGAAGCACAATATTTTGATTTAAGAATGATAATGGACATAATTATATCAATGATAATATTTCTGATTTGAAGAAGAGTTGACATTGATATATCACGGGTTTGAAGTGCAGTGGGACCAACTTCTAAGCCATCAGGAATCAGACTCTTCAGATTTGAAAGGTGAGCTAGAAGCTGAAGACCACGTTCAATTGGACAATCTGAGTTAATGTTTTGATGTGATGGAAGCTGGCTGAATTCATGTGCGGTCAGATAAAGTGAAGATGATATAAGAGATACCCATGAAGAAAGGCAGTGGTCACTTGGGATCATTAATCTCATGAGCATTCAAATAAGATTGGATTCAGGGTGATCCGTTTTCTTTGTTGAGGAAAGAATTTCAGTATTTAAACCATCAGGATCACATAAATCTTCCATTTTTTTGAAATCAATATTATCGAGTACCCATAGCTGTGAGCTATCAATCTCTAAGAAAATATTTGCTACAAAAGGAAAAAAAAATAAGTAAAATAACAAAGTCAAGACTAAAAATTAAGGTAAATTACATAACTCAGTAAGTTTTGAAAGCCAATCTTCTCCACAAGATTTTTCCCAATGAAAATTAAACATTGGAATATTTAACATGGGCTCTTGGGAAGAAGTAGAAGAGCGTAATTTGAGGAGAGTAACAATTTCCAACCACGACCTGAGGACCTTTTCCCTTCTGATTCTACCTTTATAAAAATTATGAATTTTACAGAATTCATCCTGCAAATTAGAGTCTTTTAGAACTGAGGGTGAATAAGTTAGAGGTTTTTTTGATATCTTGATTGGAGTTGATTTCATTGGTAGAGAAGCTTTCAAAGTGGACAAAGTAGGTAATTTAGGAGGTGATGGGTATTGCTTCTTAGAAATGAAGGAATTCGGTGATGAGTGGTTTGAATCATCATTATTATCAAACATATTGTCATGTCTTGAAGAAGATTTTAAAGTTTGCTTGTTTTGATGAGCAAGCATAGCTTCTAATTCTGACAGTTCATCATTGCTATTTTCATTGCTATTTTCATCATCTTCATCAGGGAGAGGGCGTTTATGGATGGAACAATCTCCAGTTGGTGAGTTTCTGGTACAAAATATCAAAAAAAAGATAAAAAGTACAATATGTAAGCAATAAAAGATTTATATGATAGAATTTTAAAGATAAAAGAATAACAATAAAAAAAAGGAAACAAGAATATACTCATTATCAAAGCCTTTTCTTTTTTTTGAGATTGATTATTTGATACATCAGAAAATTCATTAGCAGAAGCCATTTTAATACGCCAAACAAAAGAGGAGCCTTGGGATAATATCTTTTTCTTGGAGCGGATAACAGGTGTTTCAAAATTTTCCTTAGAAGTTGAAGCATGAGTTGAAGCTGATGGTTCATCTGTCTCATCATCATCCCTAATGACAATGATTTCATCAGGAGGAATCATACCCTCCTCGTAAGCTACAAATATATATGAAGAAAAAAAATATTAATAATCTTATCTACTAATTTAAAAGGAGACAAAAAAAGTGAAGAACATACATTTTTCAAGGCTTTTCACATATTAGAAAAAGTCATTACAAGGGTTAGATAAATATGAAGGAGAAGGATTATTGTTAAGGATCTTGACAAGTTCTTCTGTTTTATCTCTAGCCAATTCAAGTAAATTGTGATACTGAACTCTTGATATTTCCTGCCTCCCATTGCTAAGTACAGAAGGGTTAGGTGCCATGCCATGTGGCAGACATGGTGCAAGCTCAAAAGCTTCAAAGCGAGTATCAAACAGAGAGTGGTATGAAACATATTTGGGCTCTGGAAAATAAATTTTTTGAAAAAAAAAGATATAGAACATAAGTGAAATATATAAATTAAGAGAGAGGAAAATGATATACATACAAAGTGGAGGTGTAGGATTTTGAATACTAGACATATTGATTAATGAATATTAAAATAAAGTATTTGATATCAAAAAATTATGATGTAATATGATGAATAATTATAAGAAACTCTATTCTTGAAAATTGAAGTTGATAATTTAATAGGATAAAAAATTGAATAAGATTAAAATTAAAGTGAGGATGAACAAAACAGAAAACATAAAGAGGGGGATTTTATATTATTTGAGCTTTTTTTAACATGTATTATTCATAGTTGGGTAAACTGAGTAACATGCTAAATCACAATCTGTTTATATTGAAGCGAAATTTGATGTAGCTAACATAAAATACTAGGAATTCTTTGGGGACTTTTAGTGTGAAAAAAAAAATAACAAATGTATATCCTATATGCAAATTGCCACGGGTAAATACAAAATTTTTTAAATTAGAATTTACTCCTAAACAATGGAGATAGACTTAATTAGTATATTATATGAAAAAAAAGGATAATGCTTTATAAATATTTGTTAAATTTACTTTCAGATGACAATGCGAGATTCACAAATATACTGATATGCCTCATTAAACAAGAAATGAATTATAAATATAAAATTGGTAACATTAGAATTTAAGATGAGAACTTGTTTTTTAAGTGACAGGAGGAGTGTCAGGCTAGGGTGTGGGCACCGTGACCAATCATTGATAAACTTGGATACAACTAAGGGAAAAAAAATTGAATAGTTTTATTTAACAATATATCTTAGTCTGCACAAGATATTGCATTGTTGTCCCTAACTATACCAATATTGTTACTTTTCAAAAGTTATAGGACTACTAAGTTGATAAAATATTATTATGAATCACCCAATGAAATACCTTAAGCAACATTCAAAATTGTTTAAATATTAATATTCAATTTGAGATTTGGATTAGCTAATTTTTCACAACTTACCACAGTTTTGATTAATATAATAAAACTTGAAAAAAATTGTTGAGATAACCTAGAAATGGGTGCAAGAAAATTATTAAACATATGACTTGAAACTTAACTCATACACTATTGATAAACTTAATGGATCCTGATTAATTTCTATCGAAATTAATTTTGAGACTGGCATATTGAATTTTAGCTATGACCAAGTACTGTAAGTGCCATGGTTTGTATTCAATATATTGGTGTTGAAATTAATTTTGATAGGAATTAACAAGTATCATATGGCACCATGCATGAAACCCTGACAGAAACCACCAAATTTATGAGGCAATAAACCTCATAATTTTGATCAAAATAAATGTAGACCCCTGCATATTGAATACAAGCCATTTCACATGGACTACACAGACATAGATAAAATTCAACATGCATGGCTTAAAATTAATTTCAATCAAAACTAACCAAGGCATTAAAACATCAATTTTTATATGGTGTACTTGATCAAACTAGTTA
Organism: Hemileia vastatrix; assembly: GCA_030280995.1. Taxonomy (NCBI): domain Eukaryota; kingdom Fungi; phylum Basidiomycota; class Pucciniomycetes; order Pucciniales; family Zaghouaniaceae; genus Hemileia; species Hemileia vastatrix. The sequence continues at coordinate 14,212,354 of JASXTE010000004.1, read as the reverse complement.
ATCTAACTGCTTAGCATACCTATACTTATTGGAATTTTATGCATAGTCGATGTTCATATTAATTTTGATCGAAATTAATGTTGACTAATACATAATGAATACATGCTATGTCACTTACACATGCCAGGCATAGCTACCATTAAATATGCCAGTATCAAAAATTAATTTTGATCGAAGTTAATGAGCATGATAATCATGAATTTCTGGAGTCAACTGCTTATTTTTATGCATGGTGCCTTTCCAACATTAATTTCGATCGAAATTACTTTTGATACTGGCATATTGCATGTAGCTATTCCTAGAAAGTTTAAGTGGCATAGTGTGTATTCATTATGTATTGGTCAACATTAATTTAAATAGAATTTAATATTGACATTTGCATATTGAACCCAAGCCAGCAAACAACCCAAAAGATTCTTCATAAAACTGCCCATTAATTTCAATTGAAATTAAGGCTGACCATATAAATATTGAATGGTAGTTATATCTGGTCTAAGTAAGCAGAGATTACCTTTATTCAATATGTATTGGTCAACATTAATTTTGATTAAAATTAATGAGCATTTTGATCATGAACTTTTTCAGTCTGTTAGTTGTTTCAATGCATAATGGCATGCCAACATTAATTTTGATCAAAATTAATGTTGAAATGATATAATGCTTTTTTGCATGAAATGTAAAGGAAAGCAAGTATTTTTAAGTATTGAAATTTACTATACATGTTGAGGGTAAATATAAAATTTACATATCCATATTAATTTCTATAAAAATTAATGTTGACCAATACATAATAAAAAGTAAATATGCCTGGTTAGTGTAAGTGGCATATCTTTTTTTCAATCTGCACTTGGAAACATTAATTTCAATCTAAATTAAGGTTCATTATTATCATCAATTTATGCAGTCAGTTTCTTACTGTTATGAATGGTAACATGTCAACATTAATTTTAATAAAAATTGAATTTGACATGCCACCAAGCATTATTTTGTAAGTTAAAAAGTAGGGCCCTCTATTCTTAAGTAAACACATTACAATGCATATTGAGCATGTATATATCATTTACACGTTAATATTAATTTCAATCAAAATTAATGTTGACCAATACACATTGAACACAAGCTTTACAACTTACACACACCAGATAAAACTACCATTCAATTAGGGGTATCAAAGTTAGAAATTTGTAATTATTTAAAAGGCATTTCACAACACAAAAAGAAAGTAACAAACTTGACATTAATTCTAAGTAAAAAGGTGTTTTTGGGGCACAATATGGCATATTTTAAAAAATAACCATGGTTTATTTGGTGAAAAAAAGAGGTATTTTGAAATGTAAGATTTATAACTTTGATACCCCTTAATATGTATATGGTCAACCCTAATTTTGATCTAAATTAATGAGCAGTTTTATGAAGAATTTTTTGGGTTGTTTGCTGGTTTGGGTTCAATATGCAAATGTCAATATTAAATTATATTGAAATTAATGTTGACCAATACATAATGAATACACAATATGCCACTTACACTTTCCAGGAATAGACACCATGCAATATGCCAATATCAAAATAAATTTCGATTGAAATTAATGTTGGAAGGGCACCATGCATTAAAATATGAAGTTGACTCCTGTAATTCATGATTAACATGCTCATTGATTTTGATCAAAAATAATTTTGATACTGGAATATTGAATGGTAGCTATGCCTGGCAAGTGTAAGTGGCCTAGCGTGTATTCACTATGTATTGGTAAACATTAAATTCAATTGAAACTAATATGGATACATAAATGTGACATAAAGAGGTATGGACCATCAATTTGTTGAAAATACATTTTTATATCTCATACATTATTTTTTTTTCTTAAAAAAATGTTACTCTCTCTCAATATCACCTTATAACATTTACCAAGCTGCTTTGAAAAAAAACAGAATACATAAAATTCAATATAAGTTAGCTATATTACAGAGGAGGTCACTGTTATACCTAAGTTATGATGATGTTGATGCTCTATTAATTGCTTCCCAAATCTTTACCAGATCAATATCAGCTCCAACCCCAAGTGACTCACGTTCATTCACAGATAATCCTTGAAAAAATTTTGCTGAATAGCAATTCTTGGGGAGGTATTTGGGAACATTGAATACACCATTTTGTGCAACTGTCCTTTCTGATGACTGTTAATATGTTTTTAATGCTTATTTTCTTTGAGCTGGTGAATGGGCTAAGTCCTTTGACATCTTATCCATTTTTTTAAACAAATCATTGAGTTAAGGATTTCTCCATCCAGGAATAGCTCGGATAGGTGCAGTTGGGGCTGGTGCTGGGCCTTTTTTGATATCAGAAATGCACCTAGTATCATGAAAAAGCACAACAAAACCTGGCACATCACTGCAGTCATTTCTTGCTAACTTGTAGCGTGCACTAGCAATCTGAATTCCAACTAAATCAGCTTCATAATAACAAAAAGCAAAGTAAAATAAAAAACTTACCTTGGTCCGATAAATTTTTACTTGTGACCTTTCCCTCTTTTCAATCTTTTCTCTTGCTACCCTTTCCTCTTCTTGCCCAAATAACCTGATCATCTCCTTCCCCTTATTAACTACCCATTTCTCAATAACACATTGAGTGAAATGAAGCTTTGACTGATAGATTGTATTCAAGGTGGTGAGCCATCTGGTACAGTGGTCGCATACTATGCTTCCCATGACTTGATTCCAAGTTGATTCTAAAAAATCACGGCAAGTCCAATCAAAGGCAAATTTCCAAAAACCTTTTTCTTGCAATTCACGCTCTAAGTTTCTTTTGACAGAAAGTGGGATCGGTGCTCCTCCTTTTAGTCCTTGAGGCTCAGGTTCTGGAAAAAATTTGGGTAGTCAAATTTTGGATCGCAAGAAGGCTATAGAATTGGTTATGAGAAATTGTTGATCAGCTTCAGAATTGGCACAGTTAGAAGATTGGACTTGGGTTGGGACAGTTTGAATGGTTTTTAGTTTGAATTGGTTCCAAGCCTTCCAATTTTCAATCTCCAAAGGTGTTGGGCTCGCAGGATATTTTGTTATTTGTGTTGGTCCCCCAAGACAATACTTCAGAAAGTGTTAAATATTTCTATTTAGACTGTCCAAGCTCCTGGGAACATCATTCCTTCTAACTAAGCCTCTTACAGCCCTTAACCCCCGTTCTTGTTCATGAGACTCTGCTGAATTGAGTCTGTGGTAATCACTGGCACCCATAATGATTGAGGGATTCACTAACAATTCAAATAAGTTAATTAAATTGGTTATTTTTCAATAAAAGAATACACTAAAAATTTGACTTACCAGCTCCACTTCTGCTTGATCCTTGGTTAGGCTGAGAAGATGATGATTGGTCTCCAAAAAATTCCCTAAATACTTCACTAGCCCAATCTCATCCTAGCTGATCTGCATGCTGATCAGCACTTTCAGGAGCAGAAGGATGATTGGGATTAAAATTTCTCCGTTCTGCATGAGACTCTTGGCCTGGATTGGGATTAGGTGGTGGGTTAGGATTAGGTGGTACAGATTGAGATGCATCTGGAGGTGGATCAGCAGCCGGTGGTGGTGGAGTATTTCCAGTATTAGTATGTCGAGGTGGAAAAAAATCGGAATCAGTTGGGTCAACAGACATCCCTTCAAAATTATCATCCATAATGAGCTGTAATAAAAGAAAAGAAAAGAAAAAAAATCAGTCTTTAAAATTTATACCTATCAAAGTTAAAGTAAAAAAAGATCCTATGTTTATAGTCTTGTTAACGTGTATGTTATCTTGGGGAAAAATAAAGTGAATAATATATAGCTATCAGCTAAAGTGGGAAGGTCAAACTATTTATAGTAGACGAATGAGCAAGAAGATTATTCATTAAGTAAAAATTTTATCATATTTCTCATTATTGTGATTTTCTTTCTTTCATTCTTACATTTAAGATAAAAATGACTCATTTAAAGCATGGGTTCTCTCGCAATAAAAGCAACCAAAGTAATTTTTCACTGATTTATGATAAGTTTAGTTGGATGCATTGCATTTTTTAATCGAGCATTGAATTATTTCTTTCACCATTTACAAACATCACCAATCCTACAAATTTCCTGAATTCCAAATTAACACAAAGATGTTAGTCAACAGAAAATAAATTTGATTAATTTTTTCACTCACTACTGTCTGAAGTCCAATGGCAGTGACAACCTCGTCTTTGATTCCAAAAATTCCTTTTTTGTGCTCGACAGTAGCTGCATGTCCAATTATTGCATCTTTCTTAATCACAATTTGAGTTGCTTTGGCTACTCTTACTAACCAAAAATGCACTTGTGGGAAAAGCTCATAGGGATCCTTTGATGTTTCTTCTGGACGGAGCTCCTTGAAAGGACTTACTATTAAATATATTTGATCATTCTCTTCTTTTGACCTGAAAAGATCATCAATTTGCCCAAACTGGCTATCTTTTCCATAGTAGAATTCAATTGTTGAATTAGCAATGTGTGGATGGTAAATAGTAAACCTCTTTCCATGTATTAATATGCTTGCTACATTTTAAACTACCCAATCCCCACGTTTCTCCGATGGTGTCAAAGCCCATCTTGAAGTCTATTTTCCTATTTGTGCCCTTACCCATTTATTTAATAATGCCATAATTAGATGGATCCATTTGTTTTGTTTATCGAGATCAATATGGATTTTTTAGTCTCACATTGATCATTATCTTCAGCTTCACCAAGATCTAATACCCTAGACTTCTGATACCAATGTTTGAGAATTGTTAGCGGTATCTCTCCTGTGGTAAATATTAATAAATTAGAAAAGCTGAGTTTCTAAATCATTGCTTACAAACATTACATACGTGGATGGTGATTGTTTGGAATTTCAGATAATATATGATTCTCCCGCTCTCCAGACTAAGTAGCTGTACCTGATGGTGGACCAAGACGCTTTATCATTTCAGGATAATGTTGAGTGATATGCAGATTTGGCTTTGCATTAATATTCTTTCAACCCTCTTCCAGGCACTCACAATACTCTAACAGAAATTGATCTAGATCTTTAAGCTCATTAGTCTGTATATTTTTTAATGTCAAAAAATTGGTGATCGATCATAATGTTACAAGTGACCTGAGAAGATAATATTCTCTTGGGTTTTCAGCTGAGGAAGCTGAAAATTCAGATTCTTTAAATTTTTCAAACCAAAGGGCTATAAGTGACAAAGGGAAGTAGAGAGTATACAGCATGTGCCATTCTGCAGCCTTGAGGGATCCTGCCTTTTTAGATCCTACTGATTTTGGAACTCGTGTTAGCCAGGAAGGTCTTCTTACTTGATCAATCATCTTTCATACAACCTGTAGCTCTGCTGCTGTGATTTGTGGATTAATACTACCTTCATTTTCTTTCTCCTTACCTTTCCTTTTATTTTCTTCATCTCTAGCTGTCTCATTTGATGAGTGAGATCCTTCAATCTGTGATATGCTAATGCTCCTTTGCCTTAAGTTATACAATGAATTCCTACTGTCACTGCTGTGAGACTGTATTGAGGCCAAATTGCTATATGGAGGAATAAATTTGGAGCTGGATGACCTACTCTGGCTTCTTGATCAATTTTTTCCCAATCCTTCATTAACTAGTCCATGATGACTTGATGAGTGTCTTGAACTCGTAAGTCTTTGCCTCTTGTGCTGTCTTGTGTGTCCTGTATCATCATCATCATTATTTGTGGTGCTTAAGCTACTTCTACGTTTTTTCAAATGTTGTTGCAGTGAAGTATCAGAAAAGAAATTGTCATCTTCTTCTCTTACATGCCAATTTTTATCCTTTTCCAGCTTTCTTTCTAGATCTTTTGCTGCATTTTGGATTTGAAAATAGCTTAGACTGTGATATTTTAGGTTTCCAAGCATATGTGAATGCATAACATCAATTGAGTAATATTCAGTTGGATGCCAATATTCAAGGTTATTCAGCTCACTGCATTGTACCCCATGATTCCGAACAATAGATACACGCTCCCAATGTGACTTATAATTTTTCCACTTTGTTGCCCAGCACATATGATCCTCATGATTCTGTAATGAAAAATTTCCCACATTCTTTTCACTAATTTCAACTTTGGAGATATTACAGAAAGAGCAGAACATTCTTGCAGAGTGACTCGAAAAGCCAGCAAATTTTTGTATTGCAGGAATGTCACCTATCAAAGAGAACAATGCAACTCTTAATTTCAGGCCTTGTGGATAAAGATGCGTCTTTTCAATCAATATACCATCCCATAGAGTTTGTAGATCATTAACCAGTGGTTTTAGAAGGTGATTAAGCTGTTCACTTGTGGGTTCTGTTGGTCCAGGTATAATAGCATACAAAAAAAGATTTTCCATTTTGTATCTATCTTCTTGAGGTAGGTTCATACACACCATCATAATATTTCCTACAGACTTCTGATGACCTCCAATCCTATTGCCACCAGGCCTAAACCAGTCAAAATATAAATTGAGCTTCTTAATTTCTTCATACAAAAATTGAGTACAACCTTCTTTGCTCAAATGATGAATCAGAGAAAGCTTTGCTGCCTGCCACATAATTATTTGGCTATACTGTTCCCCAAGATTTGAGTTTCTAGAGACTGTTGAAGATACTTCTGCCCCCAATAGCAACTGCCCCTATGTAATAAATCATGGAAACATCATAAAGACTTTTATTCTCACATTGAATTATAGATATACAGCTTACTGTTTCTGTGGAGCTGGAACTTCCAATGTTAAGTGGATTGTTGGAAGAAATAACCATCTGGGCCTTCCTATTTCTTTCCTCTTGATGTTTTGTGTAAGAATTAGAGCTTTTGAAAGCCATACCAACTTCAAAGGACCCAGAAGAAGTTTGATACTTTTTATTGACACATCCAAGATCTTGACATTTTCATAAATGAAAAAATGGAGGCATTGTAATTGTGATAATTGTAGGAATAAGTTAGCTATTGGAAGTTACCGATTGAAAGTATTCCTTTTTTTGAAAGGCACTAACTAATATAAGCTACATTTTTTTATCAAACGAATATGATGGAATATGTGTTGAAATTATTTAATTTTAAATGTTTAATTTTTAATCAGATAAATTATATATTAATTAAAAGTTATGCAGTCTACTTTATTTGTATTCTGTATACTCTCTGCATTTTTACAACAATGCATGCATGTTTATCAGAATATTTTCTATCATAAAAAAATTCTATTGTATGCACAAGCATCTTAATTATTTTTCTATCAAATGCCTTCAGAGTTATATCTAACTACCCTATAATTATTTTATTTTGATAAAAATTCTTAGTTATGGACTATAAGAAAATTAATCCATATTTTTAACATAATTATTTTAAAAATTACCTCAAAAATAAAAGTTAAACCCAAAAATAAGGTTAATATTTTGTAAAAAACAATCACAAACATATTTCTTTCACTTTGAAAATTGGTCTGTACTAGGTAGAATTTTCCATAAAGAAAAAATCAAAAATACTCAAATAGTAGATGCTACAAAAGTGTAAACCTTGAAGCATTACAAAAAATCTGAAACCTAGTATAAATTTTTATACATTAATGTGATCAAGTGAAACTCTAGTCTATTTATTCAGGTTGAACAAAAATTACTCAATGGACTATGTATTACTATCATATTGGACCAAAAATAATTTTTTGGTAATCAAAAAATGAACATAGCCTCACATTTATCAAATTATTTTTGTGGAAGAATTTTTTGAAAAGAAAAAAAAATCTGTTTCTCAAATGAGTCTGCTTTTATCACATAATCATTCTCTTAATTTTATACCATTCCTTTTGAGTTCAAATTGTATATAAAAATATAATTTATGCATATTATAATGCCATGAAGTTGAAATATTTCTTATTCTTAATTTTTGTGATATTTCCCCTTAAATCAACTTTGATAATAAAGTTTTGGAGCTCAACAATTTATCCTTCCTCTTTGTTTAATTTAATTGAACACTTTCTTAATCTAATTCTTTATGAACCCTAGTAGCTCTTACTTTCCTCATGGAAACCTGCCCACAAACACAAGAACACTTAATAGAATTTTTAATGAGACTTTACCTCCATTAAATTCTCACTTTTGTAGATCTATACACAATTTTTGTCGTTCACTTTTTGATATGTCACCAGAATCAAATGGATGGAAAAAAAACCCTACTGAAGAGCAATTAGACAGATTTTCATCATTCGACATGAATTCATGCAACATCGCATTTGAACTACCTCATCCAGAATCAAATTCAGCGGTTTCAGAAAAGTTTCCACCTATTTTCTGTGAATCTTTTATTGACCACCTTTTCATGTGCCGTTTCCCAGGGTCAACGTTTGCTTGGAACCTAGATTGGTTTGACAAATGGAACCAGTTCTTGGCAAATATTCTCATTAAACACTGGGACAATGCCTTAAAAACCAATAATTTTATTGCATATCCAATTGACTCAACTCAAATTAGCTTCTCAAATCAAATGGGAGTTCTTCACTGTTGGTTTTTGGGTCATGCCGATAAATTAAGACTTGGGAAGGATTCTCATAGCTCTCAAGAAATAATCAAAATGAGAAAACGTAAATATAGAATAATAAAAAAAGTATTAAAATCCCTTTTTTTCAACCGTTTTTATTTATGACCTTTATTTCAAATAAAAAAGATTCTTAGAATTCAGTTAACCAAACTAAACTTCTTAAACAACTTCCACATTGTGAAACTTATCACAACCTTTTCACAAACATCAAGTGTTGTTCAGACACCGAAATTGATAATGATGGATCGTTAAGATGTATCTTAATGCAATGGAGGTCTGAAGATTTTTCTAAAGTTGCACAATATCTTGAACAACAACACTTTGATATTCGAGATACTTCAACCTACTCTGGAAGTGTGCTAAAGGACTTGGCCTTGTACAAAAGAATCAGTTTGGTTTCAACATTATCCCCTAACCTTAATCCTTCTCATTTCCCACAGGGTTTGCCGAATGACTGTTATTCTCCCTTATATCTTGAGTCTCTAAATCCTCAACAACTCAGACTTTTAAATCCTCAAAATCCCATAAATTTACCTGCTCTCCTTGAAATTCTTTCTTCCTCTAATGTGAGTTATTGAAAAACTCCCTTAATAATAGGTTTGCAGACTCATACTCCTCATTTCCACTGTTTCGGACACTTAGCCTTGAAAACAAAAACATAATTTTAATGATTACTATTATCATTAAAATTTATAGAAATGAAATTTGGCTTACATTTTTAGCTCCATTTTTTTCCTTTGAATCTTATACATGCTGAATTCTATACTTCCTTGTACAAAATAATTCAAAATATTTACTTCATTTTGCTGCCCCATTCTATACAGCCGATCAACAGCCTGCTGCTCAACTGCTGGATTCCAATTTGGCTCATATTTCAACATTGAACATATAAAAAATTTAATATTTTTGTTCTTAATATGAAATAAAAGACATTGAGCTCACCATTATATATAAATTTTGAGCACACCTGAGATCTATACCCACTCCTGCAGCCTGAATCGTTCCAACCCAAACTTGGCAATTTTTATTAAAATGGAATTCATGCATATTTTTGTCTCGCTTTGTCCTGCTGAGTTCACCCATAATCTGGGTATACCAAATATTGTGGTCATCTAAAGCCATTTTTATTCTATTTTGAAATATTAGAAAATTGTTTTTAATAAGCCAACACGATTTTGTAAAACAGTTCATTATAGAATCACTTACATCTGCAAAAAGTCTGCAAAGTTGGAGAATATAACAGCTTTTGGAAAATTTATACCCCTTTCACCAGACAAAAAGTTTTTTAAGTGGCCTATAATATGACAAATCTTTGAGGAATGCTGCCAGGTGAAATCAAAAGTTGGAGTTTCATCCAGATTTTTGTAGATTGGATGGTTGCAGAAGTTTCTTAAAATCATCAGCTCTCTTAGAAACTCAGATGAGTCCCAAGGGATGTCAGTGCTTTTGGAGGGCCCATATCGCTCAGTAAATCCTTATTGAAGCACATCAAGTTTAGAACTGCATGAATCTGCTAATTGAACTGATATCCCCCTTTGAATCTTTTGTGGTAGAGACAAAATTGCATCCTTTTTTCTACGTAGGCTTATGACTTTCATTAAGTGATTGATTGATTTAATAGAATTAGCCTTTCCTTTTTGCAAACCTTGAAAAAGGAAATTCTTCCATAACCAGTCTTCTTTCCACTTTTCGATTCTAAGAAAAAATATGAGACTTTGAAGGTCAGTGAGCCTGTTCTGAAGTGGAGTTCCAGTCAAGCATAGTCGGTGTTGGGATTCCAAGTCAAATATTGTTTGAGCCCTCTGCGAGTAAGGATTTTTAATGTAACTAAAAGAATATTTATTAAAATTGATTATAAAAATTAAGTTTTAAGTTTTAGATATAGAAATGGGAACTAACTGAGCTTCATCTAAAACAACTCTATACCAAAAGAGCTTTTGAGTCACTGGTATCTTTTTTTGGCTTTGATTTTTTGACATTGTTAGGCTAGCTGTTTCATAGGTCATTAAAACAATAGCAGTGTCCTGTAGCTCATTGACATTATTATTTTGACAATCCTTCCCATAAAGAACCTTGAAAGGAAGCGCATTATCTTCAAAGTGCACACTTATTTCATTGATCCAATTTGATAGTGTTGCCAGGGGGCGTATAATCAGTGTGGCTGAGCTCCAATTAATACCTTCTTGATTTTCCAATACCTGGAATTGTATTGCTTCACTTTGAGTTGCACTTATAAGAGAAGGAGTTGAAAGCGTTATGGTAAGGTAAACTCTTACAGTCACCTTGCTGTAAGCAGAATCCAGAGCAGATATGTGGAATTAGTGGAAAACCCCGTCCTTCCAACAAAAATAACAAAGTAGGTGTTCTAAATTTCTAAGCTACCCAGTCTACTTGGATCTGATTGATAAAAAACAATGAAACTCAAAAATATTTAATGCTTATTGAGATTTAATGATGGTGGCTGTTGAGAAAAGAAATACTGATAACAACAATTAAGGTGTACCAGTGAAAGATATGAAAAGATTGACTTTTATGTTTTTATAATAATTTGAGTTTTTATGAGACAGCGATAATCAAGTCCCAGTGATGAAGACCTTTCTAAAGATACCCTGTATGAAGTATGATTTAAATTTTTGAGTAGTATTTCTAAAATGTTATATATAAAATATAAAGTTATAAGGGTATTACAATTTTATTTAATTTGTTGAGTAATAATAAATGAGACGGTGGTGGTTAAAGATTAAGCTGTATGATCTATGATTATTGTAAGATGATTGTATGATGATTGTATGATGATGCCCAATTTCGAGTCTGAGAGTCTCTTAAGTATACCTAGTCACGTGCCTAAATTTCCCCTCCAGAGCTCACCCAGAGTCAATCTGGAGCCCGTACGGAGCTCGTATGGAGTCCGTATGGAGTCCAAGCGGAGTCTGTACGGAGTCCAAGTGGAGTCCAAACGGAGTCCAAGCGGAGTTCAAACAGAGACTGTCCGGACTTCCAGACTCAATTAGAACCTATAAAACTATAATAAAAAATTTAGAAAAATTACACATGATAGAGCCACTTCCCCTTTACATTCCCAACTAATTTTCGTAGCCTGCGCAGCTCTAATCACCCTGTGAAAATACATCAAAGCTAAGTATTTTCTAAAAATTTAAATATTTCTATAAATCTTTAAAATTCATTTAAAAATATGAGAAAAATAGTAAAAATTCTGGGAAAATTTCCCAAGGTTCTTGAGTGACTCGACTTGATACTTATAAAATTTTCAGACCGTAAAATAAGTTTTCTCCATAAAATAAATTGTTTTCACGTAGGCATTCACTCTTGACCAATTTCTTCATATTTAAAACTCAAATAAATTAAATAAACGCTTTTATAAAAAATAATAACGCCAATCTTGCACGCCGTAATAACTCCATTTACATATTTAGGTGCCATACTAAACTTTAGGCTACCACATCCTCCTTCCAATTGAGAATGTCCCCATTCTTAAAACTTTGCATAAGTGATTGAGCAATTCCAAAAGAATTATCTTTTCTAATAAAATAATTTGATAAATTTGTTTTAGCTGGTCTACTTTTAATTTTTTAAAATAAAAACGTTGTTTCTTCTTCTCTGGCTTGATATAACATAAAATAAAATAAATTTTGTGATGATTCCACTTCTGAGAGCAAGGTTTGAATCCCTTCAGACTCCCATATACCAGTCTTTCTTCTTGTCACAGCATTGAGAGAGTGGATCTTCCTAATGAGCCGAATACTCCTGATTCCAATCTCATAGGGCCCCCCACTGAGCCGAATTCTATGATTCCAATCTTGCCATAAAGTCCTCCAAGCTTCACACCAAAAAAAATGGCCTAACTATGAGGCACTAAAAAAAATCATCTCCCAAATCCAACTACCATCCTAACTTCTGATTCCTTCATCACAATTTTCAAACTTTGCTATACAGCAAACCCATAAAATACTTTTGCCTGGCTTCCAATAATAATATTAACTTTAGAACATGTTAAAGCGCCACAAATTTCACCTAATTAACCATTATGCTTTCCTTAGCATCATCACCACCTAAAATTTTAACCTCCTAAAGCTTATCAGCACCCAATTCCAGAAATAATTGAATAACCAGTTTAGAGTCTTAGTGGACAGTGATAAATTAAAAGATTGAATTGAGTTAACCAAAAAAGATTGACATTCCAGTTTAATTTCTTGGTAGACCAAACATATAATTGATTGCCAGTTTAGGGTCTTGGTGGCCCAAAGATCGTTTAAGTGCATAAATAACTTGAAATATTCTTAAGTAAGGCCTAGGCTTGACCAAAGATTGAATAAACTTGATAATCCAGTTTAATTTCATAGTGGACCAAACATTTTATCGACAAGAAATCCAGTTTAAGGTCATGGTGGACCCAACAGCTTGATAATAGTCCAGTTTAGGGTCTTGGTGGACCTAACAACTTCTCTATCTTTGAACCCTTCTCCAGAAATAGCCATAAAATCTTGAACGTCCTTTAATTTCAGTTTAAAGTCTTGAAGGACTAACAGCTCCAATATAAAATCTTTAATGACAGTCTCTAAAATTAGCCAGTTTAAAGTCTTGGAGGACTAACAGCTCCAAAATCTGTATAAAAACCTTAAGGAAAGTCTTGATCAGTAGCCAGTTTAAAGTCTTGGTGGACTAACAGATGTCTTGTAGTAAAATCCCATAGGTATTGAGTTCCCCTAGACCCTGTTTCCTGTCTAAACTAAATGAATAAAACTAAAAAAAAAATAAAACTGAGAAATATAATAATTTTGATTTAATTAATTAATTTTTTTATTTTTTTATTTTATTTTTATTTTTTTATAAATGTTTTATTTTTATTTTTTTATTTTTTATTTTATTTTTTTATTTTTTATTTATTTTATTTTTATTTATTTTTTAATTTTAATTTTGTTTTTAATTTAAAATAAAAGATTTTAGAAAAGATAGTTTTGAAATAAAAGTTGAAATTTAATTTTTAAAGAAAGATAAAAAGTAATAATAATAAAAAAAATTTCAAAATAAAATTTATAAAAGATGCCCCCCGGCCATTTGATGAGCCGTACCCTTGACATCATACCCACATCCAAGTGCAACTTGATGTGGTTACACAATTTTGAGAAATTGAAAAGAAAAGAAAATAAATGAAAGTTTTTAGAAGATAATTTTATAATGATGATCACTGGGTGGGCTCCCTCCAATTTATAAAAATGATTAGAGACCACCATTGAGCATCACCTTTACAATAATTCATAGTATATTAAAGAAAAGAAATCACAATCTAACATAAAAAAAAATTAAAAACAAAATAAAATAAAAAGAATCTTGAATCTGGCGTTGAGAGTGTTTTCTCTTGATTTGTTCCAGTTTATAGTCTTAGTGGACTTCCTATAATTAAAAGACAAAGCCAAGATTCAACTAGAAACAGGGAAAATTTTGGAAACGAACATTATGGGGTAATTGTGTATAGAGCAGCCAGCCCATCAATTACCCCCACACTTGCCAATATTAAATTAAGAAGGTTCCCCTGTGAACACTTCTTCCAATAAATTTTTAAAATTTTCCAACACTATCTTCACCCATATTTTAAGAATTTTAAATTTGGAAAATTTTCAAAGAAGTTTTTCTCGCATTTCGTTAAGTTTCATCACAGTTTCGTCGCCCATATTCAGTGTAACAATAGTAAAGTATTTTGATAAAAAGAAGATAGTTTATCCTCGTTGCGGAGGTCGATAAGGTTTTTATAAACATCATAGTTTATCCTCATTGCGGAGGAATCCATAAAATTTTGTTGATATTATAGTTTATCATCATTGCGGAGGGATCCATAAAATTTCTTTGATATTATAGTTTATCCTCATTGCGGAGGGAGACATAAAATTTTGTCTAAATCATAGTTTATCCTCATTGCGGAGGAATCCATAAAATTTTGTAAATGTCATAGTTTATCCTCATTGCGGAGGAATCCATAAAATTTTATTGATATTATAGTTTATCCTCATTGCGGAGGGAGACTTCGGCACTCCTGGTGCCTCTAGGATAGAACCGTTTCACTTGATCGGCCGCTACCCTCTTCTTCAATTCAACTCCATCCAATTCTTCTAACACATATGAACCACCAGAAACTTGCTCCTTGATTTTATACAGTCCATTCCACCTATCTGCAAACAACTTTCCCCACTGACTTTCCAAACTCCTATTATACACCAAGAACATATCTCCTGGGTTCAAAGGTTTCCTTAATCAATTTGCCAACCGCTCATCCCAATATCTAACTGATTGATTTCGGATCTTCATCATCCGCGAATATGCCTTTTCTAAATATTCTTCTTTCTTTTCTAGCTGCTTCATTCTTGCACACAATATTTCATCAGTAGTTTTGACCGTGTCCCAGTCAACTCCAAGATATGATTCAGCTTCTAAATCAACCGGTAAAACTGCTTTCTGTCCAAAAACAAGTTCATAAGGTGAAAATCTGGTCGTCCTTTTGGCAGTGATTCGATCAGCAAATAAAACTAAAGGTAAACAGTGGATCCACTTTTCGGAACTTGTCCCACACATTTTAACTAAAGCATCCTTGATAACTTGATGCCCTCTTTCAACCATGCCTTCAGCTTCAGGATAATATGGGGTTGCTACCCTAACCTTTGATCCAACTTTCAATACGGCCTCTTTAAACTCTGTCCCAAATTCAGGACCTCCATCTACTGTCACCAACTCTATCACCCCATACCTATATACCCAATTATTCAACAAAAATTCTGCCACATTTTTGGCAGTTAAATTAATAAGAGGCACTGCCTCTACCCAACCAGAAAAATCATCTCTGGTCACAATTAAATATTTATACCATCCCTCTTTTTTATGAACGGCATCTAAACTAACTCTCCCAAAGAGCGTATATTCACCGGTCGCGCGTCCAGGTTCTTTTGGCCTTAAATAACTTTGTCTTTGACATTCTTTGCATGACTGAACCCACTGTTTAACAGAAATCTTCATGCCAGGCCACCAAAATCGATCAGAAATTCTTCTAAACGTTTCTCCAACGCCTCTATGCCAAGATCTTCATGCAGTGATTTAAAAACTAATTCTTGCCCCTTCTGTTGAGTTATAAGTACTTGAGGATTTGGATACCTTCTCCTCATTAAACGTCGACCAGATAGGTAAAACGTAGATGACTTCCTCTTGATAGCCACCCATTCATCCTCTTCACAATCTTCTGGCATCTCTAAAGTCAAAAAATATTTGACTAACAAAAAATAAAAACCAGTCTGACCCCAGACTTCATTTTGAAAATTGATTAATATGACATCAATAGGGACTTCTCTATCACCAATATCACCTGCACATGAATGAGCCAAGAATCGTTGACCCCTAAATAAATCTTTAATTGAGCTATGTTGACTTTTTTCTTCTGAACCTTTGGATCCTTTGTAAACCGTATTTGAAAATACCTCTTTCTCTTTATCCACCTTTTTATTTAAATTCTCTAATTCTCCAACGTATACACCATTCCATAACTTACTACTATCCCACACTACCAATCCATTTTCCTCTACATACACCACATCTTCTTCTACCTCCTTTCTACCAAATTTATCTACACCTTTTCCAACACCTTTATTAACATAAAAACTATTTTCCAGTTTATCCTCTTGGTGGAGGTCATCATTCCATAATCTAAACACAATAATCCTGCCAGTTTAACCTCATGGGGGAGGTGTGGAAAGTCTTCAGCTCCTTTAGTGCTGGCTTTGATAATAGGTATATCTTCATCGAACTCTTCTGAGTCTGAATCTTCTTCAGCAGGTGGTCTCCTTGATAAACCATCTGGCATAGTAAAAGTTTTGCCAGGCTTATGAACTAAGTCAAACAAAAAATGTTGAATAAAAGCTACCCATCTTGTCATGGGTGCGTTTGGTAAACTTGGGGAATTAATCATCTGGATTAATGATTTCGCATCCACTTGCAACTCAAAATGTTGCCCCCACAAAATATGCTGAAGTTTCTTCAGTATTTTTGACACACCACATAATTCCAATTTTGGTTGAGAATATCTTGATTCGACCTCAGAAAATACTACAGATTCATACCTAACTGGCCTGATGTAACCAGCTTTATCCATCTGAGACAAAACCACCCCAGCTGCAACCTGACTTGAATCAACTGCTAAATAAATTCTGCCAGTATCTTTTCCATAATCCAACTTGTGCAGGACTAAATCCTTCCCCACAACCTCCTTCAACTTCACAAACGCATTCTCACACTCTTCATTCCATTCCCAGTCTGCATCCTTTCTTGTTAACCGTCTCAATGGAGCTGCCAATGAAGAAAAGTCCTTAATAAACATTCTAACATATACACAAGCACCTAAAAACCCTCTTACTTCGGTCGTATTCTTGGGTCTTGGCCAGGACTGAATTTTGTTAACTTTCTTCTTGGACATAATCCTACCCTCTCTACATACCACATGGCCTAGTATTTCTAAGGCTGGCACACAACATGAAAATTTTGAACCTGAAATAGTTAAACCAGCCTCTTCAATTCGAAACAAGATTCTTTCTAATGTAATTGCAAACTCCCAAATGAATTTGCGTATCCCTGGATTCTCTTCCAACACCTGGTTATCATAGTCAGTTGTTGGTCCCTTAATTCCTCCATCATCTATAAAGATTCCAGCATATTGTGGAATTTCATCTTGAAGGATCCAAGCCATCTGAGCTTGATAAACTGCAACCAAATTTGTTTCTCCTTTAGGTAATCTTGTTAACTGTAAACGGCCTAGTGGCATATCAAATGTAGTGAGAGGCCTTGAGTCCAGATGTAACTATCTCTCATCATATCCACCCATAATATCTCCCAAACCATAACACACTCTCCCTGCAAACACTTCAACAAACTCCTCAGCACTAGGCGGTATCCCAGCATCCTTTTTTGTAACCCTATTTAAATCCCTAAGATCATGAACAACTCTAAGCTTGCCATTTGGTTTCTTGATACAAAATACCGGACTAGAATAACTTTACGTTGATTGCTCATACAGTCCAGTGCGTATCCATTCTCTGGCAACTTCAATATAGGCTTCTTTTAATGCAGCCAGAATAGAAATCGGTTTCTGCTGCCACGGTTCATGACATACCACAGGAATCTTGTAAAGCTCCCCATAGGAATGCTTCAACACACCCCTCTCCTCTTCTACAAAAGCAATGGCCTTCTCTTGCTTGACCATCACATCCAACAACAACTTCTTCTCTTCTCCAGACAACCAACCATCAGGTCCAAAATTAACAACACCCAGTCTTTCAAAAGTGATTCTTGACGTCTCAAAAAATTCAGGCGGATTCTTTACCAAGGGACTTTCATAAGGATCTCTTGATAACCTTGGTCTTCTCAAGGGTGGATTTAATTCGGCAGGTAGCGGTTCATTAATAGGTTGAACTTTATTTTCTACTTTCTTATATTTGGCTGCGTCCACATCTAAATAAACTTGAGGTAAAACATTTACTTTTGTTTTGCCATTAAAAATTTCATCAAATGAATCTTCTTCATTGCCAGAATCGGAATAAGAAAAATTAGAAAAATATTTTATTTCATTTTTAAATTTTACCCTTTTTTCCTTTCCCTTTTCTAACTTATAAACATATTTTCCAACACCTTTGCTTCCCTTATCCAACAGTAAATCACCTGTAAAGAAAGTTGGCAGTTTAACCTCTTGCTGTAGGACCGGAGTTGAATTTTCACAAAAATTATTTTTTTGTGTTTTAATTATACTGAGATTTTTTATTGGATTTTGATAAGATTTTTGCAGTTTACCCTCTTGCTGGAGGTTCATAATAGAAGGAGATACTTGCAGTTTAACCTCTTGCTGGAGGTCATAAAACATACCCTTACAATTTTTATCCAACCTAATTTGGCTCATTTTGCCTTTTTCACCATTTTTAAATTTAATAGAAAACAGGGTAAATCCAATAAACATATAGAAAAGTCCAAAACGTATTTGCACTCCAAAGTAATATTAACAGAAAAAAATTGAGAATCCACTTGAATTATCTCCAAGTGAGCTGACCTATTGCACTCCAGGATCTCATACTGAGGAGAGATTACAAAATTAGAGTGATCAGCCCCTGCTACCCCAAAAAATGAGGGCATTCATCCCTTTTCAACAAACATAATTCACCAGAAGCCGTCCGTTTTATACGCCGCTTCTTGGTGCAAACACAACACTGGCACAGAGTAGTAATCCCTGGCCGTGTTTCCCAACCTTCATATCCCGGAGGCGCTAACCGCATATGTAACCTCTGCATATCTTCACCAGTGATTTTAAAACTAATCCCCATGCCAGCATGATACCCTATCCTGGCCTCAAAATCCGTCAAAAAAGGACCACCAAGAACAGTTTTGACTGCTCCTCTGGCCACATAAAAGTGAACCTTACCAACAGATCCACCAATGCCTAACCTGACATGCTCAGCTGTGCCCATCAGCTCTGTTGCATGCCCTCCAATGCCTCTGAGGTTTCCCCCAGTTCCAATTTTAATTGGCAAGCCTATACTCGTCGCTTGCTCCAATGAAATTAAATTAATTTGAGACCCTGAATCGACCAAGGCCTTTACTTCTTTACCGTTAAGAGTTACCACCAGGTAACCCAGGGGAGTGGAAAAATGCATATCTACATCTTCCCCAAACTTTTCAACATTTTCACAAATATATTCCACCTCTCCAGTGGAAACCCGACGCATCGTCAAATGCTTCTTTTGCTTTTCAGAAAGCGCCGGACTAATCATAAATAACTCCCCCAAAGATAAGGGAATCTGCAGTTGATTCACCCTATTCAAAACTACGTCCATCGCATTAGCTTGACCAGAGACTACTGGCCGCTCATACTGGACCTTTGATTTAACAACCTTGGCCTTGGGTACCTCTTGAGGTCCAACCGAGCCATCTTCACCACCCATAATAACATCTTCACTTTCCATAAGCCTAACTCCGTCACCAGCTTCTTGCACTAATCCTGATCCATCGCTAGTCCTTACACCCTCCATTGGGTTGGGACCGCTAAAACTTGGTCTGGGTAGAGACGCCAATGGTACATCCTCCTCAGAATCCAAATCATCCTCTGGCATAGGCTCACCATTTAAATCAAACTTGCCATAACTAGGGGGCCCCATATCAGCAATCCCCTTCTGCATTTTATATAATTTGTCTTTAGAGTAAGGGTTCAATTTGTTGGCCGCAGTTTGAGCACTAGAATTTTTGTCCTTAGAGTAAGGGTTCACTTTGTTATTTTCCTTTCCAGGATTAGCCCTCAATCGGCTCTGAATTCTACTCATCGCCTTAGTAGCAGCTGCTCTTCTAGCAGCATTAACATTGTATTCGCCAGCCATACAGCTACCCTCCACCTGGGCAACCGTCGCCAGCCCTAAACCAAAAAAATAAGTAGAAAATGTGGCTTTACTGTCCTCTTTCTCCTTGCCCTTTTCAGCTTTACCACCATTACCATTACCATTTTTGCCACCCTTGGCATTAACATCTTCATCCATCACCTCTTCAAATCTGGCTCTCCTTTCAGCCGTTAAACTTCTTCTGACCAAATCAGAAGGAGACTGTCCATCACTGGGCTTGATGAAAAAACCATCAGGAAATTTATAAACTTTACCATCAAATAAAACTCGCCCAGCATCCATATCCTTATCAAGAGCAAAACAAACTGTTGCTCTGTGCCCCCTCCTATTACAATAGGAGCACACCTTTGGCTCATCCTAGCCACCTCTACAACTACTACCACCATTCCCACCATTTCTCCCATTGCCAGGGAAGCGGTTACTATTATTATTGCCATTATAATTTTGCCGTTCATAGCCTCTAGTTTGATAAGAAGTCGACATCAACAAAGAAGCGATTGGGGCCTTGTTAGCCTTCTGTGTCTCTTGAACAAATATTTTTAATTGTTTCGTTAAATTGGCCAAGTGATCAACAATTATATTATCTACATTGCCCTCAACTTTTGCAGCAGGTAATCCCATTTGTGCCTTCTTGGCCTCCTGGGCTTTGACCATAATATCGTTGTTTTCGGCCAAAACTTTGCTAACCTTGCTAACATATTGAGTGCAGGACTCTTGATATTTGTCCAATGCTAACAACTTGAGATGGGCCTGAATGTTCTCTTTGATAACCTCCGGAGCCGGCAGTTTCTGCTCACCATTAGGAAGTTTCTTCATCAAATCTTTTCTTGAAAGATCCTTCAAGACATCCATTCGAATATCCCCACTACATGCTGACCAAAATAAATCTTTTGCCTGGTTCTCATGCACTAACTTGTCCACCAATATGAGATATTCCACCACTTCTTCAAACTGAACACAGAGATTTTTGAAGTCAGCCATAGAAGAAACTCCACCTTTTGCTTGCCAGTATCCAACAATTTATTGAGGTCCATCATAGTAAACCTAACACCCCATCTATCAACCATAGCTTTAGAAAGCTTAACCCAATACTTGTCCTTAAATGCCTGCATAGCAATAACCTCTTTTTCCACCTCCCTATCAGCAATAAAAAATCTAACTTGCTTCACCATATCCACATGAGAAGCACCATCAACAGCAGCAACAGCTTCATACCTGCTAATGAACCATTTAACCTCCTCCCCATCAAACTTTGGGCCATCCCAAGAAACAATCCTAACAGAGGGAGTAAGAGTTTGAGGAGATCCAGAAGCAACAGCAGAAGAATAAATCCCAATAAGTAATGAAAAGCGTTAACAATCGATAAAATAACAAGCCTCTTGCAGGCCAATAACAAAAATACAATTAGAGTTCCAGAAAATAAGCTTTTTGCAGACTAAGAACGTTCTTGATCCAAGTAAGTCTTTAAAGAAAGGTATAGAAATTGAACCCCACATTAGGCGCCAACTATTGTAAGGTAAACTCTTACAGTTGCCTTGCTGTAAGCAGAATCCAGAGGAGATATGTAGATTTAGTGGAAAACCCCGTCCTTCCAAAAAAAATAACAAAGTAGGTGTTCTAAATCGCTAAGCTACCCAGTCACTTGGATCTGATTGATAAAAAATAATGAAACTCTAAAATATTTATCGCTTATTGAGATTTAATGATTGTGGCTGTTGAGAAAAGAAATACCGATAACAACAATTAAGGTGTACCAGTGAAAGATCTGAAAAGATTGACATTTATGTTTTTATAATAATATGAGTTTTAATGAGATAGCAATAATCAAGTCCCAGTGATGAAGACCTTTCTTAAGATACCCTGTATGAAGTATTATTTAAATTGTTGAGTAGTATTTCTAAAATGTTATATATAAAATATAAAGTTATAAGGGTATTACAATTTTATTTAATTTGTTGAGTAATAAACAATTAGACCGTGGTGGTTAAAGATTAAGCTGTATGATCTATGATGATTGTAAGATGATTGTATGATGATTGTATGATGATGCCCAATTTCGATTCTGAGAGGCTCTTAAATATACCTAGTCATGTGCCTAAATTTCCCCTCCAGAGCTCACCCAGAGTTAATCCGGAGCCCGTATGGAGCTCGTACAGAGTCCAAGCGGAGTCCGTACGGAGTCCAAGTGGAGTCCAAACAGAGTCCGTCCAGACTTCCAGACTCAATTAGAACCTTAAAAACTTTAATAAAAAATCTAGAAAAATTACACATGATAGAGCCACTTCCTCTTTACATTCCCAACTAATTTTTGTAGCCTGCGCAGCTCTAATCACCCCGTCAAAATTCATCAAAGTTAAGTATTTTCTAAAAACGTAAATATTTCTATAAATCTTTAAAATTCATTTAAAAATATAAGAAAAATAGTAAAAATTCTGGGAAAATTTCCCAAGGTTCTTGAGTGACTCGACTTGTTACTTATAAACTCTTCAGACCATAAAAATAAGTTTTCTCCATAAAATAAATTGTTTTCGCCTAGGCATTCGCTCTTGACCAATTTCTTCATATTTAAAACTCAAATAAATCAAATAAAACCTTTTTATAAAAAATAATAACGCCAATCTTGCACGTCGTAATAACTCCATTTACTTATTTAGGTGCCATACTAAACTTTAGGCTACCACAGCGTCTTTCCCAAACCCATATAATCAGCAAGTATTGACCTGCTTCCTTCAGGGGTTAATTGATTGTTAGGAAACTGATCTTTATAGTCATCTAATCCAGTTCTAAGCCAATAGTTGTCCTGGTGCCTCCACATGATATCCAACTTTTTTTTTAACATTTGTTCATTGTCAATCATAAAATTTATTGCTTGAAGTTGATGTGTTTTGAGAACTGTTTTGATTTCTCGGATAAGTTGATCAGCTTTCCAATCTTGAGTACTCTGAGATATTTGGAAAGAGCCTTCAAAAATTACACATGGGATATTAAAAAAGATAGTGGAGTCGTAGTTCAGGATTGGACATAAATTGATTTGAGCAGAAGAAAATGCTTATTTAGCAAGACTGATTAGTGTACTTGAAGAAAAGAGGCATCTCCAAAGTTGATACTGATTACCAAAAACTGGAACCAAGTAAGGATGAAAATAGAAAGGCTTCATAGGATTCAAGGCACTTCTTTGGTTTAAATGGTGAGATCCAGACCCAATGTCACCCAATAGTGTTCCAATGTGTTGACTCTGCACTTGAGAAAGATTACCAACAAGGGTTGGTGTTCTTTCTCCAAATAGTCCAAAAATATGAACATTCAAATGGCCTCTCTGTAAAATCATGGGGGTTGGTGAGTTTTGAAATCTTGAAATTACATTCATTTAAATTTGATTGATCGTTATTGAGAAATGTCCAACACATCTGAGACTTGACATATTAAGTAAGAATAGTATCTGAAAATAGTGGTTTTTAAAAGATGAATTGAAGCAAAAAATGAATAATCAGTTTTGAATAAAACGACAAAATAACTTTTTAGCATATGCTATGCTAAGCTCATAATTCTTTCACATGTATTATTATTATCTTTTTAAAAAATATTGGAAGTAAATCAATGATAACTAAAATCAATAATATGGTTTAAAAATAAATCTTGAGCCTATAGAGAAAATTTTGTTTTGTGGAGGAAGAAAAATTTTCTCAATAAAAATGTGCTTTAATGTTACATTATAGTCACAAAATAGAATA
This sequence comes from Hemileia vastatrix, assembly GCA_030280995.1. Classification (NCBI taxonomy): domain Eukaryota; kingdom Fungi; phylum Basidiomycota; class Pucciniomycetes; order Pucciniales; family Zaghouaniaceae; genus Hemileia; species Hemileia vastatrix. The sequence continues at coordinate 14,188,645 of JASXTE010000004.1, read as the reverse complement.
ATTTCACTCTTATTACACTTATTTATGTTTCTGTCTAATAGGAAAATGCTTTAGATGTCAGTTCAAAATCCAAATTGAAACTACTACCTAGAACGATGTCTTGATACTAACATACTTTTTGTAAGTCTTTGAACAGACACTTATGGTGATCTCAATAATATTAAAATTGATTTGAATTGTATGTTTTATCAAATATCTATGTAGTCTAGTGTAATAATTGCGATACTACAGTTTAACCTTCTGTTACCAACATGGCAAGAAAATATATGTAGATATTCTTAGAACAAATATCAAATTTTTCTTTCCACAAGATGGGAAAGTGAATATTATGATATGTTAAGTGATATGTTCAAGCTTTGCTCAATCTGTGATCAGCTCAAAATCAAAGTAATCACCAAGCTCCAAGAAACCTGTGATTGAGTTTGGTTGAACCTAGGTCTAACTGATTACCAAATCTTTGTCCAATTAATTTAAATCTGGTTTCACAATGAACTCCCAACAGCCTTCCAACAGCTTTCCAACCACGTCTCAACATTTTTAAATGAGGGGTATTGCTAGCGATACCCCCCCAAATTTTCTGTGGTGAATATCACCTAATCCATAACATGCACGTCCCGCTAAAGAATCCACAAACTCCTCTGGCATTGTTGGCATCCCTCCGTCCTTTACTTTAACCTTTTTCATCTCCCTAAGATCATGAACAACCCTTAATTTACCATTATTTTTAACAACACAAAACACTGGACTTGAATAACTAGACATAGACTGTTCATACAAGACAGACTTTAACCTTCCCCTAATTAATTCCTTATACTCTTCTCTTATAGCCGCTGGTATTGGAAAGGCCTTCTTCTGCCATGGCGCTGTAGACAATCCTATAGTACTAGCTATAGGCCTTAACCAAGGGAGTTGGAAAAAAACCAGAAAGAATAACCCCTGTCCCTTTAGAAAAATAGAGTGAGATTTACTTGCTAAAGTAAGTTGGTTCCTGTTTTGCTAAAGCTTCTGTTTAACACACTTGACTGCTTGATGATCCAAGAAAGTAGTCCCCAGATAGACTACCAGACCAAAGAACTGAAATGTAGAACAAATTCCACACCAGAGACAGCAAAGATACTTGATGTAGGCTGAAAATCCACACCAGAGACAGCAATAATACTTTCTTTAGCTTGCAAGACTATAACAGAGAAAACAGTTGCCAAAGTTAAGTTAAATGAAGAACTCACTTGCAAGAAACACAGCCAAATTGTGGCCAGAAAATAGTGAAAACTGAGTGAGGAACAATGAGATCACCTCCGGATGTTTGTATGATGATTAAGGTTGCCCCAAACTGTCTTATTCACTATGTACACACAGACCACTAACTAAGAGCCAATGCGCACCCACCAATCTGGCGCCTGTACCCGCCAAATTGCATAAAAAAACCCTCCTGAAGAGCTCCCCAACCTCCTAAAACAGAGGCGGGCGGGCCGCCCGACATCAGAGATGCTGCCTGAAGTGGCCCGGCCTCCCTGAAGCCAGAAAACCAACAAAAACCACTAATCTACTTTGAAAAATTAGCTAGAACTACTAAAACCTTTAAAACACGGAATTTCACTATAACAACATTGGGACACGAAATATAGAGAAAAATTAGCTCTATCCAATGGTACTAAGCACTTAAACCTAAGACTTAAGGTTAGCCCCTAAAACACAAAAAACAAAATTCAACAGCAATCTTTTATAAATGAAAAATGAGGAAATGACCCCTTAAAACTCAGAATATGAAAAATGTCTACTAGACATAAAATATAGAGAAAAACCAGGGCTATCCAATGATAGTACCCACATACCCGCAGACCCAATATCCAAGAATAAAACTAGATAAATACCCAATTCCTTAACAGATGTCAATTAAGACATGCGCAAACAGCGCCAAATCACACAACAAAGGCCCCTGCCAATGTTGGAAGACCACAGCGCATGAGGTATAGCTGAAACACTATAAGGTTTACCATAAGAGTGTTTCAACAAACCTCTTTCCTCTTCTGAAAATGCCAAAGCATTTCGCCTAAGAACCATTACATGTAACAACAACTTCTTTTCTTCCTGCGATAACCAATCCTCTGGTCCAAAATTAACCATCTGAAGCTATTCCATCGTAATCTTATTAGTAGGAACAAAATCAGGTGGAAAGTTCGCTAAAAAATTATCATAAAGATTCCTGGACAGTGCTGGCCTCTGCGAAGGAGGATTTAAATCGGCATCGCTAAATTCACTGGTTTAACTTTAACGGCTACTGATTTATACTTTGATGCAAAACAGCTCTTGCTGCTTCCTTCATTAATTAAAATCAAACCCTTTCTAATATAACTACGGGTTGCACCTAAATCCTGTTTTTGTCTTTTCTTTTTAATATAAGTATAACAATATCCATAATCAAAGAAATTAAAAAGCTTAGGTATAATACATTCTACAGTAGTATTCCCAAGACACCTATGAAGTACCACTTTACATATCCCTTCTTGTTGGACTGACTCGTCACTATCTGGGTTCCTCTCATCCTGGGAGATAGTAACACCTAAAATGCCAGTCAATGTTGGTGCCTTCCTGGTGGTTGCCCTATCTCGTCATCTGAGACTTCCTCAAAAAATTCTCTTTCTTTCTCTAACTGCGCAGCTCCAGAGTACTTAGTTTCCCAGCCACCATCCTTGGGAGCTACTAATACTGCTTTTGCTGGAACACCATCATCACCCATAATCCTTATTCCAATTGTCTTATTCAAACAATAATATATAGTTGCAGAATAATCCATTAAAAATGGTGTGCCTAAAACTGGTTTAACTACACCCATCAGAACATAAAAATGTATATCCCTCATTGCTCCCGCAACTCTAGTGCGTACATACTCTGCTACACCTATAACAGGTAACCTACCTCCACCAATTCCTATGACAGTGCCTTCACTGTCTTTAAAAGTAAGACCTAAATCCACTGCATCATCCACTTAAACCATGTTGATTTGTGAACCTGTATCCACTAACGCTTTAATTTGCTTACCATTTACAGTAATTGTTTAATACCCTTAGGGTCCTGCATAATGTGGCGCCCTAGGTAATTTAACGACTGGCTGAAATGACTGCTGTTGAACATCAAACTCAGCGCAATTAGAAATCCTTTGCTTCCTGCACTTATCCACAATTCCATTTGCTACATCCGGCACTACTTCTGTCAGCATCCCCAATGGAACAGAGACTGTAGTATTCAAACATTGTGCAACAAAATCCTCGTCTGCTTTAGAAAAATCAGAGTGAACCAGGCGCTGCATTCTCCATTTAGGTTGAGTCGCCTTTGCACCGGCTTTTGCTCTTCCAGGTGGGTTCTTTGGAGTATTATGCCTTGCTCCTGGCATTCCTTTAGCAGGTACTGCTCTTTGCTGTACTACCTCTGACTCCTCCAACATTGAAGTTTGATCTTCTACCTGAAGATCTACATCATAACCACCTGGTTTCATACCATCCATTACAACATCCTCGATAGGTGCAGTTGTATTCTCTCTAGTAGTATACCCTACTTCCTCCATATCCTCTGGATTTGCATACCTAGCGCCAGTCCTTCTTGGCCTAGTAATTTTAGGTGGGGCCATTTTATTGTGCTTTGCTGCAAACATCTCCAAATGCGCTGCAGTAAGTGGAGCTGCAACTGAACCCTCTTTTACTTTAAAATCCAGCACTGTGAAAGTAACTGCAAACTTAACTGACTTTGCATCCTTGCCTTTCTCTTTTATTTCAGGCTCTTTGCCCTTGCTTGAACTGCCTTCCATAGATTTTCTATTAATATGATCAATGACCATTGCTCGCATCCCTCTATCCTTGTCTTTAACAAGCTTAGTTCCATCTTCCAACATAAGCATAGTCCCGTCCTCATAAACTACTTTTTCCTCTTTATCCTTTTGAAGCGCATTACACCTCATCCTAGTATGCCCCTCTTTATTACAATAATAGCACACCATAGCAGAAAAATGCGAAGGTTGAGGAGAACTCTTGGGCCTAAATGATTCTTTCGCCTTTGACACTTCAATTAACTTTTTCTCCAACTCATCAATTCTTGCCATAACTGAATCTGGCTCCTTAGTGAAAACTTTGACTTTAGGAGAAGACATCTGAAGAGTCGATTGTACGCCAGACGCATCTTCATTCATCTCCTCATTTTTCAAAGCAACCCTAGCTGTGCAACTCTCAACTCGAAGCAACTTCATTTCAGCTTCCACTTCCATTTCTACTTCTTCTAATCCAGGGTACTTATAATTTCTTTCCCTTTTTTTAACCAGCTTTCCTTTGTTATCAAAGCGCCTTTTTGCCCAGTCTTCAACTTCTGGCGCTAACACTTCACAAAAAAAAGGTAAAGATGCATTAGAATCACTAAAATCTTCATTACTAACTAAATATTCCACTATTTGGTAGAAGTCTTCCCTAAAACTTTTAAATTCCTTAGGGTCTCGAACACCCCCTTTAGTTTGACCCTATTTAGCAAGATATCCACGTCCTTCATTGTATACCTAGTTTCCTTGGTAACCTTTGGCCATCTCTTGAGCATCTGTTCTTTTAGCACTGAACGATTTCGCTCTTCATGTCCCTTTAGATCCTCTAAATTGTCTTTGCATTCATTAGTTACAAAGAATAGTACTTGACGCACCATATCATATTCAGTCGCTCCATGAACTTCAGCTGCTTGTTCAAACCTGTGTAAAAACTTCTTGGTTAATGCCCGCAAAACGCAAGCTTTCATCTTTACACCTAATGATCGTAGTTACCGTCTTTGGCAAAGATGCCAAAGAATTGGGCAATTTAACCCTCTCCTGACATCCCCTAGATGTAGTTGCAGTAGGATCCATTCCCAAAATATAAAATCGAAACAGAGATCACAAAAACACACACTTGGTAATAAAACCCGACTATATTCACAATACAGCCCTACGCTATCCTCTGATAACGGCTATTGATACACTTGTTGTAGACCCTACAACTCTTCTGCTTAAGCGCCAGCTTGATTATGTCCTCTTGACAAAACCCTAAAAAACCAAACAATCTAATCAAAAAATACTAGTTACAATTATGCCACTGTTGGGACACCAATTGTAGACTGTTCTAAAGTACTAAGCAATAGACACAATGCGAGATGGGTTGGTTCTACTCTTCAATTTTTAAAAAGAAGCCCCTGCCACTCTTATTTTTAAAGACAGCACAATAATGTGTAACACTAATATTTGATTAAAAAATTTATAAGTTGATAGATGAGTTTTAGAGATCAGGAAAAACAAGTATTACTATCTGGATATTTCTATTCTTAACAAGCGCTAATATCCACAGCTACTCCCTCTTGAAGCGCTCTCTTTGAATATGCCTTATTATAGCAATAAAATAACTCTAGTAATATTCAATACTACTAAATCTATATATTCTTTCTATGTTGCACTCTTTTCACTATACTATATGAAAATACACCCACAGACACACGAATGATAAAAGATTTAGAAAAATATCTCTAATTCACTTATTCTATTCTTCTTATATTCTACTTATGAAAAAGTCTCCCTATCTCTATCAAATAGACCTCCTTTAATATTTTTCCAGTACTCAAGACACAGTTCCTTAGTGGATCTTCAGCGCTGGCTCTAGAGCCACATTAGTAAAACAATAACTAATCTATTAGTAAACTACGTACACTTCTTGTAGCAACAACAGCGCCTAAAACATATCCTATGATTACTAACACTAGTATTAACTTTTTTCACTCATACGTCACATATGCGCTTTTGACTATACCTTTGTTATGTTTCAGCGCTACTTTCAGGTTTGACCCATTCTAACGCTGATCCTAGTTGCCTTGACTCTTGGGTAGTTTTGTGGTTGAGTCCCCACTCTCCTTTTTTTAATACTAAGTTCATAGTTCTGATGATTCACTTACCTAGTTAGCCTCCTTTATTACCTGTTTCAGTAAGTTTACCCAATTAGCCACGGTGCAGTACACTAGGCACTTGAGTCATCCTTAAGCCATAACTCCTTCCTTGATATGTAACACACAATTATTGGAAAATACAAATCCATATTGTTCAGCGCTTGCAGTCCTAAATAAATAACACACTATTCCCCATTGTGCGGCATATCTCGCTGCAAAATCCGAGCGCACCAACCCTTAATCCTTTTCACCGTTTCCATTTCCTTTGTTCTTTGAAACACACAAATACATATTATATTTTATCACTACTTACTGTGCTAACTCCCTTTGTCCTTCCTGGACTACATGCGCTGATTGGTCTAAAATTATGCTACCTGTGAGGCGTGTATCACACTGGATGATAATTTTGTGGAAGAATGTTTTTTTGGTGAAGACAAGGAAGCTTATGTTTAAATTATGTGGTATATTATGATGAGGATTGTGAAGTAGTGTGGGATAGTAGTAAATTGGTGAATGGTGTATATGTTGGATTATTAGAAAATTTGGTTAAAGAGAGGTTTGGTGATAGTAAAAATTTAGTTAAAAGGAGGTTGGACAAAGGAGAAGTGGTTGTTGCTGAAAGAGGTGTTAAAATGGTAGAAGAAAATTTTTTTAATAAGAGGTTGGAAAGTTCAGAGGTTGAAAATTCAAAATCAATTATTTTAAGCTGGAAATTTCAAGCTTTAAAATAGATGGCTCATTCATGTGCTGGTGATTTAGGTGATAGGGAGGTGCTCATTGATATACTATTATTAGATTTTAAAGATGAAGTCTTGGGAAAGAAAAGATTGCACTTTAAAATCGTAAAATATTTATTAACATTGGAAAAGCTGGATAATTGTGATAATGCTTAATGGGTGGCTATCAAAAGGAAGTCAATGGCATTTTATCTATCTGGTAGAAGATTGATGAAAAGAAGGTATCCAAATATTCAATTAGTAGTTACACAGAAGAAAGGGAAGAATTTGGTTATGAAATCACTGCATGAAGATCTTGGGAATAGAGGTGTTTAAGAATCCTATAGACAAATTTCTGATAGATTTTTGTGGCCTGGAATTAAGTTAAATGTGAAACAATGGTTTCAGTCATGTAATAAATGTCAAAGAAGAAATTGTTTAAGGCCAAATGAATCTGGACATGCAACCAGAGAAGACACTTCCTAGGTAGGGTGAGTTTGAATGCTTTGCATATAAAACAGGGAAGATATAAATATTTAATATTAGCCAGAGATGATTTATCTGGTTTATTGGAGGCAGTACCTGTCATTAATTTGAATTCCAAAAATGTGGCAGACTTTTATTATGTAGTATTGGGTGTATTGATATGGTGTGATGAAGTTGGTTACTGTTTATTGAGGTCCTTAATTTGGGACAGAATTTAGAGAAACTATTTCAAGAGCTAAATCAAAGGTTAGGGAAGCAACCCCTTATTATCCTGAAGCTGAAGGAGTGGCAGAAGGAGGGAATCCAGTTATAAAGGATTCTTTAGCTAAATTTTGTGGAAAAAGTACTGAAAAGTGAAGTTACTATTTACAATTAGTATTTTTTTCTGAAAGAATAACTCCAAAAAGTATGACTAGATATTCACCTTATGAAATTGTTTTAGGACAGAAAGAATTTTTACCAGTTGATCTAGAGGCTGAATCATATCTTGGAGTAGACTGAGATACAGTCAAAACTATTGAAGAATCATTATGGGAAAGAAAGGTTCAGCTAGAAAGAAAATAAGAAAACTTAGAGAAGGCATATTCCAGAACAATTACCATTCAAAATAAGTCAGTAAGATATTGGAATAATCTGTTGGCTCATAGACTTAGTAAACCTTTGAAAGCTGGAGATATGGTTTTGGTGTTTGATAGGAGTTTGGAAAGTCAGTGGGGGAAGATTTTTGCTGATAGGTTTAATGGAGTGTATATAGTCAAGAAAAATGTTTCTGGAAGTTCATATGTTTTAGATAAGCTAGATGGTTTTTTGTTGAAGAAGAGGGTATCTGCTGATCAAGTCAAGCCATTTCATCCTAGGGGAACCAGGAGTGCTGAGATAAAACTCCAAAATGATGATAAACTACCTACTATTATTTGAAAGAAGATTTACTGCAGGAAGAGTATAAACTAGAAACTATCATTATAAAAAAGAAAATAATGAAAATTTGAATGATTAAATTTTATGGACAAGAATGGTGCTGGAATGTAATTATTTTTTTTGTAAAAGTGTTAACATGGGAACCTTCTAAATAAAATATTGGCTGTTTTTGGGGTGATTGATGGGCTGGATGCTCTATACACAATTACCCCACAATGTTCATTACCAAAGTTTCCCTGTTTCTGGTTTACTCCTGGCTTTATTTTTGTCATAAAGGTAGTCCTCTAAGACTATAAACTGGATCACTATGGCATCAAATGAATTACACTTATTTGAAAGCTACATTCAATTTTTATTTCTTATGTTTTATTTTTATTATTATTGAAATTTTATATGAGTTTTTCTATATGTTTGAGTTAATTTTATTTTATTTTTATTAAAATTAATATGTTCAGGGATAATTCTCACTGGCAGTCTCCAATTATTTTTACAAATTGGAGGGAGCCCACCCAATGATCATTTCTATTTTTTGTTTTTCATGTTTTTCAAAAATTTTCAAAATTATTTATGTTTATTTTCAATTTATTTTCCATGTATCCCACAATCAAGGTGCACTTGGATGTGGGTAAAATGTCAGGGGTACAGCTCATCAAAAGCTGAGGGCGATCTTTTAAAAATATTTCTTTTATTTTCAAAAAAATTATCTAAAATTTATTATTTCAAATATTTCATTACAAATATTATTTTCAGCTTTTAAACCATTCAAAAAAAAGCAAATAAAAATCAAATAATAATTATAAAAAATTTTAAATTTTAAATTTTCTTTTTTAATTTTAGGTTATTTCTTTTATATTTTTATTACTATTTATATAAATATATACAGGGAAAAAGGTCTAATGGAGTGTGAAATCTGTTGGATTCTATTTCAAGATACTCTATTAGTCCTCCAAGACTTTAAACTGGTTACTTATCAAGATCTTCTTCAAGATATTTTTTTTTTTTTTGATCTGCTGTTCCTCCAAGACTTTAATCTGGCTGGTATTCACGATTTCTTCAAGGTTTTATTTGTTTTATTTTTGATCTCTTGGTTCTTTGAGACTTTAAACTGAATTTCAACTTATATTTTCAAAATTTTATGGATATTTTTGGGGAAAGGATAAGGTTTTTCTGGATGAGTCCTCTAAGACCTTAAACTGGAAAAATTTTGATTAGGAAAAATTTGTTGGGAAGATTTGGAAAGAAAGGTATAAAGGGTCCTCTGAACCCTAAGTTGGATAATTAAAATTTTAAATACTATAATCTTTGGATTATTTTATGTTGAAGATGGCAATGGAAACTGTATCAATCAAGTCAATTTCCCACCATGACCTAAAACTGGAATAGAATACAAGGCTTTGTTACTCCATGACCTTAAACTGGGAAGTCATAATTCTTTGGTCCACCATGACCTAAAAACTGGAAATTACTTTCTCTTTGGTCCATCAAGACCTTAAACTGGCAATTCATTCATTATATGGAAAGTTTAGGTGGGTATTGGCAGATGGGTTGGTCCACCAAGACTATAAACTGGAAATCAATTAAATTTTAGGTTGCTAAAGGTTTTTAGAAAGGATTTTTAATCTATTTGGATAATTAATTCAGTAATTTTTAATGTATAACTGGTTTATCAGTACTCATACTGATACCCACTCATTTGGACAACTCAGTCATTGATGGATATGGTGCAGCTAACTTTAGGGAATGAAGATGTCATAAAATGAACTTAACTTAATATTTTTAAAGAAAGAATGAAAATTTTAATGAAATATTTGTGGAAATTTTAGAATACTAGAAATAAAAGTACTAAGAAAAGCTGGGAAATATAAAAAAGTCTCAGAAAGCTTAACAGTGATTTAAAGGGTTGGAAAATTATTTGAATGTTGTGATTCTGAATCTTACAAGCTAGATAGAAGTTGGAATATTAGTGGGTATGTTTGGTAGACTATTTATGAGGAAGCTTGGAGGACCTTATGGTTGGAAATGAATAAAGAGTATTCAGCCCAGTAGGTGTGGAGCCTACTCTCTCATGCTGTGACAATTTGGAGATAAGTATAGGGGAGTCTGAAGGGATTCAAAACTTTATCTCAGTAGTGGAATTATCAAAAGGAAAATATTGTTTACTTAAGATTTATTTCAAGATTATATTAATTAAAGCCAGACAAGATATTTTATCAGCACTATAGAACTATAATATTAAAGAAGAGAAGAGCAGTCAAAATAAATAATCTCTTTGGAATCTTTCAACATCAGTATCAAAACTTTGCATCAATATTCTCCTCTTCATAAGATCTTCATTATTATTGGCAGGAATTTCTTGAAAATAGGTTAAGAATTTATGCTTTGTGTCATCACAAAATCATAGAATTAGATCTCTATGAAATTTTGGATAATATTTAATGTAGTCAATCTGCACTCAGCCAACATCATCATTATTCATAATTTCAATATCTTGGGAGAAAATTTAGGAGTTGGAAGATAATTTTGCAGTTTTATTTGGAATTATTAAGGGGATTATAAAGATCAAACAAAGGACTAACTCTTAGAGCCAGGAAATAAGGTTTCAGAAAAGCTGAAGGGAGAAACTTGAAAGATAGGATTAGGATCTTGTGAAGGTGGAGGAAGGTCAGGATTGATCTTTTTAGATGATGAAGCTGTTTTGGCTTTTATACTTCTGAGGAAGGTGGAATTTTTTGAAAGTATCTTTTTAGGAATGGTAGGATCTGGTTAAGCTGCTGGAGCTGTATATACATTTTTTCTGGAAGAAAAAATTGGATGGTTTCATTTAATTTTCTTGAGCCTGAAAGAATCATGGGCAGGTCTTTCATGAAGATCAGGGTTAGAGATCAGACAAGGAGCCTGGTAATTGGTGCAGAGTTTTCATGGGACAGCTAGATCTTTTGAAGACATTTTTATTGTGATGTTGGTGAAAATATGAGGTAAAATTAGTTTTCAGGAGTGAATTGTATTAAATGGTTGAAGTAGATGAAGAGAGGATTAATATGTGATTGATCAATTATGTGAATTTAAGAATGGGAACATTGTTCATTGGAGGGGGGATGTGGAAGTCTAAAGATTAGTACAGGACTAAGATTTTTTCTGAGGATGGTTTTTGATGTTTATTTGTAAGATTGGAAAGGCCAATCTAAATTTATATAACTTTTGTCTAATAGAATGGTAAGTTTTATGTTGTTAAAGGGGTTAATTTTACAATTCAAGATAAAATAACTATATAATAGGCAAGGAAGGAAAGTAAAGGCTCAAATGTGCATTTGAATGAAAGTGAGAAGTTTCAAGAACCTTTATCATTTTTAAGGGAAGTTTTAATTCTTTTCTACTATTTTTATTGATTTTATAAAGTATTTTTAATTATTTTTTGGCTTTACATAACTTACTTAACTTTGATAATTGTTTATTAGTTGAATAGGGCTGTGTGTACAAAAAAATTTAGAAGGTGAAATAGAGGAGAGATAGCTCTAGCATCTGTAATTTTTCTGTATTTTTTATTAAGCTTTTAAGGTCTTAATTTAGTCCAGAAGTCTGTACAAGATCTGTACAAACTCCAGGATGTTCTGGGCAGGTAAAGTAGGGCATATGACCTAGCTATGCATATAAAGCTGTAGAATTAAAATTAGAATAGAAATCTAGCTATGATTAAAACTTATTATTAAAACCCAATAACACATAACAACAACTACTATCATTATTCTACATAACATTTCATATTTTGTAATACCCTTTATAAAATAACACTTTTACATAACACTCCTAAATTATTAATCTACAACACATATATATATACTTATAGGATATCATTGTAAAAGTCTCAACTTTAATATCTGTTTACAAAAAAAAGCTTCATAAAAGTATAAATTTTCAATCATTTAAATAACTTTTCTGGTACAACTTTGCTGTTGTATTTTTTTCATCTAAACTAAAAGAAAATGAATTCTAAATCCCAAAGTCATTACTTTCAAAAATTTTCAAGTGGTGTTTTCTTTATCTACTAGAGATATTAGCGTATATAATTGAGAACTCTTTATTTACTTAAAGGGACAGGGTTTTTTTTGGCTTATCCAACTCCCTTGAATTCTGCCTACAGCAAGGCAACTGTAAGAGTCTTTCTACAATATTTCAAGAAAAATAATTAATTCAAGGTCAAGAAATATTAGTATGGGATTATGAATTAATAAAAAAAGTTAAGGAGGCTTAAAAACCTTTAGAGATTTTTTTTGAATTTTTCTATTTTTACCATTTTTCTCATTTTTGATTATTTTATTAAGTATTTTAAAATATTTTTTGAATTTTGTAAACTTCTAAACTTTGATGATTTTTATGAATTTTAATAGGGCTGCGCAGGCTAATAAAGTTAGTAGAAATTTTTTTCAGATATAGCTCTATCATCTTTAATCTTTACAGATTTTATATTAATGTTTTAAGGCTCTAATTGAGTAAATGAGTCTGTAAAAACTCTGGGAATCTCTGGAAAAACTCCGGCCAAGCTCAGGAAGGAACAAAAAGGCACATTGTAGACAATCCTATAGTACTAGCTATAGGTCTTGACCAAGGTAGTTGGAGTAAAACTGGAGAGAAAAACCCCTGTCCCATTGAGAAAAATCAGGTGAGATTAATTTGCTACAGCAAATTAGAGAATGTTACAATTCTCCCTTCCAAACAACTCCTTGACTGCTTTGAAAGTCATGACAGTAGCCAATAGCAGACCACTGAGAACCAAAGAGCCAGAAAACCTGAAAGGCAGAGAAATCCACACCAGAAACCAAAGACAGGGTGAACTTTTTGCAAAAACACAGCAAAAATACTTGATGTAGGTTGCAAAGCTACAACAGAGAAAACAGTAGCCAAAGTTAAGTGAAATGAAGAACTAACCTTGCAACAAACACAGCCAATTGTGGCAAAAAATCAGTGAAAACTGAGTGAGAAACATTGATATAATTACTGGATGGTTGTTTGATAATTAAAGTTGCCTCAAACTGTCTTATTCAGTATATACACACAGACAAACCATCTAAAATCTATGCACAGCAACTAATTTGGCACCTTTGATAGCCAAATTGAATAAAAAACTTTTAGAAATGCTCTTTAGCCTTCTAGGACTGAGACAGGCGGACCTCCATGAAGCCAAAAAAACCACTAAAAAATATCTAAAAAGCCCCAAATACTTAGAAACTTCACTACAACTACTAAAGCCCTTAAAACACAAAATTCAGCTATGACAACACTGGGACATAAAATATAGAGCCAAATTAGCCCTACTTAATGGTACTAAGAACTTAAAAATAAGACTTAAGGTTAGCCCATAAAATGCAAAAAACAAAATTAAACAGCTATCTTTTAGAAATGAAAAATGGGGAAATGACCCATTAAAACTTGTAATATGAAATATATCATAAAGACATAAAATATAGAGAAAACCCAGAGCTATCCAATGAAAATACCCACATACCCATAGTCCCAATATTCACTGAATAAAAACAAGAAAACCCCCAATTTTTGACCAATGTCAATTAAGACATACACAGACAGCACCAAACAGCCCAAAAAAAGCCTCTTTCACCACGGGAAATCTGGGGGTGAACTGCTAGCAGTTCCCTCTTTTTGAAACTATTAGGAATTTGTCAGGAAACTGTTGGGAAACCATCCTGAAACTGTCAGAAAGATGTTTTTAAATCTGATGAAAAAACATTGAAAAAATAAACTGTCACAGATTGAATCCAGAACAATCCCTCCTTGAGCAGAGCTTAAGAACCACATTGAACATCAGTTAATCTCAGGTTTGGCAAAAGGTTGAACAACATCACTTAGCATACCTTAATATTCAAATATTAAACTTGAATATATGTTGCGTGTATGATATAGATGCATATGCATTTGAATTTGCATGGTGGATACTTATTGCATGCTAAAAATTGATGTGAATTGCCTATCCAAAGTGTATGCATAATGACTATGAAGAATAAATATGCATAAAAAATATGCATAAAAATATGCATAGTGATTATGTATAAAAAATATGCATATTGAATATGCATAAAAATAGGCATAAAATTATGCATATTGAATATGCATTAAAAATATGCATATTGAATATGCAAAAAAAGGTGCATATACGTATATGAATAAAATATATTAATATGCATATAAGTATGTATAATGAATATGCATATGAATATGCATAAATATGCGTAATGATTGAAAAATGCAAAAAAAATGATGCTTAACGAGTATATTTTATGCATAAGTAGAAATATGCAATATGAATTCATATTGCATACAGATAACACTGGCAAACCATTTTGACCTAAACTCATACTAAATTTTCATTCTGGACTAAAGGTGTGAGGGAAGGAAGAAAAACAGTCCGACGTTAGAAAAATGCTACATGCACTCATTTTGTAGCAGAGCAAATGACAAGTGCTGAATTATGGTTGGTGCCCATAATTTAGTATGATATCATAATTTTATTTAATTGTTTTCAATATTGAAAAGACTTTAGGTTGGTTGGTATGGATCTAGCTGTGCCAGGGTCTAATCCAATTATTTTAACAATTTCTTAATAATTAACGGGCTTTAATACAAAAACAGGTTGTATTTTTTGTGGGATATTGGATATGATAAGGTCTTTTTTAAAAAAAACTTATATTGTTTAAAAATATTCCTGAATCAGATGTGGGATAATCACTACAAAAAATTGTAGTACTGTGGGCAATAAAATATATGCACAAGCAGTAAAGAAAGGACCAAGTGAACCCTTTTTGTGCAGTGGGAATCATTAGAGTGGAATTGTTGATGAAAAATATAATTCATTATTACCATTTTATTTAATCAAAAAATTTATAATATCAAAAAGAACTATTGATTAATGGGTATTTGACCTTTGTGCCTCACTCATATTTATCATTTGATTGATTTTTGTCACCATTATGTTATTAATATTATAAGTATAGCAAAAACTCGTGTGCCAAATGCATACCAGGTGATGTTACACCTTTTATAATATTATTAAATAAAGGTAAAAAAATATGAAAATGATTTGTTTTACAAAAAATAAATTGATATCCAAAAGCAATATGAGGGATAAAAATGTAAAATTAAAGGAACCAAATATGAAATAAAAAATTAAAGTGAAATTCCTCCCATCAAGAGCTAGCAGACATGATGGGGTGAACGCCCACCAGTGGCACTAAACTTGGACTATAATTTCTTTTTTGTAAAAATAAAAAAAAATCCACTGGAGCTTTACCAAAACTTCAGGATGACAATTTCGCCATATCAAACAACTTCTAGTGCAATTATTGAAGAAAAATTCATCTTCATTGAAATAGAGAGAATTGATCACATCAGACTGCATGTGAACAAAAGTTTCGAGCACAAGTTCGGCCGAACTTGTGCTGGACACTTTTATGATGGAGGTTAGCTAGGGTGGAATTTTTCTTCAGTTCATCTGGTATTTCTTATAAACATGTCCACTGGTATTTGATCTTTTTGCCTCACTCATATTTATCATTTGATTGATTTTTTGTCACCATTATGTTTTAATATTATAAGTATAGCAAAAACTCGTGTGCCAAATGCATACCGGGTGATGTTACACCTTTTATAATATTATTAAATAAAGGTAAAAAAATATGAAAATGATTTGTTTTAAAAAAAATAAATTGATATACAAAAGCAATATGAGGGATAAAAATGTAAAATTAAAGGAATCAAATATGAAATAAAAAATTAATATAAATAACTATACTGCCATCAAGAGCAAGTAGACATGTTGGGGCAAATGTCCACCAGTGAGGCTAAACTTGGACTATAATTGCTTTTTTGAAAAACAAAAAAGTGCCAATCTGAGGTTTAAAAAAACTTCAGCATAACCATTTAGCCATATCAAACAACTACTAGTTCAATGATTGAGAGAGAATTGATCACACCAGACTGCATGTGACAAAAAATGTCCAGCACAAGTTTGGCCAAACTTGTGCTGGAAACAGTTATGACGGAGAGTAGCTAGGGTAGACTTTTTCTTCAGTTAATCTGGTATTTCTTATAAACATGTCCATTGGTACTTGAACTTTGTGCCTCACTCATATATATCATTTGATTAATTTATTGTCACCATTATATTATTAATATTATAAGTATAGCAAAAACTTGTGTGCCAAATGCATACTGGGTGATGTTACACCTTTTATAATATTATTAAATAAAGGTAAAAAAATATGAAAATGATTTGTTTTACAAAAAATAAATTGATATACAAAAGCAATATGAGGGATAAAAAGGTAAAATTAATCTCAAAGAGATCAATTATGAAAAACAAAATACTAGTAAAATTCTTGCTCTCAAGAGCCAGTAGAAGTGTTGAAAAAAATGGGAGCCATCAGGGCTAAATTTTAATAAGTGACCTTTTTTTTAAAGATAAAAAATTATACACCTGAGGTTGGGAAGAACAACAGGTGGATGATTCAGCTAAACAAAACTGCTTGTAGTGAAGTTTAATAAAAAAATGTTTTTTGTTGCCATATTGAGAATTGATCCCATCTGACAGCACGTGACTAAAAGTGTCCAGCACAAGTTCGGCCGAACTTGTGCTGGACACTTTTATGATGGAGAGTAGCTTGGGTGGAAATTTTCTTCAGTTCGTTCATCTTGTATTTCTCATAAACATGTCTACTAGTATTTGATCAGTCTGTATCTTTCATATTTATCATCCGATTAATATTTTATCACAATTATATTATTAATGTTATTAGTATAGCAAAAGCTTGTGTTCCAAATGCATACAATGTGAAGTTATACCTTCAATAATTTTTTAAAATAGATGTAAATAAATATTGAAAGGAATAGTTTTACAAAAATTAAATTGAAATTTAAAAGTAAAAAGAGGAATAAAAGAGTAAAATAAAAGTCAAAGATTTAAAATATGAAATAAATACTGGTAAAATTCCTGCTATCAAGAGACAGTAGAGGTGTTAAAGCAAATGGGAGCCAACAGGGCTTAATTGTAATAAGTGACCTTTTCTTTAAAGATAAAAAATTATACACCTGAGATTGGGCAGAACAGCAGGTGGATGATTCAGCTAAACCAAACTACTTCTAGTGAAATTTGATAACAATATTTTTTTGTTGCCATACAGAGAATTGATCCCATCTGACTGCAAATGACCAAAAGTGTCCAGCACAAGTTTGGCCGAACTTGTGCTGGACACTTCTATGATGGAGAGCGGCTGGGGTAGAATTTTTCTTCAGTTCATCTGGTATTTCTTACAAACATCTCTACTGGTATATTATCTTTGTACCTCACTCATACATATTGTTTGATTAATTTTTTGTCTTAACTACAATATTAATTATATAAGTATAGCAAAAAATTGTGTGCCAAATGCATACTGAGTGATGTTACACATTTTATAATATTATTAAAAAAATGTATAAAAATATTAAAATAATTTATTTTAAAATTTATTAATTGATATCTAAGAGCAATATGAGGAATAAAAAATTAATTTAAAGCGATCAAATATGAAAAAAGAAATCCAAGTATTATTGCTAATATCAAAGGCCAGTAGAGATGTTGAAGCAAATGAGAGCTGTCAGGGATAAATTGTAATTGATTGATTGTTTTTTAAAGATAAAAAATTGTGCACCTGTGGTTTGGATGAACTCTAGGTGGATAATTAAGCTATATCCAACTACATCTAGTGAAGTTTCTTATCAAATAATTTTTTTCATTTCCATAGAGAGAATTGATCCCATCTGACTGCACCTGACCAAAGGTGTCCAGCATAAGTTCGGCCGAACTTGTGCTGGACACTTTTATGATGGAGAGTAGCTAGGGTGCAGGTCTTCTTCAGTGCAACTGTTATTTTTTTAAAACATGTCAAATGGTATTTGATCTTTCTGTGTTATTCATATTTTATTATCTGATTAATTTTTTGTCATTAGAATTTTATTAATTTTATTAGTACAGAAAAAACTTGTGCGCCAAATGCATGCCATGTTATATTACACCTTTTATAATATTATTAAAAAATGTTAAAAAAATATGAAGGTGATTTCTTTTCCAAAATTATAAATTAATATCCAAATGTAACATGAGTGATAAAAAAGTAAAGTAAAAGAGATCAAACATGAAAAAGAAAAATTCAAGAAAAATTCCTGCCTTCAAGAGCCAGTAGAGGTGTTAAAACAAATGTGTGCCATCAGGGCTAAATTTGATAAAATTTAATTTTTTTTAAAGATAAAAAATTTTTCACCTGAGGTTTGGAAATACTCAAGGTGGATAATTCAGCCATACCAAACTACTTCTAATGTAATTATTTAGCATTTTTTTAAATTTAATTTTCACAGAGAGAATTGATCCCATCTGACTGCACCTGAACAAAAGTGCCCAGCACAAGTTCGGCCGAACTTGTGCTGGACACTTTTATGATGGAGAGTAGCTAGGGTGGAAGTGTTTCTCAGTACATCAGTTTTTTGTTTTTCACATTTCTATTGGGTTTTTAACTTTTTTTTATCATTCATATTTATCTTATAATTAATTTTTTGTCACCATATATATTATTAATGTTTCTAGTATAGCAAAAACCTGAATGCCAAATGCAAAATTGGTGATGTTACAACTTTAATAATATTATTATATATAGTTAAAAAAATATTAATATGTTTAGTTTTTTTAAAAAAAATTGATATTTAAAATTAAAAAGAGTAATAGAAAAGTAAAATGAAAATAAATGGGATCAAATACGAAATAAAAAATACAAGTAAAATTTTTACTATCAAGAGCCAGAAGTGGTGCTGGGACAGTTGGGGACCCCTAGGTCAAGACTTGGTCTAAACTTACTTTTATGTATAGCTAACAAATTTTGACCTGAGTTTTGGACAGACTTCCAGGGGACAATTTTACAATATTAAACATTCTTTACTTCAATAATTGAGTAAAATATCATTTTTATTTCCATAGAGAGAATTTATCTCATATGACTTCATGCAACCAAAAGTGTCCAGCACAAGTTTGGCCGAACTTGTGCTGGACACTTTTATAATTGAGAGTAGGCATACAGCAAATCTTCTTAAACTCAAAAGGGATTTTTTATAAACATTTCCACTGGAATTTGATCTTTCTGTGGCATTTAAATTTACCATTTGATTAATTTTTTGTCATCATTATATTGTTAACGTTATTCCTATAGTAATAACTTGTGTGAAAAATGCATACCAGGTGGTGTTCCACCTTTAATCATATATATTTAAATAAAGGTATAAAAGTATGAAAATTATTTATTTTAAAAATTAAAAATTGATATCCAAAGCAATATGAGCAATAAAAAAGTAAAATAAAAGGGATAAAATAAGAAAAAAAAATGTAAGGAAAATTCCCACTATCAATAACAAGTAGAGGTGTTAGATCAAATGTGCACCACCAGGGCTAAACTTGCACTACATTTTCTTTTTAGTTAAACCAAAGAATGTGTCCTGATGAGTTTTGAAAATTCATCAGGAGGACATTTTGGCAATATCAAACTACTTATTGTGCAATGATTGAACAAAATGTCATTTTTATTTCCATAGAGTAATTTATCCCATCTGACTGCTTGCACCAAAAGTGTCCAGCACAAGTTCGGCCAAACTTATGCTGGACACTTTAATGATGGTGAGTATCTAGGGTGCAGGTCTTCTTCAGTTCATCAGGTATTCCTTATAAACAAATCCACTTGTATATGATCTTTCTGTGTCATTCAAATTTATCATTTGATTCATTGTTTTTCACCATTATAATATTAATGTTATTAGTATTAAAAAATTTGTAAGCCAAATGCATACTGGGAGATGCTACATCTTTCATAATCTTATTAAATTAAAGTAAAAAAAATATGAAAATTATTAGTTTTACAATAAATAAATTGATATTTGAAAGCAAAAACAGGAATAAAAAAGTAAAATAAAAGTGATTAAATATGAAATTAAACATTCAATTAAAATTTCTGCAATCAAAGATAATTTGAGTTTTCAGACCAAATTTGCATCACCAGTTCTAGATTTGGAATATTTTTTCTTTTTTTTAAAATTAATAAAAGTGTCCACCTGATGTTTTCCTAAAAATCAGGAGGATAGTATAGCAGTATAAAACTACTTCTTGTGCAATGATTGAGCAAAAATTCATTTTAACTTCCATTGAGTAAATTAATCCCATCTGACTGCATGCAACCAAAAGTGTCCAGCAAAAGCTCAGCTGAAATTGTGCTGGACACTTTTATGATGGAGAGTAGCTAGGGTGCAAGTCTTCTTCAGTTAATCTTATATTCATTTTAAAAATGTCTATGGGTATTTGATCTTTCTGTGTCATCTATATTTATTATTTGATTATTTTTTAGTCACCATTATATTATTAATGTTTTTAGTATAGCAAAAAAATGTGTAATGAATGTACACTGGATGATTTTACAACTTTAATAATATAATATAATAAATATAAAAAAATGTGAAAGTTATCAGTTTTACAATAATAAAATTGATATCTAAAAGCTAAAGGATAAATAAAAGGGTAAGATTAAAATTAAAGAGATCAAACATGAAATAAAGATATTAAGTATAATCTCTGCTATCATGAGCCAGTAGAGGCTTCAGAAAAAATGGGCACCATCATAGATTAACATGGATCAAATTTACTTTTTACCAAAGGAAAAAATTGTCTACCTTAGGTTTGGACAAACTTTCAGGGGACAATTTGTCTATGTAAAACTACTTTCAGTGCAATGATGGAGTGATAATTCAGTCTCATTTCCATAAAAAGAATTTATTGCCTCTGACAGCATGCAACCAAAAGTGTCCATCACAAGTTTGGCCAAACTTGTGCTGGACACTTTTATCATGAAGAGTATCCAGGGTGCAAGTCATTTTTAATCATCTGAAATTTCTTATAAACATTTCCACTGTTATTAAATTTTTGTGCCTCACTCATATTTATCAATTGATTAATTTTTTGTCACCATTATATTATTAATATTATCAGTATTGCAAAAAATTGTGTGCCAAATGAATACTGGGTGATGTTACACCTTTTATAATATTATTAAATAAAGGTAAAAAAATATGAAAATGATTTATTTTACAAAAAAAAAACTTCTTTACAAAAGCAATATGAGAGGAATAAAGTAAAATAAAAGAAATCAAAGATAAAAATTAAAATCCAATAAAATTCCTGCCATAAACAGAAAAAAGAGATGTTGAATTAAATTAGAACAATCAGGGATAAACTTGCACTAAATTTTCTTTTTTGTAAAAATAAAAAAAAAATCCACTTGAGCTTTACCAAAACTTCAGCATCAAAATTTTGCCATATCAAACTACTTCTAGTGTAATTTTATATCAAAAATTTATCTTCATTTCCATAGAGAGAATTGCTCCAATCTGACTGCACCTGACCATAAGTGTCCAGCACAAGTTCCGCCCAACTTGTGCTGGACACTTTTTAAATGTAGAGTAGCTAGGGTAGAATTTTTCTTCAGTTCATCTAGTATTTCTTACAAACATGTCTACTGGTATTTTATATTTGTTCCTCACTCATTAATATCATTTGATTAATTTTGGGCACCATTATATTATTAATTTTATAAGTATAAAAAAAACTCATGTGCCAAATGCATACCAGGTGATTTTATTCCATTTATAATATTATTAAATAAATGTATAAAATATGAAAATAATTTATTATAAAAATTATTAATTGACATCAAAAAGCAATATTAGGAATAAAAAATTAAGTTAAAGGCATCAAATATGAAAAAAGAAATCCAAGTAATATTCCTACTATCAAAGGCCAGTAGAGGTGTTGAAGCGAATGAGAGCCATCAGGGATAAATTGTACTAAATTGACTTTTTTTCGAAGATAAAAAATTGTGCACCTGTGGTTTGGATGAAATCTAGGTAGAAAATTTGGCTATGTAAAACTACTTCAAGTGAAGTTTTTTATCCAAAAAACTTTTTTCATTGCCATAGCGAGAATTGATCTCATATGACTGCAACTGACCAAAAGTGTCCAGCACAAGTTCGGCAGAACTTGTGCTGGACACTTTTTTGATGGTGAGTATCTAGGGTGCAGCTCTTCTTCAGTGCAACTGGTATTTTTTTAAAACATATCCACTGGTATTTGATCTTTCTGTTTTATTAATATTTTATCATTTGATCAATTTTTTGTTACCAGTATATTATTATTTTTATTAGTATAGCAAAAAAACATGTGCCAAATGCTTACAGGGTGATGTTAAACCTTTAATAATTCTATTAAATACATGTAAAAAATTATGAAAATGATTTTTTTTACATAAAATTAATTGATATCTAAAAGAAAAAAAAGGGATAAAAAGAAATAGGTTGAATAATAGGGATTTTATATGAAATTCAAAATTCAAGCTAAATGCCTACTTTCAAGGCTCAGAAGAGGTGTTGGATAAAATGGGCATCATCAGGAATAAAATTTTACTTAATTTGATTTTTTGAAAAACTAAATGAAGTTTTCAACTGATTTTTTTCCAATATTTAGTTGGACACTTTATATATATCAAATTACTTCTAGTACCATGATTGACCAAATTAAATCCTCATTTCCATATGCAGAATTGATCCCATATGGCTGGACCAGGCCAAAGGTGTCAACCACAAAATTGAGAATTCTTCTGTTGGACACTTTTATGATGGACAGTAGTAGGGTGCAAGTCTTCTTTAGTTAATATAGTATTCCTCATAAACATTTCCAACTTATTTTTGGCCAAAAATCAGGTGGAAAGTTTTTCCATATAAAATTACTTCTAATGCCATGATTGACTAAAAATTGATTCTCATTGTCATATAGAGAGTTGATCCCATATGACTGGATCTGGAAAATATGTCACCACAATTTTTGATAAACTTAAGGTTGAAAATTTTATGATGGAAAGTAATTGCAAGTCTTCTTCATTTCATCAAGTAATTGTCATAAAAATTTCCACTTGTATTTTGGCCAAACTTCAGGTGGACACTTTGGCCATATTAAATTAATTCTAGTTCCATTTTGATAAAAAACTGATACTTATTGCCATATATAGATATTAAACCCATCAGACTGTGCCTTTCCAAAAGTGTCTACCTGAATTATGGCTAAACTCAGTTGGACACTTTTATGATGCAGAGTAGCTAGGGCAAAAGTATTCTTCAGTTAATTTGGTATTTATAATAAATTTATCCTCCTGAAGTTTATCCTAACTTGAGGTGGACAATTTCAGAAAGCACCAGTTAGTCACTATCCATCAAAAAAGTGTTCACCAAAATTTTGGCTAAACTTGTGGTGGACCCCTTTGATCAGCCACAGTCAGATGAGATCAACTCTTTAGATGGGAATGAGGATGATGTTTTGGTCAATCATTGAAATAGAAGTAGTGTGATGTGGCCAAATTACCACCCTGAAGGTCAGACAAACCTCAGAAGGACACTTTTTAGCAGGTAGTAACTGAGAAAAATCCATTTATCAGAAGGAAAATCTTTTATTGGATAGATGCCAAGGTTTCATACTTGTGTATTATGGTCAGTATTAATTTTGAAAGAGTCTGTCCAAGCAATTTCATTGCCCATTATGACTCATTTTGTTTTAAATGTTTCAAACTGCGTGATACAGTATTAAGGTGTCACATAGTATAATTAGGTTCTATTACGTGCCCTCCTATGATGCCTAAATTTATAATTTAATATCTTACATATTAATTTTTTTTACATAAATTCATCAATATTTTTTTTATTATCAAATTTAATAGAGCAAGTATCCTGAATTATTATATATGCATAAGCTTAGGTTAGATCAATTTGTGCCCAATTTGTTCTCATCAGAGGACCAAAATCAAGTTCTGGAGGATCAACTTGTGCATAATTTGGAATCAGTTGATATTCTGTCTATAATCAATCTGAGAATAAATGTAAATCTAACTCTAATTTACTTATGTTTATAAAGTATTCATAAACCTGGCATAATTAAGGGACACTCTAAATTTCAAGAGAGGACATTGCTAGCAATTCACCCCTAGATTTCCCGTGGTGTTTCAATATTGGAAGACCAAATCCTCCCTCCATTAGAGAATTTCTACATTCTTCTTCATCAGATACACCATGTTCAACTTTCTTTCAAAAACTGCCTCTGACATGGGCCCTTGCCAATACTGCATTGAAAATAATCTGATCTGCACCATCACACCACCAGCTCATCCATACAAAAACTCCTGTGATGTCTTCCAATCCAGAAAGAAGACTTGCTATAGACCTGATCCATTATCATCTGCAACAGCTTCACCTCCATATCAACCTGGTCCATCTTCTACCAGCACCAAAAAATCCAGGCCAACCATCCTGATACCCAGATTAGTCAACAAATTAAACCCTTCAAAAAGCTTTCCAAAACTACTAAAGCAACCTATTCCACCATTCTTTGTCCATCTGATGGTAAAAACCTTTATTCCTTCCTTCTACTTTTAAAACTGATGACTTCTCAGCTCCTCCATCTTCTGACAGTGATGATGACAATGTAGGATCCATTGAAACACCAACACCTAACCACTTACCTACCATTAAGTTTAAGTTCTAACAACACTCCTATGAACAAAAACAACTTCTACAAATATACTTCCAATCCACTTCTGCTAGAGATCCACAAGACCTTGAGAAAATGAAAACCTAATCCACCAGCTCAAGGCTAATGCTGAACACTTTGTTTAATCTCTTGATCCTCTTCTGCAAATTGACTCTTGAATGAACTTTTGACTTAGAAATGAAAATTCTTGACAACCATCCAGACTTCCTGAATGTATCCAATCATATGAAATTCCTCAGTTTACAGTCTTGGTGGACTCATTTTCAGTTTTAAGTCTTGGGGGACTAACAGCCCTCATTTTATAGTCTTGGGGGACTCAAAACCCTCAGTTGATAGTCTTGGGGGGCTCAAAACCTAAATAATAAATACAGAACCATAGATCAAAATATTAAAGACCAAGTAAATAAACTAACATTCTGGGGCAACTGTTCTACAGAGTAGCCAGCTCATCAGTTACCCCCACACTTGCCTAAACTAAATTCAGAGACTCCCCCTTTGGATGCCCTCTTCCAGAATCACACAAACACCACATTATCAGTATATAAGTCCTGAAGGACTCAACCATCAAACCATCCACAGTTTAAAGTCTTGGGGGACTATACCATTTTCAGTTTAAAGTCTTGATGGACTGTCCACAGTGTTTATTTTAAAGTCTTGAAAGACTTCCCACACTTTGCATAAAAATACAAAACCAATTCCATGCACAATACCCCACATCCAACCTACTAAACTTCCACTTCCACTTTCACTTCATCATCTACCCATCACTGATAAAAAAATTTCTTCTTATCACTTTTCTCTTCATTTTTTTCTCATCACAGGACTGTCAATTTAAAACTTATAGCAGAGCCAATGATGCCCTATCAGTAATTGCAGGGGAGTAAGTGGTGATGAGATCAATGTGCCGACCTTAGAGCAGAGCCAATGATGCCCTATCAGTAATTTCAGGGGAGTCAGTGGCAATGAGATCAATGTGCCAACCTGTAGTCCTAATACAAGGAGTGGTAGCGCAAATAAAAATTGTATTACTGGTAAGTAAAACTAGAAGTGATCAAAATAAAATAATAAAGAAAAATAAAGAGATCGATGAAGAATAACAATTGAGTAGAGACTATATATATATATATGTAATTCTAATAAATAATCTCCATCAATCTCATAAACATAAACTATTCTATGATCATTGAGAAGCTACACAAGTTACTTGAAGCGTTGAGCATACCAAATGGGTTAGGCTGGCCAAGAAAGGGAAAGTGGCATAGAGTTGTGTTGAATAATAGATGTTGGAGAGGTGTATAGTCAACGATGGGTTATGAGGACGTTTTTG
The DNA here is from genome assembly GCA_030280995.1 of Hemileia vastatrix. Taxonomy (NCBI): domain Eukaryota; kingdom Fungi; phylum Basidiomycota; class Pucciniomycetes; order Pucciniales; family Zaghouaniaceae; genus Hemileia; species Hemileia vastatrix. The sequence goes on along the minus strand of JASXTE010000004.1, from coordinate 14,162,601 downwards.
AATCTGACACCCTCTCTCATTGAGTAATCCATCATTGGCATTTATGAATTTGAGGTTTTTTTTAGCTTGACTCTTAGCCCCGGTTTTGTTAGCATATTTTCTGGCATAATCCCAGTGGGATGATACTTTAGAACAAACCTTTTATTTTCCACTTGCTCGCAAATCCAATGTATTTGAATGTCAATATGCTTTGTTCAAGAATGATAAATTGGGTTTTTGGCGAGAGAGATGTCTTGTTGGTTGTCAGAGTGTAAGTTTATTGGTTTGTTAAGATCAAGTGAAGGGATTTTGAGTTCAGAAGAGGGGTTCTTGATCCATATGGCTTCTTGTCCGCATTCTGTGAGTGACTTGTATTCCGCTTCTGTGACACTTAAAAAAACAGTGTTTTGCTTCTTGGTGCACCAGCTGAAAGCACTTCCATTGAGGGTGAAAATATAACCAGTGGTGGAGCATCTAGTCATCTGACAACCTCCCCAGTCTGAGTCACAGAAACCCTGAAGAATGTTGTTTCCAGTTTATTGCACCTAATAGGTTAACACATTGTTGATTGTTCCTTGCAAGTAGTTAAGGACTCAAATGAACGCATCCCAATGTGCTTGTCCAGGTTTATTGAATAACTAGGATAAGTGACTGCAGGCAAAGTCAAGGTCAGGTCTTTTGCATTGCACAAGTTATTTGAGGTGTCCAATGGCACTGGGGTGGTTGAGGTTTTGCATAATGAATGAATTATGTTCTTTGTCGCTAGCAGGAGTTAGGAGGGTTTTGGGAACCATAGAAGACGACATAATTCTACAATTGTTCATGTCATAATTAGCCAGGATAGCTTTTATTTCTTTTGATTGTGATATATGAATCCTGGCGTTCAAATCTTTTGATATTCTTATTCCAAGAATCATTTTTTCTTTGCCTAAATCCTCCATCTCAAAGTGGTCAGAGATGCATTTTTTGACCCAATTCATGTCTTTTCCGCAGATGGAGAAATCATCAACCTGAAAATGGACAAAACAAGTTTTTGAACTGTCTTGATGAATAAAGAGAGCTGAGTATAATGAGCTGCAGGTGAAGTTATTGTTGATGAAGAAGTTGTGTACTAGCTGGTACCAGCAACGTGATACTTGTTTTAGTCCGTATAATAATTTTCTTAGCAGCAAAACTGGGTGACTCAGACCTGTGGGAACTTCTAATCCTTTTGGGAGTTTCATGTAAATGGTCTTGTTGGGTACCCGATTGGTGAAAGCACTTTTTGAGTCCATTTGGTGTAATTTCCATGATTCATCTGCTGCTAAAGCTATCAGGCACTGGAGTGTTGTAAGCAGGCCGGTTAGTGCAAAAGTCTCTGAATAATTGATACCATATTTTTGTGAGAACCCTTGTGCACACAAGCATGCCTTATACTTACTAGTGTTCCCTTCATGATCAAGTTTGATCTTGAATACCCATGTGCTCCCAATGGGTTTCAAATTTTCAGGGCAGATGACAATATCCCATACTTTTTGCATTTCCAGTGAAGTGATGTCTGAGTTAATAGCTTTGATCCATTTGTTGGCGTCAGGGGAATTGATTTCTTTGTTGTGATATTTAGGAGTGTTGTGAACTTCTGATATGGGAATGTAGGCTTCTAAAGCTGTCTCAATGGAATGGCTTGTATTGTTATTGCAAATTAAGGCTTGTCCACTTCTTGTGCGTCTTCCCTCAATAATGTTGTTGGGGTCAATCTTGGAACTTATGTTTCTTGGGGCTACAATTCTAGTTGTGCCATATTCCCAGAATCTGGAGGTAGGGCACTGGTCTGATTGAGAGTTATCAGCGGTCTCTTGATTGTTTCCTGTTTCTTCCTCTTTGTTCACTGGAGACAGCAGTTGTTCTGAAGTTCTTGGTTCATAAGGAACAGAAGCAAGTATATCTCTTGATAAGCTTGGCCAAGAAGTGTGCGCATTCTCATTATTAAGGTTTGGAAATGTGTTTTCATTGAAAACTATATTATGTGAATACATCACCTTTTTGGTCTCCAAGTTTAACAGACGATATGACTTGTGTTCCTTGTGAAATCCTAGCAGACAACATTTAATGACGTTTTTGTTGAGTTTACCTCCTCTTACTTGTTTTTGAACTAACAAATAAGCTGTGCACCCAAAAGTCTTGATGTGACTGATATTAGGCTTTTGATTGAAGAGCATTTCAAATGGGGTCTTCATCTCATTGTTTGCTTTTCTGGGTAATCGATTTTCAATGTAGAAAGAAGTTGTAACCGCTTCTCCCCAATATTTAAGTGGCAATCCGGACTTAAATAACAGGGCTTTGGCCATTTCGATAGTAGTTTTGTTACCTCTCTCAGAGATATGATTCTGCTGAGGTGTGTGTGGTGCCGTAATTACAATTTTGAATCCACTCAGTGATGAGAGTTACTCAAATTTTTTATTTACAAATTCTCCTCCCTCATTGCACACAAGGTTTAAAATTTTTTATTTGGTAAGATTTTCAGCATTATATTTGAATTGATCAAATTTAAAAAATGTGTCTGACTTCCTTTTAAGTAGATAAATAAAACAGTATGAAGAATATGCCTCTGTCAACCTGAAATAGTAATGATGCCCCCCTACTGTTTCCAAAAATCTCCCCCCCAAATCACAATGCACATATTATAAAGGTCTAGTAGCCTTTGGGAAATGTCCCGGAAATGGAAACTTGTGCATCTATGCATGAACGCAATTTTCAAAAAGTCATCGCTATTGTGATTGCTGCATTTAATGTTTAGGCTGTTAAGGAGAATTTTCAGGTAGGGGTAATTTGAATGACCAAGGCGATTATGCTACAAATTTAAGTCAGTACTTGATGAAGCGATGAATGATAATTGTGATTGCCCACCAAAAGAGGCATTGATATGTAAGAGGTTAGATTCAGCCTTCTTTTCTCAAGTGAGAACAATTATTTCACCTTCTTTAAAGGTAATGATGCCTTCGGTGTCGGCAGTAGGAGAAACGCCTTAACTGGTGAGTGGAAATAGTGCTATGAGGTTGCATCCTAAGTCTGGGACGCATAAACAATTGGTGAGTAGCATTGAACAATTTTGATAATTGGATACTTTTAGTGACCCAATTCCCTGTCCATAGATAATCTTTCCATTACCAATGTAGACAATCCTATAGTACTAGCTATAGGCCTTGACCAAGGGAGTTGGAGAAAAACCAGAGAGAAAATCCCTTGTCCCTTTAGATAAATAGAAGGAGATTTACATGCTAGATAAGTTGGTTCCTGCTTGCTAAAGCTCCTTTTCAACACACTTGACTGCTTGATGAGCCAAGAAAGTAGTCACCAGACAGACTACCATACAAAAGAACTGAAATGTAGACCAATGTCCACACCAGAGACAGCAAAGAAACTTGATGTAGGCTGCAAATCCACACCAGAGACAGCAATAATACTTGCTATAGCTTGCAAGACTATAACATAGAAAACAGTTTCCAAAGTTAAGTTAAATGAAGAACTCACTTGCAACAAACACAGCCAAATTGTGGCCAGAAAAACAGTGAAAACTGAGTGAGGAACAATGATATCACCTCCGGATGGTTGTATGATAATTAAGGTTGCCCCAAACTGTCTTATTCACTATGTACACACAGACCACTATCTAAGAGCCCATGCACACCCACCAATCTGGTGCCTGTACCTGCCAAACTGAATAAAAAACCCTCCTGAAGTGCTCCCCAACCTTCTAAAACAGAGGTGGGGGGGCAGCCCGACATCGGAGGTGCCGCCTGAAGCGGCCCAGCCTCCCTGAAGCCAGAAAACCAATAAAAACAACTAATCTACTTAGAAAAATTAGCTAGAACTACTAAAACCTTTAAAACACGGAATTTCACTATAACAACATTGAGACATGAAATATAGAGAAAAATTAGCCCTATACAATGGTACTAAGCACTTACCCTTAAGACTTAAGGTTAGCCCGTAAAACACGAAAAACAAAATTAAACAGCTATCTTTTATAATTGAAAAATGAGGAAGTGACCCCTTAAAACTTAGAATATGAAAAATTTCTACAAGACACAAAATATAGAGAAAAACTGTGGCTATCCAATGATAGTACCCACATACCCGCAGACCCAATATCCACGGAATAAAACCAGAAAAATACCCAATTCCTTAACAGATGTCAATTAAGACATGCACAAACAGCGCCAATTCACACAAAAAAGGCCCCTGCCAATGTTGGAAGACTACATCCTCCCTCCAATTGAGAATGTCCACATTCTTTCTTCATCAAACCACCATGTTCAACCTTCTTCCCAAATATGCCTCTGAAATGGGTCCTTGCTAATACTGCATTGACAATAATCTAATCTGCACCATCACACCTCCTGTCCATCCATACAGAATGTCCTGTGATGTCTGCCAATCCAGAAAGAAGACCTGTTACAGACCTGGTCCATTATCTTCTGCAACAGATTCACCTCCACCTCAACCTGGTCCATCTTCTACCAGCACCAGAAGATCTAGGCCATCCATCCTTATACCCAGATTAATAAAAAAGCTTCACTCTTCCCAGAAGAGTTCCACAACCCATAAAACAACAAGTTCCACCATCCCTGGTAAATCTGATGGTTAAGAACTTTCATTTCTTCATTCAACTTTAAAACTGATGACTTCTCAGTTCCTCTATCTTCTGACAGTGATGATAACAATGTAGGATCCATTGCACCACCAACACCAAACCACTTGTACACTATCAAGGCCAAGTTCCAACAACACAAATATAAACAGAAACAACTTATGCTTCACTACTTCCAATCCACTCCTACCAGAGATCCACAGGACATTGAGAACAGAAGACACCTCATTCACCAGTTCAAGACTAATGCTGAACACTTCATTTAATCTCTTGATTCCCTCTGTAATTCCACTAGTACTTGAGTTTGATTCAGAAAAGAAAAATTGACCAAACTCTCTATAGGATGTAACCACAAACAACCCTCAGTTTTAAGTCTTGGGGGACCATCCACATTTTATAGTCTAGGGGGACTCAAAAACCCTCAGTTTAAAGTCTTGGGGTACTCAAAAACCTAAATCATAAACCCAGAACCAGAGATCAACCACATCAAGACACAGAGAAAAAACTAACAATCTCGGTTAATTGTGAATAGAGCTGCCAGCCGATTAATTACCCCCAAACTAGCCTTTGCTAAATTTGGAGGCTCCCCCTGTGAATACCCTCCACCAATCTTTCAAACCAACTCCAACAACAAAACCCATTCTTCAGTTTATAGTCTTGGGGGACTTAACCAACAACAATCACGGTTTAAAGTCTTGGGGGACTAACACAGTGTTCATTTTAAAGTTTTGACAGACTATTCTTGATAAAATATTGAAACCAGCCAGTTTAAAGTCTTGGAGGACTAACAGAAACCTGATTTCAGTTTAAAGTCTTGATGGACTGACGGAATTTTGCATAAAATAGACGCAGCCAATTTCATACAGAACACCTCTACAGCCAACCTGCTGATCTTCCACCTTCACTTCATCATCTACCCATCACTGACAAAAAATATCCTTCCTATCTCTTTCCATCATCTTTTCTCACCAAAGATCATGGCTGTATCTCCTGATTTTAACCCTTCTACTCTTCCTTGCTTCACTGCTCCCAACGACTATGCCTTCAAACAGTGCATCAACATGTCCAGACCTTGCACATTCACTCTTCCAACTCCTAAAGCCAAATTCTACAACAGGGCTTGTGATTCTTGCTACTCCAAAAAGAAGAAATGTGACAGAGATTCCAACTACCCTATTCCTCCTCCTTCACCTTCTCATAAATACATCTCCTGATCCCCTACCAGATCCCCAGAGCTTGGTCCTTCCTCTTCCTCTTTATCTTCAGCGCCTTCCAGAAGATCCAGAAGCTCAGCTTCCAGAACTTTTCCCAAAAGACCAGCCTTAGCTTCCCAAGAAACTGCTTTTATCTCTGCTAAATTAGCTTCAAAAGCTTCAAAATCAGCTCCTAGGCTTCTAGACCGCGTCCAGGCAGCCCAGCCGACGTAGGGCAGCCTGCCCACCTCACTAGACAGTGAAAATCAGGCTCAAAACCTCCAAAAACAACCAGAAAACAGCCAAATTCAATCAATCAACGAAAACAACTCTACGCAATCACCTCCCACTGCTCCCAGAGCAATGCAGCCAACCCTTCCAAGGTCCAAAAACTTCAAATTTTCCCAAAATTCTAGGAGACCTTCCAGAGGACCCCAGGAAGAAACCAGAGCACCCAGCACTGCACCAAGGCAACAACTTTGTCCCCAGTTAAGACAACAAAACTACACCTCTCATATGTCAGCCAACTATTCATCTGAAAGTTCCATCCCTTCAAAAGCTCCATCCAGAAGAGATCAATCCACTTCCAAATCACCCTCTACTGCTCCTACTTTTAACAACCCTGGTACCCCATCACCAGCACCTCCTCCAGCTGAATCCAACAGAAATATCAACCACAACAACAACAACGATCCCGCTGCTCCAACTAGGTCCCAGGAACATCAGCCTCCCAGTTCACCTTCTCAAAGTCCTTCAGAGGAAGACCAAGTGAATCCATATCTTTCCCTGATTGATCCACCCACTATGACCATTCCAAAATCTTCAGAGACCTAAATTCTGGCTGCTTACAAATTTGATGAGCTTCCAATCTGCAAGTACCAAATTAATTCATCCCATTTTTTCAGCAAAAATAATTACTGATCCAATTCTTCTTGTCTAGTTGGCACCCCTCCTCCTGAATCTACTATTGGAGTTGGCTAAACTCTAGAAACTTGTTTGACCCTGGATTATGGAGACATAAAAAAACACCTAAGCACCATGTGTTCCAACATTCTAAAAGCCTTTGCCCTCCATGGACCTTTGAATGACTTTGAAAAATCCCTGAGAAAGCGTCTGTTGGACAAGCACTGGAAGATGTCTAGGATCATTAAGCACACCTTCCAGCACTCCATTCCTGCCTATTCTTCTTCCTCCTCTGAACTTCCCTCTAATCTAATTCCTGCCCATTACAATCCATATAATCTCTACAGCTGGATGAACTTCAAAGAACACAGTGCTTCCAAAAACCCTAACAAAAAACAAAAATGACATCATAATCCAGAACAGCCTCCAGAAGCTTCATCATCCAGACAATGAGCTGCTGCAAAAAGATTTTAAAAAAAATCATAATAATAAATAAATAAATAAAAATTAATAACTATAAATTCTAATAACTGTTTTATTTTTATTTTTATTTATTTTTATTTTATTTTATTTTTATTTTTTTATTATTTTTTTATTATTTTTTTACTATCTACTAATATACTAAAATTAAATATTGATAAATAAAATAAAATAAAAAAATAAATGAAATAAAATAAAATATACAAAATAATACAAATGGTATCCCCCAGCCAATTGATGAGCTGATCCCCTGATACCTTGCCCACATCCAAGTGCACCTTGATGTGGATAAAACTTGAAACATTTAAAAAATTTGAAATAAGAAACATAAATTAAGGGTAATAATGAGAATAAATAGAAGAAAATAAAAAATAATAATAATAATAAAATGAAATTAAAGAAAAGAAAAAAAAATAAACTAAACTAAAATGATAAAATAGCATTTCCCCGCCAATTGATGAGCCTCTCCCCACCAATGCTTGCCCACATCCAGGTGACCCTGATGTGGTAACGCCCTATATTTTTGATTTTATAATTTTAACAACCCCCATAAAAAATTAAAAGAAAAAAAGAGAAAAAAGAAAATAATCTGAAACTACTATCTAGCAAAAACATAACTACAAAATCAAAGACAGTCCAGCTCCATAGATGGTCTAATAAGAGAAAGTCTGGTCCATAGAAATGATCACTGGGTGGGCTCCCTCCAATAAGTAAAAATGATAGGAGACCACCAGTGATCCACCACCAACCCAAAAAAACCAAAGATAAAGAAGCCAGCCCCAAACCAGTTTAAAGTCATAGTGGACTTGAAACCTGAATAATAAACAACAGAACTTTAATTCAACTAGGAAAAACAAAAGAATTGAGACAGACATTCTGGGGTAACTGTTCTACAGAGCAGCCAGCTCATCAGTTACCCCCACACTTGCCAAAATAAAATCTAGAAGCCCCCCCTGGGTACCTTCTAACAAAAACACAACATCCAACACAATAAACCAAAACCAATAAAAGTGAAAAGTCCAGCACATGAAAACCAAAGGTAATTACAGTTTAAAGTCATAGAGGACTAAAACCTGTGAAAAGAAACCAATACTAGGGTTCAACTAAATTAAGAGAAAGGGTTGGAAACAGACAATCTGGGGTAACTGTTCTACAGAGAAGCCAGCCCATCAGTTACCCCTACACTTGCCAAGATCAAATCTAGAAGCCCCACCCATGGGTACCTTCTAACAAAAAGTTTCCAAATCAAAAGTTTCTCTGAAACACCAAAAAAAAAAATTCCAAAACATAAAGAACGTTCCATAGTTTATCCTCATTGCCGAGTCAATCTTCTACATGCCTAGTGCCTCTGGGATAGAACCTCTTCACCTGGTCTGCAGCCACTCTCTTTTTCAAGAATGCACCTTCCAACTCTTCCAAAACATAAGAACCTCCATACACCTGAGATCTGACTCTGTAAGGTCCATTCCATCTGTCAGCAAACATTTTCCATCTCTGACTCGCCAAACTTCTATTATACACCAAAACCAAACAACCAGGTTTCAAGGTATTCCTGAATCTATGAGCCAACTTCTTGTCCCAGTACCTGACTTATTGATTCCTAATCTTCATCATTCTAGAGTATGCCTTCTCTTGACATTCCTCTGTACATTCCAACTGTTGCATCATGGCACAGAGAAAATCTTCTGTTGAATGCACGTCATCCCAATCAATTCCAAGATAAGAGACAGCTTCCAAGTCCACTGGTAGAACAGCTTTCTGACCAAACATTAACTCATAAGTAGAATAGAAATTTTTCCTCTTCACAGTGACCCTATCAGCAAATAACACCAAGGGTAAATAATGCCTCCACTTTTCAGCAATATCTCTGCACATCTTTACCAAAGCATTCTTGATAACTTGGTGGCCTCTTTCAACCATGCCTTCAGCTTCAGGATAATATGGTGCAGCCACTATTACCCTAGAACCAACACTAGCCACAGCTTCTTTAAATTTGGCACCAAACTCTGGCTCGCCATCAACAGTCACCAACTTCATCAACCCATACCTATAAATCCACTCCTTCTTCAAAAACTCTGTCATATTCTTGGCAGTCAAATTTACCAGAGGCACTGCCTCAACCCAACCAGAAAAATCATCCCTAGAAACAATCAAGTATTTATACATGCCCTCTTTAATATGGACAGCATACAGACTGACCCTTCCAAAAACAGTTGATTCACCAGTAGCACAGCCCACCTCTTTAGGTTTCAAGTGACTTCTTCTTTGACATTCTTCACAAGATTGAACCCAACCCTGCACAGCCAACTTCATACCTGCCCACCAAAATCTGTCTGCTACTCTTCTATAAGTCTCCCCAAAGACTCTATGACCAAGGTCTTCATGCAAAGACTTCAAAACCAATTCTTGACCCTTCTTCTGAGTCACCACCACTTGAGGATTTGGATGTCTCCTCCTCATCAACTGCCTTCCTGACACATAAAATCCAGGACTCTTCTTCTTGATTACCAACCAAGTATCATCATCACAACTATCTGGCCTCTCCAAGGTCAACAGATATTCCACCAAAATAAAATAAAACCCAGACTGACCCCAGGTCTCATCTTCAAAATACAACAAAACAACATCCAAGGGTACAATTCTGTCATAAAAACCACCAGTGTGAAAATGAGCCAATTGACCAGCCCAACCAGGACACCAATACTTAAATTTTGGGACATCCTTCTCTTTCCACTGAACCTTGTGAGAATCTAGTTCACTAATAAAAACACCCCTTTCCAAATTTGAGCTGTCCCAAACAACAACTCCATCTTCATCAACAAAAACATCCCAATCATCAGAATCAAGATCAGGTCCAGCCAGTTTAGCCTCTTGGGGGAGGTCAGAAAAATCTTCAGCACCCTTTGTGCTGGCCCTAACCACTGAAACATCTTCATCAAAATTTTCAGCCTCAGAATCTTCATCTGTAGGTTGCCTCCTTGATAATCCATCAGACATAGTAAAAGTTTTTCCTGGTTTGTGTACCAGGTCAAAAGAAAAATTTTGAATAAATGCCACCCACCTAGTCATTGGAGCATTTGGAAGACTAGGCGTATTTATCATCTGAACCAAAGATTTTGCATCCACCTGCAGCTCAAAATGCTTCCTCCACAAAACCGTCTGTAGCTTCTTTAAAATTTTTGCTGCACCACACAATTCCAACTTAGGTTGAGAATACCTAGATTTCACCTCAATAAACACCACAGACTCATATCTTACTGGCCTGACCCTCCCAGTTTTATCTTCCTGAGACAAAACAGCACCAGCAGCAATATAGCTTGAGTCCACTGCCAGATAAATTTTTCCAGAACCAACACCATAATCCAACTTGTGAAGAACAATATCTTCCCCAAAAACCTTTTTCAACTTCTGAAAAGCCTCTTCACACTCTTCAGTCCATTCCCAATCTTCATCTTTCCTGGTCAACCTCCTTAAAGGTGAAGCCAACAAAGAAAAATCCTTAATAAAAATCCTGACATATACACATACACCCAAAAATTCCCCTGACTTTAGTAGTATTTTTAGGCCTTGGCATGACTGAATTTTATTAATCTTCTTCTTCGCCATAATCCTTCCCTCTTTACATACCACATGATTCAGAACTTCCAAAGCAGGAACACAACAACAGAATTTCGACCCTGAAATGGTCAAACCAGCCTCTTCAATCCCAAACAACACTCTTTCTAGAGTTATTGCATATTCCCAAACAAACCTCCTTATGCCAGATTTTTCCGCTAACACCTCATTACCATAATCAGTGGATGGTCCTTTAATTCCACCATCATCAATAAAAATACCAGCATGAGTAGGAACCTCATCCTGCAAAATCCAAGCCATCTGTGCTTGATATACCGCCACTGAATTAGTTGCTCCCTGAGGCAATCTAGTGAGCTGATATCATCCCAAAGGAGTCTCAAAAGTTGTGAGAGGCCTTGAATCCATATTATTCCCTCTCATCATAACCACCCATAATATCACCCAAACCATAACACACTCTTCCAGAAAAATCTTCAAAAAAATTGTCTGCACTTGATGGCATACCAGCGTCCTTGATAGTGACTCTATTCAAGGCCCTAAGATCATGAACCACCCTCAACTTTCAATTCTGCTTCTTTACACAGAAAACGGACTTGAGTAGCTGGATGTCAATTGTTTTTATAACCCAGTCCTGACTCTTTCGCTAACAATATCCACAAAATCCTCTCTGATAGCAGCTGGAATCGGAATAGGTTTGATTTTCCAAGGCTCATGACAAACCACAGGAATCAAGTAAGGTTCCCCATAAGAGTTCTTCAATACACCCCTTTCCTCCTCAACAAATGCCACCGCCTTTTTCCTTAGCACAATAACGTGCAACAACAACTTCTTTTCTTCTTCAGACAACCACCCATCAGGACCAAAATTAACAACTTTCAACCTTTCCACAGTCACCCTAGCCTTCTCTACAAATTCTGGAGGATTCTTCACCAAAGGAGTACAGTACGGATCTCTTGACAAAGGAGGTCTCTTCAAGGGCGGATTCAAACCCACAGGGATAGGCTCATTGACAGGCCTAATCTTCTGCGCTACCTTCTTATACTTTGCCGCTCCACCTTCAACTTGAGGGATCTTCAGGAAATCTTCACCACCAGAGCTGGAAAAAAAACCAAGGGTTTCCCCATTTCTCACATGTGTGGACAAGGTAATGTTTTTGAAAAGTGTAGAAGAAACCCAAGTGGTGCACAATTGGGAGGACTTACTTTTAGACCCCAATCTCACCACTCCAAAACATTTCTGCTATTCCAAATCTTCATCTTCACTTCTGTCTTCCAAATCTTCAAATCTTGATTCATCTCCAGAATCAACTCTTTTAAAATTGTGCAGTTTATCCTCATGCTGTAGGCCCAGAATTTGATCCTGATGATCTTCTTTCTTCATAATTTTCTGCATTTTAACCTCATGCTGGAGGCCCAAAAATTGATCTTGAAGATCTTCACAAAAATATTTTGAATCTTCTTTCTTCATTATCTTCAGATTTTTTTCTTGATTTTCTTTAATTATCTTGAAATCTTTATTTTCTTTTCTTGAGTTTCATGCTGACCTACAAAAATAACCAGGGATTTTCCCAATGCTCACAAGTGTGGCCCAGGTAATGTTTTTAAAAGGTGTAGAAGAAACCCTTGCGGTGCACAATTGGGAGGAGTTACTTTTAGACCCCAATCCCACTGCCCCAAAACTTTTCCGCATATCTTTCAATAAAGATATATAACCAATCTTCTTCCTTGAACTTGAATTAAAAATAATTAATAATCTTGATAGAGAACAGAGACTTGATAAAAAACTTGATGAATACTTTCAGAGAAGATAAACATTAAAAATAGAAAGTTGAAAATCCACTTGGTATATCTCCAAGGGAGCTGACCTACTACAACCTGGGATTTCCTCATCTTGGGGAGAGGTTGCAGCACTAGGGTGATCAGCCCTCATTACTCTAAAAAAGACAGACTCTCAATAGAGCCTGAGCCACACTCCAAAAAACCAGAGGCGTAACCCACTTCTTTCCTTCTCCTGCAGCAATCCATGCACTGGCACATTGAAGATAAACCAGGCCTGGTCTCCCAACCATCCTCTCCAGGGGACAATAACCTCATGTAAAGTCTCCTTTCATCTTCACAAGTCAACTCCAAACTGATTCCCAAATCAAATTGATAACCAATTCTTCCCTGAAAATCCATCAAGAATGGCCCACCTAAAACTGCTTTTACATTACCTTTGGCAATGTAAAAATGAACCTTCCCTGAGGCTCCGCCAACATCTAACTTGTCAGTATAGTCTAGTATATAAGTATGATATAATAGTGTTATTTTATGGTCCTAATACTTATTAATAAATGATTTAGTGATTAAACCTCAGGGGAAGACTAATAGAATAGTTATACTCAAATAAAACTCACAATACTTGGATTTAAATGCATGCTAGTGGTGGAAAATAGAAGAATAAAATATAGTTATAGCTTTTATAAAGATAATATCAATTTATAAGGGCTTTATAATATATTTCTGAATACTAATAATTGTATTGTAGTGTTTGTTTGAAGTGTAGTAATTGAATGATGATAATAAACCGTCAAAATCCCTCCTTACTTATACCCAAATCCACTGGAGTGCACAGACCTTCAATCCAGATGATTTCACTGCTATCCCTGGCAATTACAGCACTGTGAGGGCCCATCACCTCCCCATGGCGTCCACTTCAAGAAGTTTTAACACCCAGACCTCCAGTAAGGACCCTCCATCACTATTAATAATAACACAGAGTCATACCATAAATAGAAAACCCAGATAAAAGCGGATACCATAAAGAAACAGGTAAAATAAATAATCAAAAAGAGATTTAATGAAACTAAAAGTATATAAAGGAAACAAATAAAATGTCCAAGCCCCCAATAACATCCCCAAGCATCCACATTAACCCAGAAACATCCTTTCAACCCATAAATCCGTAAATAACCATCCAAGGAAGTAATTTTAGTTGTCCAAACTGGGTGTATGCGCTTGATATAGGTGTCTATGCTTCTTTAGGCGTTGTGAGTCCACTTATTTCGTCCATATGACCTAAAATAAGCAGAAAAACAAAGTTTATAGGCTATTAAGGGGCTAAAACCCACTTATATACCTAAATATACGTAATATACTGCATATTTCACTGAATATGAGATTTATGTATACATATAAGCTTATGTATGTCAATAATTACTTCATATCACTTAAGATAAGTATATTATGACTCCATTAACACCTTAATAAGTATTATTAGGCCATGGATAAGCTATTTAAACTATTATAAATTATATAATAGAATAATAATTATATATATATATAATAAAATAGTATATATTATTATTTTAACCTTATTTTAAAGATATAAGCTTAATCTACTTGAGGTTATCTTATTTTAAGCATAAGAAATACTCAGTCCTAAGGATATTTAGGCTGACATAACTTCACAAACTCTGAAGTTTCAACCAATTTAGTGACATGACCACCAATACCAGTTTTGATGGGGAGGCCCAAATGAGTTGCCTAAAACAAGGAAATTAGGTTTATCTGATAACCTGAATCCACCAATGCCCTTGCCTCCCTGCCATTTAGAGTGATATTTACATATCCCAGAGGAGCAGAAAAATAAGTTTCCAACCCCTCACCAAACTTTTCAGCAGAATCACAAATGTATTCTACCTCGCCAGAAGAAACTCTTCTCCTGGTCAACAACTTTTTCTGTCTATAAGCCAACCCTGGACTGATAGCATACAATTACCCATAAGATAGGGAAACATGACCCTGATTCATCCTTTCCAGGACAGATTCCATAACATTAACTTGACCAGAAACTACTGGCCTCTCAAAGTGAGCTCTTTGCTTCACCACCTTGGTCCTAGAAGATTCTTGAGGACCAGCACCACCAACAGATTTACCATCAACACAAACCAAACCAGATCCCTCACCTGAACCTCTAACTCCAGCATGCTTTGGAAATGAAGCCAAAGGGACATCCTCTTCAGAGTCAGAATCCACCTCCATTGGCATTGGCTCACCATTCATGTCAAATGCGCCAAAACTAGGGGGGCCCATGTCAGTCATACCCTTCTGCATCTTGTACAGCTCCTCTTTGCTGTACCTCTTCCTAGCTGCACTCAGATTAGGGTCCACCTTTGAAGCATTAGGCCTTGGTTATTCCTGAGAACTGCTCTTAGGCCTTCCCACCTTTCCTGCTTCCACATCATAAATACCAGCCAAGCATTCCCCACTTGACTGTCCACAACAAGAATACAACTTTAAACCACCAAAGGAAGTAGAATAAGAGACCTTATTGACCTGCTTCCCCTTTCCCTTTCCATCCTCATCCTCCTTACCAGAAGAATTCCCTTGATCAGTAAATCCCCTCAAACCTTGGCCTCCTTTGATTGAGACCACCCCTTCTCCTGACCAAATCAACAGGAGCCTGCCCCTCACTGGGCTTCACAAAAGAACCATCAGGGAACTTGAAAACCCTGCCATCAAATTCCACCTTTCCTTCAGACACATCCCTGTTCAATGCCCAACAATCATTGGACCTGTTCCCCATCCTGCTGCAACAAGAGCAGACCCAAGGATCACTCCTACCAGCCCTCCTATCAAAATCTCTAGGCTGAGAAGGTGCCTTATTGAACTTCTTAGCCTCCTTCATAAAAATATGGAGCTGTTTTGTCAGGTCAGCTAACTGTTCCACCATTGGGTCCCTCTCCTGTTTTGGAACCTTTACCATATTCTTCTCCTCCTTCTTCTCTCTAACTTCCTCTTCAGCCAAAGCCTCACTGAATTTGCTTACATACTTGGCACACCCCTCCTGATAGGTGTCCACAGCCAATAACTTCAAATGGGCCTCAACAGCCTCCTTCACCTTATCCAAGGCAGGCAGCTTCTGGTCCCTATTAGAAAGAGTCTTCATCAATTCTTTCTTGACAACTCCTTCAACACATCCATCCTGACATCTCTAGCCAGGGCAGACCAAAAAACATCCTTGGCAGCATTTTCATGTGCCAGTTCCTCCACTTCCACCAAATATTCCACCACAGGATCAAACTGTAGCAGAAACTTCCTGTAACTATGCAAGTAACCAACACCACCATAAGATTGCCATTCACTGACAACCTTGTTCAGATCCACCATAGTGAACCTGAAACCCCATCTATCCACCATCTCCCTACACAAAATTTTTCAATCCCTCTTCTTGTAGCCACACATGGCCACAATCTCCTTCTCCACTGCCCTATCACCAATGAAGAAGATTATCTGCTTCACCATGTCCAGGTAGGAAGCACCATCCACTCCAGAAGCAGTTTCATACTTCTCTAGAAACCACTTGACATCCTCCCCATTAAACTTCGTACCATCCCAAGTTTTAATCCTTACACACTCCCTAACCATCACAGAAGGAGGACCATCTCCCCCACTGACAGTCACCACAGAAATAGAGGAACAGAAGCCATTCCTCCAGACCAAAACACCAAAAAGAGCCAACCAAAAGAAAACAGAGATTCCAAAGAACTAGCAAGTTCCACCCCACATTGGGCGCCAGAAATGTAGACAATCCTATAGTACTAGTTATAGGCCTTGACCAAGGGAGTTGGAGAAAAACCAGAGAGAAAATCCCCTGTCCCTTTAGAAAAATAGAGTGAGATTTACTTGCTAAAGTAAGTTGGTTCCTGTTTGCTAAAGCCCCTTTTCAACACACTTGACTGCTTGATGAGCCAAGAAAGTAGTCCCCAGACAGACTACCAGACCAAAGAGCTGAAATGTACAGCAATGTCCACACCAGAGAAAGCAAAGATACTTGATGTAGGCTGCAAATCCACACCAGAGACAGCAATAATACTTGCTATAGCTTGCAAGACTATAACATAGAAAACAGTTTCCAAAGTTAAGTTAAATGAAGAACTCACTTGCAACAAACACAGCCAAATTGTGGCCAGAAAAACAGTAAAAACTGAGTGATGAACAATGATATCACCTCCGGATGGTTGTATTATAATTAAGGTTGCCCCAAACTGTCTTATTCACTATGTACACACAGACCACTATCTAAGAGCCCATGCACACCCACCAATCTGGTGCCTGTACCTGCCAAATTGAATAAAAAACCCTCCTGAAGCGCTTTCCAACCTTCTAAAACAGAGGTGGGCGGGCCGCCCCGACGTCAGAGGTGCCGCCTGAAGCAGCCTGGCCTCAATGAAGCCAGAAAACCAACAAAAACAACTAATCTACTTAGAAAAATTAGCTAGAACTACTAAAACCTTTAAAACACGGAATTTCACTATAACAACATTGAGACATGAAATATTGAGAAAAATTAGCCCTATCCAATGGTACTAAGCACTTAACCCTAAGACTTAAGGTTAGCCCGTTGTGGTAGCCTAAAGTTTAGTACGGCACCTAAATACGTAAATGGAGTTATTACGGCGTGCAAGATTGGCGTTATTATTTTTTATAAAAGGGTTTTATTTAATTTATTTGAGTTTTAAATATGAAGAAATTGGTCACGAGCGAATGCCTACACGAAAACAATTTATTTTACGGAGAAAACTTATTTTTACGGTCTGAAAAATTTATAAGTATTAAGTCGAGTCACTCAAGAACCTTGGGAAATTTTCCCAGAATTTTTACTATTTTTCTTATATTTTTAAATGAATTTTAAGGTTTTATAGAAATATTTACGTTTTCAAAAATTACTTAACTTTGATGAATTTTCACAGGGTGATTAAAGCTGCGCAGACTACGAAAATTAGTTTGGTATGTAAAGGGGAAGTAGCTCTATTATGTGTAATTTTTCTAGATTTTTTATTATGGATTTAAGGTTCTAAATTGAGTACGGAAGTCCGGAGGGACTCCGTACGGACTCCGCTTTGACTCCGTACAGACTCCGCACGGGCTCCGGATTGACTCTGGAAGAGCTCTGGAGGGGAAAACTTAGGCACGTGACTAGGAATACTTAAGCGCTTCTCAAACTCGAAATTGAGAGGGGGAACACATCATACAGCTTAATCATTAACCACCACAGTCTCATTTTTTATTACTCAACAAATTAAAATAACTTGTAATACCCTTATAACATTATTATTTTTTACATAACATCTTAGAAATACAATTCAACAGTTTAAATAACACTTCATACAGGGTATCTTTAGAAAGGTCTTCATTGCTGGGACTTGATTATTGCTGTCTCATAAAAATTCAAATTATTATAAAAACATAAAAGTCAATCTTTACAGATCTTTCACTGGTACACCTTAATTGTTGTTATCAGTATTTCTTTATCAACAGCCACTTTTATCTCGATCTCAATAAGCGTTAAATATTTTAGAGTTTCATTATTTTATAAATCAGATCCAAGTAGATTGGTTAGCTTAGTGATTTAGAATTCCCATTTTGATATTTTTTTTGTTGGAAGGACGGGGTTTTCGGCTAAATCCACATATCTCCTCCGGATTCTGCTTACAGCAAGGCGACTGTAAGAGTTTACCTTACCATAGTTGGCGCCCAACGTGGGGTTCAATTTCTCTAGCTTTCTTTAAAGACTTACTTGGATCAAGAACGTTATTAGCCTGCAAGAGGCTTATTTTCTGGAACTCTAATTGGATTTTTGTTATTGGCCTGCAAGAGGCTTGTTATTTTATCGATTGTTAACGCTTTTCATTACTTATTGGGATGTCTTCTTCTGCTGTTGCTTCTGGATCTTCTAACCCTCTTACTCCCTCAGTTAGAATTGTTTCTTGGGATGGCCCAAAGTTTGATGGGGAGGAGGTTAAATGGTTCATTAGCAGGTATGAAGCTGCTGCTGCTGTTGATGGTGATTCTCATGTGGATATGGTGAAGCAAGTTAGATTTTTTATTGCTGATAGGGAGGTGGAAAAAGAGGTTATTGCTATGCAGGCATTCAAGGATAAGGATTGGGTTAAGCTTTCTAAAGCTATGGATGATAGATGGGGTGTTAGGTTTACTATGATGGACCTCAATAAAATTGTTGGAGACTGGCAAGCAAAAGGTGGAGTTTCTTCTATGGCTGACTTCAAAAAGCTCTGTGTTCAGTTTGATGAAGTGGTGGAATATCTCATACTGGTGGACGAGTTAGTGCATGAGAACCAAGCAAAAGATTTGTTTTGGACAGCATGCAGTAGGGATATTCGAATGGACGTCTTGAAGGATCTTTCAAGAAAAGATTTGATGATGGAACTGCCTAATGGTGAGCAGAAACTGACGGCTCTGGAGGTTATCAAAGAGAACATTCAGGCCCATCTAAAGTTATTGGCGTTGGACAAATATCAAGAGTCATGCACTCAATATGTTAGCAAGGTTAGCGAAGTTTTGGCCGAAAATAACGATATTATGGTCAAATCCCAGGAGGCCAAGAAGGCTCAAATGGGATTACCTGCTGCTAAAGTTGAGGGTAATGTGGATAATAAGATGGTCGATCACCTGGCCAATTTAACTAAACAATTAAAAATATTTGTTCTAGAAACCCAGAAGGCCAATAAGGCCCCAATCGCTTCTTCGTCGATGTCGACTTCTTATCAGTCTAGAGGTTATGAACGTCGAAATTATAATAGCAATAACAACGGTAACCGCTTCCCAGGCAATGGGAGAAATGGTGGGAATGGTGGTAGTAATTATAGAGGTGGCTATGATGAGCCAAAGGTGTGCTCCTATTGTAAAAGGAGAGGGCACAGAGCAACAGTTTGTTTTGCTCTTGATAAGGATATGGATGCTGGGCAAGTTTTATTCGATGGTAAAGTTTATAAATTTCCCGATGGTTCGTTCATCAAGCCCAGTGATGGACAGTCTCCTTCTGATTTGGTCAGAAGAAGTTTAACGGCTGAAAGGAGAGCCAGATTTGAAGAGGTGACGGATGAAGATGTTAATGCCAAGAGTGGCAAAAATGGTAATGGTAATGGTGGTAAAGCTGACAAGGGAAAGGAGAAAGAGGTCAGTAAAGCCACATTTTCTACTTCTTTTGGTGGTTTAGAGCTGGCGACGGTTGCCCAGGTGGAGGGTAGCTGTATGGCTGGCGAATATGAAGTTAATGCTGCTAGAAGAGCAGCTGCTACTAAGGCGAAAAGTAGCATTCAGAGCCAATTGAGGGCTAATCCTGGCAAGGCCAATAACAAAGTGAACCCTTACTCTAATGACAAGAATTCTAGTGCTCAAACTGCCGCCAACAAATTGAACCCTTACTCTAAGGACGAATTATATAAAATGCAGAAGGGGATTGCTGATATGGGGCCCCCTAGTTATGGCAAGTTTGATTTAAATGGTGAGCCTATGCCAGAGGATGATTCGGATTCTGAGGAGGACGTACCGTTGGCGTCTCTACCCAGACCAAGTTTTAGCGGTCCCATCCCAATGGAGGGAGTAAGAAGGGCTAGCTATGGATCAGGATTAGTGCAAGAAGCTGGTGACGGAGTTAGGGTTATAGAAAGTGAAGATGTTATAATGGGGGGTGAAGATGGCTGGGTTGGACCTCAAGAGGTACCCAGGGCCAAGGTTGTTAAATCAAAGGTCCAGTATGAGCGGCCAGTAGTTTCTGGTCAAGCTAATGTGATGGACGCAGTTTTGAATAGGGTGAATCAACTGCAGATTCCCTTATCTTTGGGGGAGTTATTTATGATTAGTCCGGCGCTTGCTGAAAAGCAAAAGAAGCATTTGACGAGGCGTCGGGTTTCCACTGGAGAGGTGGAATATATTTGTGAAAATGCTGAAAAGTTTGGGGAAGATGTAGATACACATTTTTCCGCTCCCCTGGGTTACCTGGTGGTAACTCTAAATGGTAAAGAAGTAAAGGCCTTAATCGATTCAGGGTCTCAAATTAATTTAATTTCATTGGAGCAAGCGACGACTATAGGCTTTCCAATTAAAAGTGGAACTGGGGGAAACCTCAGAGGTATTGGAGGGCATGCAACAGAGCTGATGGGTACTGCTGAGCATGTCAGGTTAGGCATTGGTGGATCTGTTGGTAAGGTTCACTTTTATGTGGCCAGAGGAGCAGTCAAAACTGTTCTTGGTGGTCCTTTTTTGATGGATTTTGAGGCCAGGATAGGGTATCAAGCTGGCATGGGGATTAGTTTGGAGATCACTGGTGAAGATATGCAGAGGTTACATATGCGGTTAGCGCCTCCTGTAGATGAAGGTTGGGAAACACGGCCAGGGATTACTACTCTGTGCCAGTGTTGTGTTTGCACCAAGAAGCGGCATATAAAACGGATGGCTTCTGGTGAATTATGTTTGTTGGAAAGGGATGAATGCCCTCATTTTTTGGGGTAGCAGGGGCTGATCGCTCTAATGTTGTAATCTCTCCTCAGGATGAGATCCCGGATTGCAATAGGTCAGCTCACTTGGAGATAATTCAAGTGGATTCTCAATTATTTTCTGTTAATATTACTTTGGAGTGCAAATACGTTTTGGACTTTTCTATATGTTTATTGGATTTACCCGGTTTTTCTATTAAATTTAAAAACGGTGAAAAAGGCAAAATGGGCCAAATTAGGTTGGATAAAAATTGGAAGGGTATGTTTTTGGACCTCCAGCAAGAGGTTAAACTGCAATTATCTCCTTCTATCATGGACCTCCAGCAAGAGGGTAAACTGCAAAAATCACATCAAAATCCGATAAAAAATCTCAGAATAATTAAAACCCAAAAAAATAATTTTTGTGAAAATTCAATTCCGGTTCTCCAGCAAGAGGTTAAACTGCCAACTTTCTTTACGGGTGATTTACTGTTGGATAAGGGAAGAAAAGGTGTTGGAAAATCTGTTTATAAATTAGACGAGGGAAAGGAGAAAAGGGTAAAATTTAAAAATGAAATAAAATATTTTTCTAATTTTTCTTATTCTGATTCTGGCGATGAAGAAGATTCATTTGATGAAAGTTTTAATGGAGATACAAAAGAAAATGTTTTACCTCAAGCTTATTTAGATGTGGACGCAGCCAAATATAAGAAAGTAGCAAATAAAGTTCGACCTATTAACGAACCGCTACCTGCTGAATTAAATCCACCCTTGAGAAGACCAAGGTTATCAAGAGATCCTTATGAAAGTCCCTTGGTAAAGAATCCACCTGAATTTTCTGAGACGTCAAGAATCACTTTTGAGAGACTGGGTGTTGTTAATTTTGGACCTGATGGTTGGTTGTCTGGAGAAGAGAAGAAGTTGTTGTTGGATGTGATGGTCAAGCGAGAGAAGGCCATTGCTTTTGTAGAAGAGGAGAGGGGTGTGTTGAAGCATTCCTATGGGGAGCCTTACAAGATTCCTGTGGTATGTCATGAACCGTGGCAGCAGAAACCGATTCCTATTCCGGCTGCATTAAAAGAAGCCTATATTGAAGTTGTCAGAGAACGGATACGCACTGGACTGTATGAGCAATCAACGTCAAGTTATTCTAGTCCTGTATTTTGTATCAAGAAACCGAATGGCAAGCTTAGAGTTGTTCATGATCTTAGGGAATTAAATAGGGTTACAATAAAGGATGCTGGGATACCGCCTAGTGCTGAGGAGTTTGTTGAAGCGTTTGCAGGGAGAGTGTGTTATGGTTTGGGAGATATTATGGGTGGATATGATGAGAGAGAGTTACATCCGGACTCAAGGCCTCTCACTACATTCGATACGCCACTTGGACGTTTACAGTTAACAAGATTACCTCAAGGAGCAACAAATTCGGTTGCAGTTTATCAAGCTCAGATGGCTTGGATCCTTCAAGATGAAATTCCACAATATGCTGGAATCTTTATAGATGATGGAGGAATTAAGGGACCAACAACCGACTATGATAACCAGGTGTTGGAAGAGAATCCCGGGATACGCAAATTCATTTGGGAGTTTGCAATTACTTTAGAAAGAATCTTGTTTCGAATTGAAGAGGCTGGTTTAACTATTTCAGGTTCAAAATTTTCATGTTGTGTGCCAGCCTTAGAAATATTAGGCCATGTGGTATGTAGAGAGGGTAGGATTATGTCCAAGAAGAAAGTTAACAAAATTCAGTCCTGGCCAAGACCCAAGAATACGACCGAAGTTAGAGGGTTTTTAGGCGTTTGCGTATATGTTAGAATATTTATCAAGGACTTTTCTTCATTGGCAGCTCCATTGAGACGGTTAACAAGAAAGGATGCAGACTGGGAGTGGGATGAAGAGTGTGAGAAGGCGTTTGTGAAGTTTAAGGAGGTTGTAGGGAAGGATTTAGTCCTGCACAAGTTAGATTATGGAAAAGATGCTGGTAGAATTTATTTAGCAGTTGATTCAAGTCAGGTTGCAGCTGGGGCGGTTCTGTCTCAGATGGATAAAGCTGGTTACATCAGGCCAGTTAGGTATGAATCTGTAGTATTTACTGAGGTCGAATCAAGATATTCTCAACCAAAATTGGAATTATGTGGTGTGGCGAAAATACTGAAGAAACTTCAGCATATTTTGTGGGGGCAACATTTTGAGTTGCAAGTCGATGCGAAATCGTTAATCCAGATGATTAATTCCCCAAGTTTACCAAACGCACCCATGACGAGATGGGTAGCTTTTATTCAACATTTTTCGTTTGAATTAGTTCATAAGCCTGGCAAAACTTTTACTATGCCAGATGGTTTATCAAGGAGACCACCCACTGAAGAAGATTCAGACTCAGAAGAGTTCGATGAAGATATACCTATTATCAAAGCCAGCACTAAAGGAGCTGAAGACTTTCCATACCTCCCGCATGAGGTTAAACTGGCAGGACTATTGTGTTTAGATTATGATGATGATGACCTCCACCAAGAGGATAAACTGGAAAATAGTTTTTATGTTAATAAAGGTGTAGATAAATTCGGCAGAGAGGAGGTAGAAGAAGATGTGGTGTATGTAGAGGAAAATGGATTGGTAGTGTGGGATAGTAGTAAATTAAGGAATGGTGTATATGTTGGAGAATTAGAGAACTTAAATAAAAAGGTGGATAAAGAGAAAGAGGTATTTTCAAATACGGTTTTCGAAGGATCCAAAGGTTCAGAAGAAAAACGTCGACATAGCTCGATTAAAGATTTATTTAGGGGTCAACGATTATTGGCTCATTCATGTGCAGGTGATATTGGTGATAGAGAAGTCCCTATTGATGTTATATTAATCGATTTTCAAGATGAAGTCTGGGGTCAGACTGGTTTTTATTTTTTGTTAGTCAAATATTTGTTGACTTTAGAGAGGCCAGAAGATTGTGAAGACGATGAATGGGTGGCTATCAAGAGAAAGTCATCTACGTTTTACCTATCTGGTCAACGTTTAATGAGGAGGAGGTATCCAAATCCTCAAGTAGTCATAACTCAACAGAAGGGGCAAGAATTAGTTTTGAAATCACTGCATGAAGATCTCGGGCATAGAGGCGTTGGAGAAACATTTAGAAGAATTTCTGATCGATTTTGGTGGCCTGGCATGAAGATGGCTGTTAAACAGTGGGTTCAGTCATGCGAAGAATGTCAAAGACGAAGTTATTTAAGGCCAAAAGAACCTGGACGCGCGACCGGTGAATATACGCTCTTTGGAAGAGTTAGTTTAGATGCCGTTATGGTAAGGTAAACTCTTACAGTCGCCTTGCTGTAAGCAGAATCCGGAGGAGATATGTGGATTTAGCTGAAAACCCCGTCCTTCCAATAAAAATAACAAAATGGGAATTCTAAATCACTAAGCTAACCAATCTACTTGAATCTGATTGATAAAATAATGAAACTCTAAAATATTTAACGCTTATTGAGATTTAAAGAAAGTGGCTGTTGATAAAAGAAATACTGATAACAACAATTAAGGTGTACCAGTGAAAGATCTGAAAAGATTGACTTTTATGTTTTTATAATAATTTGAATTTTTATGAGACAGCAATAATCAAGTCCCAGCGACGAAGACCTTTCTAAAGATACCCTATATGAAGTGTTATTTAAATTGTTGAGTTGTATTTCTAAAATGTTATATATAAAAATATAAAGTTATAAGGGTATTACAATTTATTTAATTTGTTGAGTATTAAAAAATGAGACCGTGGTGGTTAAAGATTAAGCTGTATGATGTGTCCCCCCCCCTCAATTTCGAGTTTGAGAAGCGCTTAAGTATTCCTAGTCACGTGCCTAAGTTTTCCCCTCCAGAGCTCTTCCAGAGTCAATCCGGAGCCCGTACGGAGTCCGTACGGAGCCGGAACGGAGTCCGTACAGAGTCCGTACGGAGTCAAAGCGGAGTCCGTACGGACTCCGTACGGAGTCGAAACGGAGTCCGTCCGGACTTCCGGACTCAATTTAGAACCTTAAAACTATAATAAAAAATCTAGAAAAATTACACATAATAGAGCTACTTCCCCTTTACATACCAAACTAATTTTCGTAGTCTGCGCAGCTCTAATTACCCCGTGAAAATTCATCAAAGTTAAGTAATTTTTGAAAACGTAAATATTTCTATAAAACTTTAAAAATCATTTAAAAATATAAGAAAAATAGTAAAAATTCTGGGAAAATTTCCCAAGGTTCTTGAGTGACTCGACTTAATACTTATAAATTTTTCAGACCGTAAAAATAAGTTTTCTCCGTAAAATAAATTGTTTTCGTGTAGGCATTTGCTCGTGACCAATTTCTTCATATTTAAAACTCAAATAAATTAAATAAAACCCTTTTATAAAAAATAATAACGCCAATCTTGCACGCCGTAATAACTCCATTTACATATTTAGGTGCCGTACTAAACTTTAGGCTACCACATCCTCCCTCCAATTGAGAATGTCCCCATTCTTATAACTTTGCATAAGTGGTTGAGAAATTCCAAAAGAATTATCTTGTCTATTAAAATAATTTGATAAATTTGTTTTAGCTGGTCTTCTTATAAATCTTTATAATAAAAAAACGTTCTTTCTTCTTCTCTGGCTTGATATAACATAAAATAAAATAATATAAATCTTGTGATGATTCCACTACTGAGAGCAAGGTTTGAATCCCTTCAGACTCCCATATACCAGTCTTCCTTCTTGTCACAGCATTGAGAGAGTGGATCTTCCTATGAGCCGAATACTCCTGATTCCAACCTCATAGGGCCCCCCACTGAGCCGAATTCTATGATTCCAATCTCGCCATAAGGTCCTCCAAGCTTCACACCAAAAAAAAAATGGCCTAACTATGAGGCACTAAAAAAAATCATTCCCTAAAATCCAACCACCATCCTAACTTCTGATTCCTTCATCACAATTTTTAAACTTTGCTATACAGCAAACCCATAAAATACTTTTGCCAGGCTTCCAATAATAATATTAACTTTAGACCATGTTAAAGCGCCACAAATTTCACCTAATTAACCATTATGCTTTCCATAGCATCATTACCACCTAGAATTTTAACCTCCTAAAGCTTATCAGCACCCAATTCCAGAAATAATTGAATAACCAGTTTAGAGTCTTAGTGGACAGTGATAAATTAAAAGATTGAATTGAGTTATCCAAACAAGATTGACATTCCAGTTTAAAGTCTTAGTGGACCAAACATATAATCGATTGCCAGTTTATGGTCTTGGTGGACCAAAGATCGTTTAAGTGCATAAATATCTTGATATATTCCTAAGTAAGGCCTAGGCTTGACCAAAGATTGAATAAATTTGATAATCCAGTTTAATGTCATAGTGGACCAAACATTTGATCGACAAGTAATCCAGTATAAGGCCATAGTGGTCCAATGAATGTTGAATTATCCTGCAGATATTAATTTTCCAGTTTAAAGTCATAGTGGACTAAACAATGAATGAACTACCAGTTTAAAGTCATGGTGGACCAAACATTTAATCGATAAGAAATCCAGTTTAAGGTCATGGTGGACCCAACAGCTTGATAACAGTCCAGTTTAAGGTCTTGGTGGACCTAACAACTTCTCTTTCCTTGAACCCAGATTCTGCCACCAGCTTTCTTCATCCTAGTTTCAAGTTTTCTTCTTCAAAAAAAAATATCTCCTAACAAGATGAAACCTTCTGACTTCATTGCTTCAGCTGACCAATCTTGCAAATACTGTGCCTTCACCCATAGGGAATGTATCTTCTCTTTTAACTGGCAAAAGCACACTTATAACAGGGCCTGTTTATCCTGCTATGAGAAGAAAAGAAAATGTTCTGGCTTGAACTGTGGTTCTTTCCCCATCACTGCTACTAGCTTCGCCGCCTTCTGCAATCCTCCTCCTTCTTCTTCACCTTCTACTCCACCCCCTATTCCATCAACCTCTAAAGATCCCATACCTTTTTCTCCATCAGCCTATTTAAATCTTTCTCCATCACCTAATCCTCTGGGTCCTTCTCTCCAATCTAGACTTGCTGCTAGTCCCCCAAGAACTCTTGCTGCTCCCAGGGCCATGCTTCAACCTTCTAACAATTCTTCTCCTTCTTCCAACATCTTGAAGCACAAAAGGTCCTATAATAGCCAGCAGTCTTCATCTTCTCTTGTATCATCCAAAAGGCCCAGAACATCTACTTCAAACACCAAATCCAACACCAGTCCTCCTCATCTATCAAAAATAAAAAATCCTTTCATAAACATAAAAAATCCCACTCCATTACCAAGTAAGCCATTTATCTATGATCATGATAGTGTTGACACAGGTTAGTTGTCTCTTTTTATTTTCTTAATCTTCAGGTTTTAATTTGCTGATATTTTAATTTGATAAGCGTCCACCCGTTCTCCAATTTCATATTCTGCTTATGAACTACCAGAACCTAATCCAAGCTTCCCTAGAGTTCCAATTCACCTAGTGTCTGAAAAGCTTTTTGCTAATTTTAATAACCTTATCGCTTATTTCCAACAATACCCGCCCTCTGATAGATCAGAATCTTGGATGAGAGAGCAACTGTTAAGAGACCTTTTCAAAATAGCCAACTGGCTTCAACACTATCGTGACCGTGAAATAAGATTCGAATCCCAGGAAATCGATCAAGGTCCTTCTAAATTTTCTAATTTCGATTCTTCAAAAGATAACAACCCTTGATGGTGTTCTTCCTGGTATGTAGCTTTCTTGAATAATGTTTGAAAAATAAAATATAAACATCTAAACTACCTAAAACTAAAATACCTTTTATTATTATTATTTTTTTTTTTTTTTTTTTTTTTTTTTTTATTATTATTATTTTTTTTTTTATTTTTTAGTTTATTTTATTTTATTTTATTTTTATTTTTATTTTTTATTTTTTTTTTTTTTTTATTTTTTATTTATTTTATTTTATTTTTTTTTGATTTTTAAATTTAAAATAAAAGATTTTAGAAAAGATAGTTTTGAAATAAAAGTTAAAATTTAATTTTTAAAGAAAGATAAATGAGTGTGAAATGAATGATAAAAAAAAGTAATAAAAAATTTTAAAATAAAATTTTAAAAGATGCCCCCCGGCCATTTGATGAGCCGTACCCTCGACATCATACCCACATCCAAGTGCAACTTGATGTGGTTACACAATTTTGAGAAATTGAAAAGAAAATAAAATAAATGAAAGTTTTTAAAAGATAATTTTTATAATGATGATCACTGGGTGGGCTCCCTCCAATTTATAAAAATGATTAGAGACCACCAGTGAGCATCACCTTTACAATAATTCATAATATATATTAAAGAAAAGAAATCACAATCTATCATAAAAAAAATCAAAAACAAAATAAAATAAAAAAATCTTGAATCCGGCGTTGAGAGCGGTGTCTCTTGATTCGTTCCAGTTTATAGTCTTAGTGGACTTCCTAAAATTGAAAGACAAAGCCAGGATTCAACTAGAAACAGGGAAAATTTTGGAAACGAACATTATGGGGTAATTGTGTATAGAGCAGCCAGCCCATCAATTACCCCCACACTTGCCAATATTAAATTAAGAAGTTTCCCCTGTGAACACTTCTTCCAATAAATTTTTAAAATTTTCCAACACTATCTTCACCCATATTTTAAGAATTTTTAATTTTGAAAATTTTCAATGAAGGTTTTTTTTTTTAAATTTCGTTAAGTTTCATCACAGTTTTGTTGCCCATATAATTTCATAAATGTCATAGTTTATCCTCATTGCGGAGGAAGACTTCGGCACTCCTGGTGCCTCTAGGATAGAACCGTTTCACTTGATCGGCCGCTACCCTCTTCTTCAATACTACTCCATCCAACTCTTCTAGCACATATGAACCGCCGGAAACTTGCTCCTTGATTTTATACGGTCCATTCCACCTATCTGCAAACATTTTTCCCCACTGACTTTCCAAACTCCTATTATACACCAGGACCATATCTCCTGGGTTCAAAGGTTTCCTTAATCGATGTGCCAACCGCTCATCCCAATATCTAACTGATTGATTTCGGATCTTCATCATCCGCGAATATGCCTTTTCTAAATATTCTTCTTTCTTTTCTAGCTGCATCATTCTTGCACACAATAATTGTTCAGTAGTTTTGACCGTGTCCCAGTCAACTCCAAGATATGATTCAGCTTCTAAATCAACCGGTAAAACTGCTTTCTGTCCAAAAACAAGTTCATAAGGTGAAAATCCGGTCATCCTTTTGGCAGTGATTCGATCAGAAAATAAAACTAAAGGTAAATAGTGCCTCCACTTTTCGGCACTTGTCCCACACATTTTAACTAAAGCATCCTTAATAACTTGATGCCCTCTTTCAACCATGTCTTCAGCTTCAGGATAATATGGGGTTGCTACCCTAACCTTTGACCCAACTTTCAATACGGCCTCTTTAAACTCTGTCCCAAATTCAGAACCTCCATCTACCGTCACCAACTTCATCACCCCATACCTATATACCCAATTATTCAAAAAAAATTCTGCCACATTTTTGGCAGTTAAATTAATAAGAGGCGCTGCCTCTACCCAACCAGATAAATCATCTCTGGCCACAATTAAATATTTATACCGTCCCTCTTTTATATGAACGGCATCTAAACTAACTCTTCCAAAGAGCGTATATTCACCAGTCGCGCGTCCAGGTTCTTTTGGCCTTAAATAACTTCGTCTTTGACATTCTTCGCATGACTGAACCCACTGTTTAACAGCCATCTTCATGCCAGGCCACCAAAATCGATCAGAAATTCTTCTAAACGTTTCTCCAACGCCTCTATGCCCGAGATCTTCATGCAGTGATTTCAAAACTAATTCTTGCCCCTTCTGTTGAGTTATAACTACTTGAGGATTTGGATACCTCCTCCTCATTAAACGTCGACCAGATAGGTAAAACGTAGATGACTTCCTCTTGATAGCCACCCATTCATTGTCTTCACAATCTTCTGGCCTCTCTAAAGTCAACAAATATTTGACTAACAAAAAATAAAAACCAGTCTGACCCCAGACTTCATCTTGAAAATCGATTAATATAACATCAATAGGGACTTCTCTATCACCAATATCACCTGCACATGAATGAGCCAATAATCGTTGCCCCCTAAATAAATCTTTAATCGAGCAATGTTGATGTTTTTCTTCTGAACCTTTGGATCCTTCGTAAACCGTATTTGAAAATACCTCTTTCTCTTTATCCACCCTTTTATTTAAATTCTCTAATTCTCCAACATATACACCATTCCTTAATTTACTACTATCCCACACTACCAATCCATTTTCCTCTACATACACCACATCTTCTTCTACCTCCTCTCTGCCGAATTTATCTACACCTTTATTAACATAAAAACTATTTTCCAGTTTATCCTCTTGGTGGAGGTCATCATCATCATAATCTAAACACAATAGTCCTGCCAGTTTAACCTCATGGGGGAGGTATGGAAAGTCTTCAGCTCCTTTAGTGCTGGCTTTGATAATAGGTATATCTTCATCGAACTCTTCTGAGTCTGAATCTTCTTCAGTGGGTGGTCTCCTTGATAAACCATCTGGAATAGTAAAAGTCTTGCCAGGCTTATGAACTAAATCAAATGAAAAATGTTGAATAAAAGCTACCCATCTCGTCATGGGTGCGTTTGGTAAACTTGGGGAATTAATCATCTGGATTAACGATTTCGCATCCACTTGCAACTCAAAATGTTGCCCCCACAAAATATGCTGAAGTTTCTTCAGTATTTTTGCCACACCACATAATTCCAATTTTGGTTGAGAATATCTTGATTCGACCTCAGTGAATACTACAGATTCATACCTAACTGGCCTGATGTAACCAGCTTTATCCATCTGAGACAAAACCGCCCCAGCTGCAACCTGACTTGAATCAACTGCTAAATAAATTCTGCCAGCATCTTTTCCATAATCCAACTTGTGCAGGACTAAATCCTTCCCTACAACCTCCTTCAACTTCACAAACACCTTCTCACACTCTTCATCCCACTCCCAGTCTGCATCCTTTCTCGTTAACCGTCTCAATGGAGCTGCCAATGAAGAAAAGTCCTTGATAAACATTCTAACATATACGCAAACGCCTAAAAACCCTCTAACTTTGGTCGTATTCTTGGGTCTTGGCCAGGACTGAATTTTGTTAACTTTCTTCTTGGACATAATCCTACCCTCTCTACATACCACATGGCCTAATATTTCTAAGGCTGGCACACAACATGAAAATTTTGAACCTGAAATAGTTAAACCAGCCTCTTCAATTCGAAACAAGATTCTTTCTAAAGTAATTGCAAACTCCCAAATGAATTTGCGTATCCCGGGATTCTCTTCCAACACCTGGTTATCATAGTCGGTTGTTGGTCCCTTAATTCCTCCATCATCTATAAAGATTCCAGCATATTGTGGAATTTCATCTTGAAGGATCCAAGCCATCTGAGCTTGATAAACTGCAACCGAATTTGTTGCTCCTTGAGGTAATCTTGTTAACTGTAAACGTCCAAGTGGCGTATCGAATGTAGTGAGAGGCCTTGAGTCCGGATGTAACTCTCTCTCATCATATCCACCCATAATATCTCCCAAACCATAACACACTCTCCCTGCAAACGCTTCAACAAACTCCTCAGCACTAGGCGGTATCCCAGCATCCTTTATTGTAACCCTATTTAATTCCCTAAGATCATGAACAACTCTAAGCTTGCCATTCGGTTTCTTGATACAAAATACAGGACTAGAATAACTTGACGTTGATTGCTCATACAGTCCAGTGCGTATCCGTTCTCTGACAACTTCAATATAGGCTTCTTTTAATGCAGCCGGAATAGGAATCGGTTTCTGCTGCCACGGTTCATGACATACCACAGGAATCTTGTAAGGCTCCCCATAGGAATGCTTCAACACACCCCTCTCCTCTTCTACAAAAGCAATGGCCTTCTCTCGCTTGACCATCACATCCAACAACAACTTCTTCTCTTCTCCAGACAACCAACCATCAGGTCCAAAATTAACAACACCCAGTCTCTCAAAAGTGATTCTTGACGTCTCAGAAAATTCAGGCGGATTCTTTACCAAGGGACTTTCATAAGGATCTCTTGATAACCTTGGTCTTCTCAAGGGTGGATTTAATTCAGCAGGTAGCAGTTCATTAATAGGTCGAACTTTATTTGCTACTTTCTTATATTTGGCTGCGTCCACTTCTAAATCAACTTGAGGTAAAACATTTTCTTTTGTATCGCCATTAAAACTTTCATCAAATGAATCTTCTTCATCGCCAGAATCAGAATAAGAAAAATTAGAAAAATATTTTATTTCATTTTTAAATTTTACCCTTTTCTCCTTTCCCTCGTCTAATTTATAAACAGATTTTCCAACACCTTTGCTTCCCTTATCCAAAATTAAATCACCTGTAAAGAAAGTCGGCAGTTTAACCTCTTGCTGGAGGACCCGAATTGAATTTTCACAAATATTATTTTTTTGGGTTTTAATTATTCTGAGATTTTTTATCGGATTTTGATGTGATATTTGCAGTTTACCCTCTTGCTGGAGGTCCGAAATAGAAGGTGATAATTGCAGTTTAACCTCTTGCTGGAGGCCCGGAATTGAATTTTCACAAAAATTATTTTTTTGTGTTTTAATTATACTAAGATTTTTAATCGAGTTTTGATAAGATTTTCGCAGTTTACCCTCTTGCTGGAGGTCCGTGATAGAAGGAGATAATTGCAGTTTAACCTCTTGCTGGAGGCCCAAAATAGAAGGAGATAATTGCAGTTTAACCTCTTGCTGGAGGTCATAAAACATACCCTTCCAATTTTTATCCAACCTAATTTGGCCCATTTTGCCTTTTTCACCGTTTTTAAATTTTATAGAAAACCAGGGTAAATCCAATAAACATATAGAAAAGTCCAAAACGTATTTGCACTCCAAAGTAATATTAACAGAAAATAATTGAGAATCCACTTGAATTATCTCCAAGTGAGCTGACCTATTGCAATCCGGGATCTCATCCTGAGGAGAGATTACAACATTTGAGCGATCAGCCCCTGCTACCCCAAAAAATGAGGGCTTTCATCCCTTTCCAACAAACATAATTCACCAGAAGCCGTCCGTTTTATATGCCGCTTCTTGGTGCAAACACAACACTGGCACAAAGTAGTAATCCCTGGCCGTGTTTCCCAACCTTCATCTCCAGGAGGTGCTAACCGCATATGTAACCTCCGCATATCTTCACCAGTGATCTCCAAACTAATCCCCATGCCAGCTTGATACCCTATCCTGGCCTCAAAATCCATCAAAAAAGGACCACCAAGAACAGTTTTGACTGCTCCTCTGGCCACATAAAAGTGAACCTTACCAACAGATCCACCAATGCCTAACCTGACATGCTCAGCTGTACCCATCAGCTCTGTTGCATGCCCTCCAATGCCTCTGAGGTTTCCCCCACTTCCACTTTTAATTGGCAAGCCTATACTCGTCGCTTGCTCCAATGAAATTAAATTAATTTGAGACCCTGAATCGACCAAGGCCTTTACTTCTTTACCATTAAGAGTTTCCACCAGGTAACCCAGGGGAGCGGAAAAATGTGTATCTACATCTTCCCCAAACTTTTCAGCATTTTCACAAATATATTCCACCTCTCCAGTGGAAACCCGACGCCTCCTCAAATGCTTCTTTTGCTTTTCAGCAAGCGCCGGACTAATCGTAAATAACTCCCCCAAAGATAAGGGAATCTGAAGTTGATTCACCCTATTCAAAACTGCGTCCATCGCATTAGCTTGACCAGAAACTACTGGCCGCTCATACTGGACCTTTAATTTAACAACCTTGGCCCTGGGTACCTCTTGAGGTCCAACCGAGCCATCTTCACCCCCCATAATTACATCTTCACTTTCTATAACCCTAACTCCGTCACCAGCTTCTTGCACTAATCCTGATCCATCACTAGTCCTTCTTACTCCCTCCATTGGGATGGGACCGCTAAAACTTGGTCTGGGTAGAGACGCCAACGGTACGTCCTCCTCAGAATCCGTATCATCCTCTGGCATAGGCTCACCATTTAAATCAAACTTGCCATAACTAGGGGGCCCCATATCAGCAATCCCCTTCTGCATTTTATATAATTCGTCCTTAGAATAAGGGTTCAATTTGTTGGCGGCAGTTTGAGCACTAGAAATCTTGTCCTTAGAGTAAGGGTTCACTTTGTTATTGGCCTTGCCAGGATTAGCCCTCAATTGGCTCTGAATGCTACTTTTCGCCTTAGTAGCAGCTGCTCTTCTAGCAGCATTAACATTGTATTCGCCAGCCATACAGCTACCCTCCACCTGGGCAACCGTCGCCAGCTCTAAACCACCAAAAGAAGTAGAAAATGTGGCTTTACTGACCTCTTTCTCCTTGCCCTTGTCAGCTTTACCACCATTACCATTACCATTTTTGCCACTCTTGGCATTAACATCTTCATCCGTCACCTCTTCAAATCTGGCTCTCCTTTCAGCCGTTAAACTTCTTCTGACCAAATCAGAAGGAGACTGTCCATCACTGGGCTTGATGAACGAACCATCGGGAAATTTATAAACTTTACCATCGAATAAAACTCGCCCAGCATCCATATCCTTATCAAGAGCAAAACAAACTGTTGCTCTGTGACCCCTCCTATTACAATAGGAGCACACCTTTGGCTCATCGTAGCCACCTCTATATCCATTACCACCATTCCCACCATTTCTCCCATTGCCTGGGAAGCGGTTACCTTTGTTATTGCCATTATAATTTCGACGTTCATAACTTCTGGACTGATAAGAAGTCGACGTCGACAAAGAAGCGATTGGGGCCTTGTTGGCCTTCTGAGTCTCTTGAACAAATATTTTTAATTGTTTAGTTAAATCGGCCAGGTGATCGACCATCTTATTATCTACATTACCCTCAACTTTAGCAGCAGGTAATCCCATTTGAGCCTTCTTGGCCTCCTGGGCTTTGACCATAATATCATTGTTTTCGGCCAAAACTTCGCTAACCTTGCTAACATATTGAGTGCATGACTCTTGATATTTGTCCAACGCCAATAACTTGAGATGGGCCTGAATGTTGTCCTTGATAACCTCCAGAGCCGGCAGTTTCTGCTTACCATTAGGCAGTTCCTTCATCAAATCTTTTCTTGAAAGATCCTTCAAGACGTCCATTCGAATATCCCTGCTGCATGCTGACCAAAACAAATCTTTTGCTTGGTTCTCATGCACTAACTCGTCCACCAGTATGAGATATTCCACCACTTCATCAAACTGAACACAGAGCTTTTTGAAGTCAGCCATAGAAGAAACTCCACCTTTGGCTTGCCAGTCTCCAACAATTTTATTGAGGTCCATCATAGTAAACCTAACACCCCATCTATCAATCATAGCTTTAGAAAGCTTAACCCAATCCTTGTCCTTGAATGCCTGCATAGCAATAACCTCTTTTTCCACCTCCCTATCAGCAATAAAAAACCTAACTTGCTTCACCATATCCACATGGGAAGCACCATCAACAGCAGCAGCAGCTTCATACCTGCTAATGAACCATTTAACCTCCTCCCCATCAAACTTTGGGCCATCCCAAGAAACAATTCTAACTGAGGGAGTAAGAGGGTTAGAAGATCCAGAAGCAACAGCAGAAGAAGACATCCCAATAAGTAATGAAAAGCGTTAACAATCGATAAAATAACAAGCCTCTTGCAGGCCAATAACAAAAATCCAATTAGAGTTCCAGAAAATAAGCCTCTTGCAGGCTAATAACGTTCTTGATCCAAGTAAGTCTTTAAAGAAAGCTAGAGAAATCGAACCGCACGTTGGGCGCCAACTATGGTAAGGTAAACTCTTACAGTCGCCTTGCTGTAAGCAGAATCCGGAGGAGATATGTGGATTTAGCTGAAAACCCCTTCCTTCCAATAAAAATAACAAAATTAGAATTCTAAATCACTAAGCTAACCAATCTACTTGAATCTGATTGATAAAATAATGAAACTCTAAAATATTTAACGCTTATTGAGATTTAAAGAAAGTGGCTGTTGATAAAAGAAATACTGATAACAACAATTAAGGTGTACCAGTGAAAGATCTGAAAAGATTGACTTTTATGTTTTTATAATAATTTGAATTTTTATGAGACAGCAATAATCAAGTCCCAGCGACGAAGACCCTTCTAAAGATACCCTATATGAAGTGTTATTTAAATTGTTGAGTTGTATTTCTAAAATGTTATATATAAAAATATAAAGTTATAAGGGTATTACAATTTATTTAATTTGTTGAGTATTAAAAAATGAGACCGTGGTGGTTAAAGATTAAGCTGTATGATGTGTCCCCCCCCTCAATTTCGAGTTTGAGAAGCGCTTAAGTATTCCTAGTCACGTGCCTAAGTTTTCCCCTCCAGAGCTCTTCCAGAGTCAATCCGGAGCCCGTACGGAGTCCGTACGGAGCCGGAACGGAGTCCGTACGGAGTCTGTACGGAGTCAAAGCGGAGTCCGTACGGAGTCCCTCCGGACTTCCGTACTCAATTTAGAACCTTAAATCCATAATAAAAAATCTAGAAAAATTACACATAATAGAGCTACTTCCCCTTTACATACCAAACTGATTTTCGTAGTCTGCGCAGCTTTAATCTCCCTGTGAAAATTCATCAAAGTTAAGTAATTTTTGAAAACGTAAATATTTCTATAAAACCTTAAAATTCATTTAAAAATATAAGAAAAATAGTAAAAATTCTGGGAAAATTTCCCAAGGTTCTTGAGTGACTCGACTTAATACTTATAAATTTTTCAGACCGTAAAAATAAGTTTTCTCCGTAAAATAAATTGTTTTCGTGTAGGCATTCGCTCGTGACCAATTTCGTCATATTTAAAACTCAAATAAATTAAATAAAACCCTTTTATAAAAAATAATAACGCCAATCTTGCACGCCGTAATAACTCCATTTACATATTTAGGTGCCGTACTAAACTTTAGGCTACCACACCGTTCATATAAAAGAGGGACGGTATAAATATTTATTTGTGGCCAGAGATGATTTATCTGGTTGGGTAGAGGCAGCGCCTCTTATTAATTTAACTGCCAAAAATGTGGCAGAATTTTTTTTGAATAATTGGGTATATAGGTATGGGGTGATGAAGTTGGTAACGGTAGATGGAGGTCCTGAATTTGGGACAGAGTTTAAAGAGGCTGTATTGAAAGTTGGATCAAAGGTTAGGGTAGCAACCCCATATTATCCTGAAGCTGAAGGCATGGTTGAAAGAGGGCATCAAGTTATTAAGGATGCTTTAGTTAAAATGTGTGGGACAAGTGCCGAAAAGTGGAGGCACTATTTACCTTTAGTTTTATTTGCTGATCGAATCACTGCCAAAAGGACTATCGGATTTTCACCTTATGAACTTGTTTTTGGACAGAAAGCAGTTTTACCGGTTGATTTAGAAGCTGAATCATATCTTGGAGTTGACTGGGACACGGTCAAAACTACTGAAGAATTATTGTGTGCAAGAATGATGCAGCTAGAAAAGAAAGAAGAATATTTAGAAAAGGCATATTCGCGGATGATGAAGATCCGAAATCAATCAGTCAGATATTGGGATGAGCGGTTGGCACATCAATTAAGGAAACCTTTGAACCCAGGTGATATGGTCCTGGTGTATAATAGGAGTTTGGAAAGCCAGTGGGGAAAGATATTTGCAGATAGGTGGAATGGACCGTATAAAATCAGGGAGCATGTTTCTGGCGGTTCATATGTGCTAGAAGAGTTGGATGGAGTAGTATTAAAGAAGAGGGTAGCGGCCGATCAAGTGAAACGGTTCTATCCTAGAGGCACCAGGAGTGCCAAAGTCTTCCTCTGCAATGAGGATAAAATATGACATTTATGAAATTTTATGGATTCCTCCGCAATGAGGATAAACTATGAAATTTCTTAAATTTTATCAACTCCGAAATGAGGATAAACTACAATTTTAATGACTTTTATTAAATTTATACCTCAGCAATGAGGATAAACTATGACATTTATGAAATTATATGGACGAACTCCGAAATGAGGATAAACTACAATTTTAATGACATTTATCAAATTTTATGGATACCTCCGCAACGAGGATAAACTATCTTCTTTTTTTTTATCAAAATACTTTACTATCGTTACACTGTATATGGACGACGAAACTATGATGAAACTTAACGAAATTCAAGAAGACCTTCTTTGAAATTTTCAAAAACTTAAAATACTTAAAATATGGGTGAAGATAGTGTTGGAAAATTTTAAAATTTATTGGAAGAAGTGTTCACAGGGGAACCTTCTTAATTAAATATTGGCAAGTGTGGGGGTAATTGATGGGCTGGCTGCTCTATACACAATTACCCCATAATGTTCGTTTCCAAAATTTTCCCAGTTTCTAGTTGAATCCTGGCTTTGTCTTTTAATTTTAGGAAGTCCACTAAGACTATAAACTGGAATGAATCAAGAGACACCGCTCTCAACGCCGGATTCAAGATTTTTTTTATTTTGTTTTTGATTTTTTATGTTAGATTGTGATTTCTTTTCTTTAATATATATTATGAATCAATGTAAAGGTGATGCTCACTGGTGGTCTCTAATCATTTTTATAAATTGGAGGGAGCCCACCCAGTGATCATCATTATAAAAATTATCTTCTAAAAACTTTCATTTATTTTCTTTTCTTTTCAATTACTCAAAATTGTGTAACCACATCAAGTTGCACTTGGATGTGGGTATGATGTCGAGGGTACGGCTCATCAAATGGCCGGGGGGCATCTTTTAAATTTTAAATTTTGATAATTCTTTTTACCTTTTTTTATCTTTCTTTTCACGTTCATTTATCTTTCTTTAAAATTAAATTTTAAATTTTATTTCAAACCTATCTTTTCTAAAATCTTTTATTAAAATAAAATTAAAAAAAAAAAAAAAAAAATTAAATTAAAAAAAAAAAAAATAAATAAAATAAATAAAATAAATAAATAAAAAAAAAAAAAATATATAAATAATAAAAAATAAATAAATAAAAAATAATAAATAAAATAAAATAAAAAAAAACAAAAAAAATAAAAAAAATATTAATTAATTAA
Organism: Hemileia vastatrix; assembly: GCA_030280995.1. Classification (NCBI taxonomy): domain Eukaryota; kingdom Fungi; phylum Basidiomycota; class Pucciniomycetes; order Pucciniales; family Zaghouaniaceae; genus Hemileia; species Hemileia vastatrix. The sequence continues at coordinate 14,123,456 of JASXTE010000004.1, read as the reverse complement.
ATCAAAATTATTATATTTCTTAGTTTCATTTTTCAGTCACTATTCTTTTTAGTTTATTCATATAGTTTAGACAGGAAACAGGGTCTAGGGGAATTCAATACCTATGGGATTTTACTTCAAGACATCTGTTAGTCCACCAAGACTTTAAACTGGCTACTGTTCAAGACTTTCTTTAAGGTTTTATACGAATTTTGGAGCTGTTAGTCCTCCAAGACTTTAAACTGGCTAATTTTCAAGACTATCGTTAAAATTTTTTATTGGATTTGTTAGGTCCACCAAGACCTTAAACTGGAGAGTTATCAAATTTTAGGTCCACCAAGACCTTAAACTGGACTATTATCAAGTGTTGGGTCCACCATGACCTTAAACTGGATTTCTTATCGATTAAATGTTTGGTCCACCATGACTTTAAACTGGTAGTTCATTCATTGTTTAGTCCACTATGACTTTAAACTGGAAAATTAATATCTGCAGGATAATTCAACATTCATTGGACCACTATGGCCTTATACTGGATTACTTGTCGATCAAATGTTTGGTCCACTATGACATTAAACTGGATTATCAAATTTATTCAATCTTTGGTCAAGCCTAGGCCTTACTTAGGAATATATCAAGATATTTATGCACTTAAACGATCTTTGGTCCACCAAGACCATAAACTGGCAATCGATTATATGTTTGGTCCACCAAGACTTTAAACTGGAATGTCAATCTTGTTTGGATAACTCAATTCAATCTTTTAATTTATCGCTGTCCACTAAGACTCTAAACTGGTTATTCAATTATTTTTGGAATTGGGTGTTGATAAGCTTTAGGAGGCTAAAATTTTAGGTGGTGATGATGCTAAGGAAAGCATAATGGTTAATCAGGTAAAATTTGTGGCGCTTTAATATGGTCTAAAGTTAATATTATTATTGGAAGCCTGGCAAAAGTATTTTATGGGTTTGCTGTATAGCAAAGTTTGAAAATTGTGATGAAGGAATCAGAAGTTAGGATGGTAGTTGGATTTTAGGGAATGATTTTTTTTAGTGCCTCATAGTTAGGCCATTTTTTTTGGTGTGAAGCTTGGAGGACCTTATGGCGAGATTGGAATCATAGAATTCGGCTCAGTGGGGGGCCCTATGAGGTTAGAATCAGGAGTATTCGGCTCATAGGAAGATCCACTCTCTCAATGCTGTGACAAGAAGGAAGACTGGTATATGGGAGTCTGAAGGGATTCAAACCTTGCTCTCAGTAGTGGAATCATCACAAGATTTATATTATTTTATGTTATATCAATCCAGAGAAGAAGAAAGAACGTTTTTATTATAAAGATTTAAAAGAAGACCAGTTAAAACAAATTTATCAAATTATTTTATTAGAAAAGATAATTCTTTTGGAATTGATCAACCACTTATGCAAAGTTATAAGAATGGGGACATTCTTGATTGGAGGGAGGATGTGGTAGCCTAAAGTTTAGTACGGCACCTAAATACGTAAATGGAGTTATTACGGCGTACAAGATTGGCGTTATTATTTTTTATAAAAGGGTTTTATTTAATTTATTTGAGTTTTAAATATGAAGAAATTGGTCACGAGCGAATGCCTACACGAAAACAATTTATTTTACGGAGAAAACTTATTTTTACGGTCTGAAAAATTTATAAGTATTAAGTCGAGTCACTCAAGAACCTTGGGAAGTTTTCCCAGAATTTTTACTATTTTTCTTATATTTTTAAATGAATTTTAAAGTTTTATAGAAATATTTACGTTTTCAAAAATTACTTAACTTTGATGAATTTTCACAGGGTGATTAAAGCTGCGCAGACTACGAAATATAGTTCGGTATGTAAAGGGGAAGTAGCTCTATTATGTTTAATTTTTCTAGATTTTTTATTATGGTTTTAAGGTTCTAAATTGAGTACGGAAGTCCGGAGGGACTCCGTACGGACTCCGTACGGACTCCGCTTTGACTCCGTACGGACTCCATTCCGGCTCCGTACAGACTCCGTACGGGCTCCGGATTGACTCTGGAAGAGCTCTGGAGGGGAAAACTTAGGCACGTGACTAGGAATACTTAAGCGCTTCTCAAACTCGAAATTGAGAGGGGGAACACATCATACAGCTTAATCATTAACCACCACAGTCTCATTTTTTATTACTCAACAAATTAAAATAACTTGTAATACCCTTATAACATTATTATTTTTTACATAACATCTTAGAAATACAATTCAACAGTTTAAATAACACTTCATACAGGGTATCTTTAGAAAGGTCTTCATCGCTGGGACTTGATTATTGCTGTCTCATAAAAATTCAAATTATTATAAAAACATAAAAGTCAATCTTTACAGATCTTTCACTGGTACACCTTAATTGTTGTTATCAGTATTTCTTTATCAACAGCCACTTTTATCTCAATCTCAATAAGCGTTAAATATTTTAGAGTTTCATTATTTTATAAATCAGATCCAAGTAGATTGGTTAGCTTAGTGATTTAGAATTCCCATTTTGATATTTTTTTTGTTGGAAGGACGGGGTTTTCGGCTAAATCCACATATCTCCTCCGGATTCTGCTTACAGCAAGGCGACTGTAAGAGTTTACCTTACCATACCGTAAAACACAAAAAACAAAATTAAACAGCTATCTTTTATAATTGAAAAATGAGGAAATGACCCCTTAAAATTTAGAATATGAAAAATGTCTACAAGACATAAAATATAGAGAAAAACTGGGGCTATCCAATGATAGTACCCACATACCCTCAGGCCCAATATCCACGGAATAAAACCAGAAAAATACCCAATTCCTTAACAGATGTCAATTAAGACATGCACAAACAGCGCCAATTCACACAACAAAGGCCCCTGCCAATGTTGGAAGACCACAACGGGAATCTTGGGGTTTTGGAAAGTAGTAAATGCTTGTTTGGAATTGAACATGTGGCTGCTAGCACTGGAATCAAAAATGAGATCAGATGAACGCTTTCTAAGATCGCATGATGCATGATAGACATAGTAAAGATCTTTGGTGATGTTGGCGCTTTCTGTCTCATCATTGTCCTTTTCTTTTTGAGGATTTTAAGATTTGGATTTACTTTGCGGGCGTAATTCGGGATGGAGGGCCCAACATTGCGATTCAGAGTGATTTGTTTATGGATTATGCTTCCCGTCATTGCAGTATTCTTGCTTTTTTGTTGAAGTGTTATTCTTTTTGACAGAAATCAGAGTGGAATTTTGCTTGGTTTGGGAATTGTAAATTTTATCTGCTAACTGGGATAACTTCATGAGGACGTTATAAATGGTGAGAGGCTTGCTGTTGTCATCCGCTGAGTTGATAATCATAGATTGGTGCATCTCCTGCGATGGTGGAAGTTTTTGGAGGATTGAGTATGCAAAAATAGGTGATTCTAACTTTTCACCTGCTTGAGATATTGCATTAACTGATGCCTGAAGTTTGGTTTCAAATCCTCTAAGATTACCCTTGGTGCACTCCAGGTCGGTGAATTTGGTGTAAACCATCAATGCAGTAGAAGGATAAGCGCCAGAATATCTTTCCTCTAATCTTTTCCAGAGTTTTGTTGGATTCGATTTGTCATCTGCTATGAAAAATTCCATGATATTGGTGGCATCTAACTTCTGGAATATTACATTCCCCACTATTTTTCAATGCAGCCTGTAAGCTTTTTTATTGACTCCATCTGCTCTAGGCTCTGATTCACTTCCTTTGACAAGTTTGTCTAATTCCAATTGCGATAGGAAGAACAACATTTTGACTTTCCATGTTGCAAAATTGTCATTTGAGAGAATGAAAATGTTGTTAACGTTATTATTCAAGGAGAAGTCCATTCTAGAGACCTCATAATTTTAATCTTTAAATTAAAAACTTATAAAAGAGCCCTATAGCAGAGCCAATGATACCCTATCAGTAATTTCAGGGGAGTCAGTGGCAATGAGATCAATGTGCCAACCTGTAGTCCCAATTCAAGGAGTGGTAGTGCAAATTAAAATTGTATTACTGGTAAGTAAAACTAGAAGTGATCAACATAAAAAAATAAAGAAAAAAAATGAGATCGATGGAGAATAAATAGTGAGTAGAGACTATATATATATATATATGTCATTCTAATAAGTAAGCTCCATTGATCTCATAAACATAAACTATCCTATGATCATTGAGCAACTACACAAGTTACTTGAGGCGCTGAGCATACAAAATGGGTTAGGCTGGCCAAGAGAGGAAAGTGGCGTATATTCATGTGGAATGATAGATGTTGGAGAGATGTATAGTCAATGATGGGTTATGAGGATTTTTTTTGAATCTGAAAAGAACATGGCTAGGTCCCCTGAACTTGACCAATCAGATCTTCCTTGCTTCACTGCTCCTAAGGACTATGCTTGCAAAAAGTGCATCCACATGTGCAGACCTTTCACTTTCACTCTTACAACCCCTGAGGCCAAAATATACAACAGGGCCTGTGATTCTTGCAACTCCAAAAAGAAAAGATGTGACTGAGACCCCAATTGTCCTATAACCCTACCTTAACCTACACATAAATACCTCTCCAGATCCCCTACTAGATCCCCAGAGCTTGGTCCTTCTTCTTCCTCTTTCTCTTCAGCTCCATCCAGAAGATCCCAGAAATCAGTTCCTAGAACACTCTCCAAAGGCCTGCTTTATCCTCCTAAGAAACAGCTTTTATCTCTGCAAATTCAGCCCCCAGGCTTCCATCCCGCCTCACTAGGAAACAAAAATCAGGCTCAAAAACTTCAAATTCAGCCAGAAAACAGCTGAATTCTGCCAAAAAAAACCAAAAACTCAACACAACAACCTCCTAGCACTCCCAGAGCTATTCAATCAAAATTTTCTAAGTCCAAAAATGTCAAAAACTCCAGAACTTCTAGAAGACCAGCCAGAGGGCCCCAAGAAGACACCAGAGCACCAAACACATCTCCAATGCAAAAATCTCCCCCCAATCAAGAAGAAGCAACTAAACCTCTCCTCTTCCAGCCAATTATTCATGTGAAAGTTAAATTTATTCAATAGCTTCTTCCAGAAGATACCAATCAGCTTCCCGATCACCTTCTCCTGCTCCATCCTACAACAACCCTGGTACTCCATTATCAGCACCCAATCAAACTGAACCAAACAAAAATATCAACAATAACAACAACAGCCCTACTTCTCCAACTAGACCCCAGGAATTTCCTCATTATAGTTTTTATTATCAACACCATTCAAAGGATGAACAAGAGAATCCATATCTCTACCTGATTGATCCTCCTACTACCTCCATTGAAAACCCTCCAGCAGTCCAAATTATGGCCGCTTACAAATTCGATGAGAATCCAATCTGTAAGTAACAAATAAATTAATCCAATTTCTTCAACAGAGAAAAAATTTCTGATCCAATTCTTTTTCTTTAATTTGCACCACTCCTACTGAAACTACTATTGGGGTTGGCCAACCTCTGGAAACTTCATTAACCTTAGATTAAGCAGATATGACAAAAAACCTAGGTATGATGTGTTCCAACATGCTTAAGGCATTTGTTCTTAATGGGCCACTGAATGAATTTGAGAAGAACCTGAGAAAGAAAATTCTTGACAACCTTGTTCAAAACCAGTTCCTGGAAATTTTAACTTGTATCATCCTTCCAGTAGGATGCACTTCAAGGAGCACAGTGTTTCCCAAAATCCCAAAAAAGAAACAAAGAGGCCAACATGATTGGGACCACCCTCCAGAAGCTTCATCATCCATAAATTGAGTTCCTGAAAACAAAAATTAAAATAATAATAATAAAAAAAATAATTAATAATTAAACATTCTAAATTTTTTTATTTTTTTATTTTTTATTTATTTTTATTTTTTATTAAACCATATAAACTACTAACATACATAAAAAAACTTTAAAAATAAAGAAACATAAATGAAATAAATAATACAAATGGTATCCCCCATCCAATAGATGAGCTGATCCCCTGATACCTCACCTACATCCAAGTGCACCTTGATGTGGATTGTCAGCCAGGCTGTCTCAGGAGCCCAGAAAAATGTATAATACTTTATTTTGGAGGGAATAAATTGATGTATTTTATGTATTTAAAATAATATTTTATCACATAATCAAATTATATAAACATTATATTAAAAATAAGTAAAATAATTAATATATTAATTTTATTATTAAATTAATTATTTATAAACTTACATCAAACATAGTATATATTATATTCTATAAAATATGGCACTTTTTATGTATTTAATATTAATAAATTAATAATTAACTAATAATAAACATTTATTATAATTACAATCGTAAAATTGAATTATAATGTAATTTAAACTTAATTAATTAAATTTATATATTAAATAAACCTTCTCATATGTTATAATCCATAAATATTGGATGCTTTTTGAACCTTAATTGTGTCAGAAAAGTTATTATATAAGTTAAAAAACTTACTGAATAAAATATATTAAAATACTAATTTTTAATTAGTACTTCATTAAATTAATTACTTGTTTCCACTTAAATTAGTTATTACTCAAATGAAATAGTTAAAACAAATTACTAATTTCTGATTTGGGACTGAATTGATTACATAAATGTTTGTGTAAAAATGATATGATTGTATTGGTTCAATAAAAACCATTTTTAGACTCATTATAATGACTTTTTGACAAATTACTCACAGTTTCCTATGTTAAAAATTTACATGGTTACTCACTATTCTAATTAATTGTGTTGGTAATTTAGTATGGTAAAATTATTTCTTATTTGAGGATTTAATTATTTATTTCATATTATTCTCTCAATTACCAGATTTCATTTTTTGTTCTTTTATTTTCTTGTTTCATTATGTTATCATTTTGTATATACAACTTTGTGGTGCTTCAGAGTACCCCTTACCTATAAAAAGGTCATGGGTAATTTCCTTCAGCTCCATCACTTACTTTACTCTATCATACCTTAAATATTATTATCTATTTTACTATTTAAGCGTGTCTGTCCCATTAACTGTTAAATAAATATCTAAAGATTGCATTAAGAGATTTTTAATTATTAGTAATTGATATATATGCAGAGAGAAACAAAATACTTACTATTATAATACCCTTACACATTGTCATTAATCCTATAAATTCCTTTATATTATTGTCACTTCACCCTTTTAAATTTTTCCTTATTTCTCTTCTCTTCTCTTCAGATTCTCCTTCTTCTCCTTTTTTGTTACTCTTCTTCTAGAAAAACTGGCCAATACTTGGAGTCCCTTACAAACAACAATGACGACTTTTTTGCAAAATCAACTTGATGCACAGACCACCTTGCATGACTCTTCAACTTTTTGCTGCAACTGTGTTTTAAACTTGGGTTTGATATATTTGGTTTATATATTATTAAATACATATTATTTTACAGTGATTTTATGATCACTATAGTAAGTCAACCTTTGCACATATAAACTCTGTTATTAAATTTTTATTGCAATAAAAGTGCCTTAGATTTTTTGCTGAATCAGTGAGTGTGAGTGATCAATTTTTTTAAGAATTTTTTTCTGCTAGTTGACAATAATAGAGCAAATTTCTTAGTCCAAGAAGATCATTAATTTTTTGATTAAATTAATAAATTAATTTTTATAAAATTTTTGATATTAAATTGTTGACAATAATAGTACTCTGTGCTTAGTCCCAATTATTGCAAATTAATCTTTGTATTATAATATTGGTTGACAATAATAGTACTCTGTGCTTAGTCCCAATTATTTCCATTTATTTTGGTATTGTGATTATTATTGGTTGAAATTTATACATTGGTATTTGTCCCATTTTGATAATTTCTGGTTATTATTCTATATTATAAATAACATTAACTTGAATAAATATTAAATATTTTTTGCTTGTAATTTCTATCTTATAAAAAATAAGCTTAATATTTATTATCAATTTATTTTAACTCAATAATATATATGAATATTAATATTTTTGTTTTAAAATTTTGAAACCACTTTTTGATAAAACAGTTCACTTTTGTTGACATTTATTTTATTTTTAGATATCATGTCTAGTAACTTAACTGAGAGTGTGGATAACTTAAATTTAAATGAAATTGAGATAGAATGTGAGGTTGACTCTGTAAGTTCTTCTAAACTAACTTACAAAAATTCTTCTACTGAAAAATATAAATCAAATTCTTCAGGGCGTGAAAATTTCAGGAGGAGTGGTAAACCCCCCTCCCCTAGCAACTCTGAAAGAAGGAAAACCTCTAATGAATCTGGAAGATCCATTAAAGGGAATAAAGATAAAATAAATTCCACTATCACAGCAGATAAAAAATTATTCAATTACATAAAGGAACTAAAAGAAGATAATATGAACTACAAGGCAAAGGTGGACACCCTCTGGGGGAAAATGCAGGAGCTCTTGAATCAAATACAGGCGCACCCTCCTCCCTCACAGAATCAGACTAATCAGTCCCAAAAAAATCAAAGAAAGTTGGAAGTAGAGCAGTTGAAATGGGACTATCTCATGAGCCACTACAAGAAGAATGTAAAGCATCAACCAGCTCATCAACCTGGTGCATCCAGGATAAAAACTTACCATCAATAACCCCATCCTTTTCAGGGAGGCAGATAAAAGAAAGCACAGGGGAAGTTTCCACCCCTGCCATGGTGAGTGATTTGTTTATTTAAAACATGTTGATATTTATAATAATAAATTTTCCTCTACAGTTAATATTGTTGATAATGGTGAAAGAACTGTTAAACCTATTAGGAGACAACTTCCTGTTATGAGTAGCCCAAATGATGTAATTAGTTAATTGTCATTTGATGAACCTTTACATTTAACTTCAACTTCTTTAATTAATCTTTCTCTTGCAGTTAAAAATGATTCTGTTTCCCCTGAGGTATATGTCTTGCTTGAGAAAACTTCTAAGGAAATATTAAAAGACTCTCCTGATATTGGTGTTATCAAATTTATACTACTGAGAGATTTGTTGAAACATGAGAATGACAGATTGAATAATCTGCATTTGCATTGTAAAGTGATTTCTTCTACTAATTAAATTGCTTATTTTAAATTTAAAGACACCTTGAATACTGTTCTTGCTCATCATAAGAAATTGAAAAATGATTACAAGTATCATTTAGATAAGTTTTATAATTTGAACAAAAATATTCATGATTTAAAAACCCTTGTAGATGAAAATGCTTCATTAAGAAATGAAAATTCATCCTTACATAAGGAATTAAAAACATTAAAAAAAGATTTGCAAGCTTTGAGTAATAAATTCTTAGTATATGAAGACAAAAATGTTTTATCTCTTACAGAAATTAATGATCAACTATCTGAAATTCCTAGGTTGAGAAATTCTTTGTCTAATCTTGAGGTGAAATTCTCTACCTTACCTCTTATCCCTGATGAACATGCTTATCCAATTGACACTACTACTCATAATTCCTTAAAAAATAGGGGTAAAAAACCTGTTAATAGTAGTTCTTACCCCCTTCAAATGTGTCAAATAAACAGCCTGACAATTTATCTATTACTTCTTCTGTGAACCACAAAATGTTTTTCAATACTCATCATGAGTTAACTGTTTCTGTCAAAAATGAAATTTCTGAAAAACTATCCAGGCTTCAGTAATTAATTAATATGAATAATTCAAAAGTTGATCAGCCAAGTGGCCATGAAAATTGGCCTAAACTTGATCAATATCACACCTTTGATGGTGATTCTTCACCTGACTGGCAGCATTTTATTCAAAGAATTGATAATTTAAAGAATTCTTTTATAATTTAAGATGAAGAAATAGTCTCTAGGCTGATTTATTTATTCTCTGATGTCTCCCTGATGTGGTATGAGTCTGTCTTTCTGTAAAATCATCACTATACTGGGGCTGAGTGGAAAACATTAATTAAAAATCAATTTGGTGGTTCAAAGTTCAGATTGGCACAGCAAATATTATACAAGAATGATAAATATACATCCTCTTCTACTGAGAGACCAATTAATTTCCTCATGAAAATAACAAAAATTCTTAGAGCTATGGATCCAAAAATGGATTATGATATTTGGAGAGACAAAATTCTCTATAAATTGCCAAACTCAATGAGGGATTTGATTGTAGCCAGGACTGAGCATGTGAGGAAAAATTCTTCTTTTATTAATATCTGTAATGAGGTACTACTCAACCACAGATATGAGCCAAGGAATTACCCTTTAAGGTTTTCCAATGACCAAATCAAACTTTCACCAAAACTTCCAGATAAACCTGGAAAACTCTCTGCTCAAGTTGCTCCAAAGAAATATGCAACTAATACTTGTTATAAATGTAAAAAACCATGGCAAAAAGGACATGTTTGTGATAAGAAAATTCATCCTGTTGAACAAACTAAAGATCCTGAATATGATACAGTTGACCTTGATTAATCTTCAAGTGACTGTGACAGTAATATCTCTTTTCAGTATGATGCCCTCAATGATGTTTTAATGTTAGAACATGATGTACAATAATTGGATAATGTATCTGAAACTTGTAAATTAGATTTATCTTCAGTTGAAAATGATGAAATTATTAAAGATATTACTGAAAATTACTAGTATAATACCCTTACACATTGTCATTAGTCCTATAAATTCTCTTATATTATTGTCACTCCACCCATTTAAATTTTTCCTCTTTTCTCTTCTTTTGTATTCAGATTCTCTTTCTTCATCTTTTTTATTACTCTTCTTCTAGACAAACCTTCCGATACTTGGAGGCCCTTCCAAACAAAAACAACTTTTTTGGAAAATCAACTTGATACACAGACCAACTTGCACAACTTTTTGACTTTTTTCTACTACTGTTTTTCAAACTTGGGCTTGATATATATTTCTTATATGAGGATTTAATTATTTGTTTCATATTATTCTCTCAATTACCAGATTTTAATTTTTGTTCTTTTATTTTCTTGTTTCATTGTGTTATCATTTTGTATATACAGCTTTGTGGTGCTTCAGAGGACCTTTTTCCTATAAAAAGCTCTTGGGTAATCCCCTTCAGCTCCATCACTTACTTTACTCTATCATACTTTAAATATTATTATCTATTTTACTGTTTAAGCGCGTCTATCCTCTTAATTGTTAAATAAATATCTAAACGTTGCATTAAGAGATTTTTAATTATTAGTAATTGATATTTATGCAGAGTGAAACAAAAGACTTACTATTATAATACCCTTACACATTGTCATTAGTCCTATAAATTCCTTTATATTTTTTTCACTCCACCATTTTAAATTTTTCTTCTTTTCTCTTCTTTTGTCTTCGGATTCTCCTCCTTCTTCTTCTTCTCCTTTTTTATTACTTTTCTTCCAGACAACTGGCTGATATTGATACACCTTTAGATAATTTTTAAATGATTTGACATTAAAATAAATTAATAAAAATAATTCAAATAAAGATAAAATGAAATGAATAGAAATTAAATTAAATAATAAGAATAAAATGAAGATAAAAAAGAAAATAGCGTTGCCCGGCCAATTAGTGAGCCTTTTCCCACCAATGCTTTTCCACATCCTGGTGACCCTGATGTGGTGACACCATATAGTATTGATTTTTGTGATTTTCCACCTCCTTATATCCCAATAAACCCCATAAAAAATTAAAAGGAAAAAGAAAAAAAAAGGAAAAAATCCAAAACTTCCATGTAACACAAAAATAGCTACAAAATTCAAAGAAAGAAAAAGAAAAAGTCCAGATCCATAGAAGGTTCAGTACAAGGAATCATCACTGGTTGGGCTCCCTGAAATAAGTAAAAATGATGGGAGACCAACAGTGATCCACCACCAATTCAAATAGACCAAATATAAAGAAGCCAGTCCTACGCCAGTTTAAAGTCATAGTTGATTTGAAACCTGAATAACAAAAACCAGAACTAGGACTCAAACAGGACAAACAAAATACTTGAAACAGAAATTATGGGGTAACTATTCTACAGAGCAGCAATCTCATCAGCTACCCCCAAACTTGCCTAAATAAAATCTAGAAGTCCCCCCTGGGCACATTCTAACAAAAAAAACAACATCCAACACTTTAAACCAAAACCAATAAGCGTGAAGAGTCCAGCACTTGAAGAAAAAAATAATTTCAAGTTTAAAGTCATAGAGGACTAAAACCTATTAAGAGAAAACAATATTAGGGTTCAACCAAATTATCAGAAGGGGTTGGAAACAGAAAATCTGGGATGAATTTTCTACTGAGCAGACAGCTCATCATGAATATGAACTTCTGAAGATTTTGGAATGTTGATAGTAGGTGGATCAATCAGGGAAAGGTATGGATTCTCTTTGTCTTCTTCTGAAAGGTTTTGAGAAGGTGAACTAGGAGGCTGACGTTCCTGGGGCCTAGTTGGAGCAGCAGGTCTGCTGTTGCTGTTGTTAATATTTCTGCTTTATTCAGTTGGATTAGGTGCTGTTGATGGAGTACCAGGGTTGTTATAAGATGGAGCAGGAGAGGGTGATTTGGAAGAGGATTGATATCTTCTGGATGGAGCTTTTGAAGGAATGGAACTGCCAGAAGAATAGTTGGCTGACAGAGTAGAGGTGTAGTTTTGTTGCCTTAAATTGGGACAAAGTTGTTGCTTTGGTGCAGTTTTGGATACTCTGGTGTCTTCCTGGGGTCCTCTGGAAGGTCTCTTAGAAGTTAGGCAAATTTTGGAGTTTTTGGACCTTGTAAGTGTTAGCTGCATTGCTCTGGGAGCAGTAAGAGGTAATTGTGTGGAGTTGTTTTCGTTTATAGAGGAATTTGGCTGTTTTATTGTTGTTTTTGGAGGTTTTGAGCCTGATTTTCAATGTCTAGTGAGGATGGCGGGCCCCCCGACGTTGGCCAGGCTGCCTGGACGTGGTCTAGAAGCCTAGGAGCTAATTTAGCAGAGATAAAAGCTGTTTCTTGGGAAGTTAATGCAGGCCTTTTTGGGAGAGTTCTGGAAACTGAGTTCCGGGATCTTCTGGATTGTGCTGAGGATAATAATGAAGAGGCTGGACCAAGCTCTGGGGATCTGGTAAGGGATCTGGAGAGGTATTTATGAGAAGTTGAAGGAGGAGGAATAGGGTAGTTGGAATCTCAGTCACATTTCTTCTTTTTGGAGTAGCAAGAATCAAAAGCCCTGTAGTAGAATTAGGTTTCAGGAGTTGGAAGAGTGAATGTGCAAGGTCTGCACATGTGGATGCACTGTTTGCAGGCATAGTCTTTGGGAGCAGTGAAGCAAGGAAGAGTAGAGGGGTCAACATCAGGGGATCCAGCCATGATCTGTGGTGAGAAAAGATGATGGAAAGAGATAAGAAGGAGATTTTTGTCAGTGATGGGTAGATGATGAAGTGAAGGTGGAAGTTCAGCAGTTTGGCTGTAGGTGTGTTCTTTATGAAATTGGCTGCGTTTATTTTAAGCAAACTCTGTCAGTCCTCCAAGACTTTAAACTGGCTGGTTTCAAGAATATTCCATCAAGACTCTAAACTGAAAAATCTATGGTTTCAAGATCAGTCCTCCAAGACTTTAAACTGGCTGGTTTTAAGAATAGTCCATCAAGACTCTAAACTGAAAAATCTATGGTTTCAAGATTAGTCCCCCAAGACTTTAAACTGAGGATTTTTTGATGGTGTAGTCCCCCAAGACTATAAACTGAGGAATGGGTTTTTGTTGTTTGAATGGGTTTGAAAGATTGGTGGAGGCTATCCACCGGGGGAGCCTGTGAATTTAGTAAAGGCAAGTTTGGGGGTAATTGATGGGCTGGCAGCTCTATTCACAATTACCCCAGAATTTTAGTTTTTTCTCTGTGTCTTAATGTGGTTGATCTCTGGTTCTGAGTTTATGATTTAGGTTTTTGAGTCCCCCAAGAATTTAAACTGAGTGTTTTTGAGTCCCACAAGACTTTAAACTGAGTGTTTTTGAGTCCCCCAATACTATAAAATGAGGATGTTCCCCCAAGACTTAAAACTGAGGGTTGTTTGTGGTTACATCCTATAGAGTGTTTGGTCAATTTTTTTTTCTGAATCAAACTCAAGTACTAGTGGAATTACAGTGGGAATCAAGAGATGAAATGAAGTGTTCAGAATTAGCCTTGAACTGGTGAATGAGGTTTCTTCTGTTCTCAATGTCCTGTGGATCTCTAGAAGGAGTGGATTGAAAGTAGTTTAGAAGAAGGTGTTTCTGTTGAGATATGCGTTGTTGGAACTTGGCCTTAATTGTGGGCAAGTGGTTTGGTGTTGTTGGTTCAATGGATCCTACATTGTTATCATCAATGTCAGAAGATGAAGGAACTGAGCAGTCATCAGTTTTATAAAATGGAAGAAAGAAATGGATGTTTTTACCATCATATAGACCAGGGATGGTGGAACTTGTTGTTTTAGCGGTTTCGGCACTCTTCTGGGAAGGGTGTTTCTTTTTGATTAATCTGGGAATCAAGATAGATGGCCTAGATATTTTGATTCTGTTAGAAGATGGACCAGGTTGAGGTGGAGGTGAAGCTGTTGCAGAAGATAGTGGACCAGGTCTGTAGCAGGACTTCTTTCTGGAGTGGCAGACATCACAGGACGTTCTGTATGGGTGGACAGGAGGTGTGATGGTGCAGATTAAATTATTGTCAATGCAGTATTGGCAAGGACCAATTTCAGAGGCAGATTTGGGAATAAGGTTGAACATGGTGGTTTGATGAAGAAAGAATGTGGACATTCTCAATTGGAGGGAGGATTTTGTCTTCCAACATTGGCAGGGGCCTTTTTTGTGTGAATTGGCGCTGTTTGTGCATGTCTTAATTGACATCTGTTAAGGAATTGGGTATTTTTCTGGTTTTATTCCGTGGATATTGGGTCTGCGGGTATGTGGGTACTATCATTGCATAGCCCCAGTTTTTCTCTATATTTCATGTCTTGATAATATTTTTCATATTCTAAATTTTAAGGGGTCAATTCCTCATTCTTCAGTTACAAAAGATAGCTGTTTAATTTTGTTTTTTGTGTTTTACAGACTAACCTTACATCTTAGGATTAAGTACTTAGTTCCATTGGATAGGGCTAATTTTTCTCTATATTTCATGTCTCAATGTTGTTATAGTGAAATTCCTTGTTTCAAAGGTTTTAGTAGTTGTAGCTAATTTTTCTAAGTAGATTAGGTGTTTTTATTGGTTTTCTGGCTTCAGGGAGGCAGGGCCACTTCAGGGATGCCGGGCCACTTCAGGTGGCCCGCCCGCCTCTGTTTTAGAAGGTTGGGGAGCGCTTCTGGAGGGTTTTTATTCAATTTGGCTGGTACAGGCGCCAAATTCGTTGGTGTGCATGGGCTCTTAGATAGTGGTCTGTGTGTACATAGTAAATAAGACAGTTTGGTGCAACTTTAATTATCATACAACCATCTGGAGGTGATATCCTTGTTCCTCACTCAGTTTTCACTGTTTTTGGCCACAATTGGCTGTGTTTGTTGCAAGCTTAGTTCTTCATTTAACTCAACTTTGGCAACAAGTTCTCTGGTATAGTCTTGCAAGCTATATCAAGTATTATTGCTGTCTCTTGTGTGGATTTGCAACCTACATCAAGTATCTTTGCTGTCTCTTGTGTGGACATTGGTCTAAATTTCAGTTCTTTGGTTTGGTAGTCTGTCTGGTGACTACTTTCTTGGCTGATCAAGCAGTCAAGTGTGTTGAAAAAGGAGCTTTAGCAAACAGTAACTAACTTACTTTAACAAGTAAATCTCACTCTATTTATCTAAAGGGACAGGGGATTTTCTCTCTGTCTTTTCTTTAACTCCCTTGTTCAAGGCCTATAGCTAGTACTATAGGATTGTCTACATCCTTTCCATTGCATTCTCTTGTCCAGAATCAATGGGCCTCTCATATTGAGCCCTAGATTTTTTTACCTTGGCCCTGGGAACCTCTTGGGGACCCACATTGCCATCTTCACCCCCCATAATAACATCTTCACTTCTAATAACTCTAGCTCCATCACCGGCTACTTTCACTAATCCAGATCCATCATTGGTCCTCCTTACCCCTTCCATAGGAGTAGGACCACTAAAACTTGGTCTGGGGAGAGATGCCAAAGGTACATCTTCCTAAGAATCTGAATCTTTGTCAACAGGCATAGGCTCACCATTTAAATCCAACTTTCCAAAACTAGGAGGCCCCATATCAGTAATCCCCTTCTGCATATTATAAATTTTGTCCTTAGAGTAAGGTTTCTTTTCCAACTTTTTAATTTCTGCCTTGCCCAGTTTAGCCTTTAGTTTGATTTGTATATCACTCTTAGCTTTAGTAGCAGCTGCTCTTCTAGCAGCATTGACATCATATTCACCCGCCATACAACTTTCCTCTGCCCTAACTACAGAGGATAACTCCAAACCACCAAATGAAGTTGAGAATGTGGCCTTATTGACCTCTTAACCTTTTCCTTTATCTACCTTTTCCACATTTTTACCATCATCAACTTTACCACCTTTAACCTTGTCTTCATCATCACCAGGTAACTCTTCAAACCTGATCCTTTTCCCCAAATACATATTCCTCCTACCCAAATTCAAGGGAGCTTGACCTTCACTGGGCTTGATGAGAGATCCATCAGGAAACTTATAAACCTTTCCATCAAATTTTACTCTACCAGCATCCAAGTCCCTATCCAAAAAAACATTTTCCAGCCTTGTGTCACCTCCTATTACAATAAGAGCACACCCTGGACTTGCCATATCCACCTCTAAAACCATTCCCACCATTACCATTACCATTGCCATTGCCATTCCTACCACCATTACCATTTCCATTAAATCCATAATTCCTCCTCTCATAACCTCTAGATTGGTCAGAAGAAGAAGTTTAAGTCAAAGCCACAGGTGCTCTATTGGCCTTTCGAGTCTCTTGAACAAATATCTTTAATTGTTTAGTTAAATCGGCCAAGTGATCGACCATCTTGTTGTCTACATTTCCCTCAACTTTAGCAACAGGATTTCCTATCTGAGCCTTCTTGGCTTCTTGAGCTTGAATCATGATATTGTTATTTTCATCCAATACTTCACTAACCTTGTTAACATATTGAGTACAAGATTCTTGATCTTTGTCCAGTGCCATGAGTTTTAAGTAGCCTTAAATATTCTCCTTGATGATCTCCAAAGACGGCAGTTTCTGTTCACCAATAGGCAGATCCTTCATCAATTTTTTCCTAGACAGTTCTTTTAACACATCCATCCTAATATACCTACTAAAAGAAGACCAGAATAGATCCTTGGCCTGATTTTCATGGCCCAGTTCCTCCACCAAAATCAGATATTCCACCACTTCATCAAACTGTCCACATAAATTTTTGAAGTCCACCATATTAGAAACACCACCTTTAGCTTGCCAATCACTGACAATCTTATTGAGATCCACCATAGTATACCTGACAACCCATCTATCAATCATCTCTTTTGACAACCTAATCCAATCAAACCTTTTATAACCCTCCGTAGCAATGACCTCCTTTTCCACCTCTCTGTCAACAATAAAAAACCTGATCTGCTTTACCATATCCAGGTTAGTAGCTCCATCTACCAAAGCAGAAGCCTCATATCTGCTTAAAAACCATTAAACTTCTTCCTTATTAAACTTGGGCCCATCCCAAGAAACAATCCTAACTGATGGTGTCATAGGAAGAGACACACCAGATCCAGCAGCAGAAGACATCCTAATAGATTAGATTAAAGATAAAGTGTTCCTATAAGTGAGCCTCTTTAAGGCTAAGATAAATAAATCGATAAGAGTTTCAGAAAACAAGCCTCTTGCAGGCTAAAAGTCCAAGTATCAAGTAAGCTCTTTTAAAAGCTAGATAAATCAATACCCAATGTTAAGCACCAAATATGTAGGTAAACATTTACAGTCGCCTTGCTGTAAGCAGAATCCAAAGGAGTTGGATAATCAGAGAAAACCTTGTCCTTCTAAGTGAATTTGTGAGTTTTTTAGGTCAATAAGCTTAAAAGTCTACTTGATAATAATAAAGAATGAAACCGTGTCTAATAAACTCTTTTTAAGATGATTGAGTGGCTCTTCTGTGCAAAACAACTGAAATGCAACAATAAAGTTACACCAGATACAATATTTTAAAAGAAAGTAGTTTTCATGTTTTTAAATTTTTATAATTTTTGAGAAAAGATTCTATAAATGAGTCCCAGGAGTTAAGACCTTTCTAATGATACCCTATATGTTAATCTTTAATAGTTTTTGAGTAAAATATTTAAAGTGTTATGTAAAATTGTTATTTTATAAGGGTATTATAGATAATTAATTGTTTTGTTGACAAAAGAAAAATATATGAATAATGTTTGTTATAGTTCTCTATCCCCCTTTAAATAATTTCGAGTATACAGCCTTATATGCATATTAATCAGTCACGTGCCCTTTTTCCCTCTGGAGTGCAGCCAGAGCTCATCCAGAGCTTGTCTGGAGCTTGTCCGGAGATTGTATGGAGCTTGTCTGGACCTCCGGACTCAATTTAAAACCTTAAATCTAAAATAAAAAATCTAAAAAAATTACACATTATAGAGCTACTCCTCCTTAAAATTCCCAAATATTTTTCGTAGTCTGCGCAGCTCTATTCACCCTATAGAAATTCATCAAACTTAAGTAATTATTGAAAAAACGTAAATAATTTAATAAATCTTTAAAAATCAATAGAAAATATAAGAAAAATAGTAAAAATTCAGTAAAAGTTCTCAAAGTTTCTTGAGCTTCTTGACTTTCATTAAATTTAATTTTGCGGCCATAAAAAATCATATGACCTGTGAAATTAATAAATCTGACCAAACATTCATATCTTGACTTTTTCAACTTCATTTTTTTATTAATAAGATACTTTAAATTAATCCAGCTTCTCTAATCACTGTCCTATTCCAAATAAATAATCTAAATAGACTTTTAGAGCTGTACTAAGATTTGGAATGCCACACCAACTACTTTCTTTAACCTAATAAATGCCTCTTCACACTCTTCATCCCACCCCCAGTCAGCATCCTTCATAGTCAACCTTCTCAAAGGAGCAGCCAATGAATAAAAGTCTTTGATAAACATTCTAATGTAATCACACACTCCTAAAAACCCTTTGACTTCAGCCATATTCTTGGGTCTTGGCCACAACTGAATTTTATTTACCTTCTTCTTCAACAAAATACTACCCTCTCTGCATACCATATGACCTAATATTTCCAAAGATGGCACACAACAAGATGATTTGGAATCTGAAATTTTCAAGCCAGCCTCTTATATCCTAAAAAACATCCTCTCTAAAATAACAGTGTATTCACAAATAAATTTTTGTATCCCTAGATTCTTCTTCAATACTTCATTACCATAATCTGTTGAAGGTTCTTTTATTCCACCATAATCAATAAATATACCATCATATTGTGGAATTTTGTCTTTTAGAGTCCAAGTTATCTGAGCTTGATATACAGAAACTTAATTTTTTTCTCCTTGAGTTAATCTTGTTAGCTGTAGTCATCCAAGTAGTGTATCAAAAGTTGTAAGAGGTCTAGAGTCTGGATGAAACTTTCTTTTGTCACATCCCCCCCTTATATCTCTCAAACCATAACACAATCTTCCTGAAAAAATTTCTACAAATTCCTCCACACTAGGTGGTATTCCTGAATCTTTTATTGTAACCCTATTTAGTTCCCTCAAAATATGAACTACCATAATCTTGCCATTAGGTTTTTTAATACAGAATACTAGACTTGAATAACTGGATGATGATTTTTTGTATAATTCAATTTGAATTATTTCTCTAATGACTTCAATATAATCTTCTTTTAAAGCAGTGGGTAATGGAAGTGGCTTCTGTTACCATGGTTCATGGCAAACAACTGGAATCTTGTAGGGCTGCCCATAAGAATTCTTTAACACACCAATCTCCTCTTCTACAAATGCAATGGACTTCTCTCTCTTAACCATCACATCAAACAACAACCTTGTTTCTTCACCTGACAGCCATCCTTCAGGTGCAAAATTAACAATTTCTATTCTCTTGACAGTAATCATAGAAGTTTCAGAAAATTTAGGAAGGTTCTTGACTATAGGACAGTCATATGGATCTATTGATAATTTTGGTCTTCTCAAAGGTGGATTTAATTCAGCTGGAAAATGATTTTTGATTGGCCTAATTTTATTTGATACCTTTTTATATTTTGCCATTCCAATGTCCACTTTTACTTGAGATGTTTGATCCATTTTAGTTTTGCCACTATATAATTTGTCATAATAATTTTCTTCAGCTTTAGAGCCAGTATCAGAAATAGAGTTCGTTGAAACATAATTTTTATTCTCAATATTTTCATTTTATTACTACCACCCCCTTTTCATTTGTCTAATTTATCATATAATTTGCCAACACCTTTTTCTCCTTCATCTTCCACTATAAAATCACCAGTAATTAAGTTGGAAGTTTAACCTCTTTCTGGAGGAAAAAAATAGAATCATTTCAAATATTATTTTTTGTGATTTAATTATAGTATGTTTTTTTGTTAATTAAGATGTGATAATGGCAGTTTATCCTCTAGCTGGAGGCTGTAAAATAATTCACCACTAATATCACCATAATTAATGTCTCTCCCTTTTCAATTTTTATCCAACATAATAAATCCCATCTTTCCCTTTGAACCATTTTTAAATTTTCTAGAATAATTTGATAAAGATAATAAAAATATAGAAAAAGCCAGTGCATAATGACATTCAAATTAAATACTAACAGGAAATAATTGAGAATCAACTTGAACAATCTCAAAGTGAGCTAAATTATTGCAATCTGGGATCTCTTCTTGAGGAGAAATTGCAACATTAGAGCTATCAGACCCAACTACCCCAAAAAATTAGGGCTTTTATACTTATCTTTAATAAATTCACTAGATTCTGACCTTTTAATTTTCTTCTTCATGGTGCACATACAATACTGGCACATTGTGGTAAGACCAGGCCTTGTTTCTCAGCCATTATCTCCTGGAGATGCTAGTCATAAAAGAAGCCTTCTCATATTGTTACCATTAATCTCTAAACTGATTCCAATTCAACTCTTATAACCTATCCTTGCTTCAAATTTCATCAAAAAGGGCCCACCAAGAGCCCTTTTTGATGGTCATCTGGCCACAAAAAAGTGCACTCTTCCAACAGATCCACCAACACATAACTTGACATGCTCTGTGTACCCGTAAGTTCAGTAGCATGACCACCTATGCCTTTTAAATTACCACCAGTAGCAGTTTTAATTGGAAAGCCCATTATAGTTTCTTTCTCTAAAGAGATTATATGAATTTGTGACCTAGAATAAACCAGGGCCTTAACTTCTTTCCCATTTAAAATAACCATTAAATACCCTAGAGGAGCAGAAAAATGAGTTTCTTGTTCTTCTCCAAACTTTACTGCTTTTTCACATATATATTCAACAACTCCAACAGATACCCTTCTTCTTGTCAGATGCTACTTCTGCCTTTCTGCAAGGGTCACACTACTTGTAAATAATTCCCTCAATTATAAAGGAATCTGGAGTTTTTTCACTCTACCCAAAACCATCTCCATAGAATTTTCTGGACCAGATAATACTGGCCTTTCATTATGAAAAATTGATTGAATAACCTTTGCACTGGGCACCTCTTGAAGACCCACATTGCCATGTTCACCACCCATAATAAAATCTCCATCTACAATAACCCTAGCTCTATCACCAGCTTCTTTCACCAATACAGATCCATCACTTGTTCTCCTTACACTTTCCATAGGAGTAGGACCAGAAAAACTTGGTCTGGGAAGATACACTATTGGTACATCTTCCTTAGAATCAGAATTGTCTTTCACATGCATAGGCTCACCATTCAAATCAAATTTACCAGAACTAGGAGTCCCCTTATCCACCATTCCCTTCTGCATTTTATAAATTTCTTCCTTAGTGTAAGGTTTCTTCTCAATATTTTCAATTTATGCCTTGTCCCATTTAGCCTTAAGTTGGCTCTGAATTCTTCTTTTAGCTTTAGTAGCAGCTGCTCTTCTACTAGCATCAATGTCATTTTCACCAACAATACAAATGCCATCCACCCTAGAAACTGTTCCCAACTCTAATCCACCAAATGAAGTTGTAAAAGTGGCCTTACTGACCTCCTTTTATTTACCCTTATCTAATTTTCCACCATCAGTACCACTATTCTTTTTACCACCTTTAGTATTTTCATCAACATCACCAGTTAATTCTTCAAAACTGTCTATCCTTTCAGCCATCAAATTCCTCTTAACTAAATCTGAAGGTACTTTCCTGTCACTTGGTTTGATGAAAGATCCATCAGGGAATTTGTAAACCTTTCCTTACAGTTTTACTCTACCAGCCTAAAAGTCCTTATCCACAAAATAACAGTCTGCTACCTTGTGCCCCCTTCTATTACAACAGGAGCACACCCTAGGTTTTTCATAACCACCTCTATAACCATTTCCACCATTACTACTACCATTGCTATTGCCATGACCATTAAACCAGTTTCCATTGCAATTAAAGCCATATTTCCTCCCATGTTGGCCTTCTGATTTTCTTAAAAAAATATTTTGATCTGCTTAGTTAATTCAGCTAAATGATCCACAATTTTATTATCAACAACCTGCTAAACCTTAGCAACAGGCTGACCCAACAGAGCCTTCTTTGCCTCTTTATCCTTGACCATAACATCATTATTATCTGCTAAAAATTTGCTAACCTTTCTAACATATTGGGTGCAGGACTCCTGATACTTTTCCAAAGCCATTAACTTTAAATATATATGAATTCTTTCTTTGATGGCCTCTAGAGCAGGCAGTTTCTGTTCTCCATTCAGTAAGTCCTTCATCAATTTTTTTCCATACAGATCCTTCAACACATCCACTCTGATTTCCCTGACAAATGATGACAAAAAAAAATACTTAGTCTGATTTTAATGGCCTATTTCCTCCATCAGAATCAAATATTCCACCAATTCATCAAACTGCCTACATAAATTTTTGAAGTCCATCATAGTTGAAACTCCACCCTTTGATTTCCAATCACTGACAATCTTGTTAAGGTCCACCATAGTATACCTGACTCCCCATCTATCAACCATCTACTTTGAAAATTTCAACCAGTCCCATCTTTTGTAACCATCCATAGCAAGGACCTCCATTTCCACCTCTCTGTCCACAATAAAGAACCTAATCTGCTTCACCATCTCCAAATTTGAAGCCCCATCAACAGAAGCAGCAGCTTCATAGAAATTTAAGAATAATTTGACTTCTTCCCTATTAAACTTGGGCCCATCCCAAGAAACAATCCTGACTGGAGCACTGAAAGGAAGAGATACACTAGATCAAGCAGCAGAAGACATTCCAAAAGTATATGATAAAACCGTTCAAAATAAGGCTATCATTTTTTAATAAACCTCTTTCAGGCTAAGAAAGTCCAGATACCAAGTAAGATCAATTAAAAGCTGGAGAATTAAAACCCCATGTTTGAAACCACCAATGTAGAAAGACTCTTACAGTTTCCTTGCTGTAAGCAGAATCCAAGGGAGTTTGATAAACCTAACAAAACTCTGTCCCTTTAAGTAAATAGAGAGTTCAAATTTAACTAAGCTTAAATGTCTACTTGATATTAAAAATACCAATAAATCATTTTTAATGGTGTTTAGATGTTTAAAAAGTGTTCTTTATTTTGAGTTTGAGAAACACAACAGTGAAGCTGTATCCAGAAAAGTTATATCAATGATTAAAAAATATATTTTTATGAAGCTTTAATTTTATAAGATTTAGTTGTTATAATATTATACCTGATGATGAGACCTTTATAATGGTACCCTATCAGCTAATATATATGATTATTAGTGGAATTAATGAATTATTATGTAAAAGAGTTATATTTATAGGTGTATTACAATTTTATAATTTGCTGTGAAAATAATAAATGATTGTTATAATAAGCATTGTTGTGTTTGTTCTCTCTATATATGTATATATCTCTCTATACTTAATTTAAAGTCTACAGGATTTTTATGAATAGTATGTCAGGTGCCCTGCTTTCCCTTACTGGAGCATTCCAGAGCTTGTCCGGAGCTTATCTGGAGATCACCAGAGCTTGTATGGAGCTTTTATGGACTTCTGGACTGAATTAAAACCTTTAAAATATTAATAAAGAATCTAGAAAAATTATAGATGATAGAGATACCTCTCTTTTATAATCCATTCTAATTTTTGTAACCTATGCAGCCCTATTCACTATATAAAATTATTAAAAATAGTAGAAAAATAGTAAAAATTCCCAAAAAATTCTCAAAGTTTCTTGAGAATACTAGCTTTAATTTTCATGCACTTTTAAGCCTATAATTGAATTTCCTGACCAGTAATTATTTGTTAAATCTTGACTTGTATAGTTAACCCCTTTTAAACCACTTTTAATACTCAATTTCTCTAATATAACCATTTTTATAATTAGATTGGATTTTCCAATCTCAATAATCATCCGCCAAAAATCCTTTTATAATAAACTTAAGTGCCATACTAAAATTTAGACTACCACAACATCATGATAGCACATCAGGTTTTCCATTTTTCTTTCCTGGTCAGAATGTAACAACAAAATTAATGCTACTCAGAACATCTGTCCAGCATGCTTGTTGGAGAGTCAACTTTTTTTGGTCAGGAAAGTTTCCAAATTTTTATGATCTGTGTAAATAATAAATTCCTTCCAAATAGTGGTGCAAGGTGTGCACTACCTCTACTAGGGCCATTAATTCCTTACTTTATATTTAATAATTTAATTTGGTTCCTAGCAGTGTTCATGAAAAATATTCTACTGGGTGCAGAACATTTTCATCATTGTATTGGGATAATAATTCCCATAGTGCAAAATCTGAACATTTAATTCCATAAAAATGGCTTTAATAAATCAGGTATTTCAAGAATAGAGTCCATCACAAATTCTCTTTACAGGTAGTCAAACACATCTTGTTGGCTTTTTTTCCAGGTAAATTTGGCTTCCTTTTTTGTGAGGTTTTAAAATGGCTGGAAAATGTGGGAGTGATTCTCAATAAAATGGCAGTAAAAATTTTCAAACCCTAAAAATGACTGAAGCTCCTTTGCTGATGCTGGTGTTGGCCAGTTTGTAACTGCCTTTACTTTTTCCTAGTTATTTGCACCCTATTTATTGAGATGACCATGGGCAGGTAGGGGATTTCACTCACTGAGAAGACACATTTCTCTGGTTTCAACCATACTTGGGCTTCTTTCAAACACTGAAAACAGTCATTTACGTGTATCTGGTGCTCCTCCATTGATCTGGAGTAAATCAAGATTTCATCTAGATACACCACCACATCTATCCCTATTTTGTCTCTAAAGATTCTTTTGGTGAAATTTTGAAAAGTAGTAGGTGCATAACATGGACCAAATGGAATAAGCAACCATTCAAAATGTCAAAATTAAGTGCAGATTTCCAGCATGTGTTCAACACCTTCTCTCACATTTATGATGTGGTAACCTGCTCTAAATTCTAGGGATGTGAAGATCCCTGCACCTTAAAGGCTATCAATTATCTCACTAGTCAAAGGAAGGGTATATCTCTTTTTTACCATCAGTGCATTTAACCTTCTGAAATCTATACAAGGTCTTAATGACCCATCCTTTTTTCCTGCAAAGATCACAGGGGAAGCTCAGAGAGAATTTGATTCTCTAATAAAACCATTCCCTATATTTTCATCAATAATCTCCTTTAAAGCTTTAGACTCCATGATTGATATTGAGATTATTCAGCTAAATTGGGGGGTTGCACCTGGTATCAGATCAATGGCAAAGTTTTATGGTAAATGAGGTGGAAGGGTCTTTACTTCCCTTCTTCAAACAGCAGTAAGAATTCCCAATAAGCTTCAGGGACCATTTCCTTGAGGCTTCTTTCTGGCTTTGAAGACTGGACCTTGGCTCAAATCTTGGCAGATATGTTCCAAGTTTTTTCATCAAATGAAAGTTCCTCTTCTTCCTCAAGAGCTCCCTCAAAGTCCTGAAACTTAGCATTAAGAGAAAGTGTCAGTTCTTGTGGCAAGTCTACTGATGATAATGAAACACCTAGAGACTCTCCAGGCAGGTACCCTTACCCCTGAAGGGGTCAGAGGGAAAATTCTTTCTTCATGCCATCCATCTTTCCATCTTCTATGTTATCCTTTCTCTCATGTGCATTCTCCTCCTTCAGGTGCATTATATCTCAACCTTTTCCCTCTCTGACGCTCTCCATTGGTGACCCATCCCCAGCCTGCTACTTAAAATCAAAAGGAAGCATAAGCTCTTGTGGAAAGTCAAGTGATGATAACAAATCATCAGAAGACTTGCTGTTATAGGCCCCTGACCCCTGAAGTATCCAGGGAGCCAGTACTTTAGCATCAGCATCTCCTCTCCTTCCCATATGCACCTTCTTTTCTTTCCAATCAATCTGCGGGTTATATTGGTCCAGCCATGAAATCCCCAGTACCATATTGTACTGGTCCTTCAGGTTTTTCACATATGCCCTGCACTGCAGCTCCCTCCTGTCACACCAAAATCTGAAAAAAAACCTTCTCTTTTACTTCTCCTCCCCTACCTGGGGATTTTTCAAATGTAATTAGACACCTAGGGTGGCCAATTTTTCTTTTTTCTTTTTATTTCTCTGTAAAAACTTGTTATAAATAAAACAATCTTTTGCCCCAAATCCATTAGGGCTTGTACATCTGTTGTGTTGTCAAGGGTCATTAAAGGAAAGTTTAGTATAATATTATTATCATTTACTTCAAGTGGCTTACACACTGATACTTCTTCTGCAAAACTCCCCTTATTCTTTCCCTCTAATCTGACCAAGGAGGGAAAAACCTTCACTCCTGAGCACTTTATTTTACCTGCGCTATCCTCCACCTCAATAACCCTGATATCCCCCCTACACTCCGTTTCTAGATGACAACCGCTCTCACATCAGAGGCGCAGCCCTTTTCTCATGCACCTTTTATATTCCTCATCTTATAGTCTTTTCTTGCCACTAGCGCTGCATGCATCAACTGCATCAATGTCCATTATGTTTGGCTCCCTGGCACTGGCCCCGCTTGAAGGTGCATAGTTGCGCCACTGAGGAGCGCCACTCCAACCATCCATTTTCTGATGTGTGAACTTGATATTGATTTGTATGGCTAGTTCCATAAGTGCTTTGAGGGAGGTTGGACAAGGGTGACTGATTAGGGAATTCCTGATTTTTTGTGAGAGCGTATTTCTAAATTGAAACATGAGTACTCCTTCTTCCCATGTTTTAACATAGCTGGTGTGGCTCCAGAATTTGGACACATACTCAGAAACAGAGTTTTTTTGTGGCAACTGGCTGAGAGAATTTTCTGAGGTTGTGGCCACATTGGGGTCACCAAAAGCTAATTCAAATGCTGCCGTTAACTTATGGAAATATATTTCCAACTCACCATTTCCAAGGAGTTCCTTTGTATATGGCTTTTCCCAGTGCACCGCCTTGTCTGTGAGGTACTAGATTAAAAATCCAATTTTAGATCACTCATCTGGGAACTGATGGAGGTTAAGCAGGACATAAATATTTGCCTGAAATGCATACTGCCCCACCTGGAGACCTCTCTTTCCATTAAAGATTTCTGGAAAAGAAATCTTTGGGCCTTTAACAAATGGTTCTGGTGTTGTGGGCCATGCCTCTGCCTCAGCTTCAGAAGCATCCAGCTCTGCTTCTGTGGAGCAGCCATATGAGGGCCTTTCCTCTGCTATACATACCATGAGTTTTGTGTTTTTTTCTTTCAAGCATGCCATTTGCTCTTGATTTACAGCAAGTGTTGCTGAATCAAGTTTACCTGAGGTGTTCATTGTTATTTTTTGGTGCACCAATTAAGATTGGACAAAATTTTAAGACCTAAGAAGGCCGACTACCACTAGTGCTAACACTGGACTCAGACAGGACTGACTATGCTGGGTACAGAAGTGAGACTAACTAAGACTGACTATGTTGGTATTTCCAACAGTGAGGGAAGATGGGACTGAATTTGCCAATGAGCAGTGAGATTAAATATTAACTGAATTACTCAATAGGTTGTCCAATGAGTAGCTCTCCACAGCGCTTGCCCCATATAACCCTCTATGTAATATCCACTCTTCCACCTCTCTAAAATGCATAGTGCTTATAGTGCTCATCCTCCTCCTCACCTCTTAACCAAATCCTAAAAATACCCCCACATGCTCAATTCTGAAATCAAATAACCCAATAAGTTTACAAAATTCAATATTTTTTTGAAGAGAGAGAGACTTGTTCAATAGATCAGCTATCATATCAGTTCTGAAAACTTATTCAATGGATAGTTGAACAGAATCTACCAGCTAACAAATCCAATGATGATGAATGTTGACATGTCAAATCCTGTGTTGATAGAGAGTATTTTTGATTAAGTAAATGGCCCCTTGATTGTTGTTAAAGATTATGGAAGAACCATTGGTAATATTTATACCTTAAAGAAATTGAGTAAACCAGACTATGTATTAACCAACTTTTGACATAGCACAATACTTGTCTTCTGTTGTAGAAAGAGTGACAACTTTCTGTTTTCTTGACTGCCATCCCAGGAGTCCATTGTGATAAACAAGAGACCCCAAATCTGAATTAAAACTGACAGAAGAACCCCAATGAGCATCAGTGTAGCCAGAAATGTACTTATTGTATTGAATACCCCCAAGTTTGAGACAAAAATTAATAGTTTTTTGTAAGTATCTTAGGACATGCATGGAATTCTGGAGATGTTTAAATCATTGTGAATTTAAGAGTTGTGATAATGTTCTGGCTGCATTAGCTAAATCAGGTCTGTAAGAAGACATCAAATAGTTTAACAACCTAATAGCCCTCTGATATTTGAAGTCACATATAGCTTGGTCAGGCCCTTTTGGAATGAGCTCTTAATTTGAAACAAGAGGGGTTAAAGCTGGTTGTTAATCAAGCATTCCATATTCCTTTAATATTTTAGATATGTAGTGAGGTTGTTATAGGTAAATTACATTCATATCTTTGTTTTAAGTGATTTTTATGCCTAATATCCAGGATATTTCAGCATTATTTTCCATCTCAAAATGTGACTTTAGTTCTTGTTTAACTTGATTGACATCTTTTCCACATATTACCAAGTCATAAAATTGTATAAAGATATGAAAGGGACTGCCTAGTGAAATATTAGAGAAGACACACATATTGGAAGGATTAGGGTGTAATTTAATTGATGTGAAGAAATCCTTAAGTTTCTTATACCAACATCAAGAACTTTGCTTTAATCCACAACTTGAGACAAGAGTTCAGTGGTTGTAGACCAGAGAAACCTTCTGGGAAAGAATAAAGACATCTTCTTCCAGAAAACCATTTAAAAATTCTGTTTCAAAAAAAATTTTATGGACCTCAAAATCATTACAGGCCAAAAAGCTGAGAAGAAGGGTTTGAGCTGAGGGGAGATAACCAGTAGGGGCAAAGGTGTCATTGTAATCAATAACTTCTGTTTGGAAAATAACTTGGACACATAAATGTGCTTTATATCTAGGAAGATTAAAATTAATGTCAAGTTTATTTTTAAATACCTACAAAATTTCCCAGGTGTGTTCATCCATATGGAATTGTAACAGTTTTCCATACATTATGGTTTTCAAAACTTTTTAATTTGGATAGAATAGCTTCACCCCAGTGAGAAGCTTTGTTACAAGAAATTTCCTGTGAATATCATCTAAATACATCATCTTGTTAAGCAATGAGATGACTTGTTTTTTATGATGTCTTAAATGATTTAAAAAGTTAGAAGTTTTTATATTTGCGGAGATATTTATAGGGTATGGAACACTTCTGTCAACCCAAGTGAATTTTTTCCTGATTTAGGAATGAAGTTAGTAGAACTGTTTGAATCAGAAATAGTTTCTACATCAGAATAGTTATTGAATGAATCATGATTGACTATTGAGAAAGATTGTGTAGAAATTGAGTCTTTTGGTGTAGAAAGACTATTAAAGCTGCTTTTCTGTAATCAGAATACAAGAGAGCTGAATATACCAAAGAAAACCCTGTCCCTTTAAGTAAATAAAGATTTCAAAATTAACTCAGATAAATCCTCTAATTTTTATTAAATGACCAATAAAATATTTTTATTAAGGGTCTTGAGATGTAGAATCAGTGTTTTTAATAATGAGGGTGAGAAACACAACAATGAAGCTGTATTTAGAAAGGTTATTTAAATTATTAAATATAATATATTTATTAAGCTTTTATGTTATAAGAATTTGTTGTTAAATTTAGATCCCAAGTGATGATACCTTTATAATGGTACCCTATAAGTTAATACATTTGATGATGAGTGAAATAAATATCACCACGCAATATGGGGGGCGGACTTGCTAGTGAGTCGGCAACCTTGGACCCAAACTCACCACAGATTGAGCACACATTGAGCTATTGATAAAGGAACCATACAATCAGGGATGAACACCACTCAGCAGAACAGTTTTAGGTGGGTGTCCAAGTAGAGTTCAGCATGAGTTCAGTATGAGTTCAGTCTGAGTTCCATCTGAGTTCAGGTTGAGGACTTGCTAGCAAGTCCACCCCCTATATTGCGTAGTGTATGATTTTATGTAACAGTGTTATATTTATAAGGGTATTAAAACTTTATAGTTTGTTATGTAAAATAATAACAATTTTTGTGGCTGGTAATTAAGTTGTTAGATTTATAGATTGATGTTTTTAATTTTTAGTCTACAGGATTTATATTCATAGTATGTCACGTGCCCTATTTTCCCTATGCTGAGCATTCTGGAGCTTGTCCAGAGCTTGTCCGGAGATCTCCAGAGTTTTTACAGAGCTTTTACAGACTTCCTGACTCAATTAGAACCTTAAAATACTTATGAAAAATCTAGAAAAATTACAGATGATAGAGCTACTCCTCCTTTCTAATCTATTCTTATTTTTGTAGTTTTTGCAGCCCTATTCACCTAGTAAATAATTATCAAAGTTAAGTAAATTATGAAAAATCAAAAATAACCAAAAATATTCTATAAAATTATTAAAAATAGTAGAAAAATAGTAAAAATCCCCAAAAAATTGACAAAGACTCTTGAGATTCCTGACTTATATTTCAGGCATTTTAGACTTATAATTTAATTTCCTGATTTTCAATTATTAGTTTAATGTTGACTTGTAAAATTAACCGCTTTTAAACCACTTTTAATACTTATTCTTTTAAATATAACTATTTTAAAATTAGATTAGCTTTTCAAATCTCAATATTCATCTCCCATAAATCCTCTTCTAAGAAACTTTAGCTCCCTACTAAATTATAGACTTCCATACCAAAAATATAGGGAAATTAGGAAATGGAACAAATGCAGGTTTAGAGCATGTAAGGATTTTTTCTAAGGAGAAAAATTTGTCCCAAAACCTGAAATCATGGGTTACAATGAATTGGTCGAAAATTGTGTAAAAAAATTTTTAATTGTGATGTCCTTCTGAATATCCTACAAAAATTCTATGTATGCCAATGAGGTCAAATTTTGATGTTCATTTTTGTTTAGGAGCATGGTAGACCACATTGTAACCAAATGGGTGTAGCTTACCATATCTTATTTTTACAGTTGACTCCCACAGCTCTAAAGGAAATTTTCCAATGATTGCCAATGAGGGGGTTTTATTCAGTAGGTAATTAGCCATATTAATGGCATCACCTCACCAGGAACCATCAAGTCCACATGTGGTTAGAAGGGCTTGTGCCTTTTCTAAAATATTTTGGTTTCCCCTTTCAGAAAAGGTTTTTTCTGAGAAGTATAGGGAGAAGTTTTTAATAAGTCAATTCCTTTCTCAAGAAAAATTTTGTAAAATGAGCTGTTAACAAACTCACCCCCATTATCAGTTATAACAATTTTTACTTCCTTATCAGTTTTTTTCTCAGCCATGTTAAAATTAGATTTGAAGATATTGGAGGCTTCTGATTTTAGTGGGAAAATGTAAGTGAAAAATTACCTAGAGTGTCAATCTACAACCTGTAAGAAGTACTTGATTCCTACTTGGGAGATTGGATAAATAGGTCCACACAGGTCCATATGTGTCACATTTAAGACTTCCTCTGGAGTTGGGAATTTTCCAGGATAGGGGAGTTGGTTTGATTTGAGACCATACATGAAACACATTCAAGGTTAGAGAAATTTATTCCAGGATACATAATACTAGTTGTTTCCTTTTTAGGATGTCTGTAATAATTATGTAGTTTGAGGAGGGACTTTGGGGAAACTATGGAGTTAGCCTTTCTGGAAAATTTGAGAGGAAGAAAGAGAAAATTGTCTTCTAGTGAGCATTCAACAATGAAGTTGTTGTTTCCATCAAATATTTTAGCTATATAACCACATACTCTGATAGTACTTTTTTGACATAAAAACAAAGTGGCTGAGATGAGATTGGATTGAACTTTGTGAACATATAAAGCATTAGTGATTGAAAAAGGTATATTATTAAGCATAAGATCAACCATGCCAGCTCCTTGGGCCTGAATTATCTGACTGTTGGCAGTATGGAGAGATTTTGATGAGGGTGATAGTGATGTGAAAAAGCTCTTATTGTTAAAGAGAGAAAATGAAGCTCCACTGTCTATAATGGCAGTGTTTCTTATGGATTTGAGAATGGCTAGAGCTTTGCCTTCTTTTTGATCTTGTATCTTTTTCCTCTTATTATATTCTTCTCTCTTTTTTGGATGGAGTTGGAAACATGTTGCCTCAGAGTGAGGATCCAATGGATTGTGTCTACCATCAGTAAAAAAATGTTTTTTTCTAACATTGAATGAAATACTCAGTCTCACAGGCTTGTGTTTACGTCTCCTGCAGTTTTTCTCAAGTTTGGACAAGACTTCTTCAATGGTTGACATCTTTTTTATTAACTTTAATGTTTTTTAAGAGTAAGTGAGCTACATTGTGATAAGACTTTGGTAGCTGATAAAAAATGTAGAAATCTATGATGTTGGATAGGACATCTCCAGTAAAAAGGGATAGAGAGACTATATTTAGAAGTTTAAGAGTTGACCAAATTTCTTTGATGGGTATGAGAATATCAGATTCATCAAAGTGGATATTGAAAATATCTGCAATGATGATGGCAATTTTTTTTCCAATTTAGATGCATAATGATCTCAGATCTGTTCTGATGAGGTGAAGCAATCCAAAACAGACTCATAATGTACCAAACAAGTGTGGTTTTTGTGTCCATGAACATCTGTAGTATTAAAGTGGTTTGCTTTTTACAAAAGTTAAATATTTTTGAGGGTGGTAAAATAAGTAGGTGAAGAAACAGTTTTAAGAAGAAATTTATCTAGGTTACTTATTCCTAAAGCATAGAACATTTGGTTTTTCCAGGTAGCAAAATGTTTGTTTGTGAGAGCCTCAACCCCTTTTATCTTGGAGTAGGAGTTGGTATCCATTTTGCTCCAATGAATAAGACTAGGAATTGAGATTGTGATTAGTTTTTGTGATATATTATGAGTTTTGGAATAAAATAAGGAGTATTCTGAATTTTTTGAAGAAGAAGCTACTTCGATAATGGATTAGAGGAGCGCTGGTCCTGTAAACGTTTAGGCTCAACAACTGGAAAACCATGGTGCAATAAAATAGAAGATCTTTATATGAGAAAAAGATTTGAGGAAAATATAGCCACAAAAATATAAAGTAAGTACCTGGTTCAGTAGAATAGAGGATCTTTAGAGGAGAAAAGGATTTGAGGAAAATATATCTGCCATTACTATAAGAATAATAAAGATAAAGAAGAAAGAAGAAAATGAAAGTAAAGATGTCAGTTTGTATATCCCCAGGAATGAGTAAAAAGTGCTTATAAGTTATGTTAAACACATGAACTATACATGGGAACAATAAATAAGAGTACACAAATAGTATACATAAGTAAAATTATGATAAATACACAAAAAATGCCATTATAACACCTTATATACACGCATATATCCACCTTTTATAGGTCTTATGTACTTAATATTAAGTTGGAATATGTTAGGGTAATCTTAAAAACCTTAAGTATAAGGCTACATAATTTTTAAGTACACTTAAAGCTGTTATATTCATTGTTTTACGCAAAAAACAAGAAATGCGCTTTATTTCACTTAAAAGTTGACTATATGCGCTATAAATTTGAGAATATCAAAATTGCACTTTGACAGATCAATTGGGCTCATTGAGGACTATTGATTTGGCTATTTAAATGCATAAAAATAACACTTTTCAAAATTGGTGTTTTTTATGCCAGAAATGGCTTCTGTGTACTGGCCACATACTGCCTGCTTTTTTCCCATGTGAATAGCTTCATTTTTAGCAAAGTTAGCTTTTTCACACTATAATTACCCCACATTCTACGCCCACTGTGGGGAAACACACTAAAATAGGCGACAGGCGCTTATTTAGTGTCCTAGCTTAATTAATAGTGCATTGACCTTGTTTATATGCACTAATTTCATTAATAACCTCATTCTTGGCATCTTATTTCATTACCACGCCTAAATTTGCCTAATTTTAGTCAAGTATTTACCCGTGCAAGCGCCTGCCATGGACTGCATGTAGTTACCCCACATCTCACGCTCTGTTTTAAGTTTTTTGGTGGTTTCTCAGTCAATTTTGGTTATTTTTGGATGGGAATTTCACGTAGTATAATGTCAGGATTAGCCCCATCATTTCTACAGTAGATCCCCCTTATTCTTAAGCTATTATTAACCTTAAAAAGTCTCCTTTAGTCTTTTATATTATTGTTTTATACGCATATACTCTCTTTTTGTCTTTTTCTTTAATTTTGATGGATTTCCCTTATTATTACAGGATTTTTGCGGTTGTTACTTGTCTAATTATGTCATGGATCACTAAGGATGTTGATGGACAGGTCTGTTAGTGGATTTGAGGCTTCATTAACTGTGTATTGGATGGTATATCAAGGGATTTATTGGGGAACTCAGTGTGTATAAAAGGAGGAGGTTTTTGGGTCTTGTTTTCTTCATTCTTTATCATTACAATTTACACCATATAACCAAATCAATTACAATACACTTCAATTAGTACTTTTATAAGACTTTTGAGTAGTATCTGAATTATTATAATCTATTTTTCTACCAACTAAAAAGATTTTAAGCTACATATAAAAATAGTGATGATTATATTACTGAGACCTTTATTCTGAATTATATTTTAATATTTGTTGGATTTATACTTCAGTATTCATATAGGATATTTTAAATCTTCTAGAAAAAGACTTTTCAAGCTATTTCACGTCCTTGTACTTGATCTTAGCCTGACAATTGGGGGCCTTTCCTCAAGAATTCTGTTATAATCCAGTAAGTGAAATTTTCAAAGAAGGTACACGTAAATAATATCCCTATAGAAATATTTGGATAATTACAACAGGTTGGGGTCACTTATATAGTGATTTCAGAAAAAGAAGCCCTGTTATATAATAAAATTGTGATATTGAATCAACAATTTTACCACTAATTTAACATAAAAATTGTTATTAGTCGGAGTCTGTCAATAGACCAATTAAATTTGTGATCTTTGCAGGTAATAAACCAATTAAACTGATTAATTTTTTTCTTTTAACAGGACTCTTAATCTTTTCTTCTTATTGGTTTTTAATATTCATTAAATATTTAGAAAGAATCTTACTAACAGTAGTTTTCTTTTAAATATAATAACATGGCTACATATTGTAGACCACTTAAATCAAGTGACCACATAAAAAGCATATTTGACTTTTGGCACTTAAAGATTCACTTCATACCAATAAGTAAGCAATAAAATTGTCTTCAGTGGTATTGATAAATACTGATAAAACCTCTTTTTGAATTTTTCATACCTAAACTTACTATTCTTTAAATTCCACATGAAAATGTGTGACAACAATGACATTGTAAGTAATAAGGCAAAACCTTATAACTTAAGGCCTAAAGCTGAAAAAACCTGTTACAGGACATTCAAATGGAGGGCCAGGACTCTCCCATAATCAACAACACTCCGCCAATGTCTCTGGAGGAAAGGGAAAAGCTTCTAAAGCAGGTTTCAATAAAGAAGTCAAAAAATACATTACAAGAACAAGTTCACTCCCTATCCACCCTACTGAAAACCTTGACAATAAGAATCAACAACATAGTTGACTAGATCAACAATCTGGAAAAGAGAGCAGCTCAAGGTTTCATAGAAGTCAACCAAGCTCTAGTGGACATAAAGACTCAACCACCAACAGTGGCACCCAAAAATTCCATAGCAACACCTCCAGCCCAAGAGGAGGACCAAAAAATTACAGTAAGCAAATGGAAATGGGATTGGTACGCCCAAAATTACAACAACCCCCCTCAACAAGGATCCAGCAGTCACCCTTACAGGGGAAAGCCAAGGAGAGGCAGGGGAAATGGAATAAGACCTTGGTGAGTCATTCAACTTCTTATGATCAATTGCATCAACCTAACAATGAATTACTTATAGGTAATGAGATTGATAAGTAAATATTGGATATGATTGATAATGATTTAAAAGATTATTCATTTGAAAAAAATATGCTAAACTTGTCTTTGCACAAAGACAATGTAGATAGTTTTATTGATCACCAGGATAATGCTATTAATATAAAATTGGAATCAAATGATGAGTCTTATGAGTTGGACACAGAAAAAATAGAATATTTTTTAAAAGAAAATCCAATGGAATCAAAGATAATAAGTAAATTATTATTGAGAATTGAAAAATTAGAAGAGTTCTCAAAAGAGTCAAACAATAATACAGAAAAGGTATTATTACATCTAACACAATCATTGAGTGCAACAGCCAATAGATTAGAAATTATTGAAAATTCAAATAAAGAATTTGTCAATGAGAATAAAGGCTTAAAATCTGAGATTAGAAATTTAGAAAATAAATTAGAACACTCTCAGAATATTATGGCTACCATTGAGGGACGTGTTAAATTATCTTTTTCAAATGTAAATGACACTCTAACTCATGTACCTGTAATACAGGATAGGTTAAAAAGAGTGGAAATAGAAGTATCAAACATGTTGAAAAATACTAAGAGAATAAAAGATAACACATCTTATGTAGCAAGAGTACCTGTTTTCATGAAACATGCAAATGAAACACCAATGATGGAACATGAACATATTATCATGGGCTCTGATAATAATAAGTCAGTAAAAGATGAAATACATGATCATCTTTCTAAAGTAAGTGAATTAATCAATATTCCTCAGGTTAGGGAAGCAAAAACTAGCCAAAAGAACTGGCCTAAGTTAGATCAGTACCCATCTTTTGACCGAGATTCAAAATCTGATTGGCAGCAATTCATACAAAGAATTGATAACTTAAAATTTTCATAAAAATTACCTGAGGAAGAAATTACTTCAAAGTTAATATCTTTATTTACAGATGTGGCCTTATTATGGGTCGAATCTGTATTGAGTGAGGGAATTAATTACTCCTGGAATGAATGGAAGGGACTAATTGAAAGGCAATTTGGTGGCCCAAAATCTAGAATCAGTCAACAAAGTAAAAATCATGAAAGCCATGGATCCAAAAATTGATTATGAAGAGTGGAAACAAAAGATAATATACAAGTTACCTATATCAGTTAGAGACATTATTGTAGCTAGAACTGAAACCATCAGAGATACCTCTGGGTTCATTAATATATGTAATGAGATATCATTAAACCACATTTATGAAACCAAGTATATTAATTACAAACAGAATGTTGATGTGGTAAAACCTACTACAAGTAAATTAACAGTGGAGAAGAAAAAACCTTCAGCTCCCCTTGTTCCAAAAAGACAAGAGAATAAAACTTGTTATAAATGTAATGAACCTTGGGTTAAGGGTCACACGTGTAAGAAGAGAATAAATGTTATTGAAACCTCCCAGAATTCTGAACCAAGTAATCATGAAGATGAAACTGTGGAATCCAGTGAGGATTGTAAAAGTAACATATCTTACAGTGATGATGAGAATGAGATATTTGTATTAGAAAAGGATATAATGTTCCTGAATGATGCTATACCTCATACAGACACATCTTTAACTTCCATTGAAGAAGTTGAAATAATTAAAGATGTATCTCATGATACTTACAAAATAACACTTATCAGAGCACGTGTTATTATATGTGGGAGAGAAATGAATGCCATTCTTGACACTGGGTCTGCAGGTTGTCAGCCTAAATATCCTTAGGACTGAGTATTTCTTATGCTTAAAATAAGATAAACTTAAGTATATTAAGCTTATATTTTAAAAATAAGGTTAAAATAATAATATATATTATTTTATTATATATATATATAATTATTATTCTATTATACAATTTATAATAGTTTAAATAGCTTATCCATGGCCTAATAATACTTATTAAGGTGTTAATGGAGTCATAATATACTTATCTTAAGTGATATGAAGTAATTATTGACATACATAAGCTTATATGTATACATAAATCTCATATTCAGTGAAATATGCAGTATATTATGTATATTTAGGTATATAAGTGGGTTTTAGCCCCTTAATAGCCTATAAACTTTGTTTTTCTGCTTATTTTAGGTCATATGGACGAAATCAGTGGACTCACAACGCCTACAGAAGCATAGACACCTATATCAGGTGCATACACCCAGTTTGGACAACTAAAATTACTTCATTGGATGGTTATTCACGGATTTATGGGTTGG
The DNA here is from genome assembly GCA_030280995.1 of Hemileia vastatrix. NCBI lineage: Eukaryota > Fungi > Basidiomycota > Pucciniomycetes > Pucciniales > Zaghouaniaceae > Hemileia > Hemileia vastatrix. The sequence goes on along the minus strand of JASXTE010000004.1, from coordinate 14,084,728 downwards.
AAGGATGTTTCTGGGTTAATGTGGATGCTTGGGGATGTTATTGGGGGCTTGGACATTTTATTTGTTTCTTTTATATACTTTTAGTTTCATTAAATCTCTTTTTGATTATTTATTTTACCTGTTTCTTTATGGTATCCGCTTTTATCTGGGTTTTCTATTTATGGTATGACTCTGTGTTATTATTAATAGTGATGGAGGGTCCTTACTGGAGGTCTGGGTGTTGAAACTTCTTGAAGTGGACGCCATGGGGAGGTGATGGGCCCTCACAGTGCTGTAATTGCCGGGGATAGCAGTGACATCATCTGGATTGAAGGTCTGTGCACTCCAGTGGATTTGGGTATAAGTAAGGGGGGATTTCGACGGTTTATTATCATCATTCAATTACTACAGTTCAAACAAACACTAAAATACAATTATTAGCATTCAGAAATATATTAATAAGTCCTTATAAATTGATATTATCTTTATATAAGCTATAACTATATTTTATTCTTCTATTTTCCACCACTAGCACGCATTTAAATCCAAGTATTGTGAGTTTTATTTGAGTATAACTATTCTATTAGTCTTCCCCTGAGGTTTAATAACTAAATAATTTATCAATAAGTAGTAGGACCATAAAATAACACTATTATATCATACTTATATACTAGACTATACTGACAATTGGGGGTCTTTCCTTATATTTTACTTATTATTTAGTATAAGCCTTGGGACGTGATTTTTACCTTAGTACAGCTCAAAATTAACCAAATATTTGGGTCTGCTGCATATTAGTGGGTCATCATAACTCATTGATTGCGGAAAAGAACCCTTATAATAATTGTACTAATTTTTTACCATAAAAATTAGATATTTACAGTAGTAACTGTACCCAATATAAACCCAATTTCACTTGGTATTTGGACACCAATATAACACCCAATTAAATTGGTATTTGGCTAAAGCTTGGTAAGCTAATTATTCACCCTTATAGAGGTCTAGTTAAGCTTATTATTATATTTTTAACAGATTTTTTCGAATTTTTCTTACATTTTATTTAAATAAATAAAGATATAAATTCAGGGTAAGCTCCATTGCTTTTTATTAGTAATATAATTGCTAATATTATTTGTCTACTAATTCCATAGAGTTTTTTCCTTTTGTAGACGTAAAATATTGTTATTCTGAACAATATGAGTGCTCCCCAGGACAGTGTAAGTGAACAGCCTGCTTATAATACCAGGTCTAAAGCTAACAAAAACTTTCCAGGACATCACCATGGAGGGACAACAGTACCTTCAGCCAGAAAGCATGAATATAGAGGAAAAGGACGCCCTTTTAAAAAAGATAAATATAAAAAAGACATCTCCTCCTCTTCAGGATCAACTGTCCCACCTGGCCAAACAGGTTCTGAAGTTGGAGGAATCAAAATCTCTCATGTTCAAGGAAGTAGAGCAGTTGCAAAACAATTGCAAGGTAGGGTTTCAGAAGATGAATCAGGCAATGGCAGAATTAAAGGGAGGCCAGCCCAGTCAATCAAGTCAGCAACCCCCTACCCAAGGAGGGTCCACTCACTCCCAGGAGAAAATCATGGTAGACAAATGGAAATGGGACTGGTTTCACCAACAGTGGACAAGCCACAGTTGCAACAGGGATCCACCCCCTCATCTGACTTCCTCATCTCACCCTTACAAGGGAAAAAAGCACCAAAAATCAGGACTGGCAACCACCCCTTGGTAATTCTATTGATGTTAAATCTGTACAAAAAATAGAGGAGGATTTAAGAAATTTAGGTTTTAGAGTAGATACACCTGACTTGTCTTTTGTCCATAATAACAGTACTATATACAATGATAATACAGTTAATCCTCAGTTGCAACCACCTACTAGTGAAATGAGAAGTTCACAGGAGAGTGAGAGAATTGAAAAAGAGGACATGGAATATTTTAACAATAATCCAACTGTCCATAGAATTGTTTCAGCATTGTGGAATAGAATGACTGATTGTGAGGAACAGACAGTTAAGCTCACTAGTGATACAATTTCATCCTTGACATTGAACATTTCTCAATTAGCAACACGTAATAAAGAATTAGAGAAAGAACATTTGTCTCTAACTCTTAAATATGATTCATTGAGTAATAAATATAATGACCTTTCAAACAAATTTTGTGAGTTAGATAAATTATATGAAACACATTTATTAAAAACAGAATCAAGAACAAAGTTATCTTTTGCCCAGACAAATCAAAGTGTCTCTAAGTTGCTACAAAGATTAACTAAAGTTGAGATTGAAACTGCCAATCTACTGATGAACCAGGATAATCATAAGTATAATCAATATAATAATAATCCTTTCATTGGCAAAAGTGAATCTCATTCCTTCCCTGTACCACCACAATTAAAACCATCTGGTGGTAGTGTCAAATCTGAAAATGTGTCAGTATAGTCTAGTATATAAGTATGATATAATAGTGTTATTTTATGGTCCTACTACTTATTAATAAATGATTTAGTGATTAAACCTCAGGGGAAGACTAATAGAATAGTTAAACTCAAATAAAACTCACAATACTTGGATTTAAATGCATGCTAGTGGTGGAAAATAGAAGAATAAAATATAGTTATAGCTTTTATAAAGATAATATCAATTTATAAGGGCTTTATAATATATTTCTGAATACTAATAATTGTATTGTAGTGTTTGTTTGAAGTGTAGTAATTGAATGATGATAATAAACCGTCAAAATCCCTCCTTACTTATACCCAAATCCACTGGAGTGCACAGACCTTCAATCCAGATGATGTCACTGCTATCCCCGGCAATTACAGCACTGTGAGGGCCCATCACCTCCCCATGGCGTCCACTTCAAGAAGTTTCAACACCCAGACCTCCAGTAAGGACCCTCCATCACTATTAATAATAACACAGAGTCATACCATAAATAGAAAACCCAGATAAAAGCGGATACCATAAAGAAACAGGTAAAATAAATAATCAAAAAGAGATTTAATGAAACTAAAAGCATATAAAGGAAACAAATAAAATGTCCAAGCCCCCAACAACATCCCCAAGCATCCACATTAACCCAAAAACATCTTTCCAACCCATAAATCCGTGAATAACCATCCAAGGAAGTAATTTTAGTTGTCCAAACTGGATGTATGCACCTGATATAGGTGTCTATGCTTCTGTAGGCGTTGTGAGTCCACTGATTTCGTCCATATGACCTATAATAAGCAGAAAAACAAAGGTTATAGGCTATTAAGGGGCTAAAACCCACTTATATACCTAAATATACATAATATACTGCATATTTCACTGAATATGAGATTTATGTATACATATAAGCTTATGTATGTCAATAATTACTTCATATCACTTAAGATAAGTATATTATGACTCCATTAACACCTTAATAAGTATTATTAGGCCATGGATAAGCTATTTAAACTATTATAAATTATATAATAGAATAATAATTATATATATACATAATAAAATAATATATATTATTATTTTAACCTTATTTTTAAGATATAAGCTTAATCTAGTTAAGGTTATCTTATTTTAAGCATAAGAAATACTCAGTCCTAAGGATATTTAGGCTGACAAAATGTAAGTCACAAATACGTGCAGGAAGAAATACAAGACCATTTATCAAAAGTGAATGAGTTATTGAATTTACCTAAGATTAGTGAGATAAAATCCAATCAGAAGAACTGGCCTAAAATAGATCAGTACCCAACTTATGATGGGGAAGCCAGCTCTGATTGGCAACATTTTATTCAAAGAATTGACAACTTGAAATTCTCATATAAGTTACCAGATGAAGAGATAACATCAAAATTAATTTCTTTATTTAAGGATGTTGCTTTATTATGGTTTGAAGCTGTCTTAAGTGAGGGTAGAGACTACTCTTGGGCTGAATGGAAACAACTTATTGAAAAACAATTTGGAGGTTCTAAATTCAGGCTTACTCAGCAGAGACTGTATGAGAAGACTAGGTATAATCCGTTGAATGGTGACAAACCTATGGTATTTTTAATGAATTTAAACAAAATATTAAAAGCCATTGATCCTCATATGGATTTTAACTTATGGAAAGATAAGATAATATACAAATTACCTATATCTGTCAGAGACATTGTTGTAGCTAGAACATTAAATGTTACTGAATATTCTGACTTTATTAATATTTGCAATGAAATATTATTAAACCATAAGTATGAATCAAGGTATTCCACTTATAAGCAAAATGTTGAACCTGTAAAAACTCAGAATTCAAAAACACTTCAGGAGAAGCAGAAAAAACCTACTGCACCTGTAGTACCTAAGAAGTATGAAACAAATACTTGTTATAAGTGCAACAAACCTTGGGTCAAAGGTCACAAATGTGAGAGAAACATAAATATTGTTAAAAATCAACGTGAATCTGAAACTGAAACTGAAAAAAGTAAAGAATCAAGTGATTATGACAGCAATATCTCATATAGTGATGAAAATGAAGTCTGTATGTTGGAAGATGATTTGTCCATCTTTTACAATCCAATATTAAATATAGACTCAAATGAATCTTTAATGAATTTTGAGGATGTTAAAAACCTTAGAAGATATGATAAGAAGATACTGTGCTTTTGGTCTTAATTTTAAGGACAATAACAAATTCACACATGATTGGGTAACCCTTATCCCAGGTTTAGAATTTGCATATAATAGTACAGTACATTCTGTCACTGGCAAAAAGCCATTTGAGTTATGGTTGGGTTATGTACCTAATACCCCTTCTAAAACTCTTAATAAGTTACCTAGATTGGATATTCATCCAGGTACTAAATCTTTTCTTCAGATGCAGGAACTATGCAGAAAACATGCTCAAGAATGTATAAATAAGGCTTTTGAGTATGAAAAGAAAAGATGGGATAAAGCCCATAAAGAACAAATGTTCAAAGAGGGTGATGAAGTCCTTATTTCAACGCTACATTTCAATTTAAATGGTAATGTTAAATTGAAGGATCCATTCATTGGACCATTTGTAGTTAAAAAGATGGTTGGTAATAATGCTGTTGAGGTTATTCTATATGCACCTTATGATAGAAAACATCCAGTATTTCCTATTTCTCTTATAAAACCATACCATTCTAATGATACTGCTCTATTTCCAAGAAGATCAGGAAGGCATAAACAGCAACCTGAAGAAATAGTGGAAAGGCAGAAATTGAAAAGATACTTAAAAAGAGACACCTTACTAAAGAAAAGGGAGTTGAGTATCTATTAAGATTTAAAAATAAATCAAGTGAATATGACCAGTGGATTCCAGAAAATGAAATCTCTGATCTTAAAAATCTCTTGAAAAAATTTAAATCTACATAATACTGTTCATTCAGTATATGTATTATAAAAATTATTTTTTTTATTTCACTCCTTAGTTTTAATTAAAATGTCTTAACATTTTTTTTATTGTTTTTTTTGGGGTGAGGGAGTGTCAGCCTAAATATCCTTAGGACTGAGTATTTCTTATGCTTAAAATAAGATAACCTTAAGTAGATTAAGCTTATATCTTAAAAATAAGGTTAAAATAATAATATATATTATTTTATTTTATATATATATAGTTATTATTCTATTATATAATTTATAATAGTTTAAATAGCTTATCCATGGCCTAATAATACTTATTAAGGTGTTAATGGAGTCATAATATACTTATCTTAAGTGATATGAAGTAATTATTGACATACATAAGCTTATATGTATACATAAATCTCATATTCAGTGAAATATGCAGTATATTATGTATATTTAGGTATATAAGTGGGTTTTAGCCCCTTAATAGCCTATAAACTTTGTTTTTATGCTTATTTTAGGTAATATGGACGAAATCAGTGGACTCACAACGCCTACAGAAGCATAGACACCTATATCAGGTGCATACACCCAGTTTGGACAACTAAAATTACTTCCTTGGATGGTTATTCACGGATTTATGGGTTGGAAGGATGTTTCTGGGTTAATGTGGATGCTTGGGGATGTTATTGGGGGCATGGACATTTTATTTGTTTCCTTTATATACTTTTAGTTTCATTAAATCTCTTTTCGATTATTTATTTTACCTGTTTCTTTATGGTATCCGCTTTTATCTGGGTTTTCTATTTATGGTATGACTCTGTGTTATTATTAATAGTGATGGAGGGTCCTTACTGGAGGTCTGGGTGTTGAAACTGCTTGAAGTGGACGCCATGGGGAGGTGATGGGCCCTCACAGTGCTGTAATTGCCGGGGATAGCAGTGACATCATCTGGATTGAAGGTCTGTGCACTTCAGTGGATTTGGGTATAAGTAAGGGGGGATTTTGACGGTTTATTATCATCATTCAATTACTACACTTCAAACAAACACTACAATACAATTATTAGCATTCAGAAATATATTAATAAGCCCTTATAAATTGATATTATCTTTATATAAGCTATAACTATATTTTATTCTTCTATTTTCCACCACTAGCACGCATTTAAATCCAAGTATTGTGAGTTTTATTTGAGTATAACTATTCTATTAGTCTTCCCCTGAGGTTTAATCACTAAATAATTTATCAATAAGTAGTAGGACCATAAAATAACACTATTATATCATACTTATATACTAGACTATACTGACACAGGTAGTGTAGTTTCTATTAATACATTAATGAAACTTGACAGTAAGTATAAGGAAAAACTAGAACCTGTTCAGACAAAGAACTGGAGGGGTTTTAGTTCAATATTAAATCCAATTGGCAAATACAAAACTGCTGTATTCTTTAAATATAATAATGGATATGTAAGAGCAGTTTGTGAATTTGTAGTAATTGATAATAATAATTGTAGTGATTGGTTTATTATTGGCAATGATTTATTGACAAAATTTGGAATTAAACTAGATCCTGAAAACAGTTGTTTCACCATAGGAGTGAATTGTAAGAGAAAATTCAAGATATGTTCTGAAAATTCAGTGTATGCCATTTCTCCTAGAGAAGAACAACTGCAAGGTGGAAGAACCACCAATGAAGTGGTTGAATTGGAAAATGAAATCCAAAAGGCCTCTTTCAGTCCTCAACTCTCAAAAATTGAAGAAGAAAATATTTTGAGATTGATTAAATCATATCCTATGACATTTGCTCATGGTTCAAATGAACTAGGATTGGTCAAAGACCATGGGATTAAAATCTCTCTAAGCTGTGAGTTGGATAATATTCCTGGCAGCCTAAAAAAGAAACCTTACCAAGCATCTCCTGCAAAAAGAAAAGATATTGAAGACAATATAAAAATGTTGTTGGAAATGGGTATTGTTGAAAAAGTGGACACAACACCTAAGTATTGTGTCATTTCACAAGTATTGATCTCTTATGAAAAAGATAAGGAAAGATTATGCAGTGATTATAGAGCTCTGTATAAATACACAGTAGATGATATTTACCCTCTACCAAGGATAGCTTCTATCCATGCTACTTTACAAGGAGCAAAATAAATTTCCTGTCTGGATGGAAGCAAAGGTTACCACCAGATTCCTGTGGAAAGAAATTCTCAAAATTACTTATTATTAACCACACATATGGGTATATATAAGTATGTGAGAATGCCATTTGGCCCAAAGAATGCGCCTTCAGTCTTCCAAAAATTGATGGATAGTGTTTTTCATCAGGAAATGGTTGAAGGATGGCTATTGGTCTATATTGATGACATCATAGTGTTTTTAAATACATATGATGAACATTTAAATCACCTGAAAAGATTCTTTCCAAGAATGTATGAAATTAATATGAAAATTGCATTAAAGAAATGTAAATTTGGATTCCAATCTTTGAAAGTACTAGGACATGTTGTATCTGGATTACAAATTTGTGTTGACCAGAATAAGGTGGCAGCAATAAAAAACATTGGTATACCTAGGAATGTAAAAGAAATTCAAAGTTTTTTAGGTATGTGTGGATATTATAGACAATATATTAAAAATTACCAATCTATTGCAGCTACTTTGACAACATTAATCAGGAAAAATGAGGCTTTTATTTGGAATAATGAAAGACAAAAAGCCTTTAATAAATTAAAGGAATGTTTAATGACAGCTCCAATTTTAGGACTGCCAGATTTAACCTTACCTTTTATCTTGTACACTGATGCAAGCTTTATAGGTTTAGGTGCTGCTTTACAGTAAAAACAGATAATAAATGGAAAATTATCTGAAGTAGTTTTCTGTTATATATCCAGAACCTTAAGAAAAACTGAATTAAGGTATGGTGCCACACAACTAGAATGCTTAGCCATGGTGTGGGCTTTGAAGAAGCTTCATTACTATCTGGAAGACCAGAAGTTTGAACTTATAACAGATTGCAGTGCAGTAAAATCATTACTAAACATGAAAACACCTAATAGGCACATGTTTAGATGGCAAATAGCTGTACAAGAGTACAGAGGAAGAATGACAATCACTCACAGATCAGGAACATTGCATTCTAATGTGGATTTATTATCTAGAAGTCCTTTTCCAAATGATGCTGACAACCCAGCTTATGTACCTGAAAATGAGGTTATACATATATTTGGGATTTATATAGTGGATTTAGAAGAAGAATTAATGCAAACTATATTATAAAATTATTCATCTGATAAATATTTGTCTAAACTATCTACCATTCTTAATGATCCAACAAATTCCTCCATGAGTGCATTAATTAAAACCTTGCCTCCAAAGTATAAAAATGCATTGGAAAAAGATAAATTATCAATGAAGATGGATATATATATTACAGAAAAAAGTTAAGTAATGTTATAGTAATACCACCTTCTATGAAAGAGTTAATGTTGATTACTTGCCATGATGACATCTTAGCTGGTCATTTTTACTTTAACAAAACATTAACCAGAGTTAAAAATACAGCCTGGTGGATAAACATGAAAGAAGATGTACAAAAATACATTAAAACATGTGACTCTTGTCAGAAATCTAAAAGATTAACTGGTAAGAGAGCTGGGTTGTTACAACAAATAGAGCAGCCAAAAGCTCCATGGGAAATTATAAACATGGATTTTGTAACTGGCTTGCCATTAGCAGGAAAAGAAAGTTTCAATTCTTGCTGGGTAATTGTGGATAGACTAACAAAAATGTGTAAATTTATCCCTACCCATAAAGAGATATCTGCAAAAGACTTGGCATTACTATGGTGGACTCAGATGATGAATACTGCTGGGTTCCCCAAAGCCATAATCTCTGACAGAGATCCTAAATTTACTTCAGAGTTCTGGACATCTTTGATGGAAGTATCAGGTTGTCAATTGAAATTGTCTACAGCACACCATCCACAAACTGATGCGCTAGCTGAGAGAATGATACAAACTCTAGAAGACATGATCAGAAGATATTGTGCCTTTGGATTAGAATACAAAGACAATGAGAAATTCACACATGACTGGGTAACATTAATTCCTGGCCTTGAATTTGCTTATAACAGCACAACTCATTCTGTAACAGAGAAGAAACCATTTGAACTCTGGCTGGGATACGTACCAAATACCCCAGTAAATGATTTAAATAAATTACCAAGGTTGGATATACATCCTGGTACTAAATCCTTTATTCATATGCAACAAATGTGTAGAAAGCATGCAGAAGAATGCATCCAAAAAGCATTTGAATATGAAAAGAAAAGGTGGGACGAATCTCATAAAGAATTTGAATTCAAAAAGGGAGATGAAGTACTCATATCAACACTACATTTTAACTTACAACGTAATGTTAAATTAAAGGATCCCTTTGTAGGACCTTTTGTAGTAAGTAAAATGGTTGGTAATAATGCAGTGGAAGTCATATTATATGCTCCATATGATAGGAAACATCCAGTTTTCCCTATCTCATTATTAAAACCTTACCATGCAAATGATCCTAACTTATTTCCAAAAAGAAGGGGAAGGCCTAAAAAGCAACCTGAATAAATTGTGGAAAAAGCAGAGATTGAAAAAATACTAAAGAAAAGAATCCTTAGTAAAGAAAAAGGAACTGATTATTTACTAAGATTTGAAGGGAAATCAAATGAATTTGATAAATGGATACCTGAAAAAGAAATTTCTAATTTATCCACCCTTCTTAAAAAATTTAAACAGAAATAAATTTCTGTCCAACTAGCTGAGGGGTTAAAAAACCAGTACTCATAATAATTTATTATGTTTTATTTCTTTAAAGTATAATCTTTAATGCTACAGAGTTAATCTGAATACCTAAAAATTACAAATAAATAAATAAAATGTATAACTTATCATTTTTTTTACTGTTTTTTTTGGGTGGGCGAGTTTTAGCCTGTATATCCCCAGGACTGAGTAAAAAGTGCTTATAAGTTATGTTAAACACATGAACTATACATGGGAACAATAAATAAGAGTACACAAATAGTATACATAAGTAAAATTATGATAAATACACAAAAAATGCCATTATAACACCTTATATACATGCATATATCCACCTTTTATAGGTCTTATGTACTTAATATTAAGTTGGAATATGTTAGGGTAATCTAAAGAACCTTAAGTATAAGGCTACATAATTTTTAAGTACACTTAAAGCTGTTATATTCATTGTTTTATGCAAAAAACAAGAAATGCGCTTTATTTCACTTAAAAGTTGACTATATGCGCTATAAAATTGAGAATATAAAAAATTGCGCTTTGACAGATCAATTTGGCTCATTTAGGACTATTGATTTGGCTATTTAAATGCATAAAAATAACACTTTTCAAAATTGGTGTTTTTTATGCCAGAAATGGCTTCTGTGTACTGGCCACATACTGCCTGCTTTTTTCCCATATGAATAGCTTCATTTTTAGCAAAGTTAGCTTTTTCACACTATAATTACCCCACATTCTACGCCCACTGTGGGGAAACACACTAAAATAGGCGACAGGCGCTTATTTAGTGTCCTAGCTTAATTAATAGTGCATTGACCTTGTTTATATGCACTAATTTCATTAATAACCTCATTCTTGGCATCTTATTTCATAACCACGCCTAAATTCGCCTATTTTTAGTCAAGGATTTACCTGTGCAAGCGCCTGCCAAGGACTGCATGTAGTTACCCCACATCTCACGCTCTGTTTTAAGTTTTTTGGTGATTTCTCAGTCAATTTTGGTTATTTTTGGATGGGAATTTCACATAGTATAATTTCAGGATTAGCCCCATCATTTCTACAGTAAATCCCCCTTATTCTTAAGCTATTATTAACCTTAAAAAGTCTCCTTTAGTCTTTTATATTATTGTTTTATACGCATATACTCTCTTTTTGTCTTTTTCTTTAATTTTGATGGATTTCCCTTATTATTACAGGCTTTTTTCAGTTGTTACTTGTCTAATTATGTCATGGATCACTAAGGATGTTGATGGACAGGTCTATTAGTGGATTTGAGGCGTCATTAACTGTGTATTGGATGGTATATCAAGGGATTTATTGGGGAACTCAGTGTGTATAAAAGGAGGAGGTTTTTGGGTCTTGTTTTCTTCATTCTTTATCATTACAATTTACACCATATAACCAAATCAATTACAATACACTTCAATTAGTACTTTTATAAGACTTTTGAGTAGTATCTGAATTATTATAATCTATTTTTCTACCAACTAAAAAGATTGTAAGCCACATATAAAAATAGTGATGATTATGTTACTGAGACCTTTATTCTGAATTATATTTTAATATTTGTTGGATTTATACTTCAGTATTCATATTGGACCATTTAAATCTTCTATACAAAGACTTTTCAAGCTATTTCACGTCCTTGTACTTGATCTTAGCCTGAAAAAAGATAAGAGTTCTCTGTCCAAAAGACAGGCTTAGATAATAAGAATAACAAGAGATATCATGCATTAAAGAAGGAAGAGCATACTAACATACAAATTTAGTACCTGGTTCAATAAAATAGAAGATTTTCATATCAGAAAAGTATTAGATGAAAATATAGCTGTGACAACAATAAGAATAATAGAGATAAAGAATAAAGATGAAAAATGTAATTAAAGATGAAAGTAAAGATAAGAATTGTATGTCCAAAAGACAGGATTGAATAATAAGAATAACAAGAGAGATAACAATTAAGAATCAGAGGTATTTCTCCTTTATAGAAAACTATGGTGGCATGCATGAGAACAAGAGGTATAGAAGTAATATAATAATGGCACAACAGTTGTGCTAATACATATTTTTAATTAATAAATTCTGTAAAAGTAAAATGAAAATAATAAAACTGGAGATAATGTCTATTCCAATATCATAAACCTAGTGATTATTGGAGAGCATAAAAGATTGAAAGATTTATTTGTTGAACACAATATTTTTGCTCACCAATCATTACCAGGTAATGTCAATTTTCTTCTTATAAGCCTCATTGCACTTGTTATACTTATTATATTGATAATTGAAATATGATATTTATCTTTTGATGCTCACCAATCATTATCAGCCTTGAGATCTGCTGCACCTTTTCACACTTTTATAAATCATTCAAGTCAGGCCATTCTTCTGTGCATCATTAAGACCAGCCATAATTTGAGGAATCATCATTCAGAAGGGCCATTGTTCCCAGAATCATTATTTTAAGACAAGCCATTTTCCAGGAATCATCACACTAAGTCAGAATTTTTCCCTCCACATTGTCATCAAGACCAGCCAGTTTTGTGGCACCACCTTTAGACCAGCAACTGACCCAGAATCATCATCAACTCTGGTTATCATTCCTGGATTGTCATCAAGAAAAGAATTATCACCTGAAGCATCAATTTAGTTTTTCATTCAGACCATTTCCTCTGGCTCATAATCATATTTTATTGGGCTTTTTTCCCCTTATTGATTTTATTATCACATTATTTTTATCACATTAAATTTACTGTTTTGTTGGCCTATTGTGGCCACATTATTATTTTTATTTAAAATTTAAAATTTCAACTCAAACTCTAACAAAATTATCCTCATTTAAGACCACATTGTTAGAATAGGAGATTTTATGATTAGTTGGATCTAGTAAACTGTAGGAGCTTAACCTCTCCTTATTGGAAGAAAATACTTTATACTAGTGTAAGTAAATTCTATCTTTAATATTATCACTGATTCTGGAGACAAGCGCTGACATGAACTGAAGCAAAATGTTAAAGCTTCTACTTTAATACACGTATTATTGTACACAGGTTGTTCCAAACTTAATACTAGCATAAGTTATTTCTATCTTTATGATTATTACTGATGCTGGAGATAAGAGCTTCCCTGACCTGGAGATATCAATTTATATTTAGTTTTAGAGAAGAAAAACAGATTAGATTTCAAATGGTAGCACACCTGAGGGGAAATGTAAGTGCTTCCACTTTAATGAAAACATTATTGTACACAGATTGTGCTGACCTAGATTTAGAGAACTTTTAAGTAATAGCACTACTACACATGATTGGTTAATCACACCATTATACTAGAAAAATTGATTTCTATCTTTATGATTATCACTAATTCTAGAGACAAGAGCTGCGCTGACATATAGAGAGATGGAAGAAATTAATTAAAAACTACTAAAAACATTTCATAACTACACACCTGGAAATATCAATGTATATTAAGTTTTAGAAAAGAAAAAAAGATGGGAAAAGAATATCGCTCTATCATATTGTATTTATTCTGTTGCCTTCAAACATATGAAACACTATTTACATTGATACCAGTTGAAAATGTGTATATGTAACCATGCTACAACCTCTGTATTATAGCTGGCATCCAGTAGCGTGGTGCAATCTGATGAACTAAGATGTTTTTAAAATCATGCCAAGTTATTTGTATACTTGGTATTGAATTATCAGAATTCAAAGATTGGTAGTTGATTACATGAAACTTGACTTTATTCTAACACTCATCATATCCTATGAGAATGAAATGTGGAGCTGAGGAGTTTAATCCCCCTTATCCTAGGCTCTTGGGTATTAATAAGTAAGCACTACATCCAAAATTACATAGGTGGGAGAGCATAAGTGAGGTTCCAAAAAGCTTTTCATATGGTGAAAGCATCTTTTGGTTATTGGTTGGAGTTCTATTGTAAAGTTATATGATATTCTTTTAAATTCTTTATCACAGTACTTATCACCACCATCATTAAATAATTTACAGATTTTGGTATTTAGAGAAAGCTAAATTGTTTTCTTAAAATGTAGGAAAGTGGAAAAATCCTTGCTTTTATTTTTTAAGATGTAGATAAAACAATATGAGGTATAGAAATAAGTCAATTGGAAATAATAGAGACAGCCTCCAAGTGAAGGGGGAAAGATTTTTCTGCTTATGTCTGAGTGAATATATTCAAGAGTGAAAGTCACTTTTGGTAAGGTGACAGGGAAAGGTAGTGCATAGTGTTTGGAATCAAAAAATATTTCACAGAAGGGGTCATGAGTCTAATGGTTTGACAAATTTTTTATCTCAGAGATGGTCCTTGACAGCTTCAAGAAAGGCTAGTCCTCAAAGTTAGTTAACACTATTGATAAAATAATGGAGAAAGTAGAGAGAATGGAATGGAGTGAGTAATAAAACTAGAAATGAAAAGATATAAATATATAATAAATTAAAATTAAAACTGGAAATCTCAATAATACAATGATATATTGAGATTAATTGAAGAAGAAAGCATACTAAAATATATAATAAATAAATAGTCCTTAAAGCCAGCTAAAACTATTAATAAAATAATGGAGAAAATAGAGAGAATGGAATGGAGCAAGCAGAGAGCAGGAATGGAGCAAGTAATAAAACTAGTTATGAAAAGCTAAAAATATAAGATAAATAAAAGAATAAACTGGCAATCTAAATAATAGAATGATAGATTTAGATGCTAAAAAAACACAACAACTTGGCTCTTTAAATGTCTAGACAATAACTTTATCTCCACTACACTAAGGAACAAGGACTAGGAACTATAGTGAAAGGAAGCAAAAGTAAAGTAAATAAAAATAAGGAGCACTACTTGAAACACTTAATAATAAATTAACACATCATGATTTTTCATAAGCTTTGCCAGGGTGACCTAGTCTGTTGTGCCAAGTGGTGGAAAAGTTAGATACTGAAAGAAAAGAGACATTAGATGAAGGAGAGCTTACCAGTGAAAACACATTTTAGTATGAGAATATTGTCCAAAAATTCTTTAACCAATCTGAAACCAGATTTGGATTTAAGAAGAAATGAACTCCCAGTGATAGTTAACTCCATGCTACTATGTTTTTACCTTCAAGTGCCTAGACTTATTAAGTTGACTTTGGGCAAGGTTACAAAGAGGCAATTGTCAAGGATAGTATGCTGGTTTTTAGACAAAATTATTACAGATCTTCTTCCTTCAGAGGAGAAGTGGAATCTTCTCCAGAAGTGATATAAGATTTTGCATTTTTAGGCAGCAGAAATTATCTTCATTTTTGAATATATTCTTGGTAGTGCCACTGTCAAGGATGTAGAGAGAATTTGTCAGGGAAGTGAATTGAGATATTCATTTTTGAATGAGAGGACTCACTGTAGATAGATCAATGGCAATGTGGGCTTTTTCCTGTTTCCTGGTGCAAAGATGAAGATTTAACTAAAAAAAATCTTTTTTTTTGTGTTTAATTTTTGGGCTATGATTTCCACCTGTGCAGAAATTGTAGGGGTTTTTCTCCGATGTTCTTAGGTATTTTTTCTTTTGAATGAGTAATAGTATACTCCATTTTAAAATGTCTAGTTCCTGGATAATATCATTGATGGTGATGTTTTCACACTTGGCTTGAGAATTATGGAGCATGAAATCTGTTAGTGAGTTAAAATTTTTTGGTAGTCAAAAAAAGAAGTAGAAAGCCAGTAAATTCTCTTTGAGTTCAATTTTAACTTCCATTAGTTCTGACTCAATGTTTTTAATGAGCTTAATGTATTTAGGGATGTTTCCAGGGTAATTAAAAAGAGAAAACTTCCCAAAAACTCACATTTGATTGGCTTTGCTAGAGTATTTATAGTGGTCCACAATTATCTTCCCAATTTTATGGATATCATTTTAATTTTCACAGTCAAAAAGGACCTGAAGGTGGTAAGCATTCATAAATTAGGTTGTATATCCTGAAGATTTTTTTTTGCATAGACCGTAAGGTTTAAAATCAGGATCAGACTAAATGGGTGGTGAGGAGCTAAGTTCAATATCATATAAGTTTTTCTGCATGAACAGGATCTCCATTTGAAAGGACCATAACTGGTGATTGTCTTTGTCAAGAATGGGAATTCCTGAGGTGTTGATATCCAATTACTGCATGAGGAGATGGATATAATGAGTTATTATCATTTGTATTAGGGTATATAAAACACCTGGTTTCATAATCTATTTGAATGGGAGGCCTTATAGGTAAGAAGATAACTTCAAGAACTAGTCCAGTGTGGTCACAAAGAATGATAAAGAGATATGCCTGCAGTTTAGAAGAACTAACATTTATATTTCATAAATAAAAGAATATGTTCATGATTGACATATAACACTAATAAATATAGGTAAAAAAAAGCCTCCAAGAAAGCACTAACACAGCACAGGATCAAGAAATGATAAAGTGATTTACCTAAAGGTGTAGTGGGAATGAGTAAAGATAAAATGAGATGATACAGATGAAAAGAAGGCTTACCTGCAGTGGAGAACAACTAAATGGAGATATAAAAATGAATAGAATGAACTTTATATCTAGTAGTGTAACTATGTTTCACACTGCAGGTAGGGAATACAGGAGTAATCAGGGGTAATAATTTATGCTGTCACTACTAAGTAAGGGGGATATATTTATGTATTAGTAATAAGATGAGTTTATCGATAAGCAAGGAAAATATTTAGCTCAATGTCATGAAAAATAAGATGCAATTAAAAAATACATGATGCCACTGAATCTAATAGGTTCCAGGTGTTTTTTTGTGGTGACTGGAATAAAAATTTGTGCGAAATTCAAAAATTTAATTTCTACACAACAAAAGGTGCATTATAGAAATATAATGTTTAATAAAAGGTATTTAGATTTTTTATTTTATTCAAACATTCTGAAACACAAAATAAAGTTCAGTATTATATAGTATAAGGTAAAAAGGAATCAATTTTTCTTCTGCTATTGTAATAGAAATGAGATATTAAATAAAAATGAAGAAAAATAATAAAAAATGAGTTCATGAGTTCAAGATGAAAAAATTAAATGAAACAAGAAATAGGCTCCTTAGTGTCTCATCATCATTTAAATTCAGAAAATTCATTTCCCCCTAAGCTAAATTCTAACTAAATTTGGAGGGCAGTTAGATGGGAAGTACACAAAACTACAAAGTTACTGCAAAAAAAATCCCTTAATTGATTTAAAGAATTATTCCTTTGATATTATTAATGGGAAAACATTTGTGATAACTAAATTTAATGAGAATTTTTTAAAAAAATAACCTAAGTGTTGATATATATATATATATATATATATATATATATTCTTTAGTGTTTATTTTTATTTCTTGTCTTACTTAACTACTTATTTCTTAATATATAGGGTTTACATAAAGCATAGTTATATCTCTTTGCTCTTTTGCTCAGCATATCTGAGCTCTTTCTTACTTAACTTCATGGTATCACCCATATACTAAAGTATGGCTCATACTCTATGAATTTTCCATTCAATCTATTACTATTGTTACTCTTATCAAACTTATATTTTCTCTCCTATTAGACCTTATTTCTCTCTCCTTATTTTGTCCTTTTCATATCTTCCCAACTCTATCTGAATCCTCTGTCCTTATCCTTCTTGAGTTCACTAAACATAAAAACTAAATTATTAACAAGTAAACATTATTAACTTTTTATATTTAATATGTAGACTTAAATCTGGTACTAAGTCTGTAAAAGTTTGAAATTCTTGAAGAGCCAACCTGGACAAAAGCATAACAAAGTGTCATAATTAATGATTCAGCAGCAGCAAAGCAAATAATAAAGTGAATATCAATTAGTATTTTTAGAAAGAAATAAATAAGGAATATGGATATATGTCTCAACATTTATACACAGTACATGAATGAAGGTTTACCAATGACAAGTGCCTGGTTTGTTAAAAAAGTGAGATAATTGGCCTCAGGCAAACACCAGTTCTGGTCTGGTAAATTGGACCAAGTAGTTCAAGTGGCCTATGGAAGACATATAATTGTTAACTGTGTTAAGGAGTCTGGTGTGGTCCCCATTTCTAGCTAGGGTGAGCTATGTGTTGGTATTCATTGGGGTAGAGATTGATTTTCAGTTGTGCATCCTATAGAGGCTGAGTTTGGCATCTATCTCATTAGATTGGAACAAAATAATGAAAGTGTTTCCCAAGTTTCTTATGATTTTAATCCCTGGGATCATTTGTTAATTTTCTAGGTCTTCCATCTCAAACTTTGAGGAAATATGATTCTTGAACCATTGAATTTCATTACCAAAAGTAGAGAAGTCATCCACATTGACATGGACAAAACACAGTCTGGTGCTATCTTTGTGGATGAACAGAGCAGGATTGACCAGGCTACACAAGAAATTGTTGTCTGTGAAGAATTATTTTATAAGCTGTTACCAGCAGCAGGATTCTTGCTTAAGACCATACAATGATTTGTTCAGAAGCAAA
The DNA here is from genome assembly GCA_030280995.1 of Hemileia vastatrix. Taxonomy (NCBI): domain Eukaryota; kingdom Fungi; phylum Basidiomycota; class Pucciniomycetes; order Pucciniales; family Zaghouaniaceae; genus Hemileia; species Hemileia vastatrix. The sequence continues at coordinate 14,066,088 of JASXTE010000004.1, read as the reverse complement.
ACTAGATTTTTGATATTTGAGGGTTTGGGTACTGCTTTAGGTAAATTCATATAGATTGTTTCTTCAGGGATACCATTGCAGTATTACAACTTGGAATTGAGTTGGTGGAATTCGCACTTCTCTGAAACAGTTATGGAAAGGAGCAACCACAGTGTTGTAATGCAACAAGTTTGGGAAAAAGTTTCTGTGTAGTTTATTTCATAATTTTTTTAAAATCCTTGCAAAAAAAGGCATTATTTGAATTTGCTAATCCCATTATTATGATCTATATTTATTTTGAAAACCTAGTTACTGCCAATGGGTTGTGCTCTTTTAGGGAATTTGTCAATTTCCCACACTTCCTTTCCATTAAGATTTTTTATTTCATTATTGATGGCAATCTTCCAATTTGTGCTGTTATTGTCTCTTAGAACTTGTTCATAATTTGCAGGTTTCAAGAGTGTTTCAGAAATGGGAATAAATTCTTGAAGGGAATCCTTTTAAGCTAAGCTGGATTGTGGTGTGGTATTTGTTCTACTGCTCCTGGTGCATCCTTCCTTAATGATGTTTGAGGGATCAATTTATGATGAGATTTTCCATGGAGAAGTGTCACTAGTTACCCAATAGTCCCAAAATCATGATTCAGTTCTATCATCATTTGATTTAGGTGGCTTTGGATTATCAGCTTCAGCTGCAACATTTTCTCCTTCAGGGTCTGGTTCACTGGGCTCTAGCTGATTTCTGTCTCTGTTTTCTGGAGCTGTGTAAATTGTGTCAGGATTGTGATCTACAAACAGATCAGGCCAGATAATTTTTGGTTAATCTGGCTGCGCAAATGGGAAAATTGTTTCTTCAAAGACTACTTGTGTGAGTCAAAGGGTTTTCTTGTCTCAAGATTCAACAAACAATAAGATTTGTGTTCCTTGTGAGAACCTAACAGACATGCTTATATGGCAATACTTCTAGATTTTCCAGAATAAACTTGCTTAACTATCAGAGCATTTGTGAGACAACCAAATATCCTAATTTTATGTATTTTAAGTTTAATTCTGAAAATTTTCTTGTATGGTGACAAATATTTTGGATTCAATTTTTTTGGGAAATGGTTCTCAATGAAAACCGATGTTTTGATTGCCTCACCCCATAGATTGTGTGACATGTTAGCCTTGAACAGAATGGCTTTTGCCATTTCTAAAGATGTGTGACTTCCTCATTTGGAAATCTGGTTTTGTTGAGCAGTAATAAGAGATGTGAAAATAATCTTAAATACTTCATTGGAGGCTAATTTTTCAAATTTCTTGTTGATAAATTCACTTCCACCATTGCACACAAGATTAAGGATTTTACAGTTTGTGTGGTTTTCAGAGAGTCTCTTGAATTGTTGGAACTTATCAAACATATCAGATTTATTTTTAATTATATAAAAAAATTTATAAGATGAGAAATCATCTGTCAATTTGTAAAAATATTCATTTCCTCCCTTGGTCCTGACTAATCTCCCACTCAAATCACAGTGAGCATACTCCATGGGTCTGGTTGCTTTGAAAGAGTGCCCTGAGAATGGAAAATTGTGGATCTTTTCTTTAATACAATTCTCACAGAAGAAGGAGCCATTTTTGTCGTCAAAAGGAATCTTCAGGTTCCTGAGTAGTGTTTTTAGGAAGCCCAGGCTTATATGAGCGAGTTTTGAATGCCAAGACATGAGTTCAGGCTTTACAGTGGGCACAATTAAGGAGTCATGAGTTATCTGCTTACCAATCTTGGCATTGATCTGGTAAAGGTTAGATCCAGGGATAAGCACTCTGGATAAGAACTTCTTTTTATTGTTTTCAATTAAGATTTATCCCTTGGATTCTGTGCTCAATTGACAACCTCAATTGACAAATGGGGGGAGTGCAATGAGGTTGCACTTAATCTTAAAACATAGAGACAGCTGTTAAGTCTTACACCCATTTCGCAGTTGTTGACTAGGTCCACTGAAACAATTCCAATGGCATAGATCATCTCTCAATTTACTACTCTAATAGGAATTCTGACTTTATTGTACAATGAGAAGAGTTTTTTTGTTGAAAACAAGTAGGATGAGGCACCAGAGTCAAATATGAATTGAGGATTGGGAGAGACAACAGAAATGGCTGAGTACAAATGAAGGATTTAATGTGTTAAGTTGGCAGTCTCAGTGCTTTCTGATTCACTCTTGCTTTTTGATTTGAAATTAGGACTTAACTCTTGGTGAAGGGCCCAGCACTTGTCTTCAGAATCAAGGAATTTTTCATTGTTGTGCTTGCTGTTTGAACAATTCTCACATTTTTTGTTTTGGTTGTTTTTGCCCTTCCTTGTGGAGATTAGAGCAGTTTGGGATGATTTCAGGCAATCAGCAATAAGGGTGAGTTTTTTTATTACAATATCTACTGTCAATGGTTTGCCAGTGTCTTCAGTGGTGTTGATAATCATGGCTTGGTGCATTTCTAAGGCATCTGGAAGTTTGTCAAGGATAAAATAAGTGTAATGTTCATCCTCAAACTTCTGGCCAATTAGTGTTAGCTCATTTATTGATTATTGAAGTTCTGTAAGGAATCACTGGATATTTCCTTTCATGGATTTTAATGTGCTGAATTGAGTGTAAGCGGTGTGGTAGCCTAAAGTTTAGTATGGCACCTAAATACATAAATGGAGTTATTACGGTGTGCAAGATTGGCGCTATTATTTTTTATAAAAGGGTTTTATTTAATTTATTTGAGTTTTAAATATGAAGAAATTGGTCAAAAGCAAATGCCCACACAAAAACAATTTATTTTACGGAGAAAACTTATTTTTACGGTCTGAAAAGCTTATAAGTATCAAGTCGAGTCACTCAAGAACCTTGGGAAAGTTTCCCAGAATTTTTACTATTTTTCTTATATTTTTAAACAAATCTTAAAGATTTATAGAAATATTTACGTTTTTAGAAATTACTTAACTTTAATGAATTTTAATGGGGTGATTAGAGCTGTGCAGACTACGAAAATTACTTGTGAATGTAAAAGTGAAGTGGCTCTATCATGTGTAATTTTTCCAGATTTTTTTATTATAGTATTTAGGTTCTAATTGAGTCCGGAGGTCCTGACAGACTCCGTACGAGGTCCTGACAGACTCCGTAAGAGCTCCTGACGGACTCCGGCTGAGTGCTGGAGAAGTATCTTAGGCACGTGACTAGGTATACTTAAGAGCCTCTCAGACTCGAAATTGGGCATCATCATCCATCATACAGACATCATACAGCTTAATCTTTAACCACCACGGTCTCATTTTTTATTACTCAACAAATGAAATAAAATTGTAATACCCTTATAACTTTATATTTTATATATAACATTTTAGAAATACTACTCAACAATTTATATCACACTTCATACAGGGTATCTTTAGAAAGGTCTTCATCACTGGGACTTGATTATTGCTGTCTCATAAAAATTCAAATTATTATAAAAACATAAAAGTCAATCTTTTCAGATCTTTCACTGGTACACCTTAATTGTTGTAATCAGTATTTCTTTCTCAACAGCCACTTTTATTTAAATCTCAATAAGCATTAAATATTTCAGAGTTTCATATTATTATATTACATCAGATCTAAATAGACTGGGTAGCTTAGCAATTCAGAACACCTACTTTGTTATTTTTGTTGGAAGGACGGGGGTTTCAGCTAAATCCACACATCTCCTCGGAATTCTGCTTACAGCAAGGAGACTGTAAGAGTTTACCTTACCATAGTTGGCGCCCAACATGGGGTTTGGAAATATCTAGCTTTTTCTAGGACTTTTTTGGGTCAAGGTCTTTGTTAATAGCCTGCAAGAGGCTTATTCTTTGGAACTCTAATCGATCTTTGTTATTAGCCTGCAAGAGGCTTGTTTATTTTAACGGTTTTTAACGCTTTTCTTTACTTATTGGGATGTCTTCTGCTGTTGCTTCTGGATCTTCTCACCCTCTTACTCCCTCTGTTAGAATTGTTTCTTGGGATGGCCCAAAGTTTGATGGGGAGGAGGTTAAATGGTTCATTAGCAGGTATGAAGTTGCTGCTGCTGTTGATGGTGCTTCTCATGTGGATATGGTGAAGCAAGTTAGATTTTTTATTGCTGATAGGGAGGTGGAAAAAGAGGTTATTGCTATGCAGGCATTAAAAGACAAGGATTGGGTTAAGCTTTCTAAAGCTATGGTTGATAGATGGGGTGTTAGGTTTACCATGTTGGACCTCAATAAAATTGTTGGTGACTGGCAAGCAAAGGGTGGTGTTTCTTCTATGGCAGACATCAAAAAGCTCTGTGTTCAGTTTGATGAAGTGGTTGAATATCTCATACTGGTGGACAAGTTAGTGCATGAGAACCAGGCAAAATATTTTTTTTGGTCAGCATGCAGCAGGGATATTTGAATGGACGTCTTGAAGGATCTTTCAAGAAAAGATTTGATGAAGGAACTGCCTAATGGTGAGCAGAAACTGCAGGCTCTGGAGGTTATCAAAGAAAACATTCAGGCCCATCTTAAGTTGTTAGCATTGGACAAATATCAAGAGTCCTGCACTCAATATGTTATCAAGGTTAGCAAAGTTTTGGCCGAAAACAACAATATTATGGTCAAAGCCCAGGAGGCCAAGAAGGCACAAATGGGATTACCTGCTGAAAAAGTTGAGGGTAATGTGGATAATAAGATGGTCAATCACCTGGCAGATTTAACTAAACAATTAAAAATATTTGTTCAAGAGACACAGAAGGCTAACAAGGCCCCAATCTCTTCTTCGTTAACGTCGACTTCTTATCAATCTAGAAGCTATGAATGTCGAAATTATAATAGCAATAATAATGGTAACTGCTTCTTAGGAAATGTTAGAAATGGTGGGAATGGTGGTAGTAGTTATAGAGGTGGCTACGATGAGCCAAAGGTGTGCTCCTATTGTAATAGGAGGGGGCACAGAGCAACAGTTTGTTTTGCTCTTGATAAGGATATGGATGCTGGGAGAGTTTTATTCAATGGTAAAGTTTATAAATTTCCTGATGGTCTATTCATCAAGCCCAGTGATGGACAGTCTCCTTCTGATTTGGTCAGAAGAAATTTAAGGGCTGAAAGGAGAGCCAGATTTGAAGAGATAAATAATGAAGATGTTAATGCCAAGGATGGCAAAAATGGTAATGGTAATGGTGGAAAAGCTGACAAAGGTAAAGAGAAAGAGGTCATTAAAGCCACATTTTCTACTTCTTTTGGAGGTTTAGAGCTTGCAACAGTTGTCCAAGTGGAGGGTAGTTGTATGGCCGGCAAATACAATTTTATTGCTGCTAGAAGAGCAGCTGCTACTAAGGCAAAGAGTAGCATTCAAAGCCAACTGAGGGCTAATCCTGGCAAGGCCAATAACAAAGTGAACCCTTACTCTAAGGACAAAAATTCTAGTGCTCAAACTGCCACCAACAAATTGAACCCTTACTCTAAGGACGAATTATATAAAATGCAGAAGGGGATTGCTGATATGGGGCCCCCTAGTTATGGCAAGTTTGATTTAAATGGTGAGCCTATGCCAGAGGATGATTCGGATTCTGAGGAGGACGTACCATTGGCCTCTCTACCCAGACCAAGTTTTAGTGGTCCCATCCCAATGGAGGGTGTAACAAGGACTAGCGATGGATCAGGATTAGTGCAAGAAGCTGGTGATGGAGTTAGGGTTATAGAAAGTGAAGATGGCTTGGTTGGATCTCAAGAGGTATCCAGGGCCAAGGTTGTTAAATCAAAGATCCAGTATGAGCGGCCAGTAGTTTCTGGTCAAGCTAATGCGATGGATAAAGTTTTGAATAGGGTGAATCAACTGCAGATTCCCTTATCTTTGGGGGAGTTATTTACAATTAGTCCGGCGCTTGCTGAAAAGCAAAAGAAGCATTTGACGAGGCGTCGGGTTTCCACTGGAGAGGTGGAATATATTTGTGAAAATGTTGAAAAGTTTGGGGAAGATGTAGATACGCATTTTTCAACTCCCCTGGGTTACCTGGTGGTAAATCTTAACGGTAAAGAAGTAAAGGCCTTGGTCGATGCAGGGTCTCAAATTAATTTAATTTCATGTATAGGCTTGCCTATTAAAAGTGGAACTGGGGGAAACCTCAGAGGCATTGGAGGGCATGCAACACAGCTGATGGGCGCAGCTAAGCATGTCAGGTTAGGCATTGGTGAATCTGTTGGTAAGGTTCACTTTTATGTGGCCAGAGGAGCAGTCAAAACTGTTCTTGGTGGTCCTTTTTTGATGGATTTTGAAGCCAGGATAGGGTATCAAGCTGGCATGGGGATTAGTTTGGAAATCACTGGTGAAGATATGCAGAGGTTACATATGCGGTTAGCGCCTCCTGGAGATGAAGGTTGGGAAAAACAGCCAAGGATTACTACTCTGTGCCAGTGTTTTGTTTGCACCAAGAAGCAGCGTATAAAACGGACGGCTTCTGGTGAATTATGTTTGTTGGAAAGGGATGAATACCCTCATTTTTTGGGGTAGAATGGGCTGATCACTCTAATGTTGTAATCTCTTCTCAGGATGACATCCCGGATTGCAATAGGTCAGCTCACTTGGAGATAATTCAAGTGGATTCTCAATTATTTTCTGTTAATATTACTTTGGAGTGCAAATACGTTTTGGACTTTTCTATATGTTTATTGGATTTACCCTGTTTTTCTATTTAATTTAAAAATGGTGAAAAAGGCAAAATGGGCCAAATTAGGTTGGATAAAAATTGGAAGGGTATGTTTTATGACCTCCAGCAACAGGGTAAACTGCAAATATCACATCAAAATCCGATTAAAAATCTCAGTATAATAAAAACACAAAAAAATAATTTATGTGAAAATTTTATTCCAGACCTCCAGCAAGAGGGTAAACTGCAAAAATCTTATCAAAATCCAATAAAAAAACTCGGTATAATTAAAACACAAAGAAATAATTTTTGTGAAAATTCAATTCCGGTCCTCTGGCAAGAGGTTAAACTGCCAACTTTCTCTACGGGCGATTTACTGTTGGATAAGCGAAGAAAAGGTGTTGGAAAATCTGTTCATAAATTAGACGAGGGAAAGGAGAAAAGGGTAAAATTTAAAAATGAAATAAAATATTTTTCTAATTTTTCTTATTCCGATTCTGACAATGAAGAAGATTCATTTGATGAAATTTTTAATGGCAAAACAAAAGTAAATGTTTTACCTCAAGTTTATTTAGATGTGGACGCAGCCAAATATAAGAAAGTAGAAAATAAAGTTTGGTATATTAATAAACCGCTACCTGCAGAATTAAATCCACCCTTGAGAAGACCAAGGTTATCAAGAGATCCTTATGAAAGTCCCTTGGTAAAGAATCTGCCTGAATTTTTTGAGACGTCAAGAATCACTTTTGAGAGACTGGGTGTTGTTAATTTTGGACCTGATGGTTGGTTGTCTGGAGAAGAGAAGAAGTTGTTGTTGGATGTGATGGTCAAGCGAGAGAAGGCCATTGCTTTTGTAAAAGAGGAGAGGGGTGTGTTGAAGCATTCCTATGGGGAGCCTTACAAGATTCCTGTGGTATGTCATGAACCATGGCAGCAGAAACCGATTCCTATTCTGGCTGCATTAAAAGAAGCCTATATTGAAGTTGTCAGAGAACGGATACGCACTGGACTGTATGAGCAATCATCGTCAAGTTATTCTAGTCTGGTATTTTGTATCAAGAAACCGAATGGCAAGCTTAGAGTTGTTCATGATCTTAGGGAATTAAATAGGGTTACAATAAAGGATGCTGGGATACCGCCTAGTGCTGAGGAGTTTGTTGAAGCGTTTGCAGGGAGAGTGTGTTATGGTTTGGGAGATATTATGGGTGGATATGATGAGAGAGAGTTACATCCGGACTCAAGGCCTCTCACTACATTTGATACGCCACTAGGCCGTTTACAGTTAACAAGATTAACTCAAGGAGCAACAAATTTGGTTGCAGTTTATCAAGCTCAGATGGCTTGGATCCTTCAAGACGAAATTCCACAATATGCTGGATACTTTATAGATGATGGAGGAATTAAGGGACCAACAACCGACTATGATAACCAGGTGTTGGAAGAGAATCCTTTGATACGCAAATTCATTTGCGAGTTTGCAATTACATTAGAAAGAATCTTGTTTTGAATTTAAGAGGCTGGTTTAACTATTTCAGGTTCAAAATTTTCATGTTGTGTGCCAGCCTTAGAAATATTAGGCCATGTGGTATGTAGAGAGGGTAGGATTATGTCCAAGAAGAAAGTTAACAAAATCCAGTCCTGGCCAAGACCCAAGAATACCACCGAAGCCAGAGGGTTTTTAGGGGTTTGCGTATATGTTAGAATGTTTATTAAGGACTTTTCTTCATTGGAAGCTCAATTGAGACTGTTAACGAGAGAGGATCCAGACTGGGAGTGGAATGAAGAGTGTGAGAAGGCATTTGTGAAGTTGAAGGAGCTTGTGGGGAAGGATTTAGTCCTGCACAAGTTGGATTATGGAAAAGATGCTGACAGAATTTATTTAGCAGTTGATTCAAGTCAGGTTGCAGCTGGGGCGGTTTTGTCTCAGATGGATAAAGCTGGTTACATCAGGCCAGTTAGGTATGAATCTGTAGTATTTACTGAGGTCGAATCAAGATATTCTCAGCCAAAATTAGAATTATGTGGTGTGGCAAAAATACTGAGGAAACTTCAGCATATTTCATGGGGGCAACATTTTGAGTTGCAAGTTGATGCGAAATCGTTAATCCAGATGATTAATTCCTTAAGTTTACCGAACGCACCCATGACAAGATGGGTAGCTTTTATTCAATATTTTTTGTTTGATTTAGTTCATAAGCCTGGCAAGACTTTTACTATGCCAGATGGTTTATCAAGGAGACCACCCACTGAAGAAGATTCAGACTCAGAAGAGTTCGATGAAGATATACCTATTATCAAAGCCAGCACTAAAGGAGCTGAAGACTTTCCATACCTCCCCCATGAGGTTAAACTGGCAGGATTATTGTGTTTAGATTATGGTGATGATGACCTCCACCAAGAGGATAAACTGGAAAATAATTTTTATGTTAATAAAGGTGTTGGAAAAGGTGTAGATAAATTTGGTAGAAAGGAGGTAGAAGAAGATGTGGTTTATGTAGAGGAAGATGGATTGGTAGTGTGGGATAGTAGTAAGTTAAGGAATGGTGTATATGTTTGAGAATTAGAGAATTTAAATAAAAAGGTGGATAAAGAGAAAGAGGTATTTTCTAATACGGTTTACAAAGGATCCAAAGGTTCAGAATAAAAATATTGACATAGCTCGATTAAAGATTTATTTAGGGGACAACGCTTGTTGGCTCATTCATGTGCAGGTGATATTGGTGATAGAGAAGTCCCTATTGATGTTATATTAATTGATTTTCAAGATGAAGTCTGGGGTCAGACTGGTTTTTATTTTTTGTTAGTCAAATATTTGTTGACTTTAGAGAGACCAGAAGATTGTGAAGACAATGAATGGGTGGCTATCAAGAGGAAGTCATTTACGTTTTACCTATCTGGTCGACGTTTAATGAGGAGAAGGTATTTAAATCCTCAAGTAGTTATAACTCAACAGAAGGGGAAAGAATTAGTTTTGAAATCACTGCATGAAGATCTCGGGCATAGAGGTGTTGGAGAAACGTTTAGAAGAATTTCTGATTGATTTTGGTGGCCTGGCATGAAGATGGCTGTTAAACAGTGGGTTCAGTCATGCAAAGAATGTCAAAGACGAAGTTATTTAAGGCCAAAAGAACCTGGACGCGCTACTGGAGAAAATACACTCTTTGGGAGAGTCAGTTTGGATGCTGTTCATATCAAAGAGGGACGGTATAAATATTTAATTGTAGCCAGAGAGGACTTATCTGGTTGGGTAGAGGCAGAGCCTCTTATTAATTTGACTTCCAAAAATGTGGCAGAATTTTTGTTAAATAATTGGGTGTATCGATATGGAGTGATGAAATTGGTGACAGTAGATGGAGGTCCTGAATTTGGGGCTGAGTTTAGAGAGGCTGTATCTAAAATTGGATCAAAGGTTAGGGTAGCAACCCCATATTATCCTGAAGCTGAAGGCATGGTTGAAAGAGGGCATCAAGTTATTAAGGATGCTTTAGTTAAAATGTGTGGGACAAGTGCCAAAAAGTGGAGACACTATTTACCTTTAGTTTTATTTGCTGATCAAATCACTGCCAAAAGGACGACCGGATTTTCACCTTATGAACTTGTTTTTGGGCAGAAAGTAGTTTTACAGGTTGATTTAGAAGCTGAATCATATCTTGGAGTTGACTGGGACACGGTCAAAACTACTGATGAATTATTGTGTGCAAGAATGATGCAGCTAGAAAAGAAAGAAGAATATTTAGAAAAGGCATATTTGCGGATGATGAAGATCCAAAATCAATCAGTTAGATATTGGGATGAGCGGTTGGCACATCGATTAAGGAAACCTTTGAACCCAGGAGATATGGTCTTGGTGTATAATAGGAGCTTGGAAAGTCAGTGGGGAAAGATGTTTGCAGATAGGTGGAATGGACCGTATAAAATCAAGGAGCAAGTTTCCGGCGGTTCATATGTGTTAGAAGAGTTCGATGGAGTTGAATTGAAGAAGAGGGTAGCGGCTGATCAAGTGAAACGGTTCTATCCTAGAGGAACCAGGAGTGCCAAAGTCTCCCTCCGCAATGAGGATAAACTATGACATTTATCAAGTTTCATTAACCTCCGCAACAAGGATAAACTATCTTCTTTTTATCAAAATACATTACTTTTGTTACAATGCATATGGGCGACAAAACTGTGATGAAACTAAACAAAATGCAAGAAAACCTTCTTTGAAATTTTCAAAATTTAAAATTCTTAAAATATGGGTGAAGATAGTGTTGGAAAATTTTAAAAATTTATTAGAGGAAGTGTTCACAGGGGAACCTTCTTAATTTAATATTGGCAAGTGTGGGGGTAATTGATGGGCTGGCTTCTCTATACACAATTACCCCATAATGTTCGTTTCCAAAATTTTCCCTGTTTCTAGTTGAATCCTGGCTTTGTCTTTTAATTATAAAAAGTCCACTAAGACTATAAACTGGAACGAATCAAGAGACACCGCTCTCAACGCCGGATTCAAGATTTTTTTTTATTTTTTGATTTTGATTTTTTATGTTAGATTGTGATTTCTTTCCTTTAAATATATATTATGAATTATTGCAAAGGTGATGCTCACTGGTGGTCTCTAATCATTTTTATAAATTGGAGGGAGCCCACCCAGTGATCATCATTATAAAGTTATCTTCTAAAAACTTTCATTTATTTTATTTTCTTTTCAATTTCTCAAAATTGTGTGACCACATCAAGTTGCACTTGGATGTGGGTATGATGTAGAGGGTACGGCTCATCAAATGGCCAGGGGGCATCTTTTAAAATTTTATTTTGAAATTTTATTATTATTATTTTTTTTTATCTTTCTTTTCACATTTGTTTATCTTTCTTTAAAAATTAAATTTTAACTTTTATTTCAAAGCTATCTTTTCTAAAATCATTTATTTTAAATATAAAAAAAATTAAAAATAAATAAAAATAAAAATAAAAATAAAAATAAAAATAAAAATAAAAATAAAAATAAAAATAAAAATAAAAATAAAAATAAAAATAAAAATAAAAATAAAAATAAAAATAAAAATAAAAATAAAAATAAAAATAAAAATAAAAATAAAAATAAAAATAAAAATAAAAATAAAAATAAAAATAAAAATAAAAATAAAAATAAAAATAAAAATAAAAATAAAAATAAAAATAAAAATAAAAATAAAAATAAAAATAAAAATAAAAATAAAAATAAAAATAAAAATAAAAATAAAAATAAAAATAAAAATAAAAATAAAAATAAAAATAAAAATAAAAATAAAAATAAAAATAAAAATAAAAATAAAAATAAAAATAAAAATAAAAATAAAAATAAAAATAAAAATAAAAATAAAAATAAAAATAAAAATAAAAATAAAAATAAAAATAAAAATAAAAATAAAAATAAAAATAAAAATAAAAATAAATAAAATAAAATAAAATAAAATAAAATTAAAATTAAATAATAAAATAAAAAATTAATTATTTAAATCAAAATTATTATATTTCTTAGTTTAATTTTTCAGTCTTCATTCTTTTTAGTTTGTTCATTTAGTTTAGACAGGAATCAGGGTCTAGGGAAGTTCAATACCTACAGGATTTTACTTCAAGATAGCTGTTAGTCCTCCAAGACTTTAAACTGGCTACTGTTCAAGACATTTTTTAAGTTTTTTTTTACAAATTTTGGAGCTGTTAGTCCTCCAAGACTTTAAACTGGCTACTGTTCAAGAAGTTCTTTAAGTTTTTTTTTATACAAATTTTGGAGCTGTTAGTCCTCCAAGACTTTAAACTGGTTAATTTTTAAGACTGTCATTAAAGATTTTATATTGGAGCTATTAGTCCTTCAAGACTGTAAGCTGAATTTCAAGGATGTTCAAGATTTTATGGATATTTTTGGAGACGGATTTTTTTATTTTTTTTATCAATCAAATGTTAGGTCCACCAAGACCTTAAACTGGAGTGTTATCAAATGTTAGGTCCACCAAGACCTTAAACTGGACTATTATCAAGTTGTTGGGTCCACCATGACCTTAAACTGGATTTCTAATCGATCAAATGCTTGGTCTACCATGACTTTAAACTGGCAGTTCATTCATTGTTTTAGTCCACTATGACTTTAAACTGGAAAATTAATATCTGCAGGAAAATTCAACATTCATTGGTCCACTATGACATTAAATTGGATTATCAAGTTTATTCAATCTTTGGTCAAGCCTAGGCCTTACTTAGGAATATTTCAAGTTATTTATGTACTTAAACAATCTTTGGTCCACCAAGACCATAAACTGGCAATCAATTATATGTTTGGTCAAACAAGACTTTTAACTGGAATTTCAATCTTGTTTGGATAACTCAATTCAATCTTTTAATTTATCACTGTCCACTAAGACTCTAAACTGGTCATTCAATCATTTCTGTAATTGGGTGCTGATAAGTTTTAGGAGGTTAAAATTTTAGGTGGTGATGATGCTAAGGAAAGCATAATGGTTAATTAGGTGAAATTTGTGGCGCTGTAACATGGTCTAAAGTTAATATTATTATTATTGGAAGCCTGGAAAAAGTATTTTATGGGTTTGCTGCATAGCAAAGTTTGAAATAGTGATGAAGGAATCAGAAGTTAGGATGGTAGTTGGATTTTAGGGAATGATTTTTTTAGTGCCTCAGTGTTAGGCCATTTTTGGTGTGAAGCTTGGAGGACCTTATGGCGAGATTGGAATCATAGAATTTGGCTCAGTGGGGGGCCCTATGAGATTGGAATCAGGAGTATTTGGCTCATTAGGATGATCCACTCTCTCAATGCTGTGACATGAAGGAAGACTGGTTAATGGGAGTCTGAAGGGATTCAAACCTTGCTCTCAGAAGTGGAATCATCACAAGATTTATTTTATTTTATGTTATATCAAGCCAGAGAAGAAGAAACAACGTTTTTATTTTAAAAAATCAAAAGTAGACCAGCTAAAACAAATTTATCAAATTATTTTATTAGAAAAGCTAATTCTTTTGGAATTGCTCAATCACTTATGCAAAGTTTTAAGAATGGGGACATTCTCAATTGGAGGGAGGATGTGGTAGCCTAAATTTTAGTATGGCACCTAAATACGTAAATGGATCTATTACGGTGTGCAAGATTGGCGCTATTATTTTTTATAAAAGGGTTTTATTTAATTTATTTGAGTTTTAAATATGAAGAAATTGGTCAAAAGCAAATGCCTACGCAAAAACAATTTATTTTACGGAGAAAAATTACTTTTACGGTCTGAAAAATTTATAAGTATCAAGTCGAGTTACTCAAGAACCTTGGGAAATTTTCCCAGAATTTTTACTATTTTTCTTAGATTTTTAAATAAATCTTGAAGATTTATAGAAATATTTACGTTTTTAGAAATTACTTAACTTTGATGAATTTTCACGGGGTGATTAGAGCTGCACAGACTACGAAGTTTACTTGGGAATGTTAAGGTGAAGTGGCTCTATCATGTGTAATTTTTCCAGATTTTTTTATTATAGTATTTAGGTTCTAATTGAGTCCGGAGTTCCGGATGGACTCCGTACGAGCTCCGGACAGGCTCCGGCTGAGTGCTAGAGAAGTATCATAGGCACGTGACTAGGTTTACTTAAGAGCCTCTCAGACTCGAAATTAAGCATCATCATCCATCATAAAGACATCATACAGCTTAATCATTAACCACCACGGTCTCATTTTTTATTACTCAACAAATTAAATAAAATTGTAATACCCTTATAACTTTATATTTTATATATAACATTTTAGAAATACTACTCAAAAATTTAAATCACACTTCATACAGGGTATCTTTAGAAAGGTCTTCATCACTGGGACTTGATTATTGCTTTCTCATAAAAATTCAAATTATTATAAAAACATAAAAGTCAATCTTTTCAGATCTTTCACTGGTACACCTTAGTTGTTGTAATCAGTATTTCTTTCTCAACAGCCACTTTTATTTAAATCTCAATAAGCGTTAAATATTTCAGAGTTTCATAATATTATATTACATCAGATCTAAATAGACTGGGCAGCTTAGCGATTCAGAACACCTACTTTGTTATTTTTGTTGGAAGGACGGGGTTTTAAGCTAAATCAACACATCTCCTCCGGATTCTGCTTACAGCAAGGCGACTGTAAGAGTTTACCATACCATAGCGGCTGCTACATTGGTTGGGCTGCTGGTTGAAAATCTCTTAGCCAATTTTCTCCAAAGTCCCATAGGATTGTACTTTTCAGTGTTTTCAACCAGGGAGTTGAGATTGGTGTCATCTAGTTTCTGGATATTGATATTGGAAGCTTGATGATATTTTGAAAGATATATTTTTTTAGCATCTTTTTAAGGTGGAACATTGAGTTTTCCCTCAACCAGGTCATCAAGTTTTCATTGGGACAAGTAGAAAATCATCTTCCTTTGCCACATTAGGTAATTTGAAGGTGTGAGGATAGATATGTCCTGAAGCAGTTGGCCTAAATGGGTTGTGGGTTCCATGATGCCTGTTTGAGTTTAGTTCAGACTTTCAATCTATTAACTTTTTAAATTTAATGGTTGGACTTAAATTAGTTACTAAGTCAGTGAAAGTTGGAGATGCTTAAAGAGCCAACCTGGACACAGGTGTAACAAAGTGTCAGCCAGGCTACTAGACTTACCCAGTGAAATAATTAATTATTTACTGGATGAAGCCGCACCCTATCATTTTTAATTATCATTTAATTATCATTTAGTTACATTAAAATTAGTTATAATAAATTAACTAATTACAAAATGTTAAAATTAAATTAATTAATTAAATAAATAATTAAAATTAAAATTATAATTTTGTCCCTTATATTTTTCTCTAACACCGTGCTCATTTGACAGGTTGGGAAAAAATAAAATTTTATATTAAAAAATAAATACAAAAATAAAATAAGATTTAAATATTCAAATAAATCAAATTTCTTATTTAGGATTGACTTTTACAGTAAATATTAAAATTATTGATGTATTTCTGACATACTCTGTAAATACATCTTTTTGACGCCTTCTTTTTAGAATAACTCTATTATTTGAAATACTTTTCTGGAATGTTCTTTTTCTCTCTCTTTTCCTACTGTTTTTAGAATTTTTTTTCCGTGCTTTGTCTCTCCTTTGCCTATAAAAGGCCTCTCTTTTTGTTGTCTTTTGATCATTCTATTTTACCAACTCATTTTATTACAACAATAACCAACTAAACACTTATTCTTATATTCTATATTATTAGTATTTACAATAGCGTAATTCTAAAGTATAATTTATATTAATATTTTAAAACCTACCTCTTTTATTGAGTAAAAAATTCAACTTGAATTAAGAAATACGTACAAATCTGTTGAGAACCCATTATAGCCTTTTAAATCCTTGTAGAACTACGTACCAAAATCTTCTAGACAAAAAGTATACCTTGACAATTGGGAACCTTTCCGAAATATCGACGGCGCAACGTTACTTGAGGCGTAATCGAGAGGACCATCGGCGTAGAAGCACCTGTAAAGGACGAGTGGAGGCAAGAAAACGACGAACGTCATACGTCACCTGATAAAAGTTTTTGCTGCAAACGGGAATCGAACCGCGCTCCAAAACTTAAGTTCATATACTGACTAAAGATCGTATATATCGTGGTAATTATTGTGATTACTATTTGTGGGTTACTCTTCACTCTTCATTTGCTACGTATTTCCTTTTACTCAGCACTCTGTAAGTGGCATTAATTTGCTCATTTTGAAGGGGGAGGTGTCTGGTAATTGGAATTTAATTTTATTATTATATTTTTTTTTATTTTTCCTGGTTGACCATAATAGAGCAATAACTGTTCTTAGTCCCAGAGGTAATAAAATAAGTATATATTAATATTAATTATTATCATTTTTCAGTTGACAATTGTCCTGATTAATTTGAATTTTAATTGTTCCAGTTGACAAACTGTCCTGACAATAAAATATTTTATTAAATAAAATAATTATTATAATTTTTCAGTTGACATTTGTCCTGATTAATTAATTGTTCCAGTTGACAAATTGTCCTGACAATTATATTTTTTTTTTAATAAATAATTAACATTTCATTACTTCAGTTGACTTTGAGTCCTGGTAATCCAATAAATCTTTTTAAGTAATAAAATTCATATTTAAATTACTTCAGTTGACATTAAGTCCTGGTAGTTAATTAATCAGTTAAAATAATTTTTATTGATAGAGATTCATATTTGATTATTTCAGTTGACAATAAATCCTGGTAATAAATTAGTTGATTTAAATCCTGAAAATAAAAATTAATAGAAATTCTAATTTATTTCTACAGTTGATTGCATTATCCTGGTTTTAAATTTGTTTTTTATTAATTTTATTTAAGTTGATTTTTCTCCTAAAAAGATTTTTTTTTATTTATTTTTATTTTATTTCTGTTAAATAAAAATTAAAAATAAAAGACTAATTAATTTTGTCTCTTTTTCTTCATTTCAGTAGAATCTTAAAATGACTGATCAAAGTGGTTTTACTGCACGTGAAGAAGAACTAGACTTAATTGATTATGATGAGCCTACTTCTTTAAGTTCTCCTTTAACAAGAAGAATTTCTCAAACTAATAAATCCTTGCCCCAAACAGGATGTGGAAATGGAAGAAGTAGAAATCCTAGTGGACAATACTCAGGATCAGAAACCCAAGACAAACCCACCAGAAGAGCTTCCAAGAGGCTTCAAAATAAAAAAGATGCCGTTGTCCCAGCAGATAAAGAATCTGTCAACCCACATAAAGGAGTTAAAGACAGACAGCTTAAAACTAAAGGTAAGGGTAGATGCCTTGGAAGAATGGGAGAAAAGAAAAAATACTTCTCTCCAAGAGAAAAGGAAACCTCTTCCTCCCAGGGATCAACAACAATTGGCTCCCCAATCCCAAGAGATGGTAGAAGTGTCCAAGTGGCAGTGGGACTGGCTCAACACTCAGTGGGATTACTTGGCTCAAAACCAGCATCAGTTACCTCAGGTAGGTCCATCAAGGCCCAACCAGACCAACCCCACTCCTCCCCACCCTTATCAAGGAGGCAAAAGAAGAAGGAAACCCAATATGGTGATACCCAGAAAACCCTGGTACGTCCCTCTATTGATTCTCAAGTGCCTTTTCTTGTGGCTGACTCTGTTCCTTCAGGTAAATCTGGAAGGCAAGATGAAACCTTGAGACCTATAGAGGCTGGGAATAGTAGACAGTTATCTCATGTATCCAATCCATTACTTTTAATTGCTACCTCAATGATTAATCCTGATATGGCTGTGATTGATGAAACTCTTGACCCTGAGTTCTATGAGAGTCTGGAAAGTTACTCAGTTTCCTTATTGAGAAACACTCCGGATGTAGCAAGAATTAATGATGAGCACTTGAGAGATATTATTGCCAAGCAAAATCATATAATGAACAATATGCAATTGACTCAGAGATATAATAGTTTGTTAACTGATCAGGGTTATCAAGCATTAAAAAGTGAAGCACAGAGAGTCTCTGATGAATTGTCTCATTACAAAGCAACACATGAAAAGAAAATTGCTTTATGGCAAAATATAAAAAATGATTTGTCTAAACTAAAAGATACTGTATCTGCCTGTTGCCAGGAGGTAGAGATAGATAAGATAAATCTGAAAAGATTGAGTGACCAGTTGTCATCTTTTAAACATAAAAATCAATTATCTTTTGCAACTGTCAATGAAAGTTTATCTAGTCTTCCAAGAATGAAAACAAGACTAACAACCATTGAAGAAGCATTGAACTCATTGTTAAATGACCAAAAATATTCTGACAATTCTGTGAAGGAACATATAGTGCAGGATTCTCAACCAGTACCTGTGGCTAGTTCATCTAAAATAAAAATTGATCCAGAAATACCTGTTGATAACACTGAGTTTCCATCAAAAACTGATGATGCACCAGGATCTGCAACAGAAGGATTAAACAATGAGATTTCAGCACAATTAGAGAAATTACAGCTGCTTCTTACTCAGAAACAAGCTAGTACTAAGGAGACTCCTTCAAATCAAAAAGAATTGGCCAAAACTTGACCAGTACCCAACATTTGATGGTGATTCTTCCTCTGATTGGCAACAATTTATTTGCAGAATTGATAATTTAAAAAATTCTTACAAACTCCCAGATGAGGAAACTGTGTCCAAATTAATTTCTTTGTTCACTAATGTTGCCCTGATGTGGTATGAATCTGTTCTCCTGGATGGGAATGACTACTCATGGGAGGATTGGAAGAAATTAATTAAAGCACAATTTGGTGGCTCCAAGTTCAGAATGGCTCAACAAAGGCAGTATGAGGAAACTAGATATAGCTCTTCTACTGATAAACCTATTGAGTTTTTAATGAAACTTGTAAAAATCTTAAGGGCAATGGACCCAAATATGGAGTTTGATTTATGGAAGGACAGGATCCTCTATAAATTACCAATGTCTCTGAGAGACTTGATTGTGGCTAGGACTGAGTTCTCCAAAGAACCCTCTTCTTTCATTAATACTTGCAATGAGATACTTCTAAACAATAAGTATGATGCAAGAAGATTCATTCCTAGGACCCCTTTGGAGAAACCCTCCACTTACCAACAAAAACTTCTGGAAAAGGTTGGTAAACCTTCTGCCCCTGTTGCACCAAAGAAGTATGCAACAAACACTTGCTTCAAGTAAAACAAGCCTTGGCAGAAAGGCCATGTTTGTGACAAGAAGATAAATCTTGTGGAACAAACAGAGGAGCATACTGATGACACAGTGGCACTGGATGATACATCAAGTGATTGTGCCAGCAATATTTCATATGAATCTCAACAAGAAATCTTGATGCTGGAAGAAGATATTCATTATTTAAATACTATTAACATTGATAATAATGATTTATCTACAGTTGAGGATGCTGAGATCATAAAGAACATTGAGGATAACTCAATTGTCATTGCCCCTCTTAAAGCACCAGTCTTGATTAATGGAACCAGCATTGAAGTTGTTCTGGATTCTGGAGCTGGAGGAAGTGTAGTATCTGAATGAGCACTTGCCTCAGTAGATCAAGACTATAAATCTAAACTGTTGCCTATCATTTCTGAAAATTGGAGAGGGTATGGCTCTGTTTTGTCCCCCATTGGTAAATACAAAGCCACAGTGTTTTTTAAATATAACCATGGTTTTGTAAGAGCTATTTTTGATTTTGTTGTCATGAAAAATGATAACTTGAGCAATTGGTTTATTGTAGGGAATGATATTTTAACCAAGTATGGCATAAAATTGGATCCTTCAAACCAATGTTTCACAATGGGGTTGAATGGGAAGAGAAAATTTAAAATTTCCTCCCCTAAAAAATTATTAAAACCAGAATTGAACACATGTAATTCTGTGGTTCAATATAAAGGAAGATCTACAAAGGAAATGCATGCCCTTATGTCTGAAATTGACAATGCCTCTTTTGGAGAACAACTTTCTGGTGAGGATAAAGATTCCATCATTAACTTGATAAAATCTTTTCCTATGGCCTTTGCTCATGGGTCACATGAACTGGGATTATTTAAAGAGGAAATGAAACTTTCATTGTCTTGCCCATTAACTGATATACCACCTAGTTTAAAGAAGAAGCCTTATCCTGCTTCTCCCACAAAGAGAAAAGATATTGAAGATAATATCTCTACCCTTTTAAAAATGAATATTATTGAAAAGGTAGTTGAAACACCTAAATATTGTGTTATCTCACCTGTCCTAATTTCTTATGAGAAAGATAAAGCCAGGTTATGTGGTGATTATAGAGCACTAAATACTTATACTGTTGATGATATCTATCCTTTACCTAGAATCAGCTCTATACATGCTACTTTACAGGGTGCTAAATATATCAGCTGTTTGGATGGTAATAAGGGATATCACCAGGTACCTGTTGAGAAAAATTCTCAGAACTTTCTGATGATTGCCACTCATATGGGTATTTATAAGTATATTAGGATGCCATTTGGCCCTAAAAATGCCCCTTCTGTTTTCCAAAAAGTAATGGATAACACATTCCATCAAGAGATAATTGAAGGTTGGCTGATGGTTTATATTGATGATATCATTATATTCTCAAAAACATTTGAGGACCATCTTAAACACCTGTGTAAAGTATTCCAGAAAATGGACGAAATAAATATGAAACTTGCTTTGAAGAAATGTAAATTTGGTTTCCATTCTTTAAAAGTTCTTGGCCATGTTGTTTCAGGCTTACAGATATGTGTTGACCAGAACAAAGTGGCAGCCATACAACAGGTGAAAGCTCCTACAACAGTAAGAGAGCTCCAAAGTTTTTTGGGAATGTGTGGATACTATAGACAGTATATTAAAAATTACCAAGTCATAGCTTTACCCCTTACCCAATTAACTAGAAAGGATGTTGCTTTTGTCTGGAATAGTGAAAGACAAAGAGCCTTTGACACTATGAAACACTGTTTGATTTCAGCACCAATTCTTGCTTTACCTGACTTTAATCAACCATTTGTTTTGTACACTGATGCCAGTTTCATTGGTCTTGGTGCTGCCCTCCATCAAAAACAAGTGATAAATGATAAAGTTTCAGAAGTAGTAATTTGTTATATTTCAAGAACCTTGAGAAATAGTGAATTGAAATATGGTGCTACTCAATTAGAGTGTTTAGCTGTAGTATGGGCTCTAGAAAAGCTTCATTATTACCTAGATGACCAGAAATTTGAACTTGTCACTGACTGCAGTGCAGTTAAATCCCTATTAAACTTGAAAACACCTAATAGACATATGTTTAGATGGCAGCTGGCTGTTCAAGAATACAGAGGGAGAATGACAATTATTCACAGATCTGGTATTGGTCACTCAAATGTGGATATGTTATCAAGGTTACCCTTACCAAATGATGACTCAAATCCTGCATATGATCCTGAGGATGAAATTATCCATATCCATGGGATATATGTGGTTGATATGGAGGAAGAGCTATTACAGCTTATTCTGGAATCATATGATAAGGACACTGACTTGAAAAAGTTATGCACCATATTAAATGATCCAAAGAATGCTTCAATACAAGCATTAATTAAAACCCTTCCACCAAAGTACCAAAAAGGTTTGGAAAAAGGAAAATTTTCAATTGATGAAGGATATCTATATTATAGAAGAAAGTTGAGTAATGTTATTGTTATTCCTCCTTCTATGAAAGAAATCATCTTGAAAATTTGTCATGATGACATATTAGCTGGACATTTTGATCTTGACAAAACAATGATCAGAATTAAGAACACTGCTTGGTGGGCTAATATGTCTGAAGACACAAAATTATATGTTGAATCCTGTGATTCATGCCAAAAATCAAAAAGATTAACTGGTAAAAGAGCAGGATTAATGCAACATATTGAACCTCCTGATGCCCCATGGCAAATAATAAACATGGATTTTGTAACAGGATTACCTATTGCTGGTAAAGACAGTTATAACTCTTGTTGGGTTATTGTGGACAGATTCACAAAAATGTGTAAATTTATCTCTACCCACAAGGATGTTTCCACTAAAGAATTAGCTTTCTTATGGTGGTCTCATATGTTTAATACTGCTGGTTTTCCTAAAGCCATAATCTCTGACAGAGACCCTAAATTTACTTCTGAATTTTGGATGTCTCTGTTGGATGTTTGTGGTTGTGATCTGAAACTTTCTACTGCCCATCACCCTCAGACTGATGGTTTAGCTGAAAGAATGATTCAGACTTTAGAGGACATGATAAGAAGATATTGTGCCTTTGGCCTTGAGTATAAAGATAATGACAGATTCACTCATGATTGGGTTACCTTACTTCCTGGGTTAGAATTTGCTTATAATAGCACTGTTCATTCTGTTACTCAAAGAAAGCCTTTTGAGCTCTGGCTTGGATATGTTCCTAATACTCCTGCCCAAATTCTCAATAACAAAATACCTAAATTGGATATACATCCTGGTGTAAAATCTTTTCTTCAAATGCAACAACTATGCAGAAATCATGCTCAAAAATGTATTGAAAAATCATTTGAATATGAGAAGAAAAGATGGGACAAATCCCATAAAGAATACACTTTTAAAAAGGGTGATGAAGTGTTGATTTCTACAGTCCACTTCAACTTACAAGGTAATAACAAATTAAAAGATCCATTTGTTGGTCCTTTTGTTGTCAGAAGAATGATTGGAGATAATGCAGTTGAAGTTATTCTGTATTCCCCATATGACAGAAAACATCCTGTTTTTCCAATATCTCTTTTGAAACCTTACACATCCAATAGAGATTTATTTCCAAAAAGGAGGGGTAGACCAAAGAAAACCCCAAATGAAATCACTGAGACAGCAGAAATTGAAAAAATTTTAAATGACAGAATAGTCACTGCTGAGAAAGGTACAGAATACTTATTGAGATTCAAGAATAAATCATCTGAATATGATTCTTGGATACCTGGGAAGGAGATATCTAATCTCCCTACTCTACTAAAAAAGTATAAAAAGAAAAAATCATAGCATTTTTTTTTATTGTTTTTTTTAGAGTGAGGGAGTGTCAGCCAGGCTACTAGACTTACCCAGTGAAATAATTAATTATTTACTGGATGAAGCCGCACCCTATCATTTTTAATTATCATTTAATTATCATTTAGTTACATTAAAATTAGTTATAATAAATTAACTAATTACAAAATGTTAAAATTAAATTAATTAATTAAATAAATAATTAAAATTAAAATTATAATTTTGTCCCTTATATTTTTCTCTAACACCGTGCTCATTTGACAGGTTGGGAAAAAATAAAATTTTATATTAAAAAATAAATACAAAAATAAAATAAGATTTAAATATTCAAATAAATCAAATTTCTTATTTAGGATTGACTTTTACAGTAAATATTAAAATTATTGATGTATTTCTGACATACTCTGTAAATACATCTTTTTGACGCCTTCTTTTTAGAATAACTCTATTATTT